>JACAXG010000087.1:1607226-2207226 GCA_018881555.1 Amblyornis subalaris
TKKTKTTTTTTTTTTCCCAGTGACAACTGCTCCAAACCAAATTTTATGGTTTTTTCCACTTACATTTGTTCTTCAGTATTGTGGTTTTAGTGTTTTCCTAGGAACTGCCAATCAACATCTAGMATAGTTTTACTGGGTGAAAGCAGTCCTTTCAGATATATGACTGACACATTTGCACCCTTTTGGCACAACTGTCCCTTGCGCAACCATTCCAGAATCACTTCGAATTTTCAGCCATTCAGATTTATTTTTTGTGCAATATGGTGCTGTCTATGTTCTCTTGTGGGAACATGGAAGCATCTCCTGATCTCAGTCCCCTTTGGGTGGTTTCTAGGATTTTTAGGTATATTTTTAGCTATTTTTCAGCGTGTCGCTCCAATGTGATTACACATTGTTGCCTTTCTTTCTCTTGTCACTTGTGCTGGATGCAGCCTGTAACCCCAGCCTCTTCTACAGGTTATTGCTGCCTTCTCTTTCATAAAGGCATTCTGCTGTGAGCATTTCAGTTGTACTGAAAATCTGACTTTCTCATTTCACTTTTTTTTTTCTTTTACTTCATAGCGTTAGTGGAAATGTTGTGTATTTTGCTGGTCGTCCAAACAGCACTGCTGGTTTACATGAGCTTTTCACTAGCGGTCACCAACACTGAAGAAATTGTTCCCTGGGATAGCTGGACTGGTAAAACGTTTTCTTTCACAATCGCATAAACAGCACTGAACAACCCTCGTTAAAAAAAAACATCCTTTCTTCTGCTTGTTTTTTGTTGCAATCAGGCCATCTTTGGAAGTGGTGCTAGAAACAGACTCTGCCCATCATCCAGCAGAAATCAAGCATGTCCTTTTCTCCGCAAACCTTCTCCTTTCTTTACAGTRAGCAAAGGGACACAGAGCTGATAACAACTGCATTGTCCCATCTCCTACCACACACATTAGGGCATTTATCTGATACTCCCGTGGCTCCTTTGAACACGGGTTAACACACCCGGGAGGCTTTGCACAACCCCTCTAGCAGGGTGGCCCCGTGGCAGGGAGCTCCTCTGCCGCAGCTTGTCGTGGAGCACCAGCAGCCTTTGGGCCTCTGGCATTGTGCTGCTCACTCCTGTTTTCTATTGAGCAGGGTTGCTTCATTTTTCAGTGCTTTTGCAATCCCCTCCGCAGTTGTCTTTGTTATAGGCTCTATTTAAATGCCCTTCCCCCTGCTCTTGCTGGGGAATTCTGGTTTTCTTTTACCGTCATTTCCAAAGATTCAGGATTACTTAATTTCTTTCTGTTTCAGGGTGCTCCTGTTTTTCTCTCAAGCTTTTCCCAGCAGCCTGATCTCACTGAGATTTTCTTATACTCTTCCTCATTTGAGGATACTATCCATTCGCAGGAATAATGGCAAAGCTTCGAGAAGTTAACCTCTTCAACCTGCAAGTCTGCCACACACCTTCTTGTCCCCTCTGAAACCTGAAACATTAAAAAGTGACATGTTTAATGTTCTCAGTAGCTTGGTTGACGGAATTAACATGAGCATGCTGAAATGCCATGAAGAAAGCAAAACAAACAGGGCTTATCTGGAGAAATAAAGCAGCTGATCTAGACTTGCAGAGCAGCACAGATTTCAGGGCAGAAAATGAAATCATCAGCTCCAGGAAGCAAAATGGAAAGCCAGGAGCCAGTTGTAAAGGAAGGCTGAGTACAAGAGAGAGAAGAATGGTGTCACATGGACATTAAACATAGAAAATGAGTGGGCAGGGAGAAAAAAAAAAGAAGTGATAGTCAGAACAGACTGGAGGGAGGGAAGCCTCGTTATTCACAGCACGAATCTGGGTCCTCTGGGGACCAGCTGGAGGAGCAGAGCTTTGCAGAAATGATCACAAGAGAGGACAGGTGCACCGGGGAGAAGATGCAGCCTCCGGGGAAAACCAGGCGCAGGGGACAGGTCATCCTGTCACAGCTTTTACCTGCTCCTGTCCTCCTGAGAAGGGGCAGAGGTGTAAATGCAAGGAGGGACTGTTTGAGTTAAAGGGGAATGCCTGGAAAGGCAAAGATAATGAGGAGGAAGCAGGGTTCAAGGATCTCAGAGGAAGAGAAAAGGAAGTTGAGAAAGGGAAGGAAAATGAGAAAGCAAAAGCTAGTGGGAGCAGCAGAACAACAAGGCAGAGAGGAAATAGAATCGAGAAAGTCATGCAGTCGTTTAGATTGGAAAAGACAAGATATTTTAAACACGCAGAAACCTGTATAAAAAAAATCTGAGATGAAAATTCCTCAAGGCAGAAAATACGATCTCAGAAAACTGAAGGTATAAGGATAAAAGGAAACTACTACAAATCAAGCTGGCTAAACCTTTGCTACAAGCTGGGACAAATGGAAATATCTGGGGAAAAAAAAGAGACGTATTAACAGCAATATTTAACCAGGGAGCTACAGCCTGTGTGTGATGTGTGAACCACTAAGTGCTTAATGAAAGATAACCTTGTTTTCAGCTAATACAATCCTGCTAGGCAGGGCTGCTGCCTCCCCTGGAGAAGAGAGCTCCACAAAAATAAAAAAAAAAGAAGGTTGGAAAGCATTTGAATGACAATAGTGTATGAGAATATATAGAGTATGACAGAACTACACAAGCATAAAACCATGTACAGATGAGCAATGAGATTACAGCAAGACAAATGACAGAGGGTTTCTGGCTGTAGCCAAGTGACCCATTGCCTTAGAGGCTGGAACACTCCCCAGTTCAGCAACTGCTGATTATTTGGTGATAGAAACGGCTTTAGTGGAGCATTTTTAGTTTCTTCTTCACAAATCCCTTCCTCTCTTGTATTTTTATTACTTCTACATGGGCATGTGCCCTTTTTTTTTGTCTGAAAGTCGCCTTTTTTATCACTGAACTGGCATTTTCTTTAATGCAACTTAACATGCAGCAGAGTAAAAACAAAAGATGGCGTGGAGGAAAAAAGACCAGAAGGAGTGGTAAGGGGAGAACACTATGGAGTAGAAACTAAAAAAGTGCAAAACATATTAAATTCTCCAGAAATGGAGGATAGGGCTGGAGCAGATTCAATCAAATAACACAATTTTTCTTTAAAAAGGAGACAGGACTGATRAAAAAGAAGATGAATTAAGGTAACACTGAATACTGCAGGACCAGAAGCACCAGATTGCAAATGAGAAATCCTGTGCTACAGAGATCTGAGAAAATATTGCGCTCTTGGAAAGACTGAAATATTTGAGACATGGCCACTGTATAACTGAGACCAAAAGGAAATCTTCCGAGATACTTATAATATTTGAATTTTTCTGCAATTTTCAAAATCAGATCTGAGATCAGAACACTCTAGGGACCCAGAGACCCTCAGGAAAAGGTTGCTAGAAGTGCACAGTTTTAGCTTACCAAAGACTGTGAGAATTGACTTGGCTGCAGAACAGAGCTAGGTCCAATTGCAAGTTTAGAAAACGAAACCAGCTGATGCTACAGAACCTCATCACAAAATGAAGAAGCAGAACAGGTCTGAATAGTCAGAGGTGAAGTCTAAAAAGTGCAATCAACCAGAGCAAATTTTCATGAAGCCATGGAAAAGACCGATTGGAAGAAAAAAAGCACAGTTAAATTCATAAGAAGCAAAAACATTTTGTGAAAGCTTCCCATGAGTGACTACAGTTGTCTTTAAAAGAAATACTCTGTATGGGAGGTTCTTTGTGGGAACTGTCCAAAAGGCAGCTGTGTTTCAGGTGGGATTTGTCTCCTCTGACTACAGCAATTTACAATAAAAGTCCCTCCTTCTGCCTGGGAATGAATCCCATCGTTGTTAACAGAGTCAGTRTAGCCAGAACAGCTCAAGGTGTGATTCAACTGAGTGGATTTAGGTCCCTGCATCAGAATAAGAACTGCTCCATATTGACTTTATATTGGCTAGCCCACTGCTGTAGTAAAAGAGGCCTGGAAGACACCTTCCTTTTGTCAGAAAAATCCAATCCCAATACCTGAAATACAATGAGCGTGGGTTGGACACAATTTTGCAAGCCGAGTTTCAGTAACATTTTTTTTTTCAGTTATATAACAATTCAGCACGAGTAGGTAAAACTCATGTCATGCAGTGAACAAAATATTCTTACTGTGAGTAAAATGTAAATCAGATGTAAAGGAAACAAATGTGAAAGAACAAAACTCTGTCTTACCTCCCGTTGGGAGAGCTGAAGCTATGGAAGAACAGGAGTTCGTGAAGATAAAATGAAAGAGATGTGCACAGAAAAGCTGAAGTACACAAAAATACAACAAAATAAGAATAGAATTTCTACTAAACAGTGCAGGCCAGATAAAGAACCTGCTATGATAAAAGGTGAGTGCTGTTAACAACAAAACAAGCCTTGAAACTGATACCAGCCCATATCTAAATATACTCGAGGAAATTTTAGATCAACAAGTTGAGATATGGCTTGGATTTGCCTATGGTGCTGGGAAAATTACAGACTAAAAATAGATTTCTTGTTATTCCGCTGTAACACTATTAAAGAATATCACTGCAACACTGGTAATCTTATGTCTAGTGCATAAAGTCTGGCACACTTATTACACCAACTGTGGTAATTACAGAAAATGGCCCAGGATTCGATTAAGATCTTAAATGTCTTGCAAAAATAGTATCACTTAAAGCACTTCGTGGCCAAGGTATCCACAGCATAGTGGTTTTATGGAAAATGTCATCAAGATCACAACAAGGGTGTCTACAAAAATCTCAAGGGTGTCTACAAAAATCTCAAGGGTGAAAAACAGCATTAGTCCACCTTACTCTAAAAAAAACCTGTCAGCGGCTGAAAGTTTAATGGGAATACCTTAGAATTTGTTAAACGGTTGATATTAAACACAAACATACTATAAATACTTACTGGCACTGCTGAAAAAAAAAAAGGGAGGGGAATGCACACGAGGAGAGGCATGAAAAAAGACCACATAAATAAAGCCCTTGCAGCCACAGGGCCCTGTTTATCTCACATAATGCAAACCACAGGTGAAGCTCTTCCAGATATTCCACATGAAGTTCATTCTTATTTGTTCAGGCAATTACTGAACAAACAAAGACAATTCTCAGGAGAAACTCAGGTCATCTTCTGCTTCTTCCAGAACAGAGAAAGCTTTTGCATCTCCTARGGTTTGAAACAGAGCAGTGTTTTGTGCAACTGGACAGCAGCAGTGAAGATAATAACTGTGTGAGGAAAAGCAGATGCTGAAGTCTACCAGATCCTGAAGAGATCTGTGAAACAGAGAAGCCAGATGAGAGACAGAGAATTCATCTGTGTTGTACTGCATATGACTTTTTCACGCACGATTCAAATGAGAGGGTTATTTGAAAGATGAAATTCCCTGGCTTCARTCAGTTGGGGCTAACAACAGGTAGCGAGAGGAAAAGTGGGATACYGAGATCACTGTATTTCCCTCACAAATTCTGTCCTTCTTAATATTATTTTAAACTAATCCTGGTAATAAATATGATTTTAAAATGTCAYTTTACCCTTGTGTGAAAGTCACAGACAATCATTGTCATGGTAGGCTTGAGGGCTTCCTAAGCAAGAAGGCTGTGAAATGGCGTGGAAAGGAAGAAGAGAAGGTTCCAGAAAAGTAGCTCTTCATCTCAAAACGTAGCGTCTTCAATCTTCGTTGAGATAATGAATACAGGATCCGTTAAAGAAACCTGAAGGTTCTAACTATGGCATCCACCATTTCAGGCTGGAAGACACACCATGTTACCTCATCATGGTACACATGGCATGGGCCATACAGTAAATGAGTCTCTAAAAAGAGACTTGCAACAAAAAAGTGGTATTTTGTTCAAAACTGCATGGAAYGGTCAAGACGATTCTGGCAAGATGATGCTGGTTCAGAGGGTAATAAGCCCTTTTGCTTTTCTGGTGTTGCCTGCCAGGGAAAGGCAAATCTCACACTTTGGCTTTGGAGTTTGTTTTGTATTAGTCTGTCTGGATATTTAAAAGAAATCAGCTTCATTCAAGGATTCTTTGTCCYGAAGGAAACAAAAATTCTACTTAACACGGCAGGACCTGGAAATCATTAATTGCAGATTTAAAAAAAAAATAGTTTTGAAATGAGAACAACTGCTTTTCCTGTCAAGCACAGATTGCAAAACTATTAAACTATAAGCTATCACTTTGTTTCTACTGCCTGAGTGTGSCCAGGCTTTGGTTGTGGATCCCACAGTCTGGGAGGATATCTGGTGCTCATGGCAGGGAGGCTGATGACCCAATGCTTGTTCAGTCACGTTGATGCTTTACACCAACCCAGAAGAGGACTCCTGTGCCACTTGTGCCAATGACCCCTAGAAAAAAACCCCAGCCTCCAGAGCTACCAGACAGCAGCCCTGGGCTGTTATCAGGCTCTTTATTCAGAGCAAAGGAGAGCCTCCATTCTACCAACAGAGCTGTCTGCAGAGGCAGTCAACAGCTTTTTTCCTCTTTCTTATTTCCTCTGACCCAGGCTAATTGCTTCTTTCATCTGCACAGAGATATCCTGACTCCAGAGAACGTCAATTAGCGGATTTGTTGATTTTTCCCCCCCCTCCCTGTCATTGAGGAATGTAGCCTAAAGCAGTGGTTCCTCTCTTCCCACCCCCTGTGTTGGATCTAGTTATCAAGTGACCTCAGGACGCCTTAGATCAGCTTATTGATCTGATAGGAAACTAATTATTTGAGAGGATTTGTGATTCATTTTCTATCAGATCAGCCAACTGATGTAATTCACCACGGAGTGCAGCATCAGTACAAAGGCAAGAAAAACCAATGTGTAGGGATGGGGCAAAAAGGAACCCACCCTTCAGAGGCAGCTGCCTGTAAAACTGTACCTCCAGCAATGGTCTTTCCTCTGCAAGGTTAACTTTATATTTTCTCGCCAGTTAAACAATATAAAAAATGTAAAGTCACAGACTCCGTGAAATAACCTCATCCAATTTGATTGGTATTGACAGAACACACAGAATCGATCGTTGTGAACACAATTCTGTGAAGAGGCTCTGGACGAAGCGTCTGCGCCTGGGACAGGGTGGCCCTGGCTGCACGGACAGACTGGGGAATGAGGGGCTGGAGAGCAGTGCCAGGGAAAGGGACCTGGGAGTCCCGGCAGATGGCAAGTTGAACATGAACCAGCAGTGCCCTGGCAGCCAGGAGGGACATCCCTGTCCTGGGGGCATCAGGAACAGCATGGCCAGCCGGGCCAGGGAGGGGATTGTCCCGCTCTGCTCTGCACGGGGGCGGCCTCACCTCGAGTGCTGGGGCAGTTCTGGGTGCCACCATATAAAAAAAGAGTGTTCAAAGCAGGCCAAGAGGAGAGTGAAGTGTCTGGAGTGGAAGTCTTATGAGGAGCAGCTGAGGTCATTTGGTCTGTCCAGCCTGGAGGAGACTGAGGAGAGACCTCACTGCAGTTACAACTTCCTCATGAGGGGAAGAGGAGGGGCAGGCACTGATCTCTTCTGTCTGGTGACCAGCGACAGGACCTGASGGAATGGCCTGAAGCTGAGTCAGGGGAGGTTGAAGTTGGATATCAGGAAAAGGTTTTTCACCAGAGGGTGGTTGGGCACTGGAATAGACTCCCCAGGGAAGTGGTCACAGCACTAAGCCTGACAGAGCTCAAGAAGYGTTTGGAAAACTCTCTCAGGCGCATGGKGTGACTGTGCAGGGCCAGCAGTTGCACTTTGATGACCCTTGTGGCTCCCTTCCAACTCAGGATATTCTGTGATTCCATGACTGCAGTCCACTCCCAGCTTCAGAGGCTTTGTCAGATGCTATGCTTATGTCTAGTCCTTTTCACTTGGCTCATCATGTTTGTTGTCACCTCATACCTGTTGGGAGAGGTGTGGATGGAATTCTCAGTCTTATTCAATGAATGTTCTCCCGACGCTGTCTTTAATTAATCCCATCTAAAGGGATTCATTGTCTTGTGGGCAGGGTTCCTTTGCCCCAGGAATTTTAAATATTTTGATTATGAATACATTATTGAGCCAAAATTATTTTCTTAAAACATCAATAGTCTTACTGCTCCCTTAGCACTCCCTGACCCTGAGGGAGTTGCTACGAAAGCCACTGTCCTGTGGAGCTGAAAGAGGAAGGAAAGAAGCTTGGGTCAGAATGGAGAAACACAGGAAAAATCTCAGTGGAGCTGGGTTTTTACTTTCTCCCAAGCTCCCAGTGGTGAGGGSCCAATGCTGATGGGAGGGCTCTGCCTCAGACACAGATTAACAACTTSCTCCACATCCTTCATCCACTTCCCATCAGTGACAGGAGCAGCAGATGGATCAGGGCATACATGCAGAAAGCAGAGAACAGCCGTGCCGGTCGTRGTCACCACTTCAACAGTTTTGTCTCCAACTCTTTTGGGAAAAAAGAATCATCCATTCTGACGGATTTCTCTGAGTCTTATAAATGACACTGACCAATTTCACATTTGGAATCGTTAGCTCGTTTTTATAGTAAAAAAGAATGATGTGAAAGGCAYGATGTGTAGTAACTTGAATTATGCATGCAGCTTTTATGGTGATATAAACTGCTTTCAAAGAAGAGTTTTAGTCCCCTTAGTGATGTATCTTTTTTTTTTAGTGTTGTTCTTGAGTCCCTCTTTTAAGAGCATTCAAGCACTTATCTTACTGTAGAAAATATGCACCATTATTGAAATTTGCAAAAAAACTCCAYGTGTGATTAGTTTTGATCAAACTTTTAGACTAACTTCGAAGCAAAAGTTTCACCTGTGGAACCAACAGCAGCCTTCAGAAAGGAAAACTGCCAGCACCAACCTGCACAGATGATGCAGATATGGTTTGCCTYGTACTCCTTGTTCCACAAAATGGTAAAACTTTGAGCTCCCAGAAATCACTGGGAGTTCAGGGTGCATAGCACCTGGCAGGATTAGCATCTGCAAATAYCTTTTATTTGATGGCTACTTAACATAAAATACTTGGGTCCCTGAACCAAATGTCCCTGGGTGAAGTAGAACCAGGGATCTTCCATCACTCCCTGGATGAGCTTCCTATTCATGAGACTAGCAAGTCATGCCACCACCCTATAGCCCAATAATTACATTTGCAAAATAATGTGACTTCAAAGGGGGAGGAGGAGCACCTCCAGTGTCCTCACGGAATAGTCTCAGCTTCAGAACAGCTAATAGCTCGGAGCAAAAGCATTTTCCTGGGAAGAGAGTGGCATGGTTTTAAATGYCCTTCATCCTTGAGGCTGAACCTGTTCCCTGTAGTGTTCGTGGGGATGACTCTGCTGCCAACCTGTTTGCTGTGAGTTATTCAGAAATGAATCCTGTGAGTCCTTCTTAGGTGTGGCGTGAAAGTGGCCCATTTATCCAGCCTCTGTGGCACTTGGGGGAACAATGCCTTGCCTGAGAGTTCAGCCAAGCTCCGGCATATTTCAGGTGCCACAGTCTCGGTTTTACCGAGATGGCAGCAAAGCAGAAAGAAGCAAGGCGAGGGACTGGCAGAGTTCAGCTGCCTAAGGAAGCCATTTGGCAAAGCACATGCTGGGACCGGGCAGGATTTATGAACCTAAATTCTACCTAAATACCTAATTTATGGATCTAGGCCAATATGAGTCTAGCTGTGCTGCATGCATTTCTCTGCTAGGGAAAAAAAAAATTGATTCTGCACGGTGGAAGGTATGCACTGCTCTGGAGATTAAGAGCACTGGCTCTGTGCTTTACTTAGGCTGCATGGGGAAGTATTAGGACATGACCACTACCACCTCAGGAGCCCGAAATTCACGTGATTTCCCCCTTGCTGTTGCCAGGCAGCTTTCCACAGCCCTTCACAGGCAGAGTCATTACTCACTTTACTCATCATCCAAGGGCTCTTGCTCTTAGGAGAGAAGGGAACTGTTTATAGAATAACTTGTGTTTTCCCAGCATATCTTTCCTCTGGTAGTCTATAAATCTCAGGTGCTGTCAGTGCTGAGTGGAAATGAAGGGTATTGTTGGACGGGGAGGAATTCTTATCTCGTATCCAGTTACTTAAAGGTAACTCCAGATCTTCTCACATTCACTGCTCTTCATGTCTGGAATACCTTGTGGGGGGGAACAAGGATTTAAGGTGTGGTGGGGACCAAACCACACAGCAGCTTGTCTGTCCAATTTTACTTTTCCCAAGGTGTTCAGAATGGGAGAGAGGACAAAGCTGCCTGTGCAAAATACTGTCAGCTGTGAATTTCAAATGTTTTGTGGACACAGGAACGCTGTGAGATTTCCCAGGTCTCGTGCTTATTCAGAAAGTGATTTTGCAAGGCAAGGTTCCCTTCGAAATACCATGGCCACAGCAGAGTTTTAGTAATTTCCATTTGTCATGTGTAACTTAAATGGGTGTATGGCTATGCATAAATTCACACGCAATCGGATTATTCACGTGAATAAAAGTACTCACACAGGCACAGAGATTTATTTTTGCAGCCGTGGATTTTACCTGAATTACCACCACCCCCCTAAAACACTGAAAATACGCATCCATGCCGTATCCCAGACCCCTTTTGGAAGACGGGCACAAAGCACAGACGGCACGGTTCGCACGAAGGAAAAACATGGCATCTCTTTCCACTTTGAGCGCTAAGCCTTTATGTAAGAAATCTCAAAAAAGAGCCTGAAGCGGGGGGTGTGAGAAGAGCGCGTTCCGCCGGGGGAGGAAATCGGACCAAACTTTCAATTCCCTTTGACGTTCCGGACCCACCGAGGCGCTGCCGGCGGCGGACCGAGGATCCCGGCGGGCGCTCCGCCGGGGTGCGGACCAGCGGGGACGGGGATGGGGATGGGGATGGGGATGGGGATGGGGACGGGGACGGGGATGGGGACGGGGACGCGGACGGGTCGCCGCGCGCTCGGCTCGGATCCTCCGCCCCTTCCTCCCTCCCTCCCCGGCCCGGCCGCTGCCAGCCGGCGCCTCCGCACGCCGGATCCCGCCCTCCCTTCCCGCGGGACAGCCCCGGCCGCCTCCCGGCGCTCCCTCCATCCCCGCCCGCCGGAACCCGCCCCCGCCCCGCCCGGGCGCGCCCCCGCGCCCAGCGCGCCCCCGCGGCGGGGAGGGCGGGGCGGAGCGGGGCGGGCGCTGCGCCCTCCCCTCCCCAAGGTGTTGGCGGCGGCGGCGGGGACGCGCTCGCTGCTCGTGCCCGCGCCGCCCCCCCCCCGCCCGCCCGCGCTCCCCCGGCTCTCCCCGGCTGCGGCGGCTCGGCCATGGCGGAGCTGAGCGCGGAGCGGCTGCGGGCGCTGCCCGGCAGCTGGAGTTACGGGATCAGCCAGGGCGGACGCGTCTTCTTCATCAAGTGAGCGCGGCGGCGCCGGCCAGGAGGGGAGCGGGGCCGGGCCGGGAGGGGCGTGCGGGGAAGGGGAGGTGGGGGGGTGGGGAGGGAGAGAAGGGGGCGGCGGGGCTGCGCCTGCCTGACTCGGTCCGTGTGTCCGTCCCCGCAGCGAGGAGGCGAAGAGCACGACCTGGCTGCACCCGCTCACCGGCGAGGCCGTGATCACCGGGCACCGCCGCAGCGCAGGTAGGACCCTGCCCGGAGCCCCCGGCCCTTGCCCGGTTCGTGCGCCCCCGCCCGCCCCTGCCCCGGGTGGGCTGAGCCCGGAGCGCGGGGTGCCCCCGGAGCCGCCGCAGCCCCCCGGGACAACTCCTGGTCGCGCTTTCCGCGCACTTCGCGCAGTTGTTTCCCCCGGCGAGAGCAGCGCCGCAGCCGCCGTGCGGTCCGGCATGTCCAGCCTGCTCGCCGGTTCCTTAAAGCGCCTTCCCCTGCCCCCGAGTTGTGCCTGTGTAATGTATCTGTCTTGGCTTTCCCTCCGTTGCCTTGCATCACCCCTGTGAGACTCGATAGTTACCATTAGAGACCGCCTCGTTCCTCTCGTGCTCCTCTCTGGCTACCCCGGCGATCCACCTGCATAGCATCCTTCCCCAGTTTAGCACGAAACCACTCGTCTTATTGCTATTTCCAGCAGTGCCTAGATTTAACCGCGATTTTAGCTAGAAATGTAGAGGCTGGTTTCAGTAGTCCCCTAGAAACCCTTTTTCTCCCTTCGCTTCCATCTAGGCTGGGAGTCTGTGCGGTTTCTAAGTGACTGAGAGAGGTGGAATAGGTAGGAGGGAAAAGGGACTTGAAACATTAGAAATAACTTGGAGGGAGGAGGRTGGAATCAGTCTTTGCTTCTGCTGTTTGCTCCACTCTGGAGAAGTAGCAGCAGGAGGTGCTGGAGGAGGAGGATTTRCAGCAGACACTCTGGAGACCCGGAGCCAAACTCTTGACTGCTGGAATTGCACACAGGCTGCATATGCCGCTGGGAGGTGGTGGAGTGTAGTAATACGTGCAGTTGTTTTTATGTGTATAATCACTTGGATAATCACGGGGAAATCTGCGAGTGAATTGGTCTGTATCAGATTATTTGCTTTTTATGTTTGGTTAATAYTAATGCATTAAGGAATCAGAAACAGCCTTTTAGAAAGCTGTGGGCAGCCTTTCATTTCTTTTTCCTTTTTCCTTTTTTTTTTCTTTTTTGAGTTGGGAATAGTTTAAAAACCACAGGTTTCTGGCTATTAGAACTCTGCAGTTTGATTTGCAGCGAAGGTCTGTTGTTTGTAAGAAGGCATTTAATGCTGGGAAATAGAACTACTGATTGCTATCAGGCTCCTCTTGCTCCTGCTTTCAGTGCTCAGAGTGAGAAAGTGGCCTTCATCTACAGCAATATGCATGGGGGCAGATGTGTGTGAAGTGCTTTGCTTCTTCAACACCAGCATTAGCTGAGTATTAATGCTTTTTTTAAACTATTCCCACTGTCTCTGTTGACTGATGATGATTTCCCGGTAATTTTCCGAGTGTCTCATTTGTTTCTGCCTTTAAGTGCCTTCTAGAGGAAATGCAGTTTGCTTTTGAGGGTCTGGAATATTGTGTGTAACAGAGCAGAGTTACCATCAGGTGAATTAAACTTGTTTCTGAACGCAAGAGTGAGGGCACGACCTTGGATATACTGACCATGGTTTATCAATCAGATACCGAAGTGTCTGCAAACCACATCTGTTTCTGTAGTTTTCCTCATTCGTGTGTATGTTAATGAGCCTCTCCATGCATAGATATAATCAAGCAGATTAATTCTGGGGTTTATATCTTTTTTTTTGCTCTGACTATTGTTTTGGAACCTAGTCAAAATATGTTCAAAATATGTCTTCTCTTAAGAAACAGTTTTTGAGTGAATAGCACTTCTTTTGGAGACGTATTTTATTGTAAAGCTCTCTGTTAAATAATACTGTGAGGCATGTACTAGATAGTGAGGAAAGCTTTCTCTTCCATTATGAATTGAAGTGCTTTTTATTCCTTGAGATATTCAGCACTGGAAGGGTATTTTTTTTTTTTGCAAAGTTCTTGCAGCAGCCATAAATACTCCTGCTGGAGAGACTTCCTGTTTGCTGTACTTTGCCCTGTGCCGTTATCGAAAGACACCTTGATTTTTGTTCTGGAGAAGACAGGAGCGAAGAAAAAAGCAGCCAGAGCAAATAAGTAATGAGGGGGAAAAACCCCACCCCATAACCGAGACTGATTTTTTTTTTTTTTTTTCTTTAGGAAATTCATTCCTGCTTTTATAATTCAGTGAGAGGGTGCTATGTAGCAATAGTTATTTTTATTAACAGGCGTGCACTTTTAAGGGTAGTGATGCATCTAGAGGTGCATGGAGGTGCCCAAAATCTTCAGAGCACCCATTACATCAGGAAACTGTTACTTGAGAAATATTGACCATTAGTGGTATGGGGTTTTTTTATATCTGGACTCCTAAGAGYGGTAATAGAAAGGAAGAGATGTACCCACATCCTCCACTGGATTTACATGGAAAATTATTTTCATGTAGAATGGAATAGAGTTGTAAACACTGCAGGAACACTTGTTAGTCACAACAGTGGTGAAATTATGCTAATACAATGCTAATGCTCTGTGGTGTAGTTGATATCATGCCTGTTAAGATGCTTGTGACTTGCATGTAACTCAGTTAGATGGATTTTTGTTTAGATCTCTGCCTGCCAGGTAATTCGATGCTGCTTGRAGTTCAAGGCAGGGAGATCTGGTGATGACCCTGAGTTTTAGTTGCTGGTCTAAGGAAGGAACTTGAAATGAGGGCACACTTAAACCCTCATTGGTATTAGTTGAGAATGAGAACCTCAAATCAGATTCTCAGGCRTGTAGCTTCTCTTGGCTTACAGAATTCAAACCAAGTCTTGTGAGTCAGTTCTAAAACACTTGTTCCAAGGACTAAAGGTTTCAACGTGTGGAATCAGACACACAATATTGTAACCACCTTAGCGTTAGGGAGTAGACCAGTAGGGCTAGCATCATTTCAAAAGGTAATTGGAATGTTTTGCTGCTTGTTTTCCAGACTTACCCACAGGTTGGGAGGAAGCCTATACCTTTGAAGGTGCAAGATATTATGTGAAGTAAGTTGAATGTTTGTCACAATACTATAATTTTCAATTAGTTTGTCTAAATGTCGCTGTGATTTTGAATGCATTCCAAACGGAACTTACATGTTATGCTATAAATSTAAAAGGWGCATTTAAATTYGTCATAGGGTATGCAGTCCTTTGTTCACTGAATTCTGCACAGCTGAAACAATTTCTTGACTTTCTGTGTTAATGCTTCTAATTAAAGCTGTTTAAGGATGCAGATTCAAGTGCAATTTCTGCTGTGAATGTAACCACCTAGCAACAAATGTCCTTGCAAGCCAAGAATACCTTGAATTTGTCTGTTTGACATTTGTGTGTGTACCCTGTTGTGCTGTAAATGCTTTCACAAAGGCAAGGTCTTACTTCATCACTGGGAGAAGAGTCTTGGTTTCAGCCCTGTTCTCCAATTACATTGTTTAAAGCCACACTGAAGGTTTAATTTGGCCATTCCCTTTGCACACCTGCTGCTTCTAGCATTGATTTCCATTACTTTTTTTTTGCTTAAGGTTTTAGTATGTTTTGAGGAGCATGTTCACTGGGATAGACTTGGTGTGTGTATTGTCTTTTTGGATGAGAGACGTGAAGTAGAGTTCTTATTTAGAAAACCAGAGGGAGTATCGATTGAACCTGTATAAACTTCTTACAAGCTTTTCCTCTCCAGATAGAGGCACCTATATATATTTGTCTGGTTAATATACTTCTTTTTCTGTTATTTAACAAATTCACGGGCTCTTCTCGCCTCATTCAGGGGTTTTTACTCACTGCATTGTGTGTTCGGTTTGCTGTCTTTAAATGAATGGTGTCATCAGTGGGAGAACTTTAATGAGTGAAGGTTACAAATAGAGTTTATAGGCTGCAGGTAGGTTTTTTCTGTGTCAGTGTTGAGCAAAAGGTCGCTGCCCTGTGTAAGGTGCATTGTAGACAGTGTAGGGTGGATGTTATATATGTTTTGTGGTTTATTTTATACAAGAGCGTGTTTGATTTGGTCCTAAACAAAATTTACCAACATATTGAAGCATAATGCTCCAAAAATCTGACCAGAATAGGTGCTGTGCTCTCTAGGAGAGCAGACAACTTGTTTTTTGGAGGGCAACTTGTTTGTTTTACTGTTCTGTTCTGCCTTCTTGCAATTTACATTGCTCGAGTGTTGTGTTAGCAACTGACGAGAAATACACCAGACTGAGGACAGGGATCCATTAGGAATTTCACCCCTGGACTTCTGTGCAGATTATGGAATGAAGACAAGTGGAAATTAAAGAAAGCTGCGTTTGTGTGTGTGTGTGTATGCAATATAAAAAGGAATTCCTCTAGACTTTGAGATGGAACTTTTTCWTGTGGAATAAGCCTATGGACAGTGTGTTGGCCAGCTGTAGCAACTGGGAAATAATGACTTGAGTTTTCTTGGAATAAAAAAGGGTGTGAACAGCTGTTTGTAGAGCGACTGATGCACTTATGGACAAACTTACTGGGGGGTAGGTTGTTTGTGTGCTCTTGTCCTTCCAAGATCTCGTGTTCAAGGTGTTACCATAACTGCCAGGACGTACACGGAGCAGATTGTTTTGCTGATAGCCAACGCTAAATGGCTCGGTTTGTGTTTGAAAGTTGTGCTGTGTCTTTGAAAACATGTTGCACAAACACTCCTCTGTGATTTGATAGATGTAGGAGGATAGCAGGGATGGTGCTGTCAGGCCTGCTGAAGGGTTCACGTGGTCTGACCAGTTTGGCATCCTTAGTTAAACACTTGTTTGTTGTGTTGCATCTCAGGCTGAATTTGAATTTCTGCCCCATGATAGCAGCTTCTGAAGCTGTCTCGCATTCAGCCCTACTGGTGCTAGAGAGGATGTGAGAGCTAACACAGGCAGGGTGACAGCGTTATAATCACTGTCTTGTAATCCCAGGCACTGTAACTCTGGGTGATGTGTTGATTGTAATAATTCTGATCATCTGAATTTAAACTGCGACGGGGCTTCTGCAAGAGGGGCAAACAGTGCAGTTTGTGACCTTCTGCTATGCCAGCACCCCCACGTGTGGATTTCTAACTATAACCTGCTCGTTTGTGTGCACTGATTTGCTGAGTATTAATGTTTGTTATGTTGACTGCAGCGTAATGAAACTATGTTAAAACTAAAAATATGGAAAGCTTGCTCGCGGTTAGGTCTGAAAGAAATGTATTGTTTTATGTTCCGAACGAGTTACAGAGTTACAAGGAAATGAATGTTAATGTCACTCTGTTGATGCTCCAGCCACGTGAAACCTGGCTGGTGGATTCCTGCAGTGTGTCCAGGCAGAGAGTCAGACAAGAAGGAGAGTCCAGTTTCCTGATCACATAAATAATTTGCCCTAACTTCTGAGGCACAGCTTCAAATATGTGGGTTGAACAGAAGTGTTTTAACAACCTTGCTGTATGGTAAGATCTTACGCTAGACTGTGTTTGAAAATAAAAACCTTTTGAAAATTATTCTTCTGGTTCTTTAATAATAGGTCTTCAGTGTTCCRAGTGGGTGTGTTGCTGAATCTATTACTGTGCTTTTTTTGGCTTTGATGTAGTAAACACTGTATAATCAAATTGGGATAATGTCGAGGAGATAATCGTCGGCTAAATCTTAGCATTCCTTGGACTGGCATTTCAAACAAATGACTCAGTATACAGACTGCATTGAAATGTGATTATTTTAAAGGACACTGTACTTTTCTTGGGATGTGTGCACTCGCTTTTGGGATAAGTAAATGCCAAATGGTGATTATTTTACACATTTTTTTTTCCTCTCCCATGACATTGAATTTGTTCTAGTGTTAAGGTGGAAARGTACACTGAAACAGGGATAGATAAGGAGTTGTTTCCATTGCATACTGTGATTTTCTTCCTACTGTGTAGGGTTGGCTTGGTAAGTTGACCCTAGCTAGGATTTGGCCCTTTTCTGCAGGTTTGGYTGGGGGCTTTTTTGAGTAGTAGAATACTTGCCAATGGCAGAATCCTTTCCCCRCATCCTCCTCATCTCTTCTAGGTGCAAGCGACCAGAGGTGKTGTTTGCTGTTTGGAGTTAAAAAATGTGCAGTGATACATTGTATATGTTCTGAGGCGATGTAGCTACATTGTTTAGGTGCTTTGTCTGTTTTGGGGTGAGAAAGTCCGGCKTTRTTTACTTTAACTCGAGGCTTGTGCACAGACAGCCCTTCATCCTCACTTCAYGGGAACTCCACAGTAAACTTTGCTGAAGTAATGCTTGGTTTGGTATTTATACAATAACTAAACTTTTACCCAGAACACACAACCCTATGACTGTAGAATTGATACATTCCAATAGAACCTTTAATAATTACCTGTTGTCAGTTAACTATTGAATCTTCTGTGTTATGAAGTAAAACAAGATGTGGTGGTAAAACTCCCGAGCTTGAAAATTATAGTGTAGCAAATYTGAGATTTTTCTTTTGTCCTGCTTGGAATCCCTCACTGGGCTGGTTGGTTATGCTGAGTGTGTTGTGCACTCGCTGASCTCTGAAAAGTGAAGGGCTTTATCCCCAAAACACATCTAAGCTGCATGGTAGTATGGGAGGCTTAAGTTACTTATGTTATCTATAAGTGCRGAAGGAAAAGGACCCGTGGGACAATCCCATTATGATACTTCTCAGTAGAGAAGATATGCTTGGTCATGGGTTTCAGACTCCTCACCTGTTTAAGATCAATGAGARTTTCCAGCTTGATGTTTTTAGGACTTTGTGATGACTTCATAACCATTAGGCACCAAAGCACTGGGTTTGAGTAGCGTAAAATTACATAAATATGTCTTTCTGTGTATGTGTATTTATTTCTAGGCATGTGTTTAAGAAACCCTTATCATTGTTTGAAACCACCCAATGATCTAAACTCAGGCATTTGCTTACTTTTCTGGCATTTTGTTTTTCATTGCAAATGCATTGAAATTTTCATTTTCATTTTTCATTGTTCTGAACATACGTTAGGATTTTTGTATTGATTTTTTTTTTTTCCTTTTCAAACCAGGGTTATATTATTTAGGCTACTAATTTACCAAATAAAGTTGTCCTAAGAGTCAACCCAAAGGTGATATTTATGGAATTTTGCATCAGTCTACCTAGCTTGGCTTCTACAGAAGTACTATTAGAGGAGCTGTTTGGATGTTAGAATTTGATATTTCTCAACTTTGCTGTAGGACTGACACTTCTTGGGCAGTACAAAAGCTGACTGAAAAAGTTCTTAGAAACTTYGAGAATGAAGAAGGTTGAAGTTTCATTTTTAGGGTTTTGTCTTGAAGTTACCTCTTTCTGTGTTTATCAGAACAATTTTTGCCTGTTGCCTGCTGAACCAAGGCATTGGCAAACCCTGGCCAAAGCCAAGGTGAGTTCAGTGTTGCATCAAGCATGTGCTTTTATAGAGAGTTTTTGTCAATGTTTATTGTAGACATGTAGCTTGAAAATTGGGAAGGCAAGAAAAATTTATTAAGTGATTRAAAGGGATGAGATCTCATTCAGCTTTGAGTTTCTATTGTTTACTAAAATAAACCTGCGCTCATTGAGAATTCAGCTTTCGTTTGAACCTTTGTCTTTTATGTGCATTCTAAAGATCCTTTCCCATTCAGCWGAGACTTTCTCCAGAAAAATCAAAGAACAGCCAGTCGTGTTTGCAGAAAAGCCCTTGCTTGAAAAGAAAAATGGAATTTGAAAAAAATACGAACAGATCAAACTGTTTTCCTCCAAGACTAAGAGCCACAGCGTTCCTCCCGAAAATTTAGTTCTTTTTTTGTTATCTCTGTCCTTTCTTTTACTAAAATAAGGAATAAACTTTATTCTTTTTTTTTTTTATATGGCAAGACCTGTAGGTCAAATAATGGCATATGGCAAGATGGGTGAACTGGGACATAACTGTGAGCTATTCTGTACCTTTTGTAGTGAGCAAAGATAAGGAGAACTTGGGAATGCCTGCAAATTTATGATCTGTTTTAACATTTGCTTCTTTATTCCWCTGAAATATTTCAAGAACCAAAAATATCAGCAAAGCTGAAGCTGGGTGTGGAGGTGGAAGGATTCTAGACACAGGAAGAAATGGGTGTGGGGCAGAGGAGAGGTGGGACTGCATCCAAAAAGCAGCTTCTTATGGGTTGGATATGGAAGGACAAGGTTGTAGGTAGTGGTGTACTGGAGGAGAAGGCTAAAGGGGTGGGAGTAGGTGCAGAAGGAGAAGGAGTGGAGAGACAACCAGGCAGAAAGGAGAGTGACAGTGGAAAGTCAGGAAAAGGAGTAGGAGTGGGAGCTGATTTCCTAGGAGCAAACTTAATGGAATTTCTCCCGGAGGGAAGGGTGGCAAAAGTTCACCCTGCAAAAAYGAGTTGTCTGACTCGTGTGCAGGTCTGGCAGGGCCCATTATCCCTGGCTTAGGAACCTGTTTCGGAGTTAGTCTGGGAAGTGGAATATCAAATGTGAACGTTAGGAATTACTGTGCTTCCAGAGGCTCTTTTTGACTGTGACRTCTGTRGTTGATATTTTGAGCTGTCTCTTTCCTGGAGTGTGTTTCTAAATTGGGCCATACCTTAAATGCTTCAGTTTCACTGAGAGAGACTTGAAAGCATGAGGGAACTTACTGATTTCTTTTTTTTTTAAACCATTACCAAATTTCTCAATGCTCGTAAGAATTAATGGATAATTATTTAAAAATACAAAAATACCTATACRTGAGTAGTTACATGAAGTACTGAAGTCCATGAGAAAGATACTGAAGATACTTGAACCTTTTGATATTTGTTAACAAATTAGTAAATTAGTCTCTAGCTTTAGATCCTTTTGAAGTGGTGATATTTCTTCCCTAGCTTTGGTCTTTTTTTGGTGGCTGAGTGRTAATGGCAGATGAAGTGAATATACTATGCCTTTACTACAGTGAAGTGAATTCTTACATGGTCTTTCATTTTTGGCATCTGCTGTCTGTGAAGGATGACAAAAAGCAAAGGAAATGCTCGTCAGTCAGAACTTTCATGTAGGTGGCTGTTGCAATGTTTAATAAATACAGTGGTGCATTTTTTCTCCCCAAACCCTCCCCGCTTTGCAAAAAAAAAAAGGTAACTGATGTGCCTTCCTGCGGATGATTTTGGAGCACATACCACAATTTCATCTTGCTGTTGTGTYAGGGTGTTGCACAGGTTCTTTTCCCTGTTTTGGTACCCATGTCCTGCAGCACCTGGAACTGAGGGACACTTCCAAAAACACCTCAGCTGGGGGGGCAGGCACCTCGTGAGCTTTGCCAAGAAAGAGAAGCCTTGCTGTAGTTCTGTTTGGCAGAACTTTTACAGCTCCAGATTTTACCTGGTGCCTATTATGTTCTGCTTTTGCTTTAAAGGAGTTGCACCCACTTGGTTTTTTTTTTTTTAACCCTGTGGTCTGCCAGTGTTTTGTTGTGCTGGATCAGACCCGCTGTCTGTTGTGGGGTTGCGCCAAGCCTGTTTTTCCTGCACATGTTCGTGYTCCCCTGGCTCTTATTCTAATGAATTACACTTCCATTAAACCCGAGATACACCGGGGCTGGCGGCTCAGAGCACTCTCCACTTCGCTCCTGTGCGGGTGAGAGGGGGAGAAAGCTCTTGGGGAGCTTCAGGCGAATCCTTGCTGGAAGCGAAGCTCCACAGCCCTGACTGCTGGGATTTCTGCCAGCGTGGTGCCTGGATGTGTCTTTTCTGCTGTGTTTCAGTAAGTAAATACCTAAAATTAAACTCTTTTCCTTCTCTCTCTCCCTCTTCCCTTCCCTTCTTTGGAATGTGTGAGATAACCRTTTCTTTCGGGAAGGGAAGGTGTTCTCTGACAGTGATGCTGGGAGGGGAAGAAGTTGCATCAGTAGCCACCATCAGAAGTAGAAATTTGGGAATGGGAACTCCACAGCGTAGGCACTCCAGTAAAACTCTTTGGGAAAGCTTCCTGCTTCCCAGTACTGGGTARGACAGGAAGGTCTGCTCAAATAGTTGGTTGTGAAGTTGCATCTTTCTGCTCGGGACCCGTGAAACTTGAGTTGAATACTCACTTGAAATCTCTGAAGTGGGGGGGGGAAAAAAGGCTTTTAGAGAGTATTTTGAATGCCTGTGTGGCCTGTGATTGTCTCAGAGCTTTATATAAACAATTAAAGAGACACTTGCATATTCAGGAGGCTCCACAAATGTAGCTCTCCRTGGCTCTCTCCACTGTGATTTAGTAAGAACAATTATTTGTGAGGAAAGGTGTATTGCCAAGCAACCTAACCTTTAAAATTGGCTCCCTGCTTTTTCTTCTTCCAGAACCTGCTATAAATCATGTTTAATAGAAACAAGTACTTTAAAAACGAATTTTGTGCTTTATTAACTGGAAACATTTCAGTGTGTCAGACSAGGTAGGAGAGGTCCTAGGTGTTTGAAAGCAAAATACCTGGTGACAGTTTTAATTTCCAATGCCATCTTTGCCATCTTCCCATTCCAGTATTTCCTGGAAGCTTTTATCATCTTTACTACTCACTGATAAGTAGGACTACTGTAATTGCATAAATCCTGCAAAAATACAGCTTTGGATTTTGTTCTGAGCTGTTCTAGTAGCAAAATTCTGTCATTTTGTATTTTTTTTTTATTCCCTCATTTTGTGTTAAATCTTGCAGATTATGCAACTGCTGTCTGTAGCATTTATCATTTCTGAGAATATATTTTGGCATGAGTAAAAACTGGTGATGTGTCATCTTTAAACCAAGTTCATTGAAAAACTTTATAAAAAGGGCAGAATTCTCACTTTGAAATAAAATTTTGTGAGCAGCAAGAAAAATTACATGGTGCTCGCAAAAGCCTATGGTGAAGAAGAAAACCTTTTAATCTGATTGAATGCCTAAAAGGGTRACTTGATTTCTTAATGGGTAGGACTGTTGGGTGGGAGGTTGATTTTACATGTTGTTCACACCATTTTTTAGGGTTACTTTGTGTTTTTTGATGAACAAGGAACATCCTCTAGATGAATATAAAACTCTTTGGTTGAAATCTTTTGTGAGATTGAACAGAAGATTGAAAAGGAAAGTTGCAAACAAAAMTATGTGTTTGAGCAATCAGTGTCAGAAGATCAAGTGTTCATTTTAATGATGAATTTTAATCAGAAGAATGATGCAAGCTAAGGCTCATTAGATATTCATATCATCTGTTCTGATCTTAAATCTCTCTTATGGTACAAGCTCATATCTTCTCTCCTTGATGTGGGTTTCAGKTGCTTACCTGGCCTGAAACATTGAAATGCTTTCAGTTGTCAAAGCACACAAATGTTGCTACTTTTTTTTTTTTTGTAATTAATAACATTTCAGCTTTTACTGATTGATCCATCTTCTTTTGTTGTATCAGCAGAGTTAAAAGAATTTGACTTTTGAACCAACACGTTTTTAATTGGTTCAATTGAAACCTAAAAAATCCCTAATAACAGTGAATTTTGCAGGAGTAGGTCACTAAAGCTCCCCTAGATGAGGCAGGAGATAGTTATTAAAATTGTCCTACGATGAACTTGGAGAGTTTGGGAGTCTTGGACCATCTGTTTGTAGTTTGTGGTTAGTAAAAAATACTGATTTAGGGCTTCTTACCTCTTTACACAGCCCTACCTAGGGACTGCACCAGGGTGATGAAGCTGGASACTGCAGTAGCCTGTTCTGATCTCTGCCATGGTCTTGTCTCCTGCCTGTGTCCCTCCTTTTGCTCAGCTTCAGATGAAAATGAGCTGCCAATCCTGCAATCAGCCAGGCCTCTTAATAAACCCTGCCTTGAAGTGGTGAGGGGATGAGGCTGGAAGGAAGCAGAGTGTGAATTGTGCTAACACTGCTGCAAAAGGTGTTTTATTTCCTTTTGTACTGAGCCTTGTATTTCTTTATCTGCAACTCTTCTCTGTCTGGCAATTCAATTACTAAATGAAAGGGTTGTCTTCTGTAAACTGAATTTAAGAACTTCCCAGGTTAAAACTTTCTCTGTAGTGATTGCCACAAAGAGGGTTTAATAAAAGGTTTTTGTTCTTAAGAGCAGATAAACTGACAACAAAACCATTAAATTTGSCTGATTTTCTAGCTGAATATATTGCACGGTACACAATAAGCAGCATWAAAGGTTACATTTTAGGATTATTTAGATCAGTGATGCCTAGTAGTATGGTAAAGTGACTTCTGTTTAAATATAAATTTAAGGAAAGAGTATCCTTTTGGCCTTCATGTTACTAGTAGTGTTTATATCTTATATATACACACACACATACACACATATATATATATATAGGACACATTGGTTGTTCTTTATGCCTCTTTCACAGACCCCCACTCAAGGTTTCTGATCTGGAACATTTGCATTTTGCTTCACTTTCAAAATATATTAAGATTTCTGCACATCAGGAAAAATCTGAACCTTTATTCTTGAACTCTAAGCTAAACACTTTGCAGTGTGCTTCAGAACTGAGCTCACTCTGTGGTTTTCATCCAGCTTCAGGTGAGAGTGCCAAACCTGTCTAACAAGAAATTCGGGATTTGTCTTGCCTCCRATTGCTCATTTTGTGGTTTAAAACAACAAAAAGTGCTATCAAATTCAGCAGCTCRAATGCCAGTGTTTTATCCTGTTCATTATAATCTTTTGTTTGGGTGCCTGCTGCCTCAACACATTTTTGAGCTCAGATATGTAAGTTATTTGAAAATCTTTCTATTTTGTTGCTGAAAAGGGAGTGGAAGTGAGACGTAAGTAGAAAAGAGTCTGTTGATTAAAGCAGTGATGTCCTATTAAGCTCTAAGTGGGGTTTGCTGTGTCTCACAGCCCTCCATGATTTAAGCCAAGATTGCATCAGGCTGAGGAGCTGGAATTATGAGCATCCTGCMATAAGAAGGGGAGGAAGTCTTTTGCAGTCCTTGCTCGGTAATGGAGTTGTTTTTTTTTTTCTTTGCGACTTTTAGTGATGCTGTTTGTAAGTCATTAGCGCAGACAGAGACTTCTTAAACTTTTAATGAGGATTGAAGGTACCATCATTTTTGACGTGTACTTAGACAAGARCTCTTGCTTTAATGACTTTGCTTAAAAAAACTGCCTCGTGCAATTGGAAATAGGGGTTTAAAAGACATTCTGGTAACTTAAGGATTTTATTTGTTTTTTCAAGGGGATGAAGAAATGAATCTGGCATTGGTTCAGAACCTGTGTGTCTCATACAGTTTCACCAGGCTTGGGACATTACGTTGCTGGCAGAGTGAACCTGTAAAGAACAAACAAAATTTTTCACTTGTTTGAAGATAGGTTAAGCACTTTTAGGAAAAATTGGAGTAGAATTTACTGACTGGCTCTTGTATTCCTGTCTAATTTCTTTGCAGCAGTAGGGACCTAAATTGTAATGAATGGAGGTGAATAGGCTTTGGATTTAACAGCTGGGTTCACCAAGTGTCTCTATTAGTCCTGTAGTGGGAATGGTCAAAAGCAGAGTTTATGGAGGATTTTATGGGTTTGGGGTTTTTTGCTGTCCGAATTTGGCATAGATCTGTCAAGCACAACAAAAAAATCAAGTGCAATGCAGATAAAGCTGCAGTTGGCAGCTGTTAATTTGTTTTGATCGGGGCAAATATTTCAAGTCTTCTGATCRGTTTATTTTCCTTGAGCTGAAGTARTTTGGTTTTTCAGYAGTCTAAAAGTCTGTCTGCACCGCTGGTTTGGAAAAAAAAATTAGGGATTTATTTATATCAGAAAAACAACTGTCTCCAGCTCTTTGTCTCTTCAGTTCTTTTCTTCTGCTGCTGTTTGACCTTCTCTTTCTCTTCCTTTTTATTTTAGTTCTGTACATGTGCCCTTATTGTTCACCCTACTATTTTCACTGTTACTCTGCTTGCTTCTAGCACTGGTAGCTGAAGTAGTGTTAGACATGATCYTCCCCGGTTGGACTGCATGCCAGATTTTCCTAAGGGGAATGTAAATACTGCGAGGTCAGTTCAGTATCAAATGCCTGCAGCCTGAAATGAACCCGGCAGGATTTTCTGCTATTCAGTCAAACTTAAGACCTGCTCGGAATACAATATATTGAAAAGTCCAGACTTTAAGTTATATGTTAAGCTTTACAGATTTTTAATTTTTTTTTTTTTTSCTTTAATTAAGCTTACTTTTTTCCCTAAAGAACGTGCATGAGGGACAGCTCACTGTAATTGTGGTAATTAACAGATGGGTTTGAAAACCTCTCTCTGTATAYTGATGGATTGGATGACTTGATTTATTTCTAAAAATGAGGAGGAGGTGTATGTGTGTCCATGCTCACCTGCAACCTAGTTGGSGACAGTTAAACATTCAACTAATGTGCAAATATGCAAATAATGTGCAAAACAGCCAATAAAATCTTCAGCCCATCTATTCCTCTGTGTTTCCCCYGATCTCCTTCACTCCTCCCTGAAAAAGAATGGGCTGGGGTAAACTCACGTGGCAGARCAAGAACAAATTGCTGTTCATGACTTTGTGCTGTACTTCAGGCTACAAACCTGCTGGTYGTTCTTTTGAGGGAGAATTGCTCGCTGTGTTTGCTTCAGATCAGTGATGCTCTTTAATTTGCCATGTGCTGGTTTGAATTGCTTGCATCTGTGTCCTGCTGGGGACCAGCACTTCTCGTTTTCCAAGGAGTGGAAGTGCAGATAAACCATTGAACTTGAGGGGTTTTTTGCTTTGTAGTGCTGCTGTCAGTAGGTTGACACACTTCGGGTCTGTTTGTCTTTCAGACTGTTGTCTATCAAAGACTGGCTGCTGTTAGTTTTGGGGAAAAAATCCATCTAATTGATGAAATTAGAAGAAAATAACCTCTGAATGTTAACAGACAAGTCAGGGGTTGAGTTGTTCTTTGCTGTTTTCTGTTGGCCATGCCATGACAAGACTGATTTATTCCCCATTTATCCCCAGGTCTCTAAGATGTAATGTCACTGTGAAATGACAACAGAGAAATAGGACTTGTGGTTGGGGAATTTTTGCCTTTTTTTTTTTTTTTTAAATCAAAGCTGTTTTATTTTTGTGAGGAGATAAATAGTGTTGTGGTCATTAGATAAATCCCAGCTGCTTTACAGTGGTTTTGTTTTGTTCCTGGTAAAGTTTCACCAACATATCAGTGGTTTTGTCTGAGAGGCTTCATGATACTCAGGTGAAGGAATATTTGGTTATTGAATGCTACACTTTGATTTTCTCAGTGGATTAAAGTGGGTATTGAAAATAGCTGTTAGAGGTATTGATGAAAAACTACAGTGCTGAACTGAGAATAAAACAGATTTTAGAACGGAAAGCATTAGTAGCTGTCATGTAAGCAGAGTAATGTCAAGTTCAAATGAATGCATTATGAAATGCTCGTTCTGAAGCAAAGATAAATGTATTATGGAGTGTAAAACTATTTTTCAAGAATGACAGTAAAATACATTTTGTGAACAGCTTTATTTATACTTAGTTTTGTGCCATCAGACAGCAATTTTTATTACAAGTCATTTACCTGGGAGATGGACATCACACCCCTTTTCTCTCTAAAAATAAAAGCATGAACACCTTTGTGCTGGTAGACCATGGCTTCAAATATTCAAGTAAAAATTCAGGCTATTGGCTGTGGAGGAGTAGGAACAGCTCATCTATGAGTTCTGTGCTTTCTTTTAAAATAAAATGAAAAGCTATTTATACTTAATCAAAAGAATGTGTGTGAGGGTTTGGGGTTTTTTTGTAGTTGTTTATGAAATGATGTAACAGTAAATTTCTAAAGTCCATKTGAAAACGGTGGGAATTTCATCAGCAGGATCACAAGAAGTCTGGCATGTGACCAGCTGTGATTTGTGAGGCTTGTTTGGTTTTTTCCTTGTTGTTCTTTACAACACTTTGCAGCAATGCTGCTGAATTCCTAAAGTCAGGCAGTAAGGATGTTGTAAATACTAACTTCTGGAGCTGCCTGAGTGAATGACACGATGTCTGTCCACCAGTGATTTTCTTGCTCTAACACTGTAACCCCAGGATTTATTTTGGGGAAGTTCCAATACTGTTGGCCGAGATGGCTACAAGGGAACGCAGGGTTTGTTTTTTGTTTTGTTTATWTTTCAATGAAGTAGAACATTGGCCTTTTTTAGAAGCTTCTTTTGAAGTATTTAATGATTCCTCCTCGTGAGGTGTGATGGTTAAACATAGCATCCTTGTGCATCATTAAAACTTGGGCAAAAAAATAGTGCTGATGTTCATTTTTCATTTCAGTAGGAAAGGGTGGTTGCATCTGCTCTGTTTTGTAGAGCTCCATTCCCAGTAAGACACTTTTTTCCCATTCCTGAATGAAAAATATCTGGTGAAGGGCTCTAAGAACATCCGTGGTTTCCTGCACTGAGCAGTTTTTGGGATGACATTGGAGTGTCACCTCTGCAGTGTTGTCTCTGCAAACCACTGGCAGCTCTTCCATCTGTATCTAAGCAATTGGGCTGTGCCCCCTTTTCTGTAGATGAAGCTTTTCCTGGTCAGCGAAGATGGATTCTTGGAATTCCGAGATTAATTTCCAGTGCAATAACTAGAAGGTGGCTGCAACAACACCTGTGCTCCRGGTGCACTTACATTTTGTCATTGTAATTAATCGAGTCCAAAATTAGAGGAGTTGGTTAGCATCCCTAAAACCATGTGGAGCTTATTGGCAAATCCTCTTTCTTCAAATAAAGTTTTATAATAACAACTCTAAACCTAACTTTCTTTGTTAAATGGGGGAGATTAAACTGAACACAGATAATTGTTGCAAATCCTGGTCACAGCATAGACAGTAAAATCTTATGTCTGAGCAACTGCTGGAGTATCATCATGTAAAAATTAAAGTTACGGGAAATTATGCTGCTGTGGAAAAAAATAATTTGCTTTATTCCCACAGGCACTAATTACCAGGGCTCTAAACTGAAACTTGTACTTTTCTGCAAAGGATCCTTGTAAGGAAGACATAATCAAGAGCCACTAAAATCTCTGGTCTTATTTTTAGAGATAGATTGTGCTATTTCACTGGTTGCTTTCCAAGTTATGTATTGAAATGGTAAAAACAAAAAAAAGTTGCTTGACTAAATTCCGCATAATAGTACATTCTTAGCACTCAGAACTCAAATAAAAGAGGTGGGAATGGAGAAAAATGAAATTTCATAATACATTTATATAACTTTTGGGTTTCAACTATGTGTTTGAATATTCAATTTCTTTTTTTTAATTTGCATACAAAACCACTGCTCGTGTTTGTTCATTTTTTTCAAAGTATCTCAGCTTTTCATGCTTTTTGGACCATGTTTTGTGCTGCACAAAATATCCTGGAAATGTTTGTTCTAGACTTGTCTGGTGACGTTGCTTCGAGCTATTTCTGATTGCTGTTCTGATAATTCTTTGGACCACCAAAAATCACAGAAGACCAYTGCTAGTTTGTAAGCTATACTTAGAGAGTTAATAAATAAACATATATTGACTTGCTCGAGGCGTAATAAAGAAGAATATCTAAATATTGTGTGGAACAATCTTTGAAGCTGTGATTTTCTTTTCAGTAATTAGCTGTATTCCTCTTCCAGTGTTCCTGCTTGGTGCTATTATGATTGACCTGGTGGTGTAGCAATGGCCAGGGTCATAATCTGGGGAAAACTGACTCGTGTAAAGCTGAGGAACTGCAAGTTCCAAGCCCAAGATAATGGTATAGAATAACAGCTGAGGTGCACCAGTAACTGTAGTGATGGAAATATTTTGTGAGTTACACCAGTAAACAGTCAGGGAGCYGCGTGGGGAGAGGCAGCGTCCTCCTGAAGGGACACATTTCTTCAGAATAAAACTTYTAGTGAAGGAAAGGAAATAGCTGCAAGAAAGATTTCTGTCTCCAAATGCTCAGGGATGGGATTGACTTACAGTCCCAGCAGCTGAGGGGAGAATGATAAATACCCTACATGAAGTTAGGACAGGAATTTCCATACAGGAGCTACTTCCTTTGAGCTGAGGAGAACAGCAATGTTTTCAAGATATGACCTGTCTTGGCAGCAGATGAACTGAATAGTGTGAATTCATCAAAAGTTTATGCATCTTTGTAACCTGTTTTGAGGCAGCTGAAATGGTTCATGTTAAATATTTTACATGRCTCAACTCTGCCTTTCAAAGATTTTTTTTGTTTTTTAATCTAGCCAAAATTAACCATCTGCTTGTAGGAGATCTTTTTGCCACGAAAACAGATTAAAGGCTTTCTTTGTGGTTCAAGATTTATAGGTGGAAGAATATGAAGTTAGAGGCCAATTAAAATATTTTCTTGGTTACCCTGCATAGGTAGTCAGCATTAAGAAAAATTATTATGAGATCTGTAATGGCATTCTACAGAGAATTTATTTTGTTAAATGTTTTTTCCTCTTTATATACTTGTTAATTAAGACTACTTAATTGATTTTCTTTTTTTTTTTTTTTTTTTTTTTTAAAAATTGCCTGGGGAGAGGGACTTTTAGAAACTGAAATAATAACCAAAAAAGCACATCTGCGTAGTGTTAATACTGGTTCAAGGTTTTCCTTTTTCTGGCTGACATGTAGTGTTCATTCTTCAGGTAATGACTCGAAAATTAAAATCCCTTTSTTTGCAGATGCTACCGCTGGTTTCTTTAAAAAGTAAATTAAAAGTATAATCATCTGGTTCTTATTTAAGATAGCTGGGGAGAAAATTGCCCTCTCACTTTAAATGTGTCAAGGTGAGTACTGAGTTCAGCAGTAACACCCAGCACAGAGGAGAGCGTCAGCTCCGTGTTCTTTCAGACTCTTYCAAAGATCTTCAAATATATCCCAAGTGGGTGTGAATTGTAGTACAGATTTTGTGRAGTGGGCACTAAAATTAAGCTTTGAGTTAAATAATAGCTTGCTTTTTGTTTGGGTTTTTTTTTTGGGTGTTCCCTGATGTGATTTGAACCTCTGTGCAGGCAATCTGCAGATAATAGACGTTATTTTATCACTTCGGCTTATGGAGCCACCAGGTCCTAAATTTTAGTGACGGCTTTCCAAAGCTGGATAAGTTGGTTGGTTTTCGGATTTTTTTTTTCCTCTTTATGTCTCCTTTTGAGCCAATATCTTAATTGAATCTTTTATTTCCCCTTTGCTGAAATAAACTTAGAGCAAATGTTGCTTCTTTAATGGATATTCTTGTAGTTTTAGCAGGGAAACTCTGCATGCATTTAGAGAAAACTTTACATGCAACTGTACCAATTTGTTGCCTTTCTGGCATTTCTAGTACTTAGAGAATCCTAAGCTGTCCAGGAAATTGGGGTTTTTTAAAATAATTTAATTTGGAAAATAKAAAGGAGATAATTCTTTTTGATTCTTAGGTGTGCTGGTTTGTTTGGGTTTTTTTGTCACGATGCCGCTGCTTTTCAGTGACCTTTTCATGCAAGGATTTCTGGCTCTTTTTAACAAGATTTCCTTTTCCTATTTGAAAGGCAGCAGCACTRCTTGCTCAAATTCGATTGATAGCTTCATGATGTTAAGCTTATCAATTGCATGCCCTCAGGATAGGAAAAAAATGCAATCTATTGATATTTGGATTATATTTTATCACTTTCATTTAGGAAATTATTAAAAAAAGGGGGAAGCTGTGGCTTTCATCCACAGTGCAGAGAAAACAGGCTCCTTAAAATCAAGACTCCAGCTSGAAAAGTCATGTGGATGTAAAAGCCTGACATCTGAAATAAGATTATTCCAGTTCAGCATGTCTAGAAATATGAGCATAGTGTTATGCTAAAGTAGTACTGGTTTAACAGGAAAATGATATAATAGAAGGAAAGACACAGAGGAGTTGGACAAGGGTGATTAAAGATGGAAGACTTTCATTTGAAGAAGACCTTTAATACCTCACCGAGGGCTGATGTGGAGAGTGCAAGCCCTAAAAATCATAAATGGCAGAAAGGAGAATAGGGAATGTATTTGCTGAATGTTCCAATAAAAGAGCTACCAGGAGGAATTACGAACCAAGAAGAGCTGGCCCTTGTGGCTGRTGTTCAAAAGGTCTCAAAGAAACGCCTGTGTCACTCAGGAAAAGTGGCTGAAAACGTGGAAAATAAAGCTCAGGATGGTGTGGGCTGGAAGTCTGCAGTCATGGACGGAGGATATGTGGTCACTCCTTTCGTGTAGCATCCCGCTTCTGAATCTGCTAATTGTCAAAGCAAGGTGTCCCTGCATCCCTCCTGTGCTGCTGGGCTGCGCTCACAGCTGGGAACAGGGCACTGCCTTGTGTGGATCTAACCTAGTTCAGCAGCTCTGGAGAGCAGCACCAATCGCCAGGTTATAAATATTAATTTACCGGGAGTAAATGAGAGGAATGTTGTTTTAATTACGGCGCTGCAGGTTCTTAGAAATGGCCTTGCAGAGTATCTCTGAGTGGTATCTTATCACTAAGGCTTTGATGGATGCTRTTCTGCATGGGGAGACTTCATAGTTTGCTTATAGTAACGTTTTGGTTTTAACTTGTTTTGAAAATAAACTGTGTAAACATGAAAACGTTACTGATCTTCCTACTTAAGCTTTGCTACACACAGAGATTTAATGAGAGGAACATAAAAGTTATGAAATCATTAGATGCTGTCTGCTGGCTGAGTATTGATTCAGGCTGGTGTAATTGACTTTTTGCACGAAGAGGTTTGTGTGAGTGAGCTGGGACCTGGCAAAGAGATTTTTAAAGCTGAATTGTTTTTCAGATTATAAATGGATTTGAAGTATTRAAGTTGTACCTGCTTTCAGAAATCCTGTGAGATCATTTTAGAGATAGTGGGAGATTAATTTAGATGATAGCAGCTTGGAGAGGGTAGAGTCTTTCAACAGTCTAAAGGACGAAATGTTTACTTACTTGGAAAAAAAAAATAATCTTTTTTTTTTTTTTCTCCTTTTCTTCCCAAAAGATACAGCTGCTTTACCTAAGCACATGGGCATTTAAAGAATGATTTTTCTCCAACTCTAAATCAGTTCTCGTGTTATTAGGAAATAACAACTTTTTCTATATTATTCTCTGAAGAAAGAAATTCTTTGTAAAATATAACAAGTGGGATACAAATATAATAGAGTTTTAATTGTAATTTATGCAACACTTTTCTCTGAAGTTATAGATTTGATTTTTTTTTCTTTTTTAAGTAGTGAAACTATGAATTTACTGGAGCAATGAATCTGGAAGCTTTCTTACATACAGATCTCAACGTTGCTCAACTCTGAGAATTATTATGTAGGGAAAGAGAAATTAATGATGTTGGAATTTAGAATTGCAAAATAACAGGCATACTCATAAAATCTAAGACAACTACTGGCCTTACTATTGCTGATACTAAATCACTGTGAGGTGTATACACACAACTCCAAAAGGGTTTGGAGGAAAAGAACTCTCTATTAGAAAGTTCTGTGAAAGGTTTAGTGGTTTTGGCTCAATATTATCTCATGTTGTTAAAGAGAAGAGAGAACCTGTGGTATTGTTCCTTTTCAGATATTTGGAAGAGTGAAAATAGAGACTGTTAAACTGCATTTATGGGGATGGATTTGTAAACTATCTCAAAGGGTAGGAATCAATTCCTAAATTTGCTGTATGTGCCTTTGGAATATCTTTAAAATATGAAGAAAATGCTATAAAGAGAATTTAGCTGGTGAAAGCTGCTTAGTGTACCACCAGCTGGATTCCTACTGTAGGATTTATGTGCTTTTAATGATTTCTCATTTGGGTTGGGAGGAACAAGATTAGGAATAAGTATATAATAATAYTGGAAACCTGGGTTCTCATGTTTGCTGGTAAACAAGAGACAACTGAGTAAGGAGAATATTGGAAACCAACAATTTTTAAATCAAATTTGTTCATTTGAGTTGCTCGTCACCTGGAATTAGGTTGTGAAGTGTTCTACCAACACTGCCTGAATCTAATCCTGCCAGGTGTTCAGCAAAGCTTTTAAAGGCATTTTTTGTGTGGGTTGTCCATTTCTGAAGGGAGAATAAGAAAATAACAGAACTGAAGAATAGCTCAGTGAGTTTCCAAATGCTGATAGAGATCTTGCCATGCTTTCCCAATTTTCAGGCTCTTTAATTTGGACTGGTTTGTGACTTCTCCTTTATCCAAAAAGAAGTCAGTTTAAATCCTAAAAAACAATGGAAGAATTGTTTGGCAGAGAAGTCAGCAACCAGGATCTTGGCACTGTCCTCAGCTTTTTAAGCCAGGTTGCTGACAGCAAAAAGCACGAACAGAACTTTGAAAAAAAACAATCTGCAGTCTTCCAGAAGCAAATCTAAATGAAAAATGGAGTCCACTCTAGAGAGACTACATCTTTCTATGCAGTTAGTTTAAAATTATTCTGTATTAAATAATGACAGTTGAAAACTACTTTCATCTAAAAATAGGTTCTGCTTTCTTTACAGGGTTATTAGCTCTTTTAATTACTTGCACCTAATCTTTAATCCGTGTGGTGACACGTCCACATTAAAAATGATAGATTATTGGGGTGCTGCTTTCTGATTTTCACTCCCTACCAAAAAAACTCTTGGGAGCTAATTCTTGCATAACCCTTTGGAATAGCTGAAGAAATTGGAATACAGGAAACAACATAGGGAATTTGGCATCACTTAGAAGTTATGTCAAAGGCTGCATTTGTCAAAGTAGCGTTTGCTCTCTGCCACTGTTTGATGTGTAATTTTTGAGCAAGCTTGAAGCAATGGTGAATTGAGGCTGCTTTATGTGCTGACAGTATAAAATATGTAATCAGAATAGGGGAAAGATGAAAATGGATCCTCTTCAGGCACTGCTGTACAATTATGTATTGAATCATTGTAGAATGGCTTGGGTTTGAAGGGACCTTAAAGATAATTTGTGGCAGGGACACCTTCTACCAGACCAGGTTGCTCAGAGCCCTGTCCAACCTGGCGTTGAACACTTCCAGGGATGGAGCAGCCACAGCTTCTCTGGGCAACCTGTGCCAGGGCCTCAGCAGCCTCACAATAAAGAATTTSTTGCTGATATCCAATCTAAACCTGCTCTCTTTCAGCCTGAAGCCATTGCCCCTTGTCCTTCACTGTATGCTCTTGTTAAAAGCCCCTCTCCGTCTTTTTTGTAGGCTCCCTTCAGCCACTGGAAGGCCACAGTTAGGTCATCCCAAAGCCTCTTTTCCAGGCTGAACAATCCCAACTGCAGTCAGAGTTATGTGGCATGGATGTGGTTTTGCCAAGTTCAAAGTTAATGGCTCACTCCGAGGAGAAAGGTGTTCAGGGCTTTTGTATTTGCTTATATTTTTATCGTCCCTTTGCAACACTTTCCCAGGGTTGGTTCATCTTAGCTTAGATTGGCTTGAAACTATAAAAGTTATCAGTGCCACAGGTTCCTTTTCCTGTGGTCGTGCAGCCCTTCCTCTCTTGCAGTGGGTTTTGCAGTCATAGGGCAGGTCTAATCAACCTGAAAATGTGTCTGTTGTAGGAAGAGTTTTCAGTGAGAGATGTGAGCTGACCTGAACCTGTGTCATTTTCCAGAAGAGCTCCTGCAAATGCCAGCTCCTCAGACAGCATCAGCTATTCAGAGAAAAGGCTTTTGTGCTGGCATAGGCTCCATCTGCCTTAAGAGGGTTTGTTAATGCTGAAATGTTTCTCACTAAATATCACTACTGCTATATGGGGAAAAAATCTGACATGTAGATTTGCTTATAGTTTTTATACGGTGTTTTTATGTGCATACTTAAGTAATGCCAGCTCAGTAGTTCCCTGCAGTTCACTCGTGTTTCTATTTATACTTACAGTTTTCTTTGATTAACTAAAACAGTAAGTAGGTGCTATTTCTAGCATAGAAGGCATATTGAAATAAAGATGTGAAAATATTCCTTGAAGTCTGCTTTTGTGGTTGCCTCCAAAATCAGCAGAAACTTTAGAATCCAGCAAAATTGTTAATATTGTTTATTGAATGGAATGACTTGCCTGTCTGTTCACAGGAGTTGGAAAAAAAATGGTGTTGGATACAGCTGAAATGGAAGATGAGTCAAGTTAAAAAGTAACTGTACTGACAGGAATTAGGCAGAACTGTAGAATTAACTCTTCTTAGCAGTGTGTGTTGTGTTCTTGAATAACTAGAACTATCTGAGGTCGGTGTAAAACCTGTGGATTACACCTCTAGGTACAAGTCTAAACTTTTATGAACTTTKAAGAGTGACTTTGGGATGGGAGGAAGGCTACTTCCCCTGCGTGTTTTCTCTGGGCTGTCACGTGTGTGCACGTGTGTTTGCATACATATGAAACAAGGTTTGATATTTGTRTAGTTTTCTGCTGGTTTCCGTGTCAAAAATGCAGGTCCTCTCTTGGACTTCTACATCACAGCTAGAGACTAAACTACTGGAGTTAACATCAGAAAATGAATGCCAAGCTGACTGAGCAGGTAAAGATGTTTTTCCARTCAAGGAGGGAAGCACTAAATATGAAATAATGGCAAAAAGGGATGCTTACCTTGGCTACAAGCTCCTAGAGGAATTTGACTCCTTAGGTTGTCTTTGACTCATTACTATAATTAATTAAAACAAAAACCCCAAACAACAAAAGAAGTTGACTTCAGAAGTGATTCAGCAAGTCATTCGTCACGTTGATAGAACAAAGGAAAAGACCATTCCTTTAGCTGGCTTGTTTGTAAGCACTGGGGKTTTTTTTCTCCATGGATTATTTGATGTGTCTGCTGGTTTTAAAGGCAGAAAACATATTCTGTATTTGACCCACCTGTTATCACAGCATAGCATTAAACATATGGACCTCTGTGCCTAGAAATAGAGGAAGTATTTCTGACTGAATACCAGGAGGCTGGTCAATTTTGGCAAGATGACTTAAGGAAGTGGTTCTGCTTTGAAAAATACTGTCAGCAACAGTTTTCAGTGCAGGAACTCTGTTATTGGGAATTGACAGCTGCTGCTGCTGTTGCTGCTAACTCTTCCAGTGCTATTTGAYATAGCAATATAATTTTGTCAGCAGTGGCAGGGGCTTTTGCCAGCTCTTGATGATAAGGAAATGTAATTATCCTTGAGAGGAGCATAATCTGTGACCTGCTTCATCTCAGCCCTTGACCAGGGAGGCCGTGGGGTCTCTGTCTTTGAAGATTGTTGAAACCTGACTGCACGAGGTTCTAATTAACCTGGACTAGGTTTGAAGCTGGCCCTGCTTGGAGCACGGGGTCAGAATAAATCAGCTCCAGAGGCATCTCCCAGCCTAAATCATTGGGTGATGTTTTGTGAGTGAAACAGTGGCTCTTCCTTATGATTATATTGTACTAAGTTTTTTTCCCATGGACATCAGCCTTCGGCTGAGATGTGGAAGGATGAATCCTAAGCAAAAATGTAGCTGCAAACAGAGATCTCTGTTCTGAGAAGTGCTTGATATCAGGTTGAGTGCAGGTTTTTTTGCTGCTTTTGTGGTTACCAATACAGTTGTAGCTTACAAAGAGTCATAAATGTCTCTGAAATCAGGAATTGTTCAATAATGGTGCAAACTGGGCACCTTTGTTGATCCCAGTGCCAACAAGAGGTGATTTTCAGCTTTGTCCTCCTGAGCTAAAAAATCAAGTCGTACTTTAAATGTAGACTTTAAAATCCTGGCTGTGTGTCCCTGAGAGAGAACTGAAGCTCAAACTGAGGTGATTGATTTAAAGTTGGTTCAGAGCAGACTGATGGGATGCAGCCTGGATTGGGATGGATACTGGGAGCAAACACCATCCCCAGGCTTCTCACAAGAGCTCTGGTTTGAGTTTGTCTGCAGTGCTGGAGTTTGGTGAGATGTTGAGAGAATGCTTAAAGACCCTTCCTATCTGAGTGGATGTGATCAAAGATCAATACTTGAAATATGGAATAAAAGTTAATGGAAGTGGGTTAAGGCACCAACTTGTCCTGAACAAGATGAACAGTGGAGTAGAAATTTATGGTGCTTTTACTTTGTGTACTATTTTTAGTGGCTTTTATTATGTTTATAGATTTTATTTTTTTTTTTTGTAGCAGAGATTATTTCTACTTCCTATCAGTTTGTATATTTTCTTTGGAAGTATTAAGTGGTACAGTACCTATTAATGAAAATCTCTATAACTACACTGAATTTGGAGTTCAGAACTTTTCAATTTATAAAAAAAATGTTGGAAGAACAAGTCTTAATATTCAAATTATCTCCCCTTTTAGGAGCCAGACCTGTCTAGGACAAGGCATTTTTCCTGGTCTTGTGCTTTACTGACATCTCAGGAATACATAGAACAGTAGAGGGAGCTTCATAGTGTCTTTAAATCATCTAAAAAACAACAGCAGCTAAACAAAACACTCCAACACTTGTGTACCTTCTTGAGAGAGCTTTGTGGTGCACTTGAAAACAAACTCTGCAGTGAAGCTGCAGAGCAGTGCTCTAAGTTGCCTCATTGCTGGTTCGGTCCTGTAAGGTGTGAGTTGGTATGAGAGAGGAAAATCTCTTGTGCTTTTTAAACATCTTCAGTACCGTGGATGATGGTAATGATGATGCAGTGTTTCTCAGTTTGGTTCACACTGTTGGTTTTTATCTTGTGGATAGATAGCAAAAGAACTCAAATGTTAAAGTTTGTTCTTTTATGTGATTTTTTTTTTTTTTTTTACTTGTAATGTTTTCATACTTTTATATGCGCTTGCCTGTGAAGCACTTGATGCTAAATCATTTAAAATTAAATTGGAGGACAAYTGAGTGTGATAGCTTTACTGGATGTTATCACACAAAATGAGGTTTATTTTGTGTGTGTTTTGTGTGATTTGGTGGTGGTGGCTTTTTGTTTTGTTTTGAATTCAGTAACAGCTGAATATTTGCTCACAATTCGTTGTAAGCAAGATGATTGCATAGATGTTCCTAGCTTGCTGTGTGTGTGAAATAAGTTGCATTAAACTATGCTAATAAGAATAGTGCTCCAAGTATGTGTTAGCAGTGCAGATGTAAGCTACCATTGTATATTTATTATTTGAGTCAGCTATTTGTTGATACAGTGCATTCAAACAAACTGTGTTATGAAATCTGAGATTTATCTAYGTATATATAAAGGGTTTTTAGGTACTAAACATCTCTCCATAACATGAATGTGTTATCTATGTTAATTGATGTGATGCAGAGGTACTTGCACTTTTTGTTCTTTTGAAAAGACCTGGAAGTCAAGCTGGAAACCAGTACAGTCCTATTTTTTCCGTTTCCTTTAGTTTTAATTGATATAGTGTAGCTGTGAATGTTACCTGTAAAGATGGTAAAAACAATCAAAACTTCCTTAAATTTGGGGGTCCTGTTGCTACCACTTGCACTAGTGAGGGGATTTTTGATGGTTAGAGCCTGTTGCAGTGCATGTTACGAGTAAATCCAGTTTAATTTATTCTTCAGATATTATTGAAAAATGTAACAGTTCCCTCTTATGTGGGAATCTAAAGTGGGAGGAAGAGAGGAACATGGACTTTTGTCAAAAATGTGTGCACTGATGGAGTCATCTTTTTTGTTTGTTCTAGAGGATCTTGTGGAAGTTTGATAACACATGCCCTTTGGGGAGTTTAGGTTTTTTCATAATGATTGTCTTTTATAACTACTTGCCTTTTCATGCCAATAGATTAATTTCCTAATCATATTTCATGTTATTCTTGAAGGAATAAATGGAGGGGAGAAGGTAGGAATGGTAACCGTGGTCCCACTGCTGTACACACAGACCTATAACTCAGTTGGGGTCACTTTTTTGGGTTGATTGGGGTTTATGCTCTCTCTGGAAGCATCAGTTAGTGTAATTTTTCTGTGGCAAATGCAGACCACTTCAGAGAAAAACAGCTTTGCCTCTTTATGTGGAGAAAAKCAACAACCTTCTGACACCTTGGTTGTGTCATTCTCTCTCTCTGTCTTCCTTGAGCTTGTTCCCTCTTGCCACTGTACATAAAACCTTAATTTGTCTTATGGCTGTTGTCACCTGGACAAGGTCATCTGTGTCATTTGAGAGCACTGAGGCTGTTGCTGAAGGACTGTTGACTTGGGTATTGTTGCCCTTCTAGCCAAGAGGAAGCCAAGCTAAGAGATGATCAGGGTTCAAATGTGACCATGAAGAGATGCATTGCTACACATTTATAATGGCATCTGACTACAGTAGGTAATTTCAAGCATGCCTGGTGTGGGTCAGAGCTCAAACACGATTAAACCCTACCAACTTTTGTGTAAACAGATAGAAGCATTTATTCCGTATGGGAAAAATATTACGGAGAGCTTCAAAAATTAATTTGTGTGATACGCTAGGGAATCCACTTCTTAATCAAGAAATCTTTCCTGAGTGAATTTTCTGGAGCATAAAAAGGCTTTCAGGTTGTTTTTCATCTCTGGCATACTTCTGTGCTGGTTCCAGACCAAAGCTGCGTTGCTGCATGGTTCTGTCTTGTGTGCAAGTGTTTCCAGTTTGATCTCTGCTAGAGATTTCCACTGTGCTTTCAAATCTTTAACGTGTCCTAAATTTCTTGACATTCCCTGGTAAAGCAGAGAGAAGGCTGCCTAGCCAGATGTCTGCCAAAGTGTGGTGTTTTCCAACATTCAGAAAATAGAGCGAGTCTGAACTTTGGGCACCTCCTTGAGAGAATCTGTGTCGCTGAGATCATCGCCGCAGTTAATTTTAGTTCATGCGTCTGGGAAAAATTTGGAAGCAGAGATGAAGAAGTGGTACCATGAGGAACAGACTGGAGGAAATTCTAACTTTTAGGGTGCACGGAGTGAAGTTTGACATTTTTGTGCAGGCAACTGCAGGCAGTAGCTGCTCTGAATAGTGTAGAGGGAAATAAAGTTAAAAGAAGACATYGGGATGATTCTTTTTGAATGCCACAGTTTCATCTGGACAAGACCAGCTCTCGGTAAGAGTAACGAAGATACTACAAGCAGGATATTGAGAACAGCTTACCTGTTGAGTCTGCAACTTCTTCACTTGGTCAAACCTGTTTCCCTCAGGAACAGAATGAATGTGAGTCACRGCTGCAGTTGTGTCACCTTATATGAAAAGCTTTGATCTTTTATCTAACTCATGCTAATTTCTTTGGCAGTGGTTTATGAAGTAAAATCAGTGTACATTTGTTGTGGGTCTTGGGGGTGGGTGTTTTCTGTGGTGGGTTATTTTTGAGTATTCAAATAGTGCTCTTCTATTAGAAAGGTTATTKAGGAAGAAAACTGCAGGAATTTAGCAGAGGGCAGGGAACCACGAATACTGTACTTAAAGGCTGYAAATGATGCAGGGCTATTGAGGCTTAATGGGCTCAGAATCTTCCATCTAGAAGCAGGTTATAAAATGAGATTTAACACACTTGTACCTGCCGGGAGTGTTGTCCCTGTTCTAAAGGAGCAATCCAGTTCTGATTGTATTGGTTTGGGCCTGCTAGAAACTAATCTTAACTTTGCAGCTTTGAGAGGGTAGTAATTGCCAGGATAAGAGTTCAGAAATCTTAGTATTAAGTCGAGAATTTAAGGCACAGACTCGGTTTTTGACTCGCGGAAGCAGGAGAGAAACAGAACGTAAGGTGCTTGTTGAAGTGACCCAAATGTAGCCTTCACCCTTTCTCTCATAAGGCCAGCATAAGTCAAAATGAAGTGGAGAAAACACTTGTATTTTAGACTAATAATATGCTTCAAACATAAAGCAAGACTGGTTTCTTTTCATCTGTGGAGTCCTGTTATTACGTCTGTTGTGGCAATGTGTGAAAGTGTCTATTTTTTTTTGGGATTCAGAGAGCTAGCTTGTAATATTTTCCTTTTTTTTTTTAATGGCATCTGGATGTTTAATCCCTTTTCCAAATTAAGAAAAAAATCCACCGAATGTTTTTCTTAGAGCAATCCTATGTCCAGGACTTCAGTGTCTTTCTCACCTGACATCATGAAACAGCAAGTTCTTGTGAAACTTCTTCCGCAGGTGCTCAGCATCCCTTTTGCTGAGTATTTGCTCAAACAAAAACCTCATCTTTGGGAGCAAGAAAAGCAGTCGGTTGCTTTTGTGTGATTCCTTTCACCAGAACAATGGAGGACATTCATCAGCCGAGTTAATTTATTGCTCTCAGACCCACAATACTGCACCCACAATATTAGAAGTGACCCAATGGAGCTGTGGGGTTTAGTGAGATTTGTATGAAGATTATTGGGCAATTGCACAACTTTGCACATGTGATTGTAGCTTTCCTGGGCAGTGGTGCAGGTGATGAACTTAAGAGTTTACAACAATTTACAACCAGTTTAGGACCTCGTCTTTCAAGTGTAGTTAAACAGGTAATAACAATAAAACGCTGGCTTAGCTGTTTGTGGTGCTTTGATTTAGGCACAGTGTCTCTTAACCTTTTCACTGTTTTGTTCCACTTCTCGCTTAAAACGCATGAGTAATGCTGGGGTGGAGGAGCCTTGGCAATTAATTATCTTACCTGGATCGGCAAATGAGCGAGGACTAGCACAGGAGGAAAAAGTAAACATCCTTTTTGTACACCACTGCTTAATTGGAGTGTGTTCTTCCATGCTAAACCATGAACTTTATGGTTGGTGTGGTCAACAGGAAAAACTTGTTTTAAGCCCCAGGGTGAGTACCTGATGACTGCTGTGAAGCTTTTAAGGGTTTTCTCTTTTTTTCTTTTTTTTTTCTCCGTTTTTAAATCGTTTGGGATTACACAAACTTTAATGCTGGTGTTGACTTTTTTTTGCGATGTTGAGAAGTGGTGCTTTACGGCAGCRTGAAAGAAGGAACGAGTGAAAAACGGTAGGACTTCATAAGCACAGCTTTGTGTAACTGGGATTTATAACTTCAGACCAAAATATTTAAATTAATTTGGGTTAGGGAGATTAAAGTTTAATCTTTTTGGAAGAAGATTCAACACTGAGATATAACAAAAGCCCCTCAAGGCAGGAAGTAGTTTCATGAATGGGAGTGTGTGTTGATTTTTAACATGGAAAATGGTGTATCACATAGGTACCCACCAAAAAATAAGGATGAACTGAGTTTACAACATGACAACGCATAAATTCAAATAAATGAAAACAGCAACAACGAAATTAAAAAAAAAAAAAAAGGAAAGAGCAAGTGCAGAAGGAATGTTTGACTCAATATAGTGYTTATAGAAGTTGTTCAGCCTTAAGAATGTTGAGATTTTGGATTCATTGCCTGGGYGAGGGGGTTGGGTCAAGCATTTTTCAGGCAGGAATATGACTCTTGGAAGATGCACATTTTGCATSGGCTTGCACTTTGTAGCCGGATGCTTCTGTTAGTAACAATGTTGGTGATGCAATGCTTGATTTCCCAGCACATGCCACAAAGGATGGTTTGCATGTGTCAGTCTGCTTTAGCTCTCTAAATGTCTGAATCTGCATGTCTTAGATCATTCGTAAAAAATAAAAAGCGAGCCCCTCAAAAACACACCAAACACGAAGCAACAACAAAACCCCGAACCAACCTGTAAAATTCCAGTCTTTGTTTTATTTGCTGGGGGATGTGGGGAGGTGAGRGAGATCAAGATAAAAATGTGGTCATTAAGAATTCAAAAATTATGTGCAGCAAGGTATGATAGATACTAAATCACGTGCAGCTTTTCACCATTTTTAATGTTTGAGCCGGTGTGAGACAGCCCTCTTTGTGTACAGCCTGCTGTCCYCATTTACTTGTTCTGAAGGTATTTTATCTGAAGTGGTGAGAATTCACCAGTAGCAGTGAAATGTACGTCAGAACTCCCGAAATAATGAAGCTGAATAGCTGTCAAAAGTGGTGGGTACTTTCAAGTCATTCTTCTGGGTGAGAAGGTGCTTAAAGTAGCAGATGCAACCTGAAACACTCAGTGGTTTTCTGAAGGAAGTCTTTAATCTGAATATGGCAGGACATGGACTACCCTAAATATGTTACAGAAATAAGTGTAAAGAACCAACAGGAGAAKAATGATTGGAAACTTGCAAGATAAAGAAGCTGAGTTGATCCTTTAATGAGTCTACTTTCAGATAGACTTMAGCGTTTCGTGGTGATTTAAGAGGTTTCCTTGCTTAGATGTTACATTTAAGAGGTTACTTTACTTCTCCACTTGTACCAAAGATATATTTGTGTCAGCCTCTTAGGAAAAACAACACAGGAAGAGAGATGTGCCTGTTATTTATAGCACGTCATGAAGAAACTCCATGGCTTACAGCTCACAAATTAGCATGTATTTTAATGTGTCTTTGGTCTTGAATTGCCAGGGTGCACCCTGAGCATTCAGATTATCCATTTCTAGGTATTCCAGGGGGGAAGGGGCTCTATAAAAGTGCATTTGTAAATCTTCTCATAACCTCAAGTAACCTGATGGAACTAATATTTCCATTTTTTTTTCCAAAAGTAGATAGACATCAACTGTGTATATAATATGTGAGAGGACTTGGCTCATTTGTATTTTRTCTTTAATAGATATCAACTGGCATCTTAATTAATTAGTTACAGATCCTTAYCAGCTCCTAATTCGAGTAGCTCTTACATGTGAAAATACTGAAGTGTCTCGCTTTTTCTTCTGAGAAGTGTTAGGAACGTAATTTTGCTTCTGCAAGAATTTCAAGTGCTAAAAATATAAAATCCTGGTAATTTTTAAGACTGGTAGCTGCAATATGCATGCATGTTATGGATGTGATTAACAGCCACTTTCTTATCTTCCCATCTGCATTAAAGAGAATCTCTTGGAAGTCTCCTGTCAGTCAAAAAGTAATTTATAAATGAAGCCAGAATACTGAAGTCTGCATCTGAGTTTTACTGCACCTTGGGGGCAAGAGGAAGAGCCCTTTTAATTTAAATMCACATCAAAGGGTTCTTTCACAAATTGTCCGGAGTCAGGATGGTCACAGCTTGACATTYGCTCTTGTGACAATGAATAATTTGTTACCGTGGTTCCTTACGGAATTATAGAAAAAGATAAGACTTAGCAGTCCTGTGTGGATTTTTAGAGGCTTTTAAAACCTGCCAAAAGAAAGTACCTTCTAAACTTAATTTTTTATTTTTATTGGTTTTGTCTTGCAGTCATGGTTATGGCTTAAGAATTCCCTTTATTAAAGACTGGTTTTCAGATCATTGGGATCGTGGCCAGGTGATTTGCAGTGTTTCCTTCTCTGCCCACTGGGTGATAAAGGTGCCCCATGTCATGGTCCATTCATGGCCTGGAAGCAGCCTATTAACTGGAAGAGATTACAGATATTTTTTTTTTAAGCCATCACATTCAACTGAAGTATCTCAAATAAAACTAAATATCTTGCCACTTGCTTGCCTTAAAGGTGTTTTTTTTTTTTTTTTTTGGTGAAATAATGCGACATTTCCCCATTTTTAAATAACCTGGCTGCTGGCATGTTTCAATCCTGCTTCYTACAGAAGTGAGAATAAGTTATTCCGTGTGGTTGTTTTACCTCTGAGTTTTATTTTGAGACCAGCCGAACCACCGTGCAAGTTTGGCCAGCTCCCTCTGTTGGGAACTGGTGAGATTTCTGCTCTGCTCTGTGCTGAGCATCTCTGTGAGCTGGAGCAGTTTCTTCCACAGATTATTCCTCTAGGAAATGTAGCTCTACTTCAGCTCTACCCTGACAGCCCAGAGGGGTCATTGAAGGAGAAATAATAGCTTAAATTTTCCTTTTCCTGGGCTCTGTTTCAGGTGTTCAACCGATGAAAGTGATTTGTAGCTACTCAGGTGTATTTGAAAACAAACCCAAACCTGACTGAAATGTGTGGTGTTCTGGGCACCAAAGGTTTTGCTTTCCAAGTTCTCCTTTGTTTCCTCTCCTTGCTACTGTAGTCAATTACTGTGAAATGTGCGTGTTATGATCTTTAATTTTCACTCAGAGTTTCAAAACATCCTGTTATTTATCAGCAGGAAATAGACAATAGTCAAAATAACATAATCAGTTTCTGATGTATTTCCCTGCTTATTTTCCCATCTGTTCCAAAGTTTTCATGGATTGCGGCTGCTCAGGATTTTAAACATTTTGAGAAGTGATGTGTCTTTTTTTCAACTAGTGAATCTTTTAATTTACCCTTCTTTCCTTTTAGTCTTGTATGAGTGCCTTCCATTATGTGATCCTTTGCTGCTCCTTTCTCTTCAGAAATCTGCTAGTTTTGAAATGCCAGTGCCAATTAAGGCAGCATAGTAATAATTCTCAATTTGTTCAACGTTTTAGCTTGCAGACCACTAAGAATTTTCATGAAGSCCTACTTTTTTTTGCTTTTCCCTGTCTTTGCTCAGTGGATGCTGGTGGCCTTTGCAGCAAAGATGATCACACAGGATGCATTGCAGTTACACAATTATTATATTAAGCATCCAGAATCTATAAGTTTTACACAGCCTGTAACTGGATGTACATGCTTCATTTGAATACTTGATGTAGAAACAGAAAAGTCATCCATTATCTATTTTTTATTTAAGTGCGTAAAGACTACCAACATTAGTTTTAACTTTTTTTTATAGCAAAAGTGACTACGGTAGCACACTCAGCCATAAAAATACAGACCAAAACTATGAAACATGTCCTATTTTTCCTTGTGCCATTATGGAACGAGCTGCTGAAATATATAATGTTTTATTTATGGGACGTTTTCACAAAGCAAACTGCCTTTTCTTTAAAGAACTTACTTCAGACAGAGGAATTGTATTTAAACAGATGCAAACACAAAGTCTGGCAGCTCAGTTCCTTGAAAGGTGGTGATCTGAGCCCTGAAGGACAACTGGTAGAAGGGGTTTGGCTGAGTTACTGTACAGAAAAGGGGTCCCTTCAGTCTGAAACGAGCCCCTGGCATAAGTTACAGCAGTCCCACAGGTGGGTGTTTGTTGGCTTAAATTTGCGATGTCTGCTTTACGCTAAAGTAGAATCACTGAACTGAAACACATTTTGGACCCTGGACACAGACTCCCTGGCCAGTTGTGTAATACTGGGAAGCTGTTAGAAGCAAGAGGAATATACAGTTGTGTTTTGCAAGAAGCACATGGAAYGAGATTCACAGTAGAACGTATTTATTTGAACCTTTCGATTTTCTACATAAGAAAATGGTTCTGGTTTCGACTTTCTCAACTGGACTGAAATAAATCCAGAAGGCAGCCTTCTATGTTTTAGCCCAAATAGTGCCTTTCCACCAAAATTTTGCTTGTACTGTGTGCTCACCAATTACTGTGTGTTTAGATTTTCACTGTCAACATTTAGATTTAGTAACTGTTCTGATATGAGCAATATTTTGATCTCATCAGAAGGCCAAAACATAGGAAAGCTTAAAAATGAGCAAGTCTATTTAAAAAGAAAAAAAAAAAAAAAATCTGTTTTGCTAAAGATTTAGTTAAGGTGCATAATAAGAACTGAATCTAAACTGCATTATTAACTGGGGATATTTGTCTTTTTCCACACAGGAATTAGAGCAGGTCCTGAACTGCTTCCATGTGAAGTTTGTTAGGATAGGTACTCACTCATTGAGATCTCTTCTTGCCTAAAGCATGGAAAGTATCTTGAAAATTCATCACTACAGATTCTRTAATTTTCAGACATTTACATTTTTCCTCAAAAATGGTTCCCTCTAAAAAAAAAAAAAGAACCTTAGTTTGTACTTCTGATCTTCATCTTCAGATGTACTGCACGTGCAGGTTTTAACATTTTAGACTTGGAAGATAGGGGATGTAAAGATACTCTGCAACCACATGTAGAAAACTATCACTTTTTTAAGCTTGGATATTCCTGCCAGATGTTCATCTCTACTTTATCTCCTCAGTTATCCTACTATGGTTTCCCATTCACGTTTTAAGCATTTCTCACATTTCCTTACTTCATGTGAGTGCACTCACTTCTCTATGACCTGTGATGTTTCCATATGAAAAGACTGGCAAGAATGTTAATAGTTGTTATGGCAATAAGCAATTTTTGAGGGTCTCCCCCACCCCCCATTCTTTCAATATTTATTCTCTCCAGTAAAACACTTCTTGCTAACTTTTTTCTTGTTTTGTTTGTTGACTGGTGGAGAATCACACTTGAAAATGTCATTGTTTGGAGTGTTGGACTGTCAGTGTGTTTGGGTGTTAAACAACTCTGGTTTGTTATAAATGGAAATTCAAAGGAAGTGATAAACTTAAAATGCATAGCAACTTGTAGTTGCCATGGTGCTTCAACTTGAAGTAATTTTCTTCAGTATTAAAATGCTTTTGGGGTATCGTCTTTGCTTTTAAGAAGGAAATGGCTCTGGGGAGAAGTAATGAGAAACTATTTCAGAATATCTAATGTGACAACCAACGAAGAAGTGTCAAGAAAATCCCTTGGTGTTCTAGAAGCTGTTTGGGGCCTGGTTGTTTTGGCAAGGGAGGCTTTGATGGCACAACTTCAGCACACTGGAGAGGGGTGGGCTACTGCAGATCACCCCCCAGCCCTGTGTAATGAGTCCATTCTTTGAGGAACAAATATGAAATTGAGTTTTTCAAATATTGAGTCGGTGGACGAGATCAGTCCCCGGTGTGTCCTGTCCCTTTGTGTCAATCGGTTGATGTGTGCTTGTCCTTCTCCTCCCTTTTACCCACGGTGTTCCCGTAGCTGTAATTCTTAACTTCTGTGATAATCGGAAAGGTTCTTTGACTTTGATGTGCCACTTTGGAAAGGCTTTAAGCTTCTTCCAGACCTGTGATCTCTCTCCTCGGTAATTTTCGGTGTCAGAGCTGTTAAGTCTTAGACTTGGGTCCCCCATGTGGACCTGAGCTGCACTACGGCTCCTTCCCTCCCCAGTCCAGCTACTGCACTTAATCTTTCTTTTTCCTGCCTTTATTGGCTCTCTTTTGTTTCAAATGAGCACCTTCCATATGTTCTTCTTGAAGGAGACCTTTGGTTTTTTTAACAAAATAATAAAGAATTCTATCAGTTACTAATCATTTTATCTTGGAAATAACAAAATTTGCAAAAGTCTCTGAAGTGGTGCGTGACTTTGATACATAAGTAGTAATAATCCCAAAATGGTAGTGCAGCAACTGGCTGTAAATGAATTTGTATTGAATTTCATTTGAAGAGTTCTAATACTGCAGCTTTCTCTCTGACCTTTTTAGCTTCTTTGCATATAAAAATCGACAAAAATGTCTCAGTAAATAACTTCAGGAAGTTGTTGGATTTTGTCTTTTTTTTTYCCCCTAAAATACTTTCTGTTTTAAAGCCATAACATTTAATTTTTTAAAACGGGAGTTAAAATCTACTCCTTTGCCGTAGTCACACAAAGATTGCAGCTGGTGGAATCATTCTKCACAGTGAACAGGCCAATTAATACAAGTTGCATAATACAAACTTCAAATTGCAGCATTGGCTTCTTTAAAGGGCTTGCATCATGTTTATTCAAATGATCGATGCTGTGTGAACCAAACATATCAGTTAACTAAAAATGACCATGTTCAGAGTTAATTTGTACCTCCGTATTTTGCCTACTGCTTTGGAGCTCTGAAACTCAAGGTATCTGCAGAAAAAAAAAAAAAATACTGCAGCTTGTAGGTTAAAAGTATTAGCCCTGTGCTTAGTTAGGGTTCATTCTGATTCTTAGGGAGCCATCAGTAGGGAGGTGAACTTACTTGTATTTCTAGGAGTGAGAAAAAGTTGCCTCAGGTGGTTTTTTTTGGGTTGTTTTAATTTTTGGTTGCTTTTTGGGTTTCTTTTTTGGCTTGGAAGCAGCAAGCATTTTTCTACTCAGTCACTGTGAAAACAATCTGCTACTAAATATAGGATATAAATGTTTTGGATGCCATTATTTCAGGCTTCAGGCTGAGGCATAACAGGACAGTTGATCTTAACACGAAAAGATGACCCCTTCAGAGCAGCATCCTGCAACTGTCCAAAGCTGAAATTCAGTGGCGGCTTTATCCCTGCTTCCCAGTGCAGCAGGGCAGTGGGTGGTTTTTTACTCTTAGAAACCTCCGTGTGTTCCAGCAAGGGTTTTGCCCAATTTCCTCCCAAAAAGTGCAGGACACCTCTCGCGTGGTCGGCTGCGTTCCACTCTCCGGGTGAATGTCTTGGATTAGGTGAAAACGTGGCGATAAAAAGTTTGCATATTTGACATGGCTTTGTTGGGTTATTTAGCTGGGAAATGGTTTGGGGAACAGTCAGAGAAGCAGTAGTGAAAACTGCCTTCCAAAGGATGCCTTTTCGACCCTGTCACATCGCTGCAGCGGGCTGGGATGAGAACCAGAATGTTTGCGTTCTGCTTCCCCRTCTCATGCTCCGCCAGCTCAGGAGCTCTGTCCTCGTTTCAGACTCAGGGATAAATCACATCACATCAGCCAGCAGGGCAGTTTTTGAAACGTGCCTTCAGATCGGTCTTTGTGTCTGTCAGCAGTCAGCACAACTCGAGTTGGTTTTTCCTCAATGAAGGTGAYGTAACCCAGCAGCACGGTGGATGTAGCTGGGCGGTGCGATGAGCTCGAGGTGGTTTCCCTGCCAGCAAATCCTGCTGGAACCTCCACATTGACAGTACTCAAGTTGTTGTTGTAAATGGGATAATGTTTTGAGTTAGAATTCCTAAGGGTTTTAATCTTGTAGCTTCAGGCACCTCAAAAAATTATTTGAAAGGAGATGCCTGTGTTGACACTTCCACTGTGGCGTAGCGATTTTTAAAGACTGAGCTTACACACCGCAAGTGGTTAAACTCTATAGTAAAGAAYAGAACTTGACATGTTTTTGAAGTTTTCTTCACAATGCCTCAGCTCTGCTTTCACCTCCGAACTCCCTCTGCAATTCCCCACTGGTAATTCCTGTGTTTTTATAGTTTCAAGTGTRTTGCTTCAAGCACCCTGTATTGTGCCAGATTTCAGAAAGGGTGTACACGGCTCTTCTGTGCTGCTGCTTTTATGGTGAAGCCCATAGTTTTMAGCACATTTAGCAGCTCCTTCATTACCAATCTGCAATTGTGTATTACTTCCTGCTCAATTCTAAATGCTTCTGTAGTCTTTAACAAGATTGCTTTGTGTTTTGCGAAGTAGAACTGTAAATTAAACCATCTCGTTCGTTTAGCTTCTCTRGTTGAATACTAGATGCTTCCAAAAGGTGCTGTCACTCARTGAGTATGATGAGAATTTTTTGGGTTGTCTCCTGTTCCTCCTCACCGGCAGGCATCAGTGATGAGAAACAACCTAAAACTGTGAGGCTTTGAGTTGCTACCAGAGTGACACCACCTTAGGCAGTAGATTTTACTTGAAGAAATGTCAGCTTRGATGTTAAAGTCCCTCGAGTTCGCTGTAGCTGCTGTCTGGAAAGTGTGGATCTCACTGTCCTAACAGCTGAGTGTGCAATACCCTCGTGGCTGGGTATTCTTCACTTAGAACCGCAGATGAGTTTAGCACAGGGTGTGATTGTGTTGCTGCTTTAAAAACACCCAGAACTTTGCACTTTGCGAGGTGAGGGATCTCTTCACATCACCATCAGCTCCAGGCTTCTGTTTGCATCTGCTCTTCGGATCCCTGTGGCCCTCTTGTGTAACTTTATATAAACAAAAGCCCATTTCCACATTTCCTAAGTGTGTCCAAACTGGCTTTTGAAATAAAAATGATGCCTTGAGGAAGTTGCTATGCCAGTGCCTTCAGGCTGTCAGCTTGGATTCGTTCCATATGAAGTAAGACCTTAAGGTTGATTTTGTAGTTTGTTTGTTTGTGTGTTTTTGAGGTCCCACCAAAAAAAAAGATGCCAGAGCTTCCTTAATGTCAGGAAAGGGGTGGGGGATGATGTTTATGAAAGGAATTTTATTTCTAAAGTCAGTAGTAATCATGATCTCTTAAGTAGTGTATGAGGAGTAATAGTTTTAATCTGTGTGAAGTGAGAGGCAGTTCTGGATGTACTCCAAGTAAAATGTTGCCTTTAAAATGCAGTATTTAGTTCTAATCTTTATTTCCTTTGCAAGAAACCTGTAGAGAATGTTTGGATTCTTAATTTTTAATATTAGGATGGTGTCAAGAGGACTGAATCTACTCTAAAGGGAAGTGAAATAAGAAGAGGCAGATTAATGCAAGAGTTTGTCTGACACAAAAAGGGATATCCTAACTTGGAGAAGTTAAGACAGTTGTAGAGATGTGAAAATTCACCTTATAAGAAGAAAGAGAGGAGAAAACTAGAAGGGAAATGGGAATATGCATTATTTTGTTGAGGTGGCTCTTACAGGATATATATTAAATAAGTATTTAACATCTAATGTAGTATTGGCAGGGGAAACCTGGGCAAGGAAGTGTCTTAAGTCTGGGAAAGGTCTTTGAAGAATGAAATAATTGGTTAGTTTGGCTGGAGTAGCCCCTGAGTGTTTCAACAATCTACTGTAGCCTGAACTAATTGGTAGCTCATGAGCTTGGTCTTTGTTCCTTTTGAGAGAGGCAGGACTGGCACTGGCTGAATTGTCTTTGGCACCTCTGTGACTTGCTGGGGTTTCCCCAGGTTAACTTCAGCTTGGTTTCTTTATAAATACTGGRTCATTTTTTCATACCTGACGATTTCCTCCTCTGACCTCTGTGCATTCTTGTGAGATTTGGTCCCTCAACTTGGAATCAGTGGCGAAGCCAGGTTTGCCAGTCTTGCACATAACCAGTTCTTTTCCTTTTGTTTTCATTTTATTCTCTTCTTGCTCTCACTCCCTCACATCTCAGGCAGGAGAAGTGCAATAAAGACTGCAGATGCRATGGATTGCTTAAATTTGAGTGGGGCCTTGCTGTTGTCCCTTTGGAAGACTTTTGAGTCTGCTTCCCTGCTGAAGCTGCTTCTCTGTCATTCCTAGGAGCATCCTGGAGATTGACTTCTGTGGTCAGCTTTGGTCACTGTAGAAGTTGGTATCCAATCAACTGATGCTCAAGTCCCATTAAAACCAGTCCTTTCTGAAGTGCTTTTGGCAGCAGAGACTCTCTGAGTGCTCCAGGGGTTGTACTGCTAGTAAGATTTCCATGTCTAATGTTTGCCTKGTATTCTGGAATTATGAAGCACTCAAATAAATATGCAAGTGTACACAGGTAACCTGGAAAATATTGCAATCAAGAGGAAATAGCTCATCATTTCAGGGGATTACAATAGTTTGTTAGTAATAATTTATTTGTGAATGTAGACATTGATAMATTGATTTTACGTTATCACTCTCTCCATGGGCAAATGATTCCCTTCCTTTTTGTTGCAATTTTTTTTTAACACTGTTGTTTTGGTAAAATGGACAAGTTGGATCAGTACCTCTGTTGCTGCTTTGCAAAAATGCTGTACCTACAAATTTATATTGAAAAATCTTGATTCACGTAGTGCTCATTAGAGTTACTTTGTCTGGGATTATCAGCAGCTACAGGGGGAAATTATTTGGTATTAAAATATTTAATCAACATAAGTTCTTACTAAGGAAATATGCAGGATGAGTAAAGAAATAGATGTTATTAGATATTAGATCCAGTTATGGGGTTTGATGCCATAGTTAGGCAAATTTCTGCTTTCTTYATCAGTCACATCAAATGTATGTGCAAAATAGTGAGATGGGTGTACTGTATTTAAGTAAGATTAATCAGGTGAAATCACATCCAGTGAGTGCAGAACATTTTTGCTTTGAGATAGCAAAAACATTGCAAGGCAATCGGAGAGTCAGGCAAACACAACCTRTAAGGGGAGATTATGTATCCTACAGAGGAAGAATGTGCTGTGCATGAGCATTCTTGTTTTCAGTCTGAAATTATGATGTCACTTCGGGCATGTGTTAAACTTTGGCATTGATTGTTGAGCTGGTTTTTGTCTGGTTTGGGGGTTTTTGTTGTTTTGTTTGGTTGGTTTGTTGTTTGGTTTAGGTTTTTGGTTTTTTTTTTTGGATGTTGCACTCTACATTTAGAAAGACTTTACAAATGCATATTACTTTCAGGATAGATTTGTTTGTTTGCTTTCCGTAAGTAATTCATCAGTTGCATATTGTCTGCATTTTTCGGTCTGTTTTTCCTCTCTCTGAATGTAAATCTCTTTGAAGCAAGAGGTGTTATTCTATGCTTGTATGTAAGATAAGGTACTAGTCCTTGACTAAGTTTCCCTCTATCACGTGGAGCGTACAAATCAAAACACCCCTCGATTTCTGGGCCAACAAAGGGATCTTTTAAGCCAAACTGTGAGGCAGCTGGCAGCCTGTGTGTGTTTGTAGTGATTTCAGGGTGTCAAAGCAGCTGTTATGTGGTATCTGTTCAGGGGTTATTAAAGACTAGAACCAGTATAATGTAAGTTACTGTCTGGCATATTTAGAAATCCACTTTGCTTTGCCTGCTGCACCAAGTGTTTTCAGCAGTCTTTGGGGAGCCAAATTTTTTATTTTCCTTTGTTCATCTGGTTACCAGGTTTTTGTGTGTGAATGCTCCTTCTGCAGGGAAATTAATTTTTGTCTTTTGGGAGTTAATGCTGTTTTTCTTATAAATACTTGTGTAGCAATGGCTGAATAGACTGCCTGTGAAACAAGTGAAGAGTCTTTTAGTGCTGCAGTACCCAAGTGTTGCTTTCTGTGGCAAAATTCTTGATGGRAGGCACAGTCAGTTCACCTGAGTTACAATGTTAACCTTGCTGKGATGCAATGTAGGAATAGGAGGGTTGGTTCTGAAATTTGGTGTGATGTCTGAAGTGCCATTAGTAATTAAATCTGTGATAGAGTGTGAAAATATTCTGGTTGGGAATTAYAGACTTTTTTTATATGTTAATAAACCAGTTAACTGGGAGCRCAGGTTCTATGCTCTGACATTAATATTGATTTAACATATTATTTTTTAATAAGTGGAGGGGAGAAAAGCCCCACGAGCATCAGTTTGTTCTCATAAAGGATTATACACTAGTTTCAAAACAACTCTAGTGCATTCCCCAAGTGCATATTCAGGGTAGGATTTGATTGTAATCTGAAGTGTTCTGTTTGGTTATTACACTGATACCCATGTTCCTATGGAAAAAAACCAAAACATTAAGGCTGCCTTTGGGACGTTTTGTCCGAGTGGTGTTATTGTACAGCTGAGTTTTAATTGTCTGGTAAACGGAGAGTTGTTTTTTTGCTTTAATCAAGGGTCCTGGAGAGTATAACCTCAAAATGGTCATATTAGGTACACCRAAGAGACCTGTGTGTGATGAATGTTAAGACCTTTAGGAAAGAATGTAACAAAAATAGGGTATCTATGAAGAGTGTGGGTGTAGCTAAAAACTACACCAAAGCATGTTGTGGTATTTTAGTACTTTATTCTGCATATATGTGTGGGGTTTTTGCTCTCCAGAATACTTTGTGATGAGGAGATGCAGAATTTATTCTATTTGCTTCTTTTGTTGAAMAAAACTTGCTTTTTTTTTTTTCCCCCCTCAATTTCCATGCCCCCTGGAGTTCAATGGTGACATGGTTGGCCACTGTTTCACTTTCTTTAACATTTGCCTTTTTGACTGCCACTGAGCTGATGCTTTTTGAAACCACTGTGTAGATCTCCAGACCTTTTCTGAGAGGCAGCACCTAATCCAAGCCTGTTCATTGTCTGTGCTTCCCTTTCCTGTAAGAATCCCTTTTCAATTAATGCACCCCTCTCAATTGCTATCTGTATCTCAGGCACAGGCTATTATGGGTTTTCTCAGCAGCCCTCTTCAATCTAATTTGGCCTGTCCTGAATAATTTTGTATCAATTGCRAGTTATTCCTCTGCTCTTCACTTACTTTTTCAGATAGCTTATGAATATCTTGAGTATAATGGGGTTTGAATTGTGCATTTCCCTACCTGCCTATAGACGACTCAGGTTTTGTTTCATTACTGTGAGGCTTCTTTAAGAGATCTGAATGAAGGCCTTTCCAAAAAAAAAAAATCACATTTTTATAGATAACCATATGGCTCTGATTAATATGATTCCATTACAATAAATGTGCAAGGAGAGGTTTTCCCCTACAGAGGTGATGTTAATTTTTTCACACTATGCTCTATACATTAAGATATCTGTTAATTATGTTCTTCATTATARTACCTGATAACCACCCAATACGGAAGCTGAACTTGAGCAAAGTGGAGCACTTAATAGCAGACAGGATCACCATTTGGCATCTGCATTCTTCTGATACAAAAGTCAGTTTATATGCGAGGTTTGCCATTATGTCATACTACTAATTTTTTTCCTTATTTCCTCAGAATAATTAAATAAATACTAATTTAACCAGGTGGTTTTATTGCAGTTCACTTAACAACTCAGTGAAATAAAGCTTCTGTACTGACATTGCTTTGAAACACTTTATAACTCTCTTACCTGTAAAGAAACACTTTGGCACTTCTAAGGGGAWCTTGGTTTCTCCAATGAGAAAAACGTGCCTGGCTGTTTTGCYGTGGTTTTGCCTGTCTTGAATGCTCTTTCTGCATCTTCAGATCAAACCTCTGCTTAAGATTCTGAGAGAATTTTGTCTGTTTGGAGCAAGCCTCTGTTCGATTTTTGTGCCATGTGCCAGAGGCAATTTTCCTTGGCCTGCTGAACTGCGGCTTTACGTTTCTGCTTTCCATACTTGGACCGGGTTCCACTTTTTGAAAGGTCTTCTTTTTTTTTTTTTTCTTGTGGGTTTTATTTAGTGGCTTTTATGTTTTAGAGATTACAACTGGATAAGGCTTGGCTGCTGTGTTTACCCAGCAGCTCCCTGCTTTCTTACTGCCAGCTGAAGCAGAAAATTCRTGACTTTCTGGTAGATGGCAGCATTTACTGCCTGTTCTCCTGCCCATCCCAGCCTTTGCTGGAGGAGCTGGATTCACTTAATACGTGGACAAACACCTTAAAGCCAAGGGGGAGAGGGAGGGAGATTTCTGTCAGCTTTCTCTCAGACTTGCAGCAAGCACTGCCAAGGGCACAGTACCTTTTTGGAAGCATTAACGTGGTTTATGCTGAGCATTTTGGCTCAGGAGTGGGTTTTCTTTTTCAGGTCTTGGTTGTGTGGAAACTCTCAGAGGAGACTGAGTAGCCTCTGARTAAGAGGTGATGCTTCTCTGTTGCAGAATAAATACTGGATCCAGTATGCACATACTGTAAATACAGTGTATATTAATAGTAGAGAATTGAAATAKTTGATGTTTTCATCCTTCCTGTGGAAAAAAAAAAGCATGCTTGGCTTCACTGGGTAGCTGTGCTTTAAACCAGTTTGTATATATGTATCTAAGGGGGAGGGAAGTGGCAAAATATTTTTGAGTGTTGCTTTTTTTGTCCTTGRAATGATTGAATGTTAGGGGAGGGAATGGAAATAGTTCATTGCGTTATGGAAGTGTTGACTTTTGTGTCCAAACCAATCCAAGGAACATATTGAAAATGCAGTTAAAATCTGTTTGTCRTGTCCTTCCTGTTAACAAAAACATTTGGATATTTTTTTTGCYGATCATATCAGGCACTTTAAAATCATCAGAGTATAGATGGAAAATCTCCTAAAGAATTTGGGATTCACAGACTGGTAGAAACATTAGCCTTCATGGAAGAACTTTATAATACCTGTGCTGCGAGTGTTAAATAATGTGTCACTTTTCTAATGAAATCTCTAACTCTCTACACTTTTAGGGCTATAAATCTACTGGAACTGACCAAGTCCTTATGTGTCTTGAAGGCAAAGGTCACTGGTGGTTTAGGAGTATATCAGTGTCACTAAATCAAATCATTGGTTCAGCAGAAGAAAGGGAGTGACTTTTGTCATTTCAAATGTAAAGTAATTCTGTTGTTGCTAGGAATAGAAATTTGCTGCTGTTTAATCCATTCTTGCCTGCTCTTTCCTTCTCCCTCCTTTATGTCCCAACCCTGAGTAGACAGCCCAGAGGAAAGAAAGAAGTATTTTTCTCCAGGAAACTTCCTATTTTTATTTTCCACACTCTGAAGGCAAATTGTATAAAAATTTCCATAAAGGCTTTATGGGGATAAACTACAGCAGTCCTTTCTCAGTATCTTTGAAACTTTARATGATGCCATGGACAAACAAATGTGAGAATGTTTGGGGTTTTTTCTGAATAAATTTACCTTGTTGCCCTTCTACAACTTAAAAGGCTTGTGCTTAGGGTAAGACCCATCTTTGTGGCAACCTTCCTGCTCTTGCTGTTCAAKCCAGGAAGAACATTTGAGGTTCATTTTAATAAATGCAGACATTATGAGCTTCATTTTTTCAGGACAAGCTAAATGTTTGGATGGGATTTAGTTTTTATTTGGTGGGCGATGTTTGTGGTTTTTTTTTTAAGTTGCATTGGTATATTAAGTTACACTGCAGATCAAGTTACTTCTTTYACATACTTCTGTGAATAAGTTATGCATGTTCCACATTAAAATATTAATGCAGGATATATTTGACTCTTTGGCACAGGAATAAGATTTTCCAGGTGAAGTGACTTGAGRTTGCAAAAGCCATGCCAAGTGCTGCAGTGCCAAGGAGGACTAGTTTATGTGTAATTATTCTCAGATGTACTTCATACAATTAATTATTACATTGTACTTACCATCATGAATAAAACCTGTTTCTCCAACTCTTTAGGTTATGCATATCTGAATCACTTAAATATGGGTTGTTCTGGGATACYGGTAAGAATTCTGGGGAAGGAAGTTGACACCTGAGTAGAATTTCTTAATGTTTTCAAGAGTGAAGAGGAACTAGGGGATGATTTTTAGAATGGACCTGTTGACACACTAACCTGTGTTCATRTATGAAGAGGCATAAATGTTCTGTACGTAGTTTGGAAGCAGAAAGTTGCTGTGAGAGGACACCAGTGTAGCAGTCAGTTCGTCTTTCTGAAGTTGCTTCTAAACTTTAACACTTGGGTGAAATATTTGAGGTGAAACTTTTTGAAAAGTTTTGGAGAAAATGCAGGTTACAGGCAAACATAAATGCTGACACTTCATATTTGAGTATCTCTTACCAAGGCTTAAAAGAGCAGAAATGCTAGATCTTGGTCTTTAAAATAAAGATGTAGGGTTTAAAATTCATACCCAGAAGGAATAAATTTGATAATCGTCAAAGGTGCCTTCTGTCTTCACGCTCAACAGGAAATTCAAATGCCTGTCAGTCAAGTTGCACAASTCATTGCTCAAGCACACAAAAATCTGGAACAGTTTGTCTAAAGAGATTAAAAAGCAAAGGAAAAAAGTAATATGCCGCAATGTAACATTAAAGAATCAGAATACCCCTGTGTCTAAGAAAAACAAGTCAGCTTGATGTTCTTTAGTACCTCATGTTTGAGATGTGGTGTTGTAATTTTGATTGATCCTACAATCATGGCACTGAAATATCTGTATGTGTGCACTTCAGATACTTGTATTTCTAACAAGTTTTTGACAGCGTTTTTTTTGGTTGTGTGTGCTCTCTGGGTGATTCTTATTTACAGTGGTTGGCAGTGGAGTACTAGATTATTGCTTATGGAGATTGATTTTATCATCTACCATTATAAAGCCTAAAGGAAATAGCAATTCTAAAATGGGGGGGCAGGTAGTTGAAGGATTTCACTAATTATTAGACTGTAACAAGCTATTAAAAAAAAAAAGAACAAATGGACAACACCCACCTCCACCAAACAAACCCTGCAACTCCTGTGTTTAACAGAAAGTGTTCAGTAATACCGTAACAAAAACTTACTTTTAAGAATTGGTAGTATTTTGTCTTAACTACATTTATTAGGAACAGGTTTTTTTAAAACTTAGTGCAGAATTAACTTTTTAAATACTGCTCATAGAATATTTTGATGTTTTGATCTGATAGGWGCCCTGGGGCTGTCTCATCTAGGCTAATTTAATCTTAAAAAAAGACAACTCAAGTCTGAACACACCTTGCATCRGAGAGGGGGGATCAGGATTTTAGTGTATTAGCACATGAATTGACATTTACTTTTGGAAAAGCACTTTTTTCTTTGTCTGTCAAACTTCCAGTTCTAAAGGAGTGACTGAATTTTAGACCCTGGGGGGTTTTTTTTGAGCGGGGAGTGTTTGGGTGTGGGGGTTTTGAACGCGGGTCCTGTTTTGTTTGTTTGCTTTTAACAGGTGAGTGAATTATCCAAAAATAGGGGAAAGATGACAATGCACCTTCAGGCACTGCTGTGCAATCCTGAATATCCCAGCACATCCTGATGGGCTGTGGTGTGACTTCTTGGGGGCTGAAAGCTGCAGCTATGCCTCAGGAGCTGCCCTGCAGTGGGTGGACAAATTAAAAATCCATTAATGCTCAATTAATAATCCTCAGTTAATAGTTGGGGGTTATTTTGCGCTGCTGTCTCATTAGCCCTTACAAATACAAGATTTGCCAGATGTAAACACCTGTAAGACACCCTTTGCTAAGGAAATATAACAAAGTCTTATTTTTCTCTCGTGGCAGGATGTTGCCAACCTGTTTCAGCTCTGCTGGCATCGCTCTGCGATTGAGAGCACAATAATTCATKTTGGTAATACTGTAATATCTCAGCATTATAGTCTTAGCAGCTAAGGATTTGCCAAGAAAGAATATTAATCCATAATTAATGTCGTTTCATAATTATCCCATACTACTGCATGTTTATATACAGAGTAAATTAGATGATTGTTTCAAGGGTTTTCAAATGCAATTTMATTTGTTTGAAGTGCAGCATAGGATATTGCAACCGAGGTTTTTTTAGATGGAGGAATTCATGTGATAAAAGTGTTAAACTTTAGTTTGTCTGCAGATGGTTTCTTGAGTATTTGGTAGCTGCACATGACACAGGGATGGTCCAGGAGGGTTTTTTCTGTCTGGTTGAGTTCTGTATGTCAAGCAAACGTGGTGAGTTTTGTCTAGAAAATCCCTTACTGGAAAACTGCACATTGCACTGATAAACTTCTTTGTGTATGACGCACCATAGTAGACAATGAAGTTTTTGGGTTTTATTTGAAGTTTTGCAATTGTTTGGGGTTTTTTTGGAGTTTCAAGCAGTTTGCTTTGAAATCTTGGGTCACAAATGGCTTAAAAGGTGCRGAATCAGCAGCAGTCTCGAAACACAAGCAAATTTTTATTTGTTCTTCTCATCTCCTCGGCATAGGATTAAAGTTATCATGTTCTCATGTAATAGTGAAGAACAAAGCATTTGATCTTTCTTTTATTTATCTAGTTTTCAAGTRGGATGTGAAAACAATTTTTTTTAATTTGCACTTTCAATACTGCTTTTTGACTGTATTTCAGTGTGTGTGTGTACATGTCTAAGTAATACCTTAGCCTTTAAAAATCCATCAAGAGGCTGCTTGAAAGACAAGTAAAGCTGTGAATGAATTGCCTCTGGCTTTGCATTGAAGCCACACATACTGGCTGTCTTGCTCATTAATCTTTTTCTTTTCTTTTTAGACTAATTGGGGTTTTGTAGTTTGGTTTCACCATGTAATACWCCTTACACTTTACCTTCCAAAKTTCCTGTGATKWTTTTTTTTTTTTTTAARTGCTTTGGATGATAATGAAACTTTTACTTATAGGAAGTCATATCTTGAGTGTTTACCTTTCAGTTCTTAAAGATACTGTAAATACACATGATTGCATGTCAGTGTGAGTACATCTTAATTTTAAAGATGGGTATTCTAAGAAAATATAATCAGCTTGCAAAATATTCTTGGTGTATGCTATCTTAAATAAATTTTGACTGGAGGATTCAAAACTGAAGAGATTTTTATTAGTCCYGTAAATCCAATTTAATTGTTGATTTTCTTGTGGTTTTGTTTGTGGTTTATTTCCTGTGAATTATGTTTGAATGGTATCCTGAGAATAAATTGTGTACTTTTTGAAGGACGTGAAATATTGGAGTGATAATAAAACTTTATCCCTGGGCTGTTGTCCTGAAAACAAAAGTCAATTAAAAAAGCATTTGGAGTGTTGCTCCCTCTAGTTTTTATTGATGTATGTGTAGGCTTTTTCATATTGAGGAATATAAAGCTCATTAGATCAGTTAAATCTACTTTAACACAAGCGAAAGCCGGAATTTGATGATTTTCATCTGTGCTGCTTTTATTTTAACTGTCACTCTGATGGTTTAGATTTGTTTTCAGCAGCTTTAGGTGGTTGGTATCTATCTGAACAGTGGAAGTTCTTGGTGAGGGTAACTCTGAGTTGGTGGCAGCTCGGATGGAAGGAAAGCCTGTGTTATYGGTGCTAATCCACTGTGCTGGATCTGGTGGTTCAGCTGCCAAAAAATTAAACAGCTGCACTCTAGCTGGTGAATTTTGTTGTCCAAGTGTAATAAATAGTATCCCTGTTTCAGGCATCTGTCTCTAAAAAACCCCCTAACAAGGACTGGCGTCAAGTATCTGATTGAAATTTATAATTACAGACCTGTGTTGTGTAGGGAAGTTCAACTGCAAATTAGCTGTGGATCATTCAGAGTTTAATTATCCTGTTCACTGGTTTAATAATCTTTCAGTGTCTGTGGCTTGAGAATTGCTCTCCTCTCCCTTCCACAATCCATGCTGCATCAATTTCCAGGGAAATAGAGAACAGTTGGTGAGCTCTGGCCTGCTGGAGGGAGGTRTTCATATTTGGCAAGCTGATGTAATGTGGAGTGAAAGTCAACTCTGTGCCACAAGTGGRTGGATCACTCCCTACCTTGTTGAAAAGGTGAATAAGCCAGGGGAATAGAAAAAAGTGTTTGAGGATATCTATAAGTTTGAAAAAAATCYCCTACATTTCTAATAAATTGGCGCTATAGTATCATTCTTACTGGGCTTCATTTCAGCTGAGAAAAGCAGCCAAACGTAGGAGAAATTATCTCCAGTAGTTTGATATGTGCTGTCTTCAAGGTTTCTTGAGCAGTGCATTTGCTGGTTTTCACAGCATTTGCCAGAAACCAAAATAGCCAGAGGTGAGGATTTGTTTGGGGGTTTTTTGGAGAACCTACACAAGAATTCCTGGCCAACAGCGTCTGTGGTTCAGTGACTTCTAGAGGCAGAGCTCATATCTTCGTGTTTAACTGCACCTGATGGGTTTCTGTATTTATCCCTGACCCCACACCAGCTCTCCAGGAGTTGTTTTAAAAGCCAAACAGAGCTCTGTGTGGTTTCATACGTGTATAAGGATTAATCTGCACACAAAACCTCCTGTGAATTCTCTGAGACATGAGCAGTCAATGAGAAGGTATCTATTATAATACTGTTGTTGTATTCCATAGTAGAAATGGTCATCTCAAAGCCTACTTTTATTAAATATTACAGAATCATAGAATAGTTTGGGTTGGAAGGGACCTTAAAGATCATCTCATTCTAACCCCTTTGCAGGGGCAGGGACACCTTCCACTAGACCAGGTTGCTCAGAGCCCCATCCAGCCTGGCCTTGGACACTTCCAGGGATGGGGCAGCCACAACTTCCCTGGGCAATTTTTTCCCAATATCTAACGTGAACCTGCACTCTTGCAGTTTGAAGCCATTCCCCCTTCTCCTGCCACTCCATGCTCTGGTGTAAAATACAGAGGTTTATTTTGTTTGTATCATATTACATTGCAATTATTAAATATCACTTGCTATTTTACTGCTTGCATTCCTAATCTTGTATAATTCCTCTGTGATCCCTCAACTTGTTGTCATCCTGAATGGCATCCTGAGAACACTGGTAAAGTTTAGCTTATGTATTCACTCCCTCTCTGAAAGCAGAATGAAGAATCCTTTCATTCTTGTGAACCCATTACCATCCATGTCACAGCCTTCCCTCTCACCCTCTTTACTTCAGCAGCTTTGATGAGTGACCTTATTGGATGCTTTTAGGAAAACCAGGTTCTCTGTGAGAGAACTGTTTAATTTTTTTTTAGTGGTTTTTGTTTTGTTTTGTTCATTTGTTTGTTTGCTTGTTTGGTTTATGAAGGTTTTTTAATTGTTGCTGGCTTGTTTTACCTGATAGGTCTCTGAGCTGTGGCATTCGTTCTCAAAAGCTGTTGTAAATGTTTTTATTTATTTTTAAATTTCTTTTTCTTTGGTTGAAAAGCTTTCTGATTCTGAAGTTTGAACAATGAGCTGTGTTAGGCTTGAGATGTAGGTCTGGCTCTCCCCTTTTTACCCTCTACGCATTTGCAAGTGATTCCTCAGAGCCTGCAGTGTGTTTATTTTTTGGTTTGTTAGTGAGTTTTCATTGAACTTTGTTTTCCTTATCCCATTTGAGCACTTTGAGMATTTTTCTTTCTTTCAGTGAACTTCTCTTACGCTGCTATTAGCGATGCTGATCTGTRTTTTGCTTTAATTAATTTTTGAAATGTTATACACGTTTCCCTTGCAATATATTACATTTTCTGTAACGGAGAAGAGTTTTTTCTCCACTCTTTCACTGCTGTTCTTTCATCAACTTAATTTTTGCATATTGAGAGGCTCGGGAGATGAGGCAGAGATCTTGTGGTTTGTTCAGATTGGCTCAGCCAGAGCTCGTGTCTGTAATTCTGCACTGGGTACACAGTCAGCAAGTTGTCAGAATAGCATGTTCTTCTAAGTAGTTAATTTTAAATTCATTATATTTGTTTTATAAACTGATAACTCTACAAAAGGATATTTTTACTACAATCTCTGCCATTAATAGAAAGAAGCAGCTTAATGAGCACATATGTAGCTGCAATTCAGAATGAATTTAAGGATGTTGCAAAGAGCTTTGGCTGACTGGAAAGTTACTTTGAGAGAGAACTAAGATATTTTCCAGATGGGATCTCAGCAGCTTTAACTCTGGCTTTATCAGTTAATAAAAGGGATTTGTGCTTTGTGACAGTTATTGAATAAGGATTTGAAAACGTCTATAGGTCCTGCAGCACAAAAGAGCTGCTGAGCTTCAATGTTTCTTACACAGAAACTTGTATTTGATGGGTTGGTTCACTTCWGTGTTGCACCAAAAATTGAAAAATATTTTATGCTGCTTTTATTGATGCCAGACAGCATTGAAGGATGTGTTATTAGCACACCAGGTCTGTGACGATGCTGCCCTAAAAAATTTTCTTTGACTTGTACAATTTTTGCAGCATAAAAATTTTTAAGAAAATCAATTGCCTTGGACATGGGGAATAAGTTTTCAGATTGGATTCCTGAGATTGTCAGCCCTGTAGCAGAAATAAATGTATTCATACATGCAATCCTTTACTAGATTTCTTTTAATGGCAATTCTGGGAATAAACATACAATAGGTTGAATTTTAGGAACAGTGAAAGATTTACTTTACCAAGTACAGTTCCTTTTTCAGGCTGTTGTTCTCTTGCCCAWATTGGACATGTTTCTGAAGCTAATGTTTGTTTTAAAAAGACAAATTTATGAAGAGAAYAGTGGTTGAAGGGGAATCCTCTCTCCTCTGAGGGTGGGTGGAGAGCCTGTCATTGGGATAGGCACATCTGCAGCTTGTATTTATTGAAAGGTGCTTGGTTCAGACCTGGTCTTAGTCCCAGACAGCCTGTAATATAAATATATATATTTAAACTTGGGAAACAACACTAACAAGCTGGGCAGCAGTGGCAGTTTTATATGTTCTGGCACATTGTCTGATACAATTTTCCGGATGAATCATTATGGTCATCTATGAAAGACCAACACACAGCCTGCTTTTATAAGCTGTGAACAGCAGATAGAAACCTTATTTGTTCCATTTTACTTATTCAAGAGCACGAGCACAAACTATTGTATCTTGAGCACAAGCCTATGTTTAGGAAGGAAATGACAGTAGAAATGGGAATGCTCAAACAGTTGTCAGTGGAATCTAATTGTGAGCATTTTGAAGAGTGTAAAGAGTGAGACTTATCAGGAGATTGCAATAACCCAATAAGGAGTAAAAGACACTTATCAGCTGATGTTCTAAATGTAAATGTACTTTTTGGTCCTTTGGTTGTGTCTGCCCCGTGGGAAATATTCAACATCCGTTTCGTTTGCTCTCGGTATTGAAGACATTAGGACGTGGGTTAACAGGGAAAATGTAACAGAAGAAAGTTGAAGAAGGCAAAAATAACACGGGATAGAAACACAACCTGTAAACCAAGACAGTATTTTCAAGTGAGATGCAAGAATAATTACAAAATAACAAAAAACAGAGAATATGCTGCTCAGTATAGGAAGAGTAAAACATTACACAACAGAAACACTGAAAAAATGTAGCACAGTCTATGTGCTATTTCTATGAATGGAAATAAGAATGTAAATTATCCTATATAAATAAGAGAAAAAATACTCATCTTGTGAACGTTGCATATGTAGCTTTTCCCTTGTGGTTGTCTAGACCCAGATAYAGCCTTTTTCTTCATTTTGTTTGAAAAATGTTCTTTCCACTTGAATAGGTCAGCTGATAGATAAGATGTAATAACATAATGGCAAACAGATTTTAAATTGCTACACRTTTCTGGAGAATGTAGCTTTATGTAGAAAAGGAGGAATTCTTATGTATCTGTGATTCAGTATTTGAGAGAGACATCTTGAGGTATCACTTCCAGGAAAGCTGCTTGTGTCATCATGCCAGAGCTGAGGGGAGARCKGAAAGAGCTCRTGTACAAGAGGCATCATTGTGGAATTCTTTTTAGGATGCCAGAAAGTCTTGTGAAACTCAGCTGTGTATAATTTACTGAAGAATTTATCAGGTTTAGTTCAAAACTTCAATTACATAAGTCAAGGCTTTTAATAAAATCCATATAAGCCTAAAAGTGCATCATATTTCRTTCTGAAAGAGTGGTGAGTTTGATATTGGGGCTTAAAATTAACTTAAATATACTGCTGAAGACCCATCTTGTTAAAATGAGCTGCTCTGTTGATCAGGGCTGTTCATRTGTGAACTGTCGTGAAGAAGCTGTTGATAAGAAAGATGATAAAAGCATCTACCACCTGATTTCTTTTWAAATATATTAAAAGGAAAAAACCCACCACCCCTTCAGTCATTAGACATTTTCTGAAATGTTTCAGCTGTCAGGGCCACTTGATTTTATTACCAGCTTTGTCACATTCAGAAGAATTGTTTTCTAGAAGTCCTGGGTACAGGGTGCTTTTCCCTACTTATGTATTAATTCAATTATTTTTTTTCTTTCAGGACATGTTTATTAGATGGCAAATTGGCAAATTTATACTCAGTTACTATAAAACTTTCTTATCAAGTAGGCAGATCTTGGAACTCAAATTTATGTCGTTGTAAAGGAACCCTTTCAAGTTCAGCGAGAGACGCCTTTGCAAGCAGTGTTTTGAATTAGTTGTGGAATCAAAGTATTTTGGCTTTATGTGCTATTCATAACCCCCTTGCAGTTCATTTTTGTGGCTACAATTTGTAGGTCATTAAAACAATAAAAGATTCATCAACAGAAAGAACAAAACTGTCCTGAAATTGCCTTGTGCTTATCTAAAGTTGGGCACTCCAAGAAGTGCAAAGGCTTGGGGTTATTTTTCATGAAAATTTGTCTTTTGGGGGAGAATTATACCCACAAAAAATTGTGCTTCCCAGCAGAACTTTTGAACTTGTAAATTGTGGTCTAGCTCAAAGAAAATTCTTGTTATTTGTGCTCAGCTCGATGGGATTTTGGGAAGCAAAGGGGAATGAACTTGAAAAAAGAGAACAGTGTTTACTTCAACTTTAATGGGTTTCATTAGCAGCTTCTTTTTCCCCTTCATCTTCTATATTTGGAAACTACAAACTACTGATTAGGTAGGTGTGGATTTGTACAAGTAATCTTTCTTCAATGGCATTTATTTCTTTTTTTTGGTTTTAGAATGAAGCTAGAACAAACGTGCCCAGATGAAAACATTTGTCACTCAGGAGGCAACTCTTATGTTAATGACATCTTGCATTTTAAAAATACCTTGTAATTTACCGGTCTGAATCTATTCAGAAGTTCAGAGAGCAATAACAAAACAAATGATGAAAAGTTAGGTGATGAAAGAAGATAAGCTTAGATRGAAACATGTAATATGATCTAGTACTTGTTTCTTTAAAGTGTTCACTAGCTGGCAAAGAAATAGTGAAATTCTTATCAAGAAGAGAACTCTTCATCACCTAATGGTAGACTGCAGAATTCATCTGAATTTTGCAGCATGGACAGATCGTGCAGCAAGGGCTGTTTTTTGTATGTATTGGTGTAAAAAAACCCAACTACCAAGGTATTGTGTGRTAAAAAATCAAGTGAATGCAGTTAGCGTTATGTGATTATAAATTAACTACTTTTTATAGGGATGTAATATTATCTCTGGAGTATGGAATGGGATGTTTCCATTTGTTCATGAAATCGCTGCCATAGCTCTGTTGTGCACCTTGACTTCTGGGTTTATGCCTGGAAGGAATTGCTGAAGTGAAAGTACTTCCTGTCATTTTGTGTGAGCTCCAAGGCAAAGGGCAAGGATTAATATTAAAATAATTCCCTTAGTGAAGAGATTTTTTTTAAAGCATAGGAATATGCAGCGTGTAGGTCTTGGACTTCACAACTCAGTGTCAGAAGTTGCAGATTCTTGTAGTAAATATGAGTTTTTTGCATAGATAGGAAAACCTTATTTTTAAGTTACTTGTAGACATCAGTGAAGCTTAAGAATAATGTCTTGCTTCTCTACCAAACATTATATTAACCAATATCCACCCTACTGAAAGTAGGAGATTTGATAGTAGTTAGTAGAGGATAATAGAGTTTATTCCAAGTTGTTTCCTTATGCCCAGGTGTGGTACAGWCCAGGAAGGGTGGGCTGTGCTGCTTTTTGATACAGCATCTTTTAAAATATAGCATTTATAAAGTAGCCTGCCTGGCTCTGCTTTCAGCTTGAATGATAAGCAGGAAAGCATTTTAAAAAACCAGAAGTGCCTGGGGCACAGCTTTTGTCTTCTCACAAGAGGGGAAAGAGTTGGTGTATTCATTTGAAAAAATGAATATACAATAAATATGGAAAGAGGCCTGTGAGATAGAGAAAACCAAAACAGACAAGAATCCTGTACCACTTGTCTGTGGGTGTATTAAAAGATGTTAATCTCCTTAGGGGAAAAGGTTTGAATATCCCCTGCTTTGACATAGAATTTTTGCATGTGAATAACCTGACTTTTGATATCCAAATAAATTGTTTCATTAAGAAGCTAAATGGTTTCTTAATGTATAAAGAGATTTTAAGTGGAGATAAATGGCTCTGGAACATAAATCACTTGCGAGGCAGTTCTCAAGCCATCACTTCTTAGACAGTTCTCAAGCCTTCCTTCTTGCTTCTGCTGCCCTAAAATAAATAAATAAATAATTAATTTTAGAAAAACCCAACCCTGCCCAGAAATCACCAGGTAGGATAATTCTCAAATCAGTGTGAATATTCAGCAGATCTGTTGTCTTTGTCCGATTTATGAATTGTGCTGCTGAGTGTTCAAATGATATGCTAGCCTGAAAAGGTTTTCAATCTGTTACAGTGGCATCATGTAATTACAGTGAAGCACATGATGATAGTGTTTAAGCCTGAGGATGCCCTGCAGGSAAGTAGTGCAAATAATTATCTGTGCATCAGCCCAGATTTAAAAAAAAAAGAGAAGGGGGAAAAAAAAAAAAAATCAATGCTGCTTGGTGGCTGAGTTTCGCCTATTCCAATTAATGATTTTAGATTTGACTTAAAGTCCTGAAATTGTTTGGAAGTAGGCCATCTCCTGCTGAGATGAAGCATCAGGCCATTTTAAATTAGGCACTGAGCATGCTCTCTCAGGYCCCCCACTCTTTGAGATTTTGCAGCGTGTGCCTGGGTTCCCTGTTAGGAGAGCTGTCACTCAAGGGCAGTAGGGGAGAGCGCAGCATGCCCTTTTGTCATCCTTCCCTCGGYGCACATGTGATTCCTCTTGGAACTGGGAGCTGGAGATGTGAGACAAGCCTTGCTGTTAGATCGCCAGTGTTGTTGGTGAGCTGATATTCATCTCTTTCCTTTCTAATGCCTTTAGATATCTCAGACAGAACTCAGCTTCGCACTTGTCTCTATTCCCTGATAATGGTGTCTGTTTGAAATGTCTCTGCTGTCCTTCACTTCAGTAAAATAATTCTGGTATGTATGTGTTCATTTCTYTACTGGAGAAGAATTGCCTTTTTAACAGGAGTGCTGGGCTGTGCAGSAAAATGGGCACATATCTCTTTTCTTCTGACTTCAAATTAGCTATCCCTTCTAAATATAGCAACAGTTCTTCAACCATCACTTCTCAGTCATTTTTCATTATGTTCTTTTAAACTCATTTTGGTTTAAACCCTGGRTTATTTCGTGTATCTCATACTTAGGGGAAGTTTGAGTAGTCTTGCAGAAGAGAATTTTATTTATGTGAGACAATGCTGCAGGATATTTGCAGTACTTGGTTTCAAGACAAATTGCTGAACAGGGTAAGTTAGCTGTTGTCATGTTAGTTTTTGCTGCTATGCATGTATTTCCTTCTTTAACCAACTAAGGAATAGAAAAAGCTATCTCCTAGTTCTTTGCTATGACTGAGATTTTGCACTTTGCTAGGATATAGTAGGAATTCCTGAACAAATTTATAGTCTTTGTAGTAAGTAAGGTGAATGCTTGATACAGCTTAACATTTAATTAACTTCTAATTAACTGTGGGAAGGCGAGATTTATGATTCAAAGCATTATCAAAGCTTAGCTCTTGCACTTGATTTAAAATCTTGTTTTCCTCCAAGAGCATCTGCAAAATATGACATCTAAATTCTTTAATGCAAGGCATTTAACTTGTAGCAAAAAAAAAAAAAAAAAAAAATCAGTTGGCAATATATTTTTAAAACCTCTAAACTGGGCTTGTAAGAAGCAGGGAGTGAGTTGATAAACTGACACCACCCACTTCCACTCCCTAAAAAAAGTTGTTTCCTGATTTCGCTTACCTGTGGGTGAATAAAGATGATTTAATGCCATGATTGAACTTCATGTGTGTTTTAAGATTTCACCGTGACAGAGTTCATCGCTGGTTTGAGATTGGAGCTCTTAATCCTATTGCATTCACTTATATTTTGGGGTTGGGAGGGGAGTTTGATTTTACAAGTGGATAGCCTTTATCCTGTTGTGACTCTGCTTATATATTCAGTCTTCTGGATCAAAGATCTGCATTACAATGGGAAAAGCTGCTTGTCAGTGAATTCTCTGAGCCTGACAAAAAATATTCCTGCCAAACACAACCYCTGTTATGACTCCAGCTGACCTGATTTATAGGAGCAGAATCAATAAAYCTGTAGGCTTCATCCTCCCTGTGACACTCCTGGTTGGAAGAGAGATGGGATGGAGAGTGCTGTGTGTGAATCTTGAGTACTTGAACATGAGTTTGCTTGGCCTCCTCATGCAGAGTTCCTGGGGAAAATGATCTMAATGGGTACAGTAATTAAGATTTTGGGGAAAGCCTGAGGATAATGTGTTTAATTGAGGCCTTGAGGTGACAAAGGGCTGTCATGACCCATCAGAAAAGCTGCACTTTGGCTGCCAGGATGGGATTCTAGATTGCTGCTCTGACAGATGATGAAAGAGAGGCAGCCAGGAATAACTGCAGACCTGTGTTGTGCAAAATAAATCACTGTGCTGACTTGTTGCCTTCAAAGCGTGTTATTTCTAATACTAAGTTTGCACTCATAACTGGAACATGTTTCCTAGTGGTGGTGCCTTCAGGTGCCATGAGCTGTGTCTCACAGAGGTCTAGAGAATGTTGTTCAGATTTGCCATAGGACAATTTCTGGATAAACAGCAAATCTGGAGAATTTAAAGCCTCTCAGGAAGTTGTATTTCACAGTTTTTTGTAAAGGAACGGTTTTTAGTCTCAAGGAAAGCAGAAATTTGCAAGTGTTAAGCATCTCAAGTTATTTTTATAACCTTGATCTTGTCTRTTTTACTCTTCAGGATAATACTTATTCTTTCCTTTGAAGTAAGTGCTGACTCTGCTTAGTTTTCCAAAAAACTAAATTCTCACATTCRAGTTACAAAGATTAGCTGAAATTTTGTAGGTGAGATACCATCTCCTCTGCAGTGCTACTCTTGGCTATACCCATTTTATTTAACATGCAAGTCGACTTTTGGGCACACAGAAAAAGTTTGCCTCGTGTTTATGATCTTAATGGTGATTGTGCATAAATAGGTTATTTTGAGGTGTCAGAGAACCTCACAACGATATATTACCTTTTGTTTTGCTGCAGTTTTACTGTGTCCTAGGGTTGCTAATTTCTTTATATTTCTAGATGTGTGTGTGTGCATATATATATAGATATAAGTTTTAATTTTTTCAATGTTTATTCAGTACAACTTCACTTTCCCTGTGTCTATAGACACAGAACATACAGAGAGGGAGGGTGAATGTGTGTAAGGGCTGCTGCCYGAGCAAACTTGTTCAGAATGCATTTAAATTACACTGAATTGAGAACTGAAATTGGATGGAACAATGCTTTTCCATTTGAAAAAACACCGTGGTTCAGTCATTTGAGGCATGCCAGCCATCATTAGGATTTGATTATATTTTATTGTGGATCAATATGTTGTAACTCACATTGAAATACCAGAGTGGAAGGTTTAAGTTGTTACAACTCTGTGTGGCCCTACCTTTCTGATTTTTAGAAACTGGAGGCCTCTGGATCTTTGAGGAGCTCATTCATGTGCCAGAAATAGAATAAATGTGATTCAACCTGTTGAGTCATTTTTTGAAGAGGATGAAAAAATTAATTTTGTTTTCCACATGAATGAAAAATTACTGACTTGTGTGGCACTTTAGGAGAGCAGTGAGAATGTGGTGGTGGCTTTAGTCATTTTGAGGGAGCACCACTGCTGAAATAATGCTTAAATAAGCTTTGTGCTTGAATTTTCTTAAATATAAAGGTTTGGACAGGGGAAAAGTAAAATCAGAGAAGGATGTGGAAGTTAAGAGTGTGGCGTGAAAGGGAACTCTTGTATATGTATCACTTTAGCTGCCTGCCAACTGTTTTTTTGAATTATTAAAATCTTTCGGACAGTGGAGGCTCAGTCTTCCTTCCATTCACATTGTGTTCTAAACGAAAGGTTTTACTACTGCTGACAATTGCACATACTCAGTTGGTGTGCCAGATGGAGAGAGCCTGTGACAATTTTAGGCTGAAGGTTGTGTCTAAAAACCTTGTCAGCATTCTGCATCAGATCTTGACCTATTTTAGACAGTTTGCTACAATCTCATACTGCCATTTATTAGTTTCTCTCTTTTATAGAGTGGAGGAAGGAGTGGGGCTCTGTTTCACAAGCATGAGCTACATTTTCTTTTTCAAATGAAAATGTACACCAGTACTCATTTAAGATAATTGGCTGTAATGTCAGCGTTGAGTCTGAGATTTTATGGAAAAGTAAAGAAGGCATTATTAGTTCTTCCTGTATGTGTCTAGTAGAAGTTGAGAAACGAGTTTATTAAAGTGAAAACCTAAACTATTTGGAATTGTTTTATTTTTAAAAAAAAAAAAAACTTCAGCTCTTTTGGTACAAAGAGAGTGGAAATAATGAGGAGTTGGCTAAGTCCTTGCTGCATGAGCTGAGAATTGTCTACTTTTTCGGTACATTGAGATTTAAAATAGGTTATTAGATAGAGTCCTAWGAATTTTGGCAGATTTTTTCAACAAATACACTAGGTCATTGCAATTTAATAATGAATAGGTATTTATTGGGACTGTCTGTCAGTAAAAACTTAGCAAATGATTTTGTATTAAGYGACTGTTTGGAACTTTAAATTTCCTAAAAGATGACCAAGGGTAAAGCATTCCTTTTTGTGGATCAGAATTTCCGTCCTCCCAAAAAACCATAGGGAAGAGAAAAGGGGGAAAAACAAAAAGAGGGGRAAAAAAAGTACAGGAATGTTCCTCAAAATGGTACGTAAGTTTTAATTTTTTTCAATGTGTTTTCAGTACAGCATCAATTTCCCTGTGCTTATGCATGCATCCATATTTTAGTATGTTTTCAGGATATTCAGTCTTATGCACATTTCGGTGCCGTGGTGGGGAGACAACAGCTTAGCATTTAACTATGTCAATGGCTGTAAGAAAACTGGAATTGCATTGTGCTTTCTTTAAACTAACCTGAATTTAATGGAAGTATGTGCCAGGCAGTGACTTATTTTTTTCTAAGTCAATCAAAAATTGGTGCTTTTCCAAAGTATGACCATTGAGGGGAAAAAAAAGAACGATTATGATGTACTTTAGGCCATTTGAAAGGACTTGTGTGTAATTCATATCTTGTCCAAAAACCTCGAACACCAAAATGTTTCTGTCTTCTGTACTTTCCCGTTTATATAGAAATGATTAATTTAATCAGCTTTTCAATATTTTCAGTCTTTAAATTTTATTCCCAAATTTGTCTGTCTGTCTTTATATTTCAGATGGTCCCTTTTTCTCTTTTGCCCTGATATGTATAAYAATGTGTACAGGGGTTTTTTTTTCAGGGAATTGTATAGGTGTCATAGCATGACCATATTGGTGGATAATCTGTCATTTACATGAAAATTACCATATGAGCAACTGAATAAAGGCTTTTTAATCAGTGGAAATGTAGTGTTTGGTGACAAATCTGAGTAACGTCTTTAGTGGAAGGACCTTCAGGGTTTTCATGGAACAGTATTTGCTATGRAGTCTCTTTACAGAGGTTCCTTTAAGTGTGAGCCATGATTAAGTTAAAAACAAAACAGCAAAATGGCTGTATTGCATTATTTTAAATTACTAGTTCTTTTTAAGAAGATGTTTTCAGCAGATGATGAAGGTTTTTTGGGGGAAAAATGTATTGAGAAACAAGAAACACCGAAAGGTTTTCAGAACTGTCATTAAGAAGCAGGAGATCAATACAATTTTTAACCATTTTACCCTATAAAAATTTGTCTGTTATAAGACATTGTATTTTACCTGGGAAATCTAAGTTAGACTTTTTCTTTCTTTCTTTTTTTTACTGCTTTAAGAAATAAGATGAAATATTTTTTTTCCCCCCCTCCTGGTGAAAATAGCCCAAGCCATCAAGGTTGTCATAGCAGAGAAGGAAAGGCATGACTTAAACAACACCAGTTTTGGTAATGCCATCTGTTCCAGCCCACTCTGCCCAGTGCATTTGTTCTCTCTTCAAGCAAAGACAAGACAGATATCCTTAGTAGCCCTCACACTGAGCCTGTCAAAATAAGTTCTTGAGTGCTGCCTCTGAAAGTGTCTCCAAGTCCAGCGTGGTTGTGGCCATGATGTGCCTCCTGCAGGGGCAACTGAATTTGCTTTCTCGCTGCTCAAATGATCAGAATCACTGGAGAACATTCCCCACAACCTTCCATTGTTTAGTTGCTTTAATGATGAGGAGTATTTCATATCATGGTAGTACAAATTGGGGATGGAAACAGAGGTTTACTTAACCAAGATCACAGAGGAGRTCTGGTGAAGCAGAAGGTGAAGCCAAAGGGCATGTCCCTGATGCTATTAGCTTGGTGATGTGGTCCCTGGATGGCTGTCAGTCAAATACCTCAGGCACTGAAATGCATGTCAGGGCAAAGCTGCACCTGGCCCATAGGAAGAAAAGCCAAATAGCCCCAGAGAAACTTTTTGCTCATGAGCCTGGACTGGTTTTAATATCTTAGCTATCAGCTTTGTGTTATCCCATTTAGAAATTCCAGTGGACTCACAGTCTGGTCTGTTCTGATACCTTGCTGTGGCACTGCCCTGTAACACAGGGAGTTTAAGGTCCTTGATTCATCAGCTCTGGGCCCTGAGCACTGTGGTATTCTTGTCTTGTTGTGTCCTGTAAAGATTCTCATTCCCAGGATAGATTCAGATTGATAATTTCACCCATTGGATGCAGTTTTTTATTTTATTACCTTGTCTGTGTTGAAATCAAGTAAGAACATTTTGGATTTTGTTTAAATGTGACTATTAAATATATTAATCAGTCTGGAACTTCAACAAAGTTAGATTTATTTGATTTCTTCATTTTATGTTGTAGTGACATGTCTACTAGAGCAGCGATGTGTCATTTTCTGACAACTGTGTTGAAGTGATATTGAGAGATTCTGACTGCATTCCCCTTCTCCATTTTCATGAAAAATTTCTGAAAACTTGTACTGCACCTATGTAAAGCTGGAGCAAAGACAGAGAACTGTGTGGAAAAGTAGTAACACAGCAGTCAAGAGAATAGAAGCTAAGAAATGTTGGAGTCACTGCAGTGTGAGTGCATGGGGTGTGTCCATACCCATATGTGTAAGTCTAGCCACTGCTTAACACTGACCACAACCTTGTTGTAGCTTCTCTATCACTTCTAGACCTGCTGGTTTAGAAAGCACTTTAGCTCCCCAGACTCAATTTTTTTGCCTCTTGTTACCTCCATAGTTTCATTGAAGAGATTAATTGAAAATGGTAGAGCTGTTTCCTCGAAAGGCATGAGGAGAAAAATATTCTTGATAGTTTTAAAGTGTTTCCAGCTGGTTCCCTGCAAAGCTCTGATATCCCTGCGGCATTGAGGAGAAGTTAAAAGCTTAAAACACTGGACCCTTTTTCACTGAAAAGCATTTCATTGTCTGCAAATAGTGGACACTTTATCTACTTTTAACTTGTGGGATCTCATGCACACACCAGTAGCATTCTTACTGATAAAAATGTAGACACTGTGACTGGTGAGCGTAGTTCTACTTCTCTACAGCTTTCTCATACTGAATGAGCAGAGAAGTCTTCTTCTTAATTGAAGAGTTACAGTAACAAGGAATAATAATCAGTAAGACCCTGCTGCTCTTTATCTAGAAAATAAATTAGTTGAAGACAATAGTTTCCTTTGCTGATTCTGCTGACATCAGTTTTTGCTGAAATTATAATTTACAGGTTTAAAGTTACTGACAAATAACTCTAGCATGTCATCTGTGTTAGAAACAAATACCCAAATACGTAGAATAAAGCAGCTTATAATTTCTAACTAGATGTTTTTTCAGAGTGTATCAAATCCTTTATGACACTGGAGATGGTTACCAGTAATTCTGTTTCTGTCAAAACATTACATTCGTGTTTTCTGACAGGCAGTAGCCAATAGATGTGGATCATCAGAATTCATTCTGCAAAGAGCTCAACTGTTTGTAATGTGAATCTTGCTGTAATTATTAGGGAAAATGTGCCTTCTCCATCTTGAGTAGTGAAGATTTGATATGCTGATTATTTTTGAGATATCAAAACCACTGACCTAACTTCAGTGGAATGTACTTATAGAAGCCATGCCAGTGGAGCTAAACAGCTGCTGTGCACTGGTGTGAACACTTGCAAACTCATTAAAAAGAGAGAGGGAGAACAATTTTGACAAAGCTACTCCTCACACTGTCATGTTAATCCTCGAGGAAAGTCTGCAAAATACCTTTGAAAGACAAGCATGGAAATGAAATTCAGAAATCTGCGTAGGTCTTAAAACTCACGACTTCGGTGGTTTTAAACCACATAATTCTCTTGACCACTTCAGCCAATCCCACCGGTTTAGCACCTTCCTCTTTAGGGGGAGAAAACAAAGAAGAATAATATAAAATGAAATGAATAAGTCTTGTTCCCTTCTACTGGGCTCTAAAACTCCTTCTCGTTGGTGTGGTGAACACATCTAATTTCAACTCATCATGGTGGGTTTCAGCTTTCCTGAATCTGTGAGCAGTGCTGCCCTTGCCTCGGTTTGAGCAATGGCTCTTCCTTCATGAGCCTGTCACTCGTTTCCAACGTTGTCCATGGAGGTAAGGAAAGATCCTTGTGGAAACCTTCAGCGCAGCTTGTAGTGATGCTAATATCAACATTTGACATGATTACACCATATAGACAGCACTTATTTCACTGACAGTGAGATTTCATCGTTTTGTTCCTCAGGATAAATGAAGGCTGACTTGAACGACTTTGTGACAGTCCAATGGCTTTGACTTTATTGCACTTACGACACTCGAAGTGTGCTGAAATAATGGAGGTTGTTATTGATCTGTTTTAGAAATAAAGGAGCCCTTGGAAATAAGAGGAAAAACTCCAGCGTGGAAGTTCTTTAGGTGCAGTTTAAACCATATTTATTGCAACATCATTTGGAGCTACTCTGATCTATTGGATAGCTTTGAGCTTGCGTAAACATGGCACATTTAAATATATTTAAATATATTTAAAAGCAGCATGCAGGATTTTCAATACCTACATTGGAAAGTTTTTGGATTGCATAAAACCTCATGTAAATTTAAGAATTAAGTTTCAGGGTAACCTTATTAAGTTGTACTTGCGTGCAGTGAGTTCAGTYTGGACCAGTGAGATTTGCTAATTGATTTTCTTAAATACAGTGGTTTAAGTCTTGTGTTAATGTTTTGGATCTTCAAATGTGGATTCAGTACCTCACCTCATTCAGTGCATGAAATAAAAAAAGCCCTGGGGTTCTTGTCTTATCTTTCGTTACTGAAGGTACCTGGTAAGTAATCACTTATTAGGTGCTACTAATATAAGCCAAAAAATGTTTGAAATAACATAATTTTGCAGTCAGTCTTTGAATATAGAAGACTGCTGCCTACGTAAGTGTTCACTCTTTCCGAGATATATCCTCAAAGTACACTAAATGTCAGAATTACTTTTTAAATACTCATTTGGTTCACCTTTCAGGAAATGGTATTCTTACTAGGCTCACTTTTTAAAAAACTTTTTGAAGCTTAAGAAAAGCAAAACATCAGAAGGCTGATAAGAGTAGGCAAGTGATGTATGCATGGCAGCAGCTTTCTGTCATTTTTTTTTTAACAGAAGTTTGCTACTAATACTTCTATCAAAAATATTTTTATTTTTAAAGGTGCCCTTTTTTCCTTTATCATAACCTGAGAAAATGGCTGTTGGCTTTAGGATTATAGATTTATTTTTTTTTAATGTTCCGTTATCAACTAGTTTAAATTTATCAATTCCTGAAACTTTTTTTTGCACGAATCAGGATAAAGGTTGATTTAGACCACTTGTTTATTTTTTGTAGAACAGAAATCCTTTACATACTGGAAATTCTGGGGTTGAAGAACCTGCAAGAACAGTGCTGTATGTGCAAGTGATGCTGCTTCAGTGGCCTCCTTGTGGATTATATTTGGGTTTTTGCCACTGGGGGGAGCAGAAGACTGTCACAGGCTTCAGGGAATGGAATAAGTGTCTGTCTTCCATCTCAGAAGATTCAGGCCTTAGTGCTGAGTTGTGGGAGACTGGGGGTCCTTCATGTCTGGCACACGCTTGAAAATCTGTTTTACAGTGAATAAAATTCCAAGATAATCAGGTTTCGTGATTGCTCTTTTCTGAAGAGTTGCATTCTAGATTAAACATGAAGTATATTTTAGAAAAGCGAGGGAAGAAACTAAGGGGGGCTTAGAAAAAGGAGGGAGAGGAACTTTTTATACAGGCAGATACTGCCAGGACAAGGGGCAATGGTTTTAAACTGAAAGAGGCAGGTTTAGATCAGATGTTAGGAAGAAATTCTTGCCTGTGAGGGTGGGGAGGCCCTGGCACAGGTTGCCCAGAGAAGCTGTGGCTGCCCCATCCCTGGAAACGTCCAAGGCCAGGTTGGATGGAGCAGAGCTCTGAGCAACCTGGAATAGTGGAAGGTGTCCCTGCCCATGGCAGAGAGTTGGAATGAGATGATCTTAAAGGTCCCTTCCAACCCAAATTAATATATGCTTTAATCCTGGTCTTTCAGCAGTGAATCTAAAAATACTCTTTTCTTCCTCTAAGAGCATTGGAAAGGAGGAAATGTTCGTTTTGTTTCTTTTTATTTTAAATGCATAGAATCAAAGGCTGTGTATAAACCATAAACATGTTATTCTGGAAAGACTAGCAACTCTAAATGCTGACTGCTTATTCCTAAGTTTGTTTAAGGTTCTCTGTCAATGTCTTTGTGTGTCACTGTAATTGGGAAAAAGTGTCCCACGGGCTGGTGAGGCTTTGCCTTCCCTGCTGAGGTTGCTGGACTGGTCATGTTCATGCTGCATGCAGTTTCTATTACATGTCTTTAACTTGTGTGATGTTTGGGACAGAACAAGACATTCCAGTTGCAAGCCAAGGTTGGGCTTTCCCTTTGGGAAAACTTGTTCTGTCTGTTCTGTCAACAGCAAGCAGTCAAAATTCCTTCTTCAAAATTCACTAACATTTTTGCTCATAGTGTATAGAGCTTAAACTAAACAGAGCAAGCTTAAAGAAATGTTTGGGTAACACTTCAGTGCTTTCAGTCATAGATTTACAGCAGCTTTGTGGATACAGCAGAAATATCAGATGGTGGCTCCCAGTAGATCCTGGAGCACAGCAGCAACCTGGGTTAGTTGGCAACCAGGACTAGTGATGTGTTTCTTCTGGGGTCATTTGTTGTTCCACCTCTTCTTTTTTGTTTTGACAGGTATAAGCTGCCCTAAGACCCTTACCCCCGTCCTAGGTTGCTTTTTCTTGGGTTTGTTGTTTTTTTTAATATGACAGTCACTTATAAGTTTTTTTCTGACTGATATCTGAAACAGCCATGGATTCTTATTCTAGGAGCATAAAGAGCTGAGGGTGCTGAGTGAACTGACAGATGTCACCGTGAGAGTGATTTTTATCAATATGGATAACCCTGATGACTGGAAAAAGGCAAACAGTACCGTGCTAAAAAAAAAAAAAAAAAGGAGAGAATCCAGGGAACTAAACACTGGTCAGCTTGAGCTCTTTTATGTATTTTCATGAAGTATCTTTGTATCTAAGTGTAGGGTATGGATTGGATGAACGGTGAGAAATTGATTGCACCATAAGGCTTAAGGATTAGCAATCAATAGTTTGAAGTTTGAAGTCAGTGGCTGTTTACAAGGAGTCTTTCCTGGAGTTCATGCTGGGGTGAAACTATTTTAACACTGATCAGCAAGTCAAGCAGAGTGCACCCTCAGCAAGTTCCTGGATAACAGCACCTTTGGGAGGAGGGATCGGTTTCCACAGGCACCTCAGCAAGCTGGAGGCGTGGGCAGAGCGGAACTGCTGGACTTCTGCAAGGGCAAGTGTGCAGGTGGAGGAGCAGCATCCCAGAAAATGGCCTGGGGGTGCTGGTGGGCAGCAGGCTGAGTGTTGTGCTGTGATGCTGGTGAGGGTTAACCGTCGAGCTGCCTTAGTGGGAATGGGGATCATTCCCATCACTGTGCCACTTTGGAATATCTCTGGAGTGATCTGTCTGGGTTTGGTCACATCAGTAAGAGAGAGAGAGGGAGAGAAATGTGAGTGAGTCCAGCACTAGCAGGTTGTAGGGCCAGGATGTGATGTGCTAGAAGAGGCTGAAGGGGATGCATGTGTTTAAGCTGAAGAGAAGACAAAATCAGGGACATAATCGCAGTCTTTCATTAATTACGTGGACTTTATAGATGAGACAGACTCTCCTCAGAACTGCACAAAGGACAAGAGGCAATGAATGGTCATAAATTGCAATAAAGTACATTCTAACGGGTTTAAATAATAATAGTAAAAACCCCTAACCTGTTGAGTGCAAAAAGACTATGAAATCATTCTTGAAGATTTTTGAAGGTCAACTGGACAAGGGCCTTTGCCATCTGATCAGGTATTGCATTTATCTCTGAGCATGGCGTTGAACTTGATGACCACCAGGAGCCTTGTTCATCTGACATTTTTCTGAGTCTCATTCCTATGTGAAATCTTTTTGACTGAAGGTTTTTATACACTGTAGCATTTACACTGGCTGTCCATAAGGCAGCCTGCTGAGCTAATCAGAAGCACATTCCCTAAGCCAGATGTCTAAAGACCTTGGTAAGAATGTGAACATAAACCCCTAAACTCAGTGGAAAACATAGGTAAGATTGCCATGTGGTCATCTGTACATAAGTGCCCAGAGCAATTCTGTTTTCCCCTGCTCCTTTGGCCCAATTATGTTGTTTTATCTTGGTATTGGTTTGGCTGAAAAAAACCAAAATTTTTCTTCTTACTTGAAAATAGCAAATGATGTTAAGTGGAACAGTCCATAACTCTCTAGGACAGCATGTTCAACAGCAACCTGTTGTCCTACTCTGATTTAGACTTTCAGTCTTAGCTGTCTTGTATTTTAATGAAGTCAAACTGTTTAAAATTATGGTGCTTTAGCACTGAGTGCAATCTCAGTTTGCAGGCCTTCAGAACTAGTGAGCTTTTTCCATGAAATAACTATTTTCTTTTTTTAAATGAAGCTGAAAACTGGAAAATAGCAGAAAGTTGGTGTAATTAAATATTTAGGTTTTTCTCTCATTCAGAATTAGCCCTTACATTCTGGTAAGCTGCCATGTCTGAAAACTGGTAGTTCTCTCTTCTACCTGCTCTGGTCTTTGTCTTTATCAAATCTTAACACTGAACTCAGGGCTGGAGGCTCCTAGTGAAATTTGGATTCTTCTGGAAATAGCACAGCTCTTACAAAGAGAGGCTTTAATGCCGTGGAACTATCAGGAGATTAATTACTTCTATAAAACTGATCATACGCTATCAAAAAAAAAGGAGGAAAAGATTGCTAACTTAATTTCAAGCAGTGGATCAGGTTTGTAAATTCAATGTGCAAGCGAGAAAAGGAAGCACATCCTCAAATATTGACCACTTAACACATGACTGGTGGTAGAACTCTTCAATTTTCCAACTCATTTCTGCACTGTTAATATTTGGCTCGAGTCTCGTATTCCGTACTTTTTCTGGAAACACCATTTCACAGATTCTGCACTCCAGATTTTTGCTATTCTAAGTGCGACAGGTGAAACTGTTTCAAAATAGGTCGCTTGCCTTCGGGGTTAACACTTGTGGATTTTGAAGCCAACCTCTTTCTGACACAGAAAAGTTTGATGATCTCACCCATTAGCAGGTCCAGCCTGTGCACAGGCTTGGATCCTGGCAGGAGTGTTCTGTGCACCAGTTGAGTCCTTTGCACTTGGCTGCTTCTCCTTAACCAGTTTCTTCCCAACCCCCATGGCAGCTTGTTCCATGCATTTATTTGTAGTTTATTCTACCTCCCAGCTCCTGTTGTTGATGCTGTTCACACTGAAAACTGAGCGAGAATATCACTCGGGTTTTGATCCCCATTTTAATCCTTTCCTGCCTGCATGCCAGCTTGGGGGTATTTTCCCAGTCCTTATTCTTTCCTGTCAGCAGAATGTTTTTGTTTTAACTTGTGTTGCCATTTCTTTACTTTGTGTTCCCTCCAGTTTGTTACTTTATGCATTCCTTGGACTTCCTCGCCTCATACATGTGGGATCATTTTTTAAAAAATAGTGACTTATCTTGTGAACTTGCATCCCTTTTCTGCTAGATTCATTTCTTTATAGGTCAGGCAGGGATAATTTCACCAATAAATGTACAAAAATTCAGGCCTTCTCTGTGCTGAAAGGCTGGCACTGCCCTCAGTGTAGTTGACTGAGGGTGGTGCTTGCCCACACAGTGCCCCTGTTGATTGCTAACCAGCTCTAAATTAGCATGGTGTTGGCTCAGGACTGCTGGAAATCTGTGGGCTGTCGTATTTAAAGATGTGTGTGACGTTAATTTGAAAATATTAATGAAGATAATCTTTGATGTTTATGATTTTAATATGAAAGATGTCGGTGCTCTAGTCGAAATTGGGGGATTTTAGAAGACCCCAGCCATCCCTGCAACTGCAGCTCTACTTTTTACTCTTGCAAAAGTGAATTTTATGTACCACATAATTTATTCATGTTCTTCATCTCCTTTTTTGCTTTACATTTTTAAAGCAGAATGTTAGTCCCTGGCTTTTCTTTCCTGTATAGAAATTTCCTGCAGTGCCTGTTGTGATCATTCCTTTCCCTTCTGTGGTGTTCTTTGCAGCATTTATGGCTTCACATCCTGCATTAGTAGTTTGGATGCACCTATTTCAGTATTAAAAGTTCCTGATTTCAGCACAGGAGGATTATGGTTTTGCTCATAATGATTTTTTTCTTTTCATCCAGTCTCCCAGCTTTTTGTTTCCCAATGGAATTGGGCAAGTACTTCCTAATGATTGAGCTTCCATTGTGGGGCAAATCTTGGGGCAGAAAGAGGTCAAAAAAGGGCCACTATGCGGGGTCAAGAACTTCCAAGCTGAATTAGCTGGAGTTTTATAGAGAGGTGCCCAGTGCTATGGTGCCAATCTTTCCTCTTCCCCTTCATCTCATGAAGTGTTTTTGGAATATTACTGCCAGAGACAAAAACTTCGCAGGTTGGAGATAATTAGAAGAGCATATGTTGATAACCTCTGGGGGGTTTTTTTTTGTTTTTTTCACTTTTTCCGGCTGTAATAGTTTGTCTAACCTCGTGAGATGCTGTTAAAAATCTCTACTGTTAGCTCCTGTTGAAACTTAATCCTGTTGTTAAACGTTTTGTTTTCCATCTTGGAGAGGACGAGATTTTATTGGTAGGAGAGAGTCAATAATTTGGAGCTGCAGTAACATTTCAGGAGTGACATCACTGTGGTATCAGCTTTCTCAGAGTCTGGCAATCCTGACAGCTAAGTTGCTTTCCCTCTGGGTCAGGGTTGTGCAGTGCTCATTGGGGAGCAGCTTCCAGGAGAAAAGGGTCGTCCCTCACATCCGTGCGGGATTTTTGTTGTGTGTGTGTCAAGCTTGTGGTAAAGAATTAACTTCTCTGGAGACTGGTGAGTAATTATTGTTCATTTTAGCAACTGTTTTTCTTCAGACATAAAGCATTTTCCTCCCTCTCTGGAAAAATGCTTTTTTTAGATCTTTTTTTTTTTTTTCAATCCAGCATTCAGTAATTCACAATATATGCAAAGCAGGAACACAACATTTATAGCATTCCAGTTAAGATTTTAAGTAGAAGCCTAATTGTAGGTAGAAGTTGTGTTTAGTGATTTATTACTTACTGTAACTGTGTGTAACTTCCAAGATTTTTATTTAGACATGCTTGTCTGCTAAATCACTCGTCTAAACGATTGAATGTAGCAGGAATTTGAGCTTTTTTTAATTAGCTCGCAACGCTGAATGGGAAGTACTTTCCAAATAGACACTTGTAAGTTACCTGATTTTAATACGCAGCTCATATGGCAATGCTGCCAGATGACCAGGTTTCAAATGTTGTTTTGGGGGTTGAGGATGCTTGTGGAGGGCACAAAATGGAAAACCAGGTACATTTCCAGTCGGTGTATGTATCTGTGTGTACATCACCTGCCAAGCTGGGTGTTTATTTCTGCGTGGGTGTCGTATATTGAGCTGCAAAATCTGTCAGCATAAAAATTATTTCGGAAAAAAACACCAACCTACCCACAAAACTGTATCTGGTTGTAGCTTAGGTTTTAAATAACTGAAAACCACTTCAGTTTCCACTTCATGGTAACTGTTTTCTCATCATGGGAGAAATACAAAATACATTTCTTCTTTTCTCCTCCCTATCAATTAAAAGTGTTGGTTGTAAAAGTGCTGCAGTACTGTGACATTTGGAAGTCCTGTCAGATTCCAGTTTTGAAAAGGTTTTTATTTTTTATAGCTAGAAAATGACAGCACACTTATCTACACAGAGGCATTTAGCAAGGGAAGCCCAGGGTTTTGCTGTGTCACTTTGGTTTTGGTTTCTTTTGGTGTTCTTTTGAGGATGACAAGTCTTGATGGATGAATACATGCAAAAAATATCTTCTTCATCTGTTTGAGGATTCTGGGGAATAGTGCAACTCATCTCGGTAAAAGTTAGGTATTGATTTTCATCAGGAAACAATTCCTAGGTGGAATTGGGATGGTCTGAAGCAGAGCTGTGGGTGGCTGTGTGGATGTAATACATCAGCTCTCGGAAACCTGTGCCTAGGATAATTTCATTAATGCATCAGCTGGCAATTTTTGTGATACAGTGGTGTGGTGATGACATATTGCAGATGCAGACTTGATGTAATATTTATGATTTACGTGATTGGGAAGATGACTCTTAGCATTGAAGTTCCTTTGTAGCTCTGACTCTTCATGTAGGTGGTTTGGCTCCCAACCCAGAACTAAAAGCATTGAGCTGTGGGGAATGCTTTTTAAATTCTGTTCTCATGAATAGAAGAACTATTTTCTGTGTCATTATAGTTTCCAAATAAATTCTAAAGTTTCATTTCAGTGAGATGCTTATTGTACCTACTTGTCGCTTTTTTTTTTCCTTAAAACTTGATAAGTTAAATTTTATTATGAGTTTTATCACTGGTTTGTTGGAGTTTTTTTTTGTTGTGATTTGGGCTTAGCCAAAGTAGGTTTTTATAGGCAGCTGTATCAGACTGTCTTGTGCTTTCTGATATATGTAAACCCTATTGAATGGACTATTAAATGGAAATGAATTGAGAAGCTATGCACAAAAATGAGGTGCTGGTAGCATTTTAGGTTTGAAATCGTTTGGACTGAATAGAAAAAATAGCTGCTTTGCTGTTCTGTTGACAGGAATTTAGGATTGTGCATAAACTTCTAATTTGATGCTTTTCTTTAGCAAAAAAAACCCCATGCAGCTATACATTTAGGTTAATCAGGATAATGTGCTTAAATCCAGAAAAAAAAAAGGAGTGGAATGAGAGGCCTTTCTTAAATATAGGTCTAGAAATGCTTACTGCATATGTTAGCTTTATCATGATTGCTAATATAAAACTTTCTGGGTTTGTTGGGTAACTGAACGGAGCCACAGTTAAGAGTTACTGTGGTGATGGCTGGAATTTTCCAGTTACTATTTCCAACCTTATAGGAGTTATGTTCTTGCTCCAAAGTTTCCCCTTCTCTTGCAGGATTAGGGTTTTTTTTAAAAGGAGAAAAGGATACAGTTTAAATGTGAGCAAGTGTTTTTCAACCTGAAAGTATATCTTGATTTAAATGTGTGGCTACCTAATCTGACCTAAAAGGGGAATATATTGATGAATATGTCACTGAGCCTCGTGATTGAATGAAACTTCTGGCTTTGCTTCTAAACTGAACCAGGTCTATCAGTCTGTCATTTTACTGGGGGAAGGGAGTTATATGTGTTTCTTCTGATATTGAAACTCCTATTTTATCTAAATAATACGATCCCTAAAGGAACACCGGCTGTGAACATTCAGTGGGATCTGTAGTTTCCCTTACCTATCCATAGAAACAAATGTTTTTGCATTAAACAAGTGAAAGCTGCCATTCTGCCCAGAAATTTTCAAAAGCTTAAAGTGTGGTGTTTATTTTGGGGGGTGGGGAAGGGAAGGGACACATTTCTGATTTCACCTGAGCGGTGAAATAGTTTTGAGCAATCAATGATTCTGGAATAAATTCTTTACCTCAAAATACCTTCTGCCTAATGAGGAAAAGTATGAACAACATTCATGGCAAGGCATTACTGCTTGTTCACACTTGCTTTTGGGGAAGCTGATGAATTTATTGCTTGTCCTTAGCATTTTATTTCATTTGCCTCATGCATTGATGTGTTTTCCCCTTCAAGAATGTTCTTTTTTGCAAAACACTGAAAATGCTTATTTTGTGAAGACCATGTTTGCTTCTATAACATGCATACTGTGCAATCAAGCTTTTAGCTTAGCATTAAATCACTAAAAACTTAGTTATGGGGCAATGCCAATCGTTTCAGGGCTGGAACTCTCTAAGTAAAAGGGAAAATAAATTTTAGCTGAAGTTGTTCTACCAATATGTATTTTGGCTTGTGTACTTTCTGTGCCTTTACAATGTGTAAAGTGGGCTGAATTGTTTGGTTTGGGTGGTTTTTGCTCTAATTATCTCCAGGAGAAGGGCATGAGGAGGGAGGAGACCGTGGCAAGGGTTTTCTGCTGACTTGTCATTGGCAGAGCATCTTCAACTCCCTTCGGCTCAGCACTCATGCTGAGTGTTAGCACTCCATAGTCAACAGGCACTGGGAAGCTTCCCAGCCCAAGGCAACAGTCCGCTCAAACTCCCTAAATTCATACTCCATGGAAGAGTTATTCAAGTGGCAGTTTGCACGAGCTTCCTTTAGTCCCCGTTTTTCGTGTGGAAGGAGAAATTGCTGGTGAAAAGTTTTACTCATTTTTTTTTCCCCCCAAGCTTCCACTCTTAAAATTCTTTGCTTTCTGAGATTCAAACGGGGTAGGAGGAGAAGAATATTCCTATATTGTCCATACAGCTGTAGCCAATAGCCTGTTTTAGAGATTTCATTGCCACCTTCATCAGAGCAGGATGCACGAAAAAAGGCTGATAAGGAGTTAGAGATGGTCTGTGATACTTGTTCTGGGAGCTGCATGATGCCTTGCAGGTACAGTGGGCACCAGGAATCTGGGTTTAAAGCAAACAAATAAATATTGCTATTTTCAGCCAGGAATCACCAGGGGTGTTGGGTTTTTTCCTCTTTGTGCCAGTGCTAGAGTATTTAAATATTTAGAGTGTCTAAACCTGCCAGCCATAAATACATCTCAAAACTTGCCACACTTTGGAGCTAGGAAGGGGAGTACACCCATATAGAGGCTGGATACCCGTAAAGAATGCAAGGAAATTTGGCATGCCAGAAGAAAACCATTCAGAAGCAATTTAATGTCAGGAGGTACATAATATATAGAGCTGAATTGAGTAGCTGGAGATCTGTAAAAATTCTGCATAGCATGGGTGCTTTGTAGATCTGGAATATCTCTAAAATTGCTGATTCTGCAAACGGTCTGTAAGGTGAGAGATACTGTAAAAATGTATTTCTTTACGAATTCTCTGTTTTATAGTCTTGAAATCTAGCCTAAAATCTGCTTTCCTGATGCTATGCGTAATCCAGAAAGAAAAAAAAATGAGGGAAGGGATTTTCACTTCTGGGTTTCATGTGAATATTCCCTGCCTTGCAAATCTCTTCCTTATGTTCATGTTTTCTGCTGGTAAGAGGAGAATTGAGTGATACTCCATATGGTAAACAGCAGTTAATTTAACTTCTTTGGATACTGTTTTACTAGTCCTTTAAAAGTGTTTCCAAAGCCAGATTCAACCTAAGAAAAACTTATACAAGTTTCTAAAGAAGTCGATTAAAGATATTGTTCCCACCCGATATAGAGAGAGAGTGATTTTGTTTGGGGTTTTCTTTGCCATTTTTAAATCACATAAAATGACTGGCCTTGAGTGTGATGTGTCTGCCATGCAAGTGTCCCTCTGTCCCTGACCTGAGGGACTGAGTCTTCACCAGGTTTGTTTTTTCATTGCCATACGAGTGACACCCTTAGAAATGTCTGGTACAGGTGAACTGCTCTGACATTAAAGATGTCACTTTCGCTGCGTTGAGGCTGAAGATATTCCTACACCAGTGCCATAGTCAGCCCTTGTTAAAAAGGCCAGTTCCATGTCCCCTCCCTGCACCTTGAGCTGGAAAAAACCATCTATGAAAGAAAAACAGCTCCCAGATTCTGGCTCTCGCTGAGGTATGAATTTATTGCAAGACGATGCTGGCAAGGTCATCAGAGGCATCATGTCTGTTCAAGAGGAGGTGGTGTCCTGTAGTTTTCTCTACTGCTGCAGTTCAGCCTCGGAAGAAACAAGCTGGTGTGCCATTTCTGAAGCAGTGTGTGTTGCTGGGTCAGCAGTAGTCTGTAATAAATATTAATTGTTATTTCCATTGTGTGGTGAGATAAGGAGACAGTTGTGAGAGTCAGGATATAAAACTAGAGGACTACTGAATTATAATTTTTTTTGCTGGGTACGTTTCCTGCAGAGCTGTCAAATGTGCTGACAGGTCACTTTGTAAATAAACTGTAGCTATTCCTCTGCATTTATGAAGTAAAAGGATAATGCGGATCAATCTGTGTAGGTGTTGAAACCAAAGATGTGCAAATACGAGGGGAGGCAGCCACGAAATACTTTTGTCAAATGGAAATTTCTAAACTTCTCAAGCCAGTGGTTTGATTATATGAGACCAACAGGCATCAGAGTGATTGACAGTCTGCATCTAAACAGTGGGTGGTAGATGTAAACTCTTGATCAGATGGGGTACTAAAATTTCATCTGGTAAATTGAATAATGATATATCCTGCTACCTAAATGCTGTTGTTCTTGTGGTACTTATTTTGGCCAATTAACTTTTTTAAATACCTGTCTGTATGCATTAAGCGCATTCTAAAAATCAAATCATTTCCTAAAAGATAACACTTTAAATAATTCATTTGTGCTTGCCCATTATACAGAGTTTTTTTCTTTATTTAAAAAGGCCAAATTACTTTAATTAGAGAGAAAGTGTTACTCTTCATCTGCTCTACTTCCTTACCTGATAGCAAGTAATTGTGTTGCTGTGTCTTCAGCAGTCTGTCTAAATTGTGGTTTTCATCTATTTTATGAGAAACTTGGCATTGAGATGTGAAGAAGTAGCTAGAACATTACATAAAGGAAATAATATTTTATCTTGTATTCAAGTTGACTTTCATTTTTTGCTATTATTGTAGGTAGACTGGTTGTAAAAATCAGTGGATTTTTCTCATAATAACTTTTATTGTGGATAATCTTTGTATGGAAGTATCCTTCTAATTGCTTTTCTTTTTTAGTTTTTTTTTTTTTTGACTAAGTTGGCATTTTTGAGATAATTTTGGGAAAGATGTTTGAATGATGTAAAAGAATTCTCCACAGTTAGGAATCTTAAGTATTAGACAGCAACATTTGATTAATACTACCATAATTTTACTGACTTTTTCTCTGGGTATTCTGAGCTAACAGAAGGATATTCCAGTAGCAGGGACCTTCAAGATCATCTCATTTCAACTCCCTGCTGTGGGCAGGGACACCTTCCAGTATTACAGGTTGCTCAGAGCCCCACTCAACCTGGTCTTGGACACTTCCAGGCATGGAGCATCCACAGTTTCTCTGGGCAACCTGTGCCAGTGTCCCCCCACCCTCACAGGAAGAATTTCTTCCTAATATCTAATGTAGACCTACTCTCTTGTCAGTTGGAAGCTATTCCCATTGTCCTGTCCCTCCAGGCCCTGGTCCATAGTCTCTCTCCATCTCTCTTGTCGGTTCCCCTCAAGTGCTGGAAAGTCACAATTGGGTCACCCCAAAGCCTTCTCTTCTCCAGGCTGAACAATCCCAATTCTCTCAGCCTTTCCTCACAGGAGACGTTCTCCATCCATCTGACCAACTTGGTGGCAGAGCAGAGGGGCAGAATCACTTCCCTCAACCTGCTGGCCACGCTGCTTTGGATGCAGCCTGGGATACCACTGGATAAATGCTCCCACTGTTCCATTTTGTGCCTGGTGACAGAGGGAGGGCCCCAGTCTCCAGGTTCAGCTGTGGCATATGTCTCAGCCCTTTTCTTGTTGCATAAAACCGTGGGTTTCCATTGCTCTTTGACCATTCACATCAAAGCAAGCAATGGATGCTGTAGATTCAGAGCATTGAGCATTGTGGAATTTGGTGTTGCAGAGGGCTGGTTTTGCCAATTGCTGGTGGTATTCTTAGCACGAACAATTGGTGCAGTCACTTCACTCTGACAGTCAGAGCTAAGCTCACCACAGCAGCAGTGAGCCTGGGTCCATCTGGGCTGGCATTCTCTGCCTGATAAGGACTCGTGTCCATGTTTAAGATGAAGCTGTGAGAGCACCACGTCAAAGCATGATACTCTTTGGTGTTTTTCTGTGGATAATATAATGGTGGTTTTTCTGAAAAGCAGTATTTGCTGCCTAATTTTATAAATACTTGAAGTTAACAAGAGGAATGGTAGGCAGTGATGAATTTAAAACCAAATGCAAGAGGTGAAATGTGGCCTCTTTGCAGCTAGATCAGTTCTCAAGGTTTCCCCGGGAAGCCTGGTTGGCGTCCACACCTCTAAATTAAAATACATTATATCTCCACCAGGATCTTTGGTCTGAAATATAAGCAAATGAACGTTAGGCGTGGATGTTGCAAGAAAACAATGTAGGGTCTCTTTTAAAGGCTGTGAGAGTTCAGAGAAAATCCTGAGATAATTTCTGATGTCAAACAAATCCCAAGCCAATTTTATTTGTTGCCAATGTTTCAGTCTTTTGGAGGCTTCTAAAACAATTTGCTGCTATTCGTCTAAGGCAACAATATTATTATTTTTCTGAAATGATCAGCTSCTGAAGCTGAACCCAAATGAACTGAAAGGAAGGAGAGCTGAGCCCTCAGACCTTGGAGATGACAAGTGACACGTTCAGTGTTCCAGTTCAGTGCCACACTTCATGCCCCCTGCGTCTCTGCGCTTGAACTTTACGTCACAGGCAATGAATATTTTTAATAGAGTTTGTACTCTTTTGTCTGAGATGAATGCAGGCCCACACATGGTGTAAGCTTCAATTAATTATCCTCTGGGGTCTGGTGCACATATTTGCATATGCTCTATCGGTGGACCACCAAGATTATTCAATTAAATCCTCACAATGRCTTTAAGAAGGCCAGTGATTAAAGCCTCTGTGATGACTGTTCATTTATAAAATGATATTTTTATAAATTTCAATCTCTGCCCTTAGTTCTTGCAAAAATAGGACCTTAATGGGAGAGACAGCTCAAAATAAAGGTTGTGTCTGAATAGGTACCACAATTAGAACTGATGTACAAGTGGATGCACCAACATTTCAGCTGCTTTCTTCTGTCAAATTGCTAAAAGGAAGATTTTTCATCATTTCCCAGAYGACAATGACTTAGCAGAAGTTTGCCAGGCCGTTTCTCTCTCTCAGCAGATTTAGAAAGTGTCTAGTTATGACCTAATATATTCTGATATAAGTGCTTGATAAACGTGGTTTTCTTTTAAAACTCTTGCTGAGTTATTAGTAGAAATGTGTTTTTACTTAATAAAATGGCTGTTTGCTAGAGATGTGATTGTGCCAATTCCCAGATATTTGAAATAGGATCAAGAAGTGGAAGTTGTGTAGCTCTCTGGAGACTTCTGTATAGCCTTGTCTAAGATGAATAAGGGAATTCCTGTGATTTAAATAATCTTTAAAAAAAAACCCAAATACACAAAAAAAACCACCCCAAAACAACACACCATAAACACACAAAAAACTCCCCCCAAAAAGCAAACAAACCAGAGTAATGATAAATCATAGCAGATGAGATAAGGAAAAGATAGAAATCTCACCAAAGGTAGAAAACTTCGAAGACAGATAAGGTATTTAATTACTTCTGTTGCTGAAGATTGGATTTTTGACCCCAATGTGCTTAGCTAGATTTGCAAAGCCACACTGTGGTTTTACCACATATCTGTTGAAATTATGCTGTTGCATTTGAGGTAGTAATTCACTGAAATTACATATATTTTTTTACTTTTATGTATCTATTGAATTTGTAACTCAATAAATCCAGGAGCTTTACTTGTTTGCAGTTCTGTAGGGAGAGTTTATTGAACAATTGTGCTGTAACTTCTGCCATCATTCTTTAAGGGCTGTCACTGCTGCAAGTAGTTTGGGACTAAACTAAACAAGGCTCTGAGTTACATTATACAAGAGTAAAAAGTACCAGAAAAGTCATATCTTTTAACAAATAAGCAAACAGTCTTAAGAAGTTGACAGCTGAGATCGAAGGAGACCAARAATGGAAGCAAAGTGAAATCTGAGTTTTGATGGAATGAAAATGCACAAAATTGGAGTTATTTCAGTGACATGTAATTGCATGGTGTTACTGAAGAGTGGAAAATTAAGGAGATGAAGAAGGCATGATGGTGAAGGCACTGAAATCATTACACAAAAAGGGTGTGAAGTTGGGGAGGGAGCTACATGCACAGTTAATCATTTTGTGGTCCTCTGGTTTGTTAACTGGGAGAGAGGGAGAGGCAGGGACAAGGCTTTGGAGTGCTAAATATTGAAAATGGAAGAGTCACTCAGTAGATTGTGAACATCCCTTCATAGTGTCCTCTTTTGTCTACACCTTAAACAAACAAAAAAACCCAGAAAAACTCGCCAGAAACACCAAAAAAAACCCAAAAAACCAAAACAAAACAAGCCCCCCACCCCCCAAAAACAGTCCCAACACCCAAACCCTCACAATATGGTGAAAACTGAGATGAAAAAAGTTKATAGATAATGTGTTGGGCAAAACAGATCATGATTAAGAGAGGTATAAATAAGGAACAACCATAGAAATTTACTAAATAACTAAGATTTTTGTGGAGTTACTGGCTCTTTTGAAGCCATACTTGTTCTGTATCAGAGAACGCTTCAAACTGGTTGAAAAAACTGAGGTGAGCAGGTTTTCTTCAAAACATAATTATTGAAAAACATGGAGGAACTGTTATTCAAGTTGCTTTCTCTTGTAAAATGTCTCTGAATTTCACACAGTGAAATGGAAGCACAAGTCAGAATGGCCTTTTGAATTCCTACTTCTATTTCTAGCGCTTGCTCAAGAGCACATTTCACTTAGGCTTCTAATAAATCAGGAAGGCCAAGGCTTGCATAACTGAGCTTAGTGGTATGTGGTGGAGATCATTTTCTGTCTGGTGAGCTTTGAAAACATGAAAAGTTGGTATGTAGCTATAAAAGCACTTGCTGAAAGTTTTTGCTGAATTTGATGCTTGTAGTTGAGGAGGGGTGGCTAAGACAACTGAATTCTCTCTAATTTACTTGGTGTGATGAATTTTTTCTGGTGGTGTGGCACAGGTGTGATCCTGCAGCCRATGTTCATTTGTCCCTTGTGGGTTGTCAGGTCCCACCTCCCTGCTCAAGCAGGGCCATCCCAGAGCACAGGGCACAGGATTGTGTCCAGATGGGTCTRGAATGTCCCCAGTGAGGGAGACTCCACACCCTCTCTGAGCAACCCGTTCCAGTGCTTGGGCACTGCACAGGAACRAAGTTCTTCCTTACGTCCAGATGGAACTCCTTGGGCATCAAATTCCTCTTGTCCCATTGTTGGGCCYCMCAGAGCAGAGCCTGGTCSCTGCTCTGCCCCCTCCCTGCACACAGGGACAGACAGGGATGAGGTCCCCTCTCAGCCATCTCTTCTCAAGGCTGAACAGCCCCAGCTCCCYCAGCCTTTCCTYGTCAGGGAGATGCTCCAGTCCCCTCAGCATCTCCGTAGCCCTTGCTGGTCCTGCTCCAGAAGSTCCAGGTCTCTTTTGTCCYGATGAGCCCAGAACTGGACACAGCACTCCAGGCATGGCCTCAGCAGGTCTGAGTCGAGGAGGGTGGCATTTGCTTCCTGGCAGTCCTCAGGCACCTCTCAAAGATGATCCTGAGTGGTCTGTCTCCAACAGGAAGAGCCAGGAGCAGTCAGATTGGAGAATCCAGTGGTGCTTCTGGTCCACAACCGCCTGCTGAACCATGCTGCTCCACATCCTCTTAGAAAACATATTCGCTTCAGAATTATGTCACTCTAGTTCTTGGAGGCTTTCCAGGTTAACCATGAGATTGATGCTTAGTTAACCATTGAGGGATGCTTGGATTTCAGCTGTCAAGTCTGAGGCTTACAGAGTTCTGCCTTCCAACACTCGCTATTCTATTAAACTCACCTTAAATAGCAAACAATGTGTTAATAATTTTTACTACAGAGTAMTACTTAGAGAATTGAATATTTTGTTCATCTGCAGTGGTATTATCAGGGTACTGTGTTACACCCTGTGCCCRGGGCTTAAAATGTGTGTAATGAAATGTTACATAAATTGATGATACATGACAGGTACCTCTCACAAATTACCACAATTCTCAGTTAAAGACGTGTGGCCTTGTGGCCTTTACTGAGTCTCAGTATTTTGCAAGTTCCCAAATATGTCACCTACAGAATGARAGACAACTCCCACAGAGTTCTGGGAACCCTGAAAACAGTAACTTTTTCTGACAATGATTAGAAAGAACAGTCCTTTATTGAAACCTTTGCAATCTGTAATACAGTACATGCTATTTTGGCAAGTATTTCATCGTAGCATTTTGAAAGAGTTTTTTTTAATATTTGCCCTTGCTTACATAAACTTAGTTTTACATTGGAAATATGTCGTGAGAGCATGTTAATCATACCTGCACAAGCGAGAAAAGGCTGTTTTCACATGAATATTTTCATTGGAATATAAGTGAGGGTTTAGAATGGTCCCTTTGAAAGGAAGGTTTGTAATTTTGGGGCATTAGTGCTTAATCTTCGGGAAAACAAAAATCAATAATAAATGAAAAGCTGGGGTGCAGTCAGTTGTGTGGAAATGTCCAGGTGTTTTTCCAGTACAGCAGCAGCAAGGATCCAGAACTGCTGTAACTCAGGAGGGCTCAAGAGGAAAGTCTACAGAACTGACAATTTGCCTGAAAAAATAAACTCGGACCAGAAAAATGGTGGCAGCAGCAACTACAGTTGGGGTGTTATATTGTCTGCCAAGAAAATGAGCAGAATTTTGTCTGCACCTTCCCAAGCGTGTGCACACACAAAGGGTTAGAAGCACTTTGTTCTCAGCAGTGTATGTGATGTGTCACAGCTCTGTCAGCACCTTGGGGCTGGCTGGCTCTTCACACCCCTTTTGGTTCAAACTCCCTGATGTTAAGTTACCCTGCTCAGATGTTTTCCTGTGGAGCCATTGCAGGCCCTGTTTCCAGACTTGCTGTTTAAAAAGCTTAATTGAAAAAAGGCTCGTAATTCTAGGGTATGATAGCACTGGCAAAAAAGTGCTTGCATTTGCTGTTTGCTGTAAAGTGTGGCATTACAGATTTAGTAAAACAGAAGAGTCAGTGCAGCCACAGACCACATCCTTACTGAGAGTTGTGTGGGCACTGCATTTACTGAAATTTTTTTTCAAATTCAGACAACCCTTTGTTAGGTAACTGTAAGTTACTACACTTATTTTAATTAGAAATGTAAGATTCTTATGGTGGAAAGCAAGCACACAAGGTAAAAATTGCTGATCTTATTTACCCCTCACCCCCTGCCCAGTTGAACACTGAAGGGCTTCACAGGAGCCAAACAAAACTGGCCTAGGCTTGTCTTACGTTTGTTTCCAGTTGAACCTTACCTTTAAATATCAGTGCAAAAATTCARCATTAATATAGAGAGGATGACTTTATTGCTCTGGTAATCTGAGTCTTCTCACCTTATCTGCCATCTTTCAAAGTATTTTGGCATGACAAATGCATGAAACTGCTTGTCATAAGAAATATCTCTGAGTATAGTTGTGATATATAGGGATTGCGTGTTCCCATAATAGAGATTAGATTGTCAGTCTGTAAATCTTATCTAAGACACAGGATAAATGTTAGGAAGCAGATATTTGGTGTAGCATTCTTCTGAAATGTGTTCTTCAAGTGCTCATTTGTCAAAAGGAACAGTGTTTCTAAATTAAAGATGTGGATGTCTCTTAAAAGTTGCGTCGTGGTTTGTGATTTTGTTTGTATTCAGCCTTTGCTTTGATGAATAAGCAAATGAGAAGGCCTTAGCATTGAGGAACACATAAATAAAGGCTACAAAGAAAGGGCCTGAGAGAAGCTTTGAAGTGGTGTTTAGTTGTAATTTTAGTGGGAGAAAACCAGATGTGTCTTGGAGAGTTCTGGCCCAGGTTTTTTTTTTCTTTTTTTTTTCTTTTTTTTTTTTTTTTCTTTTTTTTTTTTCTTTTTTTTTGAGGACAGGGAGCTCAACCAAATCATACAATGGAGAGACCCCAAACCAACTGTTTCCACCCTGGTACTTTGATCTTTCTTTCCACTTCTGAACGAACTGCTCTGTTCCAGAGGAGAGATGGTCTAACCCTTCATTTTTAGCCGTGTGCGTTGTCCCGTACAACTGGATTACATATCTCTCTTTTTTTCCATTCCAACTGCAATTGTCTGAGTTAATTTCCTATCCAATATACTGACACAGATTTCAAAATAGCAAAACTGATCAGAATTTAGATTTAGCTGACTTTTTTAATGTGTGTTAGAACAAAATGTTGGTACACAGCATTTTGGGTCAGCAGTCCTGTAAACACAGGGTAGAGTGAAAATAAAGAAACCTGCTTGTGTAGGACTTGTGTTGGCAAGTGCTGCACCTGGAATGATGTGCTCAGTTGCTGCTCACAAACAGAATAATATTTCTGAATGATGTATTTGAGGGCTTATTTCTTCTTTTTCGGTAGTCCTTGGATCACATTAAGCCAACAAAAAGATTGCTGTTGACTGTACATTTAGGGAGTAGATTAAAATTGCACAACAAGRTTTTTTTGAACATGTCCAGAAAATAAGTAAAATAATCCTGCCTTCTAAAGAGATTAAAGAGTCTCAAAGGATGGAAAGGAGAAAGAGAGTAGATAAGAAGGCAAATAACATGAGTCAAACTCAAGGTTACTGTCAACTGCGAACCTGAACAAGATAAATCCTTTTGCTCTGAGGGCTTGTCCATGTGCCAGAACTAAGCTATGTTATAAATGATGCCAAAGCTTACAGTTTTCAGAGGAAAAGGTTGAGAAGGAGAAGCTTAAAATTATGGAGAAAAGAGGTCAAGTTAAGTTGGTGCTGTTAAGTTGGTATCAGTTGCCTTGCACTGAGTAGCTAAAAATGGAACTTGCCCCTGTGTGAAGMTGTTTGGGTGTGGTTAGGGTTTTGTGTTGTGGGTTTTTTTCTTATTTATTTWTTTATCGTTGGTTTGGTTTAGTTTGGGTTTGATTCTTTTATAGCAGATATCAAACCACTCCTGGGATCAAGAACAGACTATAATCTTGATGCAAGAACTGTGCTTTATTTTGCACTGAAATGCTTATCTCATGTCACCTTTGTCAACTGTGTCGATTTGTGAGACCCAGCACATCCCAGTAGCAAATATTAATGAGGAAGAGTTTGTGCCACATACTGCCAAGTCTGGAGAATATGCTCGTGAATAGTAATGAAACACACAGGGAATTTTTTTCCTGTCTTTGTCTGTAGTGTTTAGCATGCCATTAATGCAGATCCTAAAGTAGTAAGGGTCAGTTGTGGCCTTCAGTGTAAGTGCAGAAGAGTTTGTATATAGTTACCCTGTGTTCTCAAAGCATGTGGGTAGGAARAATTGGAGAGAGAAGGAAGAGGACTGTTGTTTCCATATACCTCTTGGAGGCTGGATCTCTGCATCAGTAAAAAGTAACACAYGCTGGCTTCTGGCTGCCTGTGTCAAAGTGAATCACTCTCTTTCCRCAAAATAACAGCACAGACACATAAATATGCAGAGCTGAAGCTCTGAATTACACATTGGACTTGGTATAAAATTGAAATTAGAGTTCTTGGTAGAAGAACTATTTTTTTGCTATATTTCCTCTGAGAATTATTGATGGGCTATATATTATTGTAGTATAATATATGAGATTTTAAGTGTGTGTGTATATCCAGAAGTTTATGGATAAGTGAACAACTGTCTGAATTGGATGTTGAAGATTGTGAATATCACATTGCAGCTTGGTTTTAATAAAGCTCTCTGTACTCTGCAAGACAGAGCTTAAAACAAATGCCTTAACCTACTGTTATGTGGGAGGGTTATGACAATAATTATCGAGCTTCTCTACACCTTGCTCAAGTGTTTTGAGGAGTCTTGTCAAAATACCAGCTGAATTACTGCCAAAAAATGCAATAATTAGATGAGTAATGAAAAAGTTTTCAAATGGAGGTATTTAAAATCTATTCATCCAGTTAGACATGTTTACAGTCGTCACTCTTAGTTGCACAAGCTGAATTTCCAGTGCTCGCTCATGAGGTTTCACTTGCATCTAAGCTGAAGGGAGAGAAAAGCCTGTTCTTCCTTTGCCTTGCCTTTTTGGAAGGAAGTGACTGTACAGCTCTAGAAGGAAAGTACTTCATGTCCCCCAGGAGCATGTTTCATGTCTGTGATACATTTTCTGCTTTTTTCGTGTGATGTCAACTATACATTTCCCCTGTACATTTCAACATCCGTGTGAGTAGTACAGAAAACTGGATTTTGTTCAAGAACTTCTTGGTGGTTTTGGAACGCTAACTTGATACGTGACTCAAGCCTGAAGCAAAATATTCTTGAACGGGTTTTTGTCAGTGCTTCCTCTGCTCTCCTCTCTCCCTGTTCCACCCTCTCCCTGCTTTCCCTCCTGGTTTTGTGTGGCTTCCCCATTGGTCTTTGAGTCTTGTTTCATCAGTGAGGTGCACTCACACAAAACATGGGATGTGCCTCCTCTGGGGTGGTCCTGAGTATTGATGGTTCCTGAGCAGAAGTCCCGATCCACTTATTTCTACTTTTTTGGATGTCAGCTGATAGCCACCTGTCAAGGTTTAATGCAAACAAGACAGCAACGTTTTGGCAAAGCTTTTTGGCTGGCTCATCACCGTAGGTTGGTTTTTTTTTTTTATTCATTTCGGCGTGAGAGATTCTGGAATGTCAGAGGGAACAAAAAGAAACTTTTTGGAAGGGAAGAAAAGGAGGAATCACAAAAAACCAAACTAATCAAAGAACCCTGGATGCTTCCTCAGGAACGTTTTGAATTTGAATTCTCTTTAATGAGCCATTTTACCTGAGAGGCACTGTGTGACCACGGCAATTAGGGATGGCACCGACTGTCCTCGGAGCATCTCTTTCCTGTCTCCTCATTGTAGATGCATTTCTGCAACAGCAGCTTCCTTAGGAGCTAAACTTAGAAATCTGCTGAATTTAGTACAAAGATAAAGTACTGGYATTTGCTGGCTCATTAGTTAAGCTCTGTAATACAGTCTGTCCGTTTAGGTATTAGTAGGATTTTAAAATCCCAATAGAGGAAATGCAAAGAACTGGGCTATCTTTGTAATCTTACACTTTAGGTGTATGTAGATTTAGCCATTCAGTCACCATTAAAATAGTGTGGATTTTTTATTAGGCTTTYGTTTGGAAGCAACTTTTAATCAATAATGCTCTATAATTGCAAAATGTTACAATCCAAAGAATTTTTTTTTTTTAAAAGGGGGGAGCTGCTGTGAACTATTAGCATCTGCAGTTGAGGGGAATGAGATACTGCAAAGGGAGCATTTTTGTGCTGCTCAGTATTTATAGTCACAGTATTTATCTGCAATTGGAAATTTGAAACTAGTATCTTCATGTTCTAAGGRGAAAGACAATTGCTTTTACAGTAGTGTTATTTTATCCTTACAGAGCAGTTAAATGTGTCCCATGTTTAACTTGTCCCTCTCCAGCTGAAATCCTGTTTATGAATACATAAAGTCATAGCTGAAGTGAATGATCTGTGTTCATACAGGAACTAATAACACTTTTACCACTATAGTTTTCAAACCATTTTTTCAAAACCATTCCCAACCCAATGTTTTCCATGTTTTTCCAGAGTATTAATGAAGATTCTTTAATATTTGTTCTCATCCTTTTTCTTAGCGTGTGTGTATATATGTGTGTGTGTATATATATATATATGTGCGTTTGTGAGTGTGTGTACACATCTGTTGTTATATGCCATAATTAAATATTCATAATTGTTTTCACTGTACTGATATATTTGATGTACTGGATTTGTATGCTTCAGCTGGAAAATCAAAACATTATTGCCTAATGCTTTTCTCTCTCTCTCTTTCACAGTCATAATGAACGAAAAGTAACCTGCAAGCACCCAGTAACTGGACAGCCATCKCAGGACAACTGTATTTTTGTTGTGAATGAACAGTAAGTGCATCTGTTTCACCCTATAAAACACATYTTTTAAAACCTGTTAATAATTAAGTAAGATTCAGTAATTACTAGCTGCAATATTTATTTTTTTCCAAGTCAGATCAGCATGTATGTAGTTTTACTTGTTTAAATTACTTGAAAGTAATGCTAAATATTTTATAYTAATTTTTAAGATACAAACCATAGCCCATATTAGTTGTATGATAGAAATGCACCATGTTTATGCACTGAGTTTCCACTTGTCACTTTATTTATTCTCTAACTTTAGCAAAYGACCTCTATGTTATAAAACAATCAAATAAACTTCCGAAAAGGGATAAATTTTATAATCACTTGGGAACAGTCACAAGCTGTTAATCTACGATGTTTTGCCTGATACTTTCTCCTCAATTGGTTATTTCCTTGGCCAGTTGGGACACTTTCCAAATCCTTGGATAATAACTTGGATTTGCTGTCTTTGCATTAGTTTTGTAGAATAYGCAACAATATGAAAAGGTGTGCATGGCACTCACACCTGAGCTCAGGATTTTATTGGTCTCTGGGTTCTGGGAATGCTTCTCACCACCATTGCTGCGACGCCTCACACGGTGGCTCGAGTGAAAACCCTCAGAACTGGCCAAATTTCACAAATGTGCCTGTTCTCACCCAGATGGGGTCTTTGGAGAGCATTTCTTCCCATTTCCATCTCACTCTCATACCTGTCTTTTTCCCTCCCACCAACACCTTATGCTTAATAGAGAAATTCTGTTTTTAAACAACGTCTTGAAATTCATCTATAATAGATTTGGGTTTAAAACACAGTGCAGGTAACTCTGCAATGAAGTGTGAATTGCTTTCAGATTGGAAAAGTAGGACACAGGCTGTACAAGGCTACATGTAGGGGTGCTTTTTATTAGCAGTCTGCACACACAGCATGTTCTAGTGCTATTACATATTCTATTTTCAGGACTGCTGCAGCAATGTCATCCGAAGAAAAGAAGGAGCGACCAGTAAGCATGATATGTGAAGCAACTAACTATAATCTGACATCAGATTATGCTGCTCATCCAATGAGCCCTGTGGGCAGAGTAAGTCTTTATGTCCAAATGAATTAGAATGAAAATGATTCGGTTATTCCACAAGGTGCTAGGCAGTGCTATGTGTTGGTATTCCACTGAAAAAGAGAAACAAAGCTTATATCTTTTTCAGGGCCCTTGACTCCCTTCAGGTTTAATTTGGAAACAGAAGTGTCTGAAACAAATTATCACTGTTTTTGTCAGGTATCTTAGATCTTRTGACTTGCACATACTTAAATTGTCTACAGACCCTGACCTTTCTAATCTGTGTGAACAGCAAAACCTCGAGTGACTGGTGGGGCATCTGGGCAAGCATTGYAACAGAAATGGCTCCATCATAACCTTTTACCTAGATGTCTCCAGGTAAAACAGAGAGAGTTGTAACTGTGTGTAAGATCAGTTATGAGAGAGGTGGGAGGTGACCCTGTGGTAAAGAGCAGATGACAAGATTCTCTGTCATTGGACCAGAAGGAGAAGTCCTGGCTTCCTAGGAAAATTCCTGCTAAATGTTTTGGAGATASCTAGGGTCACCTTAATTTTTGTCTTACTTCTCCATTTTCCCAGCTTCTCAGGGGGGTTAAGATAAATGGCCAGATGTTCTTATCAACTTTTAAGTTTATTGGATAAAGCTGGTGAGCCTRTTGTGTGCATTTTTTGTTTTGATTTTCTGGACAGCTTTCCTGAAAGACAAGTGCACTTGCTACAAAATTACSAAGTGCCTTAAGTTTACTAGGAGACCAAGATAACAGCTTTGATCAGTGATGACAGACAAGAGCTGTCATCTCTTCTACCTAGTAGTTAACAATTAAACAAGGGGAAAAACCCTATACTTTAGATAGTCATTGAAAGTTTTAACTCTGAGAAGTGCTTTTTCAGCAGATTAATCCAGCCTGCAAGGGAAAAATAAATTTTGGAATGTGTTCTAACTGAGCAAATTCCTTAATGTCAGAAAGTTGGATTGAAATAGTTGACTTACCATGCGGGAAGAAAATTTGCAAGGTTTCTTTTAGGTGCATTTTGGAAACTTTTTGTTGTTTTAGATATCTAATGAGACAGGCAGAATCCTTGACCTACATTAGAAAACTGTTATTTAATGAGAAAAGTGGCTTAACCTATTAATGTTGCTGGGGGGAAAAATAGAGAGTCACAGATGTATTATAAACAGTAACAAAATCCATCTCAACTTTCATGTGATCATGTTTAAGTCCATGCAGGAAAACCAGTTGAAAACACAACAAACTAGAAAACCCCCAAACAACAGCAAAAAATTAACTCGAAATCAGCTAAGCCCTAAAGCAACCAAGCRAGCAAAAAACCCAAAGTAACTTCTTGTTAGAGTAGTAACAGTGATGTAGAATGCAATAATTACATAGCTAGTTCTGTTGACATTAATTTTCCAGGAAGCAATCTCAGGTTAAATATATGCGCTCCTAAATTGCAATTAATTTTATATCTTGCATTTTTCACACTTCTCTTTCAAAAGAGAAGTTGAAAATGCCCTTTAGCCTAGCGTTTGTTTCATAGTGTTCGAGAAGGAAATTGAGATTTCTATGGCCCAGCTGCTATGATTTCTTTTACTTTCATTGATTAATGACGCTTTTGTTTCCTGTGAAAATAATATTTTGAAAAAATAGACTGTTCTGCTTTTCATTCCTCCTGTTTTAGTTATTTAAATGCACTTAGAATGTTAATATGATTATTGTGGCTGTATGTATAATTACTGCACTTCAGTTTTCAGATGTGAATTTGTCTGAATTACTGCAACACCATTTAAAAAGTGTTGTTTTCAGGATATGAGTGCTGGCAAAGTAGAACCACAGCTAATATCAGTCTGCATTTTCTGGCAGTTATTTAAGGCTAATGAGTTGAATCATTTCTAAAGATAACTGCATAGAAATGGCCTATGGGTTGTACCTGCATACAAAACTGATTTTCTTTTGTGTTTTTACTCATGTCTTCCAACACTAGACCCTGAAATTCTTAGCTGTCTCACTAACTTTTGAATATAATATGTAGAGGCCTGGTGTATTGCAGCACAATAAAACAGGAATAAAATGTTGGTGAGGGAAGTTACACAGAAATACAAAGGAGAGGGATGCTTCATGTGGTTGCAAAACTTATTTTTTTAGGTGTTTTTGTTTTCAGAGGGAACTCATGAACACACCTGATATTAGAACGTAATCAGGAATGGAAAAACAGTTTGGGGTTCAACTAAAGTTTCAGACAGTTGAGAGGTATAGGAGAAAGTTCTTGATGTTAATTGATCCCAAACAGACATGGAACTTGAAAAAGCTTCTATTTTGTGTCAGAAAGACTCACTGGAGTCTCATGCTGTTGCTGACCAGAGGCTATGATGAGGTGAGGCAAAAATCAGTTGCTGCCCAGTGAAATTAATTCTAATCTTCCTTTCCCACTGTCTACATGATGGGGGCCAAACAACACATTACAGCTCCGTTAAGTGCTGCTTATTTTCTGTTAGCTTGAAGTGTATTTCCAAACATGCAGCACAGACCTCTGGCTGTGAAAAATATCTACATGGGCTTGAGATTGCTASAGGAGTATATATTTTCACCTCTCTTTGCAGAATTAAGAAATTGTTTTTGTAATTTTGGTTTTTTTAATCTCATTTTTCTTCCTGCTGTTAAAATCACTACCTGGACAAATACAATTATATGTCCTGAATTGCTTTTTAATGTGTAAAGTCAGTCATATCACCAGTCCCCCTCCACGGTTCAGGTCTGCTGCTCTTCACTGCTGTCCTGATTATCAGCAGAATAAGGTGAACAATTTTCTCCCAGTAAATGGTGGGGAGTGTCAGCCCAGGACAGCTGCTGCAGAGCTCCTGGTGGCTCCGTTACAGCTGGGATGGATCCCAGTGCTCATGAATATTAATCAGGTTGTTTACAGAGATTTCGAGCCAGCCCAGCTTGGAATGGCTGGTTTAGGTGTAGCCACACATGTCTGCTCAGGATTCAGGTGAGCTGGAAATTTTGGATTAATGGTCATGAGGTTCATTAGAAAACAGCAGAGTGAAGGTGCCAGCACCTGTACTGTGTTTTCATGGTTTATATTCAGCCCAGTCCAGTAGTGCTCCTTGTGCACCTTACACCTTAGTCTTGCCTAAATGAAGTCCGGTTTGCTTTATTATGCAAACACCAGAGCAGAGTGAGAGTGAATGATTGGGAGATTTGCTTCATGAGCAACCTCCTGGTCCAAGCTAAAATGCTGAGGCAGAAACCCACTCAGCTCATGGAAAACTGCAGCCTGGGAAGGYACTGAAATTGCCTACAAAATCCAGAAAGTAGCATCATGTTGCTTTGTGGTTTGGAAGATAATGCAAGCCTTGAAGACTGGATACATATTTTTAAGCAGAAGTTGAAAGTAACAAAGATACAGATTTCTGCTCTCTTAGTTCACGTGCAGAATATTCCCTTTTTAGCGAGGTTCTCAACCGATATTTTTCAAAGATACATGCAATAAGTTTAATGTTAATTAACGATTTTTTGGCTAGTTCTGAAACTAGGGAAGAAGCCTCACATAAATCCTACCAGCAAAGCAGAGAGAAAAGCCACTTGCAGGGTGATGAAATGTGCAGCCCCAGCTGCTGGCTGGTCTGTTGCCCAGAGTTCAAAACCCTGCTGGTGTTTGTTTGTTCAGTGTTGGAAAAGAGTGAATATCACTGGCTGGGCTTCCTGGCTTCTTTCTCAGTACTGGATTTGTACAGGGTCTCTCCCATAGGTTCTGGGTTTGGAGGCATCACAGTTGCTGGGACTGTGCCTTAGAATGGATCAGATGGTACCAGATGGGACTCTTAAGTTTGCTTGCTCTGTTACCTTCTACACCTTCCAGCAAGTGATTAGGAGTTGGATCATTCATTCACCATCCTCCTTTTCTCTTTGCCTTCTCCAGAAGCTGGAGCTGWGCAATATGTCCTGTATTTTTTGTGCTGTAGGTTAAAAATTACTTGAGCCTTTCAATTTTTTTTTTTTTCTCCTGTGTTCACAGTTTGAGATAATTAGATATGTGTGAGAGAACATGGGATGGCCAGGGATCCCAGGCATAACAAGAGGAGGAGGTGATCTAAAAAGTCTGAGAACTCATGATTAGTTTATATATGCACCTGCAGTATTTCAATATCCCGAAATAAGTCATTGTCTCAGGGTTCAGAATTTGTTGTGAAGTTATTCTCTTTATGCAGTGTGTGCTAAAATAATTACAAGTCCTCTAAAGTGTTCTGTGTATTAACTAAAATTAGAAAGCACTTGTGATGCTGCATTTAATTAAAGGAAGTTTGTGTTCACAGTTGGTAGGATGTAACCCATTAAAACTTTGCTGTTAGCTCAGTGAAATTGGAGTCAATATGGGTTTTTATCAGACCTACCTTAGAGAGAGCTGTCTCAATTATCTGAATTTGTTAGGCTTGAYGTAGATGGTTGGTTGCGTTTTCAGCAGCATCCTTAATGCATTAGCTGTTTTTAAAAGTACAGGAATTTTGGAACACTCTTGAAAGGTTTTGAACCTTTCATATCTAATATTAGAGCAGGTATGAGTGTTCTAAATTATTTCTGATCAAAATGTTGGCACAGCTTTTGTGTGCTATGCTGATACAGTAGTCATACAGGTTAACTGAGAGACMTGTAGTTCACTCTATAACTGGATTGTTGTATGTTCTTTGTTATATATTTCTTTTTCACAGCTGGATGTCATAATTCTTTTGGCTTCCTACAAACCTTTGTCCATTATGCACTGGTAGAATTTTTAACAAGAAAATATGGAAGTTTTTTACTTTTATTCTTAATTAGGTTTTCAGTTGCTTGCTCTGTCTTGCTTTCCAGAGTTGAGTCAAATTTCTGTATCTCCAAGGGAAATTGAAAACACTCTGATTGTTTTTATATTACCTCATGATTCTTGCACAAAAGAAATACAGAACATCCTTGTTCCATTGTTGTAGACTTTAGACAAGCACACAGAGTTTTTGAAATGTGTTGTTTGTTTTTTTTTTTGCCAAGCAATGCTGTATTCTTCAGTTAATGGCGTCATTGACAAAAGCTGCAAATAATTTTAAATTAAGTTTTCAGTTTATGAGTTTTAACCTACTCTGGGATTCTCTCTGAAGCTTTTATAAAACCCAGCTTAGTTCTGTGAGGCGTGTCGAGAGAATTTCCATGGAGAAACCCCACACCCCTAATTTGCAACAAAACCTGAGTGTTTGTTTAGCCTTCCTCCTTTAGGAATTTTGCATAACCTCATGATTAGTCTCAGTGGTAGAGATAGGGAAGCTGAAACACAGGATTATATTGTCTCAATTCAAACGGTGGATTTGAAGCAGAGACATGAATACGACTTAAAAAACTTTCCTTCTTCTGCAGAGGAGTGTTCTTTGCTCTATCACATCTCATGGTCTCTGAGGCACCAATTCTCACAGAATTTAAAACACAAGTAAATGTTCAGCTCGTTTAGTTGCAGAACAAACTTTCTACGTGCAGGCTGAGAAGAATGAAGTGTGAATTGGCAAAGCACTGCACGTTCCTTTGTGCCTTTTCCAATTTCTTTTGGTTATTCAAGTAGAAGGATGAAATCTAAAATGGTTTATTTTTCCCTRCTTCTCTTAATCACATGTCGTCATTGCGAGGTTGTAAAAAGTATGAGCAACGGCTGGTATGAGCACTGGAGTTTCAGGGGAAAAAGCAGAYCTTAGTGCAAGCAGGTAAAATAATGAATATTCAAACCAATCAAAAGATYGCAGAGCAAAGGCTTCTCGAGAGGAAAGAAAGAATACAAAAAGATGAGTAAATTTTAGGAAAGGGGGAGTTGTGAAAACTTGTTCAGATTTCAATAAGACATATGTTAGGTCAGTGTTGGAAGCAGGAAAGAGTAGAATTTTCTTGCCCAGGTGATGTAATTTTTCATAATTACCAATAGTTAAGTGAGTTTMCTCACATTCTGCCTACCTTAGAAGAAGGTCAGTTATGTATTTGGTTGGGTTTTTTTCTTGTTAAAAAAAAAAATCTTTTAGTACTTGTCTTGGGATTTGTCTTTATATTCTCTGCAGAAGAAAAGAAAGAAATGCTGAAAGCAGCAGAACCATCAGAATAATTATTTATCTAAAAAAAGAGTACAGTTCGTGTTCTGCAGTCCCCCAGAGGAACACACACAAGAAAAAAACTCTTAAAGAAAAGAAAATGCCTTGTGGTTTTTTCAACAGTTGTTGATGTCATGGTTTCTTTAACCTGTTCCATTCGATTTAGACGTCGCGGTCTTCAAAGAAGGTTCATAATTTTGGGAAGAGATCAAACTCCATCAAGAGGAACCCTAATGCACCAGTTGTCAGACGAGGCTGGCTCTACAAGCAGGTACTCTGCCCCTCTCCACCCCCTTCTTTCTCTTCTGTGAGGTCTGTAAAGGTACAAAAGACAGTCACTTGTGTAAAATGCAATGATAGCGATGCCAGAGTGAAGCTGTGAACTGTGGTTTTCAATTCATTAACTACTCGCTGGATATCAGTCTGAGACAAATAAGGACATCAGACAAGTAAAGAACATTGATAGGTTATACATACACGGTTCTCTTTACACAGAGAGCTTGAGAAATCTAGGCAGATGTTGGTAGTAAATAGCTGATTTAATTTCGGCATGTTGAGATGATGGGACAAAGATGTATGACCCAGAATATTGGTTTTTGTAAAGTTTCTTTTGCTAGGCTATATCTTTTTTTCCTTTCTATAAGTAAGTAGTATTTTCAATAAAAAGAATGGAAATTAAGCCATTTTTTCACATATTTCACATAGCTATGCCTATTTTCTTAATTCAAAGAAAATCATTTTAAAGCCATAGATCCTTTTAGGTTTTCCCATTGAATGTAAACTAATGTGAAGTGTGTGCTTTTCAGTATTAAGTGTCAGCGTTCCTAGCTTGCTGTAGATTTGCTGTTCTGCAATGCCAGACTACACTTGCAGTTTATTGGTTTGCAGGAATTCAGAGTACAGTAACTTGATCAAAAAAATGAGCAACGAAACTGATTAGGCCATATTAGGAATCTTATTTTTAAAGCCTGCCAAGAACCCTGTAAGAACTTGTAATTTAGACTCAGCTGAGACAAATGTGTGTGTGTAATTTTGATCTACATTGTCATTTACTGTGCCTACTCAGATAGACTGGAATGACCCGCACAGCTTTCTGCATGCTGGTGATGAGTCAGTTTTTAAAAATTACTCTCAGATAATAAGATCTAGAAGGATCTGTCTAGTGGAAGATTTTTCCAAATTTAGACAATCCTGTGGCCTTTGTTTTGGGGACCAGAATCACACAGTTGTCTGGGTTGGAAGGGACCTCGTGATAATCCAGCACAGCCTCCCCTGCTCAAGCAGGCTCAGCTAGAGCAGGTTCACAGAATCCTGGAATATCCCATCAGGATCATCGAGTCCAACTCCTGGCCCTACACAGGACACCCCAAGAATCATACCATGTGCCTGAGAACATTGTACAGGATTTTATCCAGCTGGGGTTTGAATATCATCACAGATGAAGACTCCACCATAACCTCTGTGGCAGCTTGTGACAGTGTCTGACCATTGTCACAGTGAAAAGGTTTGCCTCTGCTTGGGTGGAATTTCATGTTTCTTAATTTTTTGCCTGTTGTTTCTTTCCTCGTCCTTGACGAGAGTTTGGCTCCACCTTCTTTACAGTCTTTCATCAGATATTTGTACACACATTTGATAAGATGCCTCCTGGGCTGGCCTCTCTCCAGACTGAACAGTCCCAACTCCCTCACTGTTTTTTTCATATGAAAGATGCTCCCATCCCTTAATCATCTCCGTGGCCTTTTGCTGGGTTCGCTCCAGTATGTTCACATTTCTCTTGTACCAGTGAGCCCAGTGCTGGACCCAGCACTCCAGTTAGAGCTCTGTAGTGCAGAGTAGAGGGGAAGGATGTCCTCCCCCCAGCTCTTGGCAGCACCGCTGATGCAGTCTGGGATGCTGCTTTGCCATGAAGGTGCATTGCTAGCTCAGGGTGGTGCATGGGGTCATTCCTCTCCAGATGGAGGACTGAGCATTTCCCTTTTGTGGAACTTCAAGAGATTCTTCTCTGCCCATTTTCCCAGCCTGTCGAGGTCCCTCTGCATGACAGCCCAGCCATCCGGTGCATGAGCCACTCCTCATGGCTCGTGTTCCCTGCAGCCCTGCTGAGGGTGAGCCCTGTCCCTGTGTGCAGCTCGTTAATGAAGTTGTTGAATTGCCTTGGCCACAGCCTCGGCCCCCGGGGCAGACCCTGAGGCGCTGGCCGCCCGCTCCCTGGGCCTGGCACTTCAGCTGGTGTTTAATCCTCGTCACTGCTGGACAGGGCTTATGTGGAAAACAATTTAAATGCYGTGAGGTTTGATTGGTGTTCGTGAGGAAAGGAGCTGCTGTGTATTTCCATGGGGTAGCAGTAATTGAAAGCCAATTTAGTCAARAGTTTTGTCAACATATATGATCTTCAGAAATTTACAGTGAAAGCTTGTGCAGGTTTCTTWTTGATAGTAAGATAACATGTCTATGTAATCACAGAGAATGGCAATTTTTGTTTAATTCAGGGTGTGCTGTCTCAATGCATGTAATGCCATTCTTCAGTCATTTTTCACTAATTTTTAAGTCTTGAGTCAACTCCTTTTTTTTTAGATGTTTATAGYGAACATACTTTTTCTGAATAATGTTCCCTAGCTAATGGTTGGTTTCTCCTTTCTTCTTCTTTAAGCTCATTTCCCCCACCCCAAAAGGAGCAGAGCTTGAAATATGAGGCCAAAAATTGTGCTGACTTTTCTTGGGTGGGGGAACGACCCCAAAACCAATCCCACCCTTATCTATTTCATTATAGAATCCCTCTTCTTGGTYGTCACAAAACCTATTTACTACAAGAATATTGATAATTCACACATACTTTTCTTCTTGGAACAGATTAACATATTTATTAAATCTGATTCTGCTAGGATGTGTGTGCTGCAATGCTCTGGCTTGTTTACACTGCAGTAGTGGTGGCAGTCTTTCAGTCTGAGTTGTGTGGTGTAAATTGGTTATAAGCATAAAAGAAAATTAAATTGCTGTAGGAATAAACTTTATTTGGGAACGAAATCTGCTCTGGCTATATGAGTGGTAGTAGAAGATACATTTCAGCAGAGAGTTCCTTCAGAAAACAAAGGAGGATGTACCGGAAGTATTACYTTGCTCTTTTACTTAAAAAAACAAAACAAAACCATGTTTTGTTTTTTCTTTTTAACTTTTAGATTATAATCTCTAGCATGCCTGGAGAAAAGGAAGCTCAGGGAGGGCCTTCTTACTCTCTACAGCTACCTGAGAGGAGATTGTAGTGAGGTGAGGGCTGGTCTCTTSTCCCAGGTAACAAGTGACAGGACAAAAGGAAATAGCCTCAGGTTGTGCTAGGGGAGTTTTAGGTTGGATATTAGGAAAAAATTCTTCACCAAAAGGATTGTCAAGCGTGGAACAGGCTGCCCAGGGAAGTGGTTGGGTCTCCAGCCCTGAAGATGTAATTAGATATGCAGATGTGGCACTTGGGGACATGTTTTAGTGGTGGACTTGGCAGTGCTGGGAAACAGTTGGACTCAATGATCCAAATGGTCCTTTCCAACCTAAACAATTCTGATTCTCTGTTGACTTCAAGCTGCCTGGGTTAGGATCTTTGTTTGCAGTGACAAGTCACGATGAGAAGTCAGATACTTAAAATAGCCAGGAAAATGAGCTGCTGGCACACACCACAGTTATGTAGTACCTGGTTTGCCTTATGAACCACTGCCATCTGACTCGATGCCTGTGGTTAATGCAGGACAGCACTGGAATGAAGCTGTGGAAGAAGCGGTGGTTTGTGCTCTCAGACCTGTGTCTCTTCTATTACAGAGGTAAGTGCCACTCCTCAGAGCTCCCTTTGCTAATTTTTACTGGAAGCAGATAAATTTTGACGTGCCACTCAAGTGTAAGAAATAAGCTGCTACTTAATTTASTGGATTAAAATAGTTGTATAGCTGTCAATATCCAGGCCTTCTACTCCTACCTTTTCCTTTCTTTCTTAATTACTAGTTTGACATAATTGCTTCCTGCCTGCCAGGGTATGCTCAAAGGGCAAACCCGTTCATATCCACCTCTGTTACTAAATTCTGGATTGTAGTTTTCTCACAGCTTCTGTTGCTAGAAAGTATGTCAGGTTAAATCTGATTTTTCATGCAAATCAAGTAGCTGAAATGGGGATATGGAAGGGATAGTGCAAGCAAGCTGAAACTCTGCCTTTAGAATGATAAGGAGGATATATATGCCTTTGGGAACTCTAATCAGTGTTCATGAATACTTATAAAATGAAACGTTGTCCAATTCCATGTGAGTAGAAGTCTCTGCTGTATTTATAACAAAAGAATCTGTTAGTAACCTCATGTAGCTAGATCAGACTTACTTTACATGGAAAAAAATTAGCTGCTTGTCATTCTACTCTGGAGTTAGGTGTGTTAGTGATTCCTTCACCACTGCAGATTATGAACTGTAATGCTCCTGAGTGGATAAACAAATGGGACTTGTGCCCAGGGAAACATATAATCCTGAAATAAAGTGTACAACCATATTAATTTAAAGGAGCTAAGAGTGAAGAAGATGGTAAAGCATGGCAAAATAGAGGAATATAAACTGGTAAAGCCATCTGCAGCCTTGACTGTGGGCGAAGGGTAACAAAGGTTTCAGTTTGGGATGAAACTTCAGAATTGGTAAAGTGGTGGTGATGCTGAAAGCAGAGRCCCATGAATTTAAAATGTTGTTCTCTTAAAGTGCAGCATAGACCCAATCAAGGACAAATCAGGGCATGAGGCATAAAAGCTCTGTAACTGATTGCAACTGATTTAGTTAACAAATTCTGAATTATTCAAATATGATCATTAGGCTTTGTTTCTCTACCTCAAACAGTATACATAGTTGGATAAACCTCTGTGGAGTCAAAATCAGGCTAAAATGTCRGTCATGGAGGCATCAACTGATACAGCTACACTGGGGTTACCTAAGTGCTTGTTACATACTCTGTGCTTTCTTACACGTTTTCATATTTTAAATAAGTCTTCAGGCACTTGCTTCAAAAAGTTGTAAAGGAAGTGTTACATTATAGCTGCCTTAAGAACAGGTTCAATTGACTTTAAGCACTGCACAGAAGCATGTCAAAACAACAAGTAAAATAGATATAAGCAGCTCTCTACTGTTACTTTTAAATTTCTACGTTGATCTGCCCAACAAGCTGAAATGCAAGCAGAACAGTCTAAATTGTTTATGTGATAAATGTAGCTTTTAGCTATCACTCGTTAGAAAGTAGTTAAAGCTGTTAAACTGTAATAAAATGGATGCAGTGGTAGTCCAAAAGGTATTAGAAGTGGCTGCTAAAATATAAAAAACTTTAAATCCTGTGCTTTTATGTTGCTGTTAATGCTGTGTTAATTCAAATATTGAAAAAATAGAAAGGGGAGAGCCATGTACTCTTTCCCAGATCACAAACTGTGTTTGTGCTTGTGCAGTTGTGGTTGTTGGGGTTTTTTTGTTTTGTTTTCTTAGTAAGTCTTATTAAACTTCTACAATTGTGTTACAATGTTAGCAGCTAAAATATAGTTTATAGATGGAAAGAAAAATCATGTCACTGTATTTTTTCAGAGCTTAGAGAATGCTCTTTTTCTGTTTCCTAGAGGAGTGAAAGACTGTCCACTCTCATATTGCAAGGTTGTTGTTGCCACARATAAAAGTTCTTAGAGCTGGACAGAAGATCTGTGCTTTTTGTGTTGTACTGTTCATACACAGCACACAAGTAAAGATGKGTATGGGGCAGTGGAATATGTAGATAAAAGCAAGTCTGGATTGGAAACAGATTTTTAAAATCTGGAAATGGAATGTAGCAGTATGTCTTTAGAAGAGACCAAAGTCCTGCATACATGCAGCTGTTCAGTGGAATGAAAAATGCTTTTTGTTTTTGTATGGAACTAGTGGTTGGGATTTACTTGAGATTAAGTCAAAATATAATCTAGCAGAAGAGAATTTTTTCCCCCAAACAGAAGACCAAATAAAGTAAACCCCAACATTTGCCATGTGTTCTGGGACAGGAGGGAAAAAAGGGCAGATTTGTGTGTGTGTGTGTGTGGCTAGCAAGGAGTTAATATTTGATGGTTTCAGTCATACATGGGAGTACTGTTGAGTACCTGAAAGTAAATCCACTCCACTTCTTTTCTGCCTTTTAATTGGAATAATGTTATGGTCAGCTCTGCAATTAAACAACTATCCCAGAAAGCATAATTTTTACATCTAACCTGTCATGTAATTCTAAAATAGCTGGGCAGAACTTTTCTCACGTCAATAAGTTAAATGAAAGTTGTGGCTCTTCAAAGTTTAGTGAGYAAATGGGAACCTGGAAAAGATTTTTGAATCCATGCATAAGTAATCGTCCTTTTGTGCTGTTTAAATGCATTCTAATTGTAACGGTGTTCATTTTTCGTAGCTGAAATTTTGGGATACTTGTATTTTCATCTTAATTTCATAGATACAGTCATTTATTGTAGGCACTATCTTCAACTGTGTTATGGGGGACAGYCTCTGAGATACTGATTGTGAATAGAAGTTCTGTACATGAAATACAATTAAGACTGACTTTGTGAATTTCATCCAATTATTCCTTTATTAAAGTATAATTGGATTTAAAAGCTGGTTGTGGCTTCCAATTAAAATGTCAATTTATTATTGTAATGTATTGTCCTAAAATTAAGTGTAAAACRAGGTTCTGGGGAAAGTGTGTTTGTTTTGGGGGGAGAGGTTTGTTTTTTTTTTTTTTTACTAATTATCTGAAACATATGCCTTCTTATAAATGGAAGGTAATTGAGTGTAAACTCTTTGTGGGCATTATAATTGGAATTAATAATGAAATATTATAATGGGAATTATGTARCGTAATATGCCTGAGATCAGAAGAAGAATGTGATTGTTCTTGCCACTGAATAAGAGGCTTGATTTCCACCTGCTCTTCAATATTAATCTGGTTTTCTGGTTCTCTTAAGCATTTTCTTCTGAGGTAAACTTCTCGTTAGTGCTCGTGTGTGGTTAAAAGAGTTTCACTGAGGTGTCTGAATGCAAGTGTTGTGTGTCRCAACGCTGTGTCTCTGATCCAAGTGTGCATTCACAGATGAGAAAGAAGAAGGAATCCTGGGTAGCATACTTCTCCCGAGTTTTCAGATATCTGTGCTGACTGCTGAGGACCACATTAACCGCAAATATGCCTTTAAGGTGAGGGAATCAGCTTTTCCATTTGATTTCGTATCTGAAAACACAATAACCTGCTGATAATAACTCATTTTACRGAGTTATTGTCTTAAACAGGATTGACAAAATTCTTCTCAGACTGATTTTTGCGTGGTACAGTAGCAGAAGTTTCCAGTATTTAGCCTGRTGTAAATATAGACATAATTACTAGAATGGGAAAATGGATGGATATCACTTATTAGTAGTATTTTATTTTTAGTTCATGCATCTTAAATACTGTGTAGTGCTTTAGAATTATAGACCAGCATCTGCAGCTGGACTCATCCCGCTAATGAAAGTTCTTCAGTTATTTAGATACAAAGTGTCTTTACACACAAATAGAAATAAAGATTTATTATCACTTAAATYGCAATATTACGTGAATCACACTCAGGAGTGTTTCATGACAATCTTTTAAATCATGATATAAATTACTTTACTAAATATTTTGTCCTGGCTTTTTTTATTGTTGTTTTATGAGCTCCTTTTGGCACTTCGTTTGGCCTCCTAACCAAGACATCATTTATTTACTATGGTAAGTACAAATTAAAACTTACTGAATCATTCAGACTGCCAAAATCTATGCCAAAATCTTATTTATAATAATTTTATCAATTTACATTAATGAATGGTCAMTACAGTTTTTAATAGATTGAAGAAATTAAAAGGCTTTTTATTTAGTGCATTAAYGAAGAAGCAGCTATGGTTGAAAATTCTAGGCAGTTGTTTTAAAAATATGAATTCAGTGACTGAGAAACATTGTAGTGTTCCTCTGGATTATTTTTTCTGATAATATTATTTGCAGAAATCCTTTTTAGAGAAAGCATTAGAGTGAGCATGCAGTAACATTATTTGCCTCTTTTCTTTTACAGAATCTTACATTTTTATTGCAATGACCATGTCATTTCCAATCAGGCAGCTCATCCAAACATGAGGACCTATTATTTCTGCACAGATACAGGGAAGGAAATGGAGTTGTGGATGAAAGCCATGATAGATGCAGCACTTGTGCAAACAGAGCCTGTGAAAAGGTAGTGTGGMTTGACAAAACAGGGGGACAGTGTATTGCTTTCTCTTGTTTGGTTTGCTTTATTTAATGAGAGGGTGTTCCTTAAAATAGAATGTATATTGGCTGAAGTGACTTCTCCTTATATTGAAGACCTCTTACTAGCTTAACCGTGTTGGATAAAATTTTGAAGTAGTAAAAAATCTGAGTTCTGTTCTGAATATTGATTTTAAGGAGCTAGAAGAAAAAAAAAACCTGAATTATTCCTTTAGCCAGTGGCATCAGCAGAAGTGCAATGACAAATACTATGTGCAGGCATGTTTGACTTCCCCTGCCCTCCTGACTGAATAGCAACAGCAGCTCAACTGGTGGTAGCCTTTGGCTTAAACCTGTCATAACTCTCAAATTCACAGCTGGAGATTCTGGCTAAATTAAACAGTTGTACCTATGGGCAACCTGTGGGGAGCCATTCCTGTTCATCATTAAGCTGTCATCAAATTGATGCTTACCTGATCTGGAGCCTTATCTTTCTGTGTCCATGTGTTGACAATGAAAAGCAAATTATCACCGGAAGCTTTGTGTTCTCAGAAACTGAACATTGTCTGCCGCTGTCTCTGCAGTGAGAGTCATTTTCTCTTGGAATGTGGTCCCTTGGGTCAGCTCCATGGCATCTATAATGGAAACCTCATCAATTGAAAGTTTAAGAGCTCCTCGTTATTGACAGCACAGGACTTATTGCTGATGGCTGCTGTCACTTGATCTGTTCTCCACTCTGTTAGTTCCTGCTACCCTGGAGCTAAATGAATGTCAGCAATGCTGGGAAGCTCTGAGTTTAAAAAAGTAGTAAAACAATATCTTATGCACAGGAACCAGAGAAGCTTAGGAGTAATAAACTTTATCTGAAAAATGGGGTTTGTATTGCAGATACAATGGTAACTTACATATGGAGAAATTATTAAACCAAATCAAAGTCTCTTAACTTCAAGCAGAAATCACATATCAATTGTACATGCACTTTGTAGGGGAATAATACTGAAAGGGGTCAGTCTGAATCTGTTTTTAAACCAGTGAAATGACCTTCATTCCATATTTGCCATACTGTAAACATCTGTCTGGGTATCACGGGCAGAACGGGCTTGCCAACAGCCAAACGATTGTCAGAAAAGCAACTTATGTAACACCATCTTCTTGTTTTAATTCAGGCAAGAAACCCTAGAACGAAGCAGAAGTAGCTGTGACCTCTTTGAAAACTTTGTTGGTAGCCTTGAAATGATTACTTCAGAGAAAATACATTTCAAGTCCAAGTCTCAAAGACTTTCATATCTGTTAGCTATAATAAGGAAGAAAATCCTTCAGACATCTGTTTTCTAAAGAATCCATCTTTTGGCTATCAAATGGGTTCTTAAAATGAAACGTAGCAGGATATGATCTTATGCAGCAGAAATACTGTTCCTTCCCTGTAAAAATCTGCTAAGTATTAAGTGTTTTATTACCTCATCTCTAAGTAACCTAAAGTCTGGCATGCATGTAGCTCTGAGCATTAATGGGTTTGGTTCAGTCAAATTTAGCAGTGCTTTAGTTTCTCAGTTCTGCTCTTTCTAGAGGTTCTGACRTTGTACTGAGTACTGTTTTCTAACAGACTGGATACTTGCAATACAATAAATAAATGAGTTATTAAGAATTCATGTAAGAATTCATGTAAGCTGTTAAGAAGTTCATGTAAGCTTCATGTAACTTACATATTCATGTAAGCTGATGTGGAGCCACTCTTAAGTGCTTGTTAGTATAAAATGCCCAATGATAAATCAAGACTTTTTCCAGTATAATTCCTTAAGTCTAAAAATTAAGGTACTTCACTGCTTATGGTACTCTGRAAATCAAACCAAACATTCTGTTAAACTGAATGTTTTAGATTTAAATAATTTTAGCACTTTAATCTGTGTCYTTATTTTTCTGGGGATGTGAGTTCCTTGGAGAGGATAAAGAGAAAAGGAATATTTAAAACATTAAGTTGATGGGGGGTGTTGCCAAGTTTTTCGTAAACTACTCTTACTTTCCACATRTAATTAGCCACATAAACCACAAATGAGATACTGAGGTGAGAAAATAAAAATGTAACCATTTCTCTTAGAACTGGTCTGTATTAACAGCAGAAAAATTCCYTTTTGATGTTTAGCTGCAGGGAAGGACAAATAGTATTTGGTCCTGTTGACTTAATCGTAATTACTTCTTTCTGAACATTTTTAATTTTACCTAGATAGTAAATTTAAGTTTATTAATGTACTGAGAGACCTATTAAGATAATTAAACCAAATACTTCAGTCAATAAGGAGCTATTCAARCTTATGACTCAAAATACGATCTCAAGCAACCTCTCTGGATCAGCAAGACATCTTGCTTATTCCGTGTTGTATCCCTGCAGGCCACACTTGGGTTGTATCTGAGAAGTGAATTCTTGCTTGTCTTTGTAGGTGGTCATGTCCACCATATGATTTATCATTTTTACCCTCAATGCTGATTCTCTACTCTCCCATGTTCAAATGTCTTTTTCTACCCTTTCACTGTCAGCTTGTGTTCTCAACGCTGCAGCATGTACTCAGATTGCTTTTTTTCCTCTTGATGTAGTTACTTTCCCTGAACAGCATAAGCCAGGCTGCCAAAAAAGCACTTGTTAGCATAGAGACATCCACAGTGGGGGCTTGCTGACGTCACTGAGCTTGGAAAAGATGGCTTTTCCTCTCCAAATGCCTCTGCCTTGCTTTGTTAAATCACAGTCCTCACATCCATCTGATAATTAATCACATGCTCCCYACCCTCCAGCTCTTTCAGAATTATTTCTTTATAGAAACCAGCATATAATAGTACTTTCCGTGTATTGCATATTGCATATTATACATGCATATGATTCCTGTTTGGTTGTAGAAAGCTATCAATTGCATTCAGCATATGCTGAAAGACCCACGTTCAATGCTCATTCTCTTCCTCTTCTCCCTATCCCACCCTCAAATAGCCTGCAAGCCTTGTTGAATGTCTTTGAGAGCCAGCTATAAATATGGAGCSAAATACACATATGGGTTTGTGTTTCTTACATTTGCCTGTTAGTTTCWATAATTTTTTCCCGTTTGGATCCTTCACTGTGGAAAGAGATCCCTTGCTCACACAGAACTGGCTGATTTGGTTCACCAAGYTGAGAGAGCCCAGAATTGTGTTTGAATATCAGTCCTTCAGCCCCTACACCATCACGAAGAATGTCAAATAGAAATGTTTGTCTCTGCTGTGTATAACCATGGTAACCAGTGATACAGCATGAGATTGCATGGAAAAACAATTCTGTGGKTTTTGGGGGGTTGTTGTTTTTTGATTAAAACACAGTGGAAAGTATGAGAGTGTGAATCAAACACTGTGCCAAGCCTTGACTGTGCCACACATATGAAAAATGTCCTAGAGATGCCACTCTCCCTCTCCACCATGCATTTTCCACCTGTAAAATGGCAGCTGTTTCTCAGCTCCAAAGGTCCTTGAGAAAGATTTATAGAAAGTGTTATATTACATAARGGGGTAGGTGGTGCTATTAAGACATGCTCCATATATTAATACCTGTGTTCAGGATTATTTGCAAGGTGGTCCTTAAATTCATTTGTAAACTCCAGAGTGCTGCCTGAAAGCTGAAATCTTAACACCCTTTTTTGACTTGATAATTGTGGGAAACTTGAGTTTTTCATTCACTTTCTTGTTTGGGARATTCCTCTAGTTTCTGGTAAAAGACTGGGTAGTACAGTTTTGAGGTGAGAGTGAGGAGATGGTCCATTTATTTTTTTTTTTCCATAACTTCGAGAAATGTTTGGTTTGGAGAACAATTTAAAGTCTTGGGGAGAAAAAATAAATGCCTTTTGTTCCAGATGGGGTAAGCAATAAAGCTGACAGCTGTGTATGTAGGCAGTCTTCTTGGGCTCCTGGTCACTTGTGTATGTGATGGCCTTTTTACAGACACTTGAACCGGACACAGTTGCAAACATGAATAATTCATTTGCCAAAAAAAAAAAGACACAAAACAGTATGAAAGGTTGATTTGACATCATCTTAAAATAAAGTGTTGTTCTTAGTTGGGTTTATACAGAGATATAATCTTAAGGAATTACATCTCTTCCTCTTCTTTCCTCCCATACCCAAAAATGTTGATCAAAACATTTTAAAGTGGTGGGKTTTTTTTCTAGTGAACTAAAACCAAAGGTCACTATTTGAGCTGGAATTGAAGTTCAGGTCCTGCCACTAAGGCAGAAGATACAACTTCTTGGCATTTTGAAATTTTAAAAAGAAGATCACTAATAGAACTGCACACATGGAGTACTTGTGTAAATACTGTAAAGCAGTAGCTGCTCTAAAAATATCATTATTTTTGCGGTGCAGTTCCCTAAGTCAGCAGCTATTTTCCCCCCTTAAAATTAGAAAAGCCACAGTCATTTTCCACAAAATGTATGCCAGCCAAAGTGATAACATACCAGAGAAACCTAATTGATACCAATGACCATGTAAAGTCATTTGCTTTCTTTAAAGGAGCTCATTATATGCTAAATTCAGCAGTATTGTGAATCACAAGCTGACTTTGAAAATCCTCTGAATTTCAGGCTGTTGACATTTGAAGCTGTAGCTCTTGGAGAGCCACTGAATATTTTTACCCTCTGAATGTTCAGCCGTTCAGGAACTGAACATCCACTRTTTCAGACTCTGGCTTTATTTCCTGTTGTGCACATTTTTTTCTAGGGSCTTAGTTGAAAGTTGACTTTAAAAAAATGACCTCATGTTATAATTGTTTTTAAAACAGCAAAGAAAGAGAAGTGTAGAAGAAAAAGATACTCCCACTCTCCAACCAGAAAAACCCCAAATCAACCAGCCAAAGAACAAACCAACCAAACCCTACCACCAACCCCCAAACAGAATTAAAAACAAAAGCAACAGCAACAAAAAACCCAACCTGTCCTCGATTATTGTGAAAATATGTCCTGATTTTTTTTTTTTCTCAAAGTGAAGATATTGTTGTAAAATATCTAGACAGGGGGTCACTGAAATAACTTTCAGGTTTTTATTACTATTTGTAATGAATGTTTTTTTGGTGTTATAGCTTGTCATRTATTCCCTTCCAGAATAGAGAAGCTAACTGTTGAAAACACATCACCTCGAGAGGCAAATAATATTTCAAACCACCGGGTGCTAATTAAGCCAGAGGCACAAAATAACCAGAAAAACAGAGACGTGAGCAAAAACGAGGAGAAGAAAGCTTTGGAAGCCGAAAAATACGGATTCCAGAAAGTTGGGCAAGATAAACCCTTAACCAAAATTAACAGCGTAAAGCTAAACCCTTTGGGATCCGAGTACAGGACTTTGCCCATCAGCACGATTCCTGCTGGACACTTCAGGCCAGTCCATTTGAATGGATCCGAGAGTAAATCCTTCGGGGTTGTGCTGGCAGATGCCGGGGATGGGGCTCATCACAACGCGGTGCAGGCGCACATGGAGTCCGAGCGGGTTATGCAGAGAACTAACTCCATGCTGCAGCTGGAGCAGTGGATTAAAATACAGAGGGGAAAAGGACAAGAAGAGGAAGCAAGAGGGTAAGTACTGTGTCATAATTATTATTTTTTTTTCTGTTAGGCTTTCTAGTAAATAATACTTGTATCCTGGTTCGTTTCTTTAGGTTTTGGTCTRTATGACATAAATACATTATTCGTTGTTCTCTGTAAGAAGTGCCTGGATGGCTTCTCGGAACAGATTTATGAAAGTTTCTTTTATTAGCATTTGAATTATTATTAATAAGTTAAACTCTATTAATAACTCAATAACTAAAAATGGCCAGAAACCCTTTTTGAGTGTTAGAAATTTCCCTGTCCTCGCAGGGAGAAGGCGTTATCAATCATAGCAATTGTTTTTCCTCTTCAAATCTGTTCTTGAAATTGCTCTGTCTTCTGCATTTTTTGTTCACGAATTCTTTTAATAATTCTTTATTTTAAATTCTTAAAAAATATTCCRGAGAGCTTTCAAACTTTAAATGAAGAGAGAAGCTTTACCTAAGACACAGAAATCTAACTAACTTGATGCATAAAGCTTCTGCTSTCATGAAATTAGGTATCTCCCAGTAATAATATTGAGCTCTAGTGCTTATTCATGAAGCTTTAAAATGATGTGTGTATGACTGACAATAGTGAATGTCATGCCAATAGCAATTTCTCTGTCTGACAGAAGCGTAGGGACATTGCTTCCAGSCTGGCTTGCAGACAAGCAGCTCTAGCAGGAAAATGTAAAAGGTTTTAATATTATGTTTGATAGGAAGTATGGAGATGCTATCAGAGGAGATATTTTGAAGAGCTGGAAATTAGGGAGTTTGTGTATGGATGGATGGCAGAGCAGMGCTTAAGATAAACCAAGTTCAGAAAATGTGTTTCCTGCAAATTTMAAAATACAGGGTTGGGGGCTTCTCAGGTTTTGCAAAATCTTGAAAAATTTCCATGAGCTTGTCTTCCACTTGCCAAAGTTGGTTGCACATTTCCTCATTGCCTTTAGTGCTTCATTAAATATRATTAGGAATTGTTAATGTGTTGTTTCATGAAATACTCATCACAAGTAGTTTGATCAAGTTTGAACTTGCTGGGCAGACAGGGACTTGCACACCCTGACRTTTATTTTATTATGCTTGCTTATGTAATGAGAACTGAGAAGGCTCTTTCATGCAGTTAATTTTTTTAATTGGACTTTAAAACTTGCAAGCAAACAGGAGAAATTAGAAGAGCTGTGCCATTTTTCAAATGTGAACAAGTATAAAAACCCTAAAACTGATTTCATTGTGGGAATCAAATAGAGGGAAGTGCTATTAACAATATGTTACTAATTAACAATATTTTATTCCTGAGTATAGGGAACACTCGGGGGTGACACTGATAACGTAAAGGGTGTTCTTTCAAAKGCAGTTCTACAAAAAAGTAGCAAACTGAAGAAGATTTGGCCTTCAGCTATCTTTTTTGCTTTGCCTGGAAATGGCCTTGAATAGTGATCTAAATTTCTAATGTATATAGTAATGTCTTTTAAATGTGACTTCATTTAAATTTAAAATTTTATTTTTGTTCAGATTGCCAGTTTCTGGCTGCTGACAGAAATTCAAGTAAAATCAAAGTTGGTGAATGAGAGTAGAAAGAAACTCTGGTTTATGTTAAAGCTTAGGGCTGGGGTGAGAGGTTCCTAAGGCTGTTTGTAGTAAGACCTATAAAACGCATAACTTGAATTTTGGAAAAAAAGTAGTCTTTACTTAATGGGGAAAAGTTGCTGACTTTCAATAAAACTGCTTTCCCCTGCATCTGTATTAGTGTATCTGCGTTAGAGAAGTCATGGAGGACCCAGCTGAGTGTATCTGGTGTGTTAGACTGAAAAAAAAAAAAAGTAGTACTAATGCTAAAATGTTAACAAAGAGGTTCAATTAAATAACTATATATAAAAGAGGAGCTCTCAGCTGTCCTCAATATAGAATGACAAAGGTTCTCTGTACAACTACTAATTTTTAGAGGAAGAGGCTGACCCCTCAGTAATTTTGATTGCCAAAGAAAGTAATGAGAATGACAGCAACRTGGGGTTTAATTCTTGAAGGTCTAACGTACTGTTTCTGTGGATCTACACATCCAGTTTTGCAAAAGCCACATGAATAAAGACAGCACCAGGTTTCCATCTTCCCTCTGCCACCCTTTCTTGATTCTTACATGGAAGGTCTGTATTCTGGGCCAGCTGGTGTTTGTGTCCATTAGGGTGAAGGGCTGCTTTGAGGTTTCAATCCGGGGATATTCATAACACTGCAGAACTGAGCCCCTAAAGGTTTAACAGCAAAGTTGCTTCCCCAAATAGTCCAACTTGGACACCAGAACCACTGTTTCTATCCACCAGTAATCCTAGAGACAAACTCTAAAGGTGTAAGGAGTCTATAAACACATGTGGAGGCCTTTTTTTCACGTGGGAGCAATTGTAAGGAGCTATTTATGATGACAGTTGCAGAATTATTATGTGCAAGGCATCTGGAAGCTGCAGTTCTGTCTGGAGTTGGTTTTTGGATTTGACTGCAATGGCATTTTTGCAAGTATCAACAGTCCACGGGTGAATCTGTTTGGATTTTATTGAATTATGTAAAACAAGGCTTAATATTGAGGCGATTGGGCTTTTTACAGTTTTCATGGTTTACCAGCTGAAGGTGGATTATGTTATCTTTCTAAATGTTCTAGAATATAAGTAATTGCRTGCAGATTTTAAATTGATGTCTTTACATAGTAAGAACTTCAGGCAGCTTTTTGTCAAGTTCAGGATATTTAAAGGTGCCAAGAGGACTACACTGCCCATTTAATTAATAAAATGTGTGAGGAGCTGCAGTGAGGTGTGTCTAGCTACTAAATATATTCATGAAACTGTCAGGCCTCACTGTAGCTGTTATGGGGTATAGCTACAGTTATATTTTGAAAGTTAGAAATGGAGCTCAAAACCTTCTCGTTTGTTCTTAAACATGAAGATGCAAAAAAGCCTTATCATTAATAGTCTGTTACTAAAGAAATTTAGAGGTATTTAAGCAGATTTTGCAGCAAAAGACTGGGACTTAGAATCCCTTTTCCCTTTTTATAATTTTTTTGCAAGAATGGGAAGCCGTCCAATCTACAAAATGGGGATAATRCTTCATTAATTCTTGAAAAGCTTCAGAAACTGTAGCAGATTTTGTACGTAAAGCTCTTTATARCACTTTTCATCTTCAAAATGTTACAGGTGATCATAAATACTCAGCTTAACTATTTTCAGTGCAAAGTGGGTTTTGCCATCATCAATTTCCTTGATAGTTATTCCATAAGGATCTCACGTGCATAATGCTGGTTTACCTTGCCATTTGCTCTACATCATTTCTTTAATGGTTTTTTTTTGTGGCACTGAACTAATTCAAAGCCATCTTCAGGTTCTGATGCCTGGTGGTGCAGGGATTTCAGTTTGGATTAGTGTGGGGTGTAGCTGGAAGCTGCTGCCCTCTGATGGCTAAAGCAGGTCCAATTTCAGAGTGGTTTTGTTGTCTCTGAGCAAGCATCAATCATATGCAGGATCAGAAGCAAAAGGTTGTAAGAGGTTCTCGTTTGCATTTTAGATAAGGGATGAATGAATCAATGTTTATGACCTAGATTTTGTCCTCTGAAAAAAATTAACAAGAAGTGCTTTGTCATACTTAGGCAGACAGTGACCCTTGGTATAGAAAATGTTGCATTTCAGCTGATGCTGAAAGTTGCTAAATGACTGCAGAACTCCCGAATTTTAATGTGGCAAGAAATTAAAGAAATAAGCCTTTGAATTCATATCTGAGYTAAAAAGCAATGAAATATTATTATCAAACAAAGAAATATACTGCTGTGTGTTTCACTTGAACAGCTGATAAGGAATGGTTTATCCTTGACAATTGCAAGATATAATTTCTTTAGACAATTACTGCAGTTTTCCCTTGTTCTGCTGTTAAAGCAATCTTTTGGGTTTTTTATGCCCAAAGTAATTGCTCAAGAGTTTCTTAGGGAAACAACAGGATATCTTTTCACTTTTGAAAAAGGGAACATTTCAAATGGAAACATGGAAAACATATGGAAACAGTGCAGAACTTTTAAAAACTTTGACCTATCCAGCATATAGACAAGTTACAAGATTTGATAGCAACTTGACACTACTAGAATGGTAAAAAGATGAAATATGGACTATRTCAGCAAGAGCTAATCAGAGAGAAAGGATCTGCTTTTGGCTACTATGGTGTGTTCAGTCAGTATCACTGTTGTCTTGATTTTCTTGTGTGTTTTTTAAATGACATTTGAAGTATTACAAAAGGTAAGGGTTAGCTGGATAAACCTAACCCATAGCGAAAAAAAACCTTTATATTGCCACAACATTGACGCTAACGAACGGAAACTTGTGTTCCAGCATAATCTCCTACCAGACCCTGCCAAGGAACATGCCGAGCCATCGAGCTCAGGTGCTGCCAAGGTACCCAGAAGGGTACAGGACGCTGCCAAGGAACAGCAAGACCCGCCCAGAGAGCCTGTGCGGCGTCACCCCCTCGGCGTACGAGCGAGCCGCGAGCGCCGAGGACAAGCGGCGCTCGATGCGCGACGACACGATGTGGCAGCTCTACGAGTGGCAGCAGCGCCAGTTCTACAACAAGCAGACCACCCTGAGCAGGCACAGCACCCTGAGCAGCCCCAAGACCATGATGAATATCTCCGAGCAGACCATGCACTCCATCCCCACGTCCCCCTCGCACGGGTCCATCGCGGGTTTCCAGGGGTACTCCCCGCAGCGCGCCTACCGCTCCGAGGTGTCCTCGCCGGTGCAGAGGGGAGATGTGACCATTGACCGCAGGCACAGGACGCATCACACTAAGGTAAAAATGCTGCATTTAATAGCTAAAAACCTCACTTACGAGGGTCTTCAATAGGAAGGATCTGATTACTGCAAAACTCGTGCTGCGCTGCGGTGTGTTTTATTATAACGGGTGTTGTTACATCACCGTTTTCATGGAGAAAGGTTTGATTTTTAAAAAGTACTGGAAAAAATCTAAAGGGAGTAAAAATGTATTTTGCTAAAAACACTAGGGGAAAGCATGCCCTGGTATTATTGTCCATGATAATACGTTTTTCCCAAAAAAGTAGGCAAATTATTCAGAATAGCTTATGAATGTACAGAAATCCATTTCCTTTCTAGCCCCAAGAGGACGCAAAATCCCAGGTTTCTGTCCGCATGCTGCTTTCTATTCTTCAGCCACAAGTTTGGCTGCCTTGGATCCCAGCAGAAAACCAAGTGTATTGTTTCTTTATATACCTTTGGGTTATTAGGGAGAGATCACTAAAGATCAATCTAAATGCACACAACCTTAGTGCTTGTCTCGTGTTGACTCTGCTGGTCTTCACCACTGGGAGAGGGAAACATGAAGAGCTGTAAGCTTGGGTGCCATATGTGCCACTCTCCTATATCCATCATGCTTGTGTTCCCATGGTTTTTAATAGATTGGAAATAATTATGTAAAAAATATTTCTTCAGTTGAGTGTAAAATGCTCCTGAGCATTTTTCCAAAACCTTTATCCTTGGATGTCTTTTTTTTTGATGCGGGGGGGGAGGATCTATGACTACATCTTAAAGCAATTTAAACAACTTAGAGTTGATTATCAAGTCTTGGATTTTAAAGTTTTTAGATCCCTGTCACCAAAGGAGTCGTTTTGTTTTGACACCCTTTGTCTCAGCTGCTCTGGAAATTTAGTAATCAGTGCTTCTCCCATGTTTGAGAAATATCACTGGGGTCAGTGATGCAGGGCATGTCTTACTTGTCCTTTCAGCCAAGTTTTGCTTCCTGATGGTTTTATTCCCTGTTAAACACTTTATGCTAGTATTTCATTTAGTATTTATTATCTTCTCTACAAGCCTCCTATTTCCCTTGAGTTTTTCATGCTGTTTGGTTTGTATTTCATTAGTTACACAAGCAGCTTTTGCCATTAACTTAAAAACACACCTGTTCTTAAGAGGGGGTAATTAGAAAACTGATTATTTGAAATCAGAAGGGTAAATTTAAGATTTAAACCCCATCTACATAGAGATCTTTGGTTTCTTGATGGCTTTCAACGGTAGGCTTTCTATTTTTTACGTTCTCAAAATCCCCCTGAAACCCCTCAATGACAGTGATTTGAAAATGTCATGCTGTGTTTCTCCAGAGCTCAATCCCATCTTTGCCCATTAAGCACTATCTCAAGTTAAGAGGAGGGATGTCTACTTCACTGAGGAATTATGACAATAAACTGTAAAAAACTTTGACAATTTTATAAAGGTGTTTGTGACCCAAAAGTCATTAATCCTCCACTCAAACAATTGAGACCCAAGTGCTTTGAGCCCATACTCCTATACAAGTTTTGTAATTAAGTCCAGTGTCACAGGACTAGACCAAAATTCCCCCCTATAGAGACTGTTCCCTGTCACATGAAGAAATTTAAAAAGTAGAAATGTGATGGGTAATTTCCGTGAAAACTAGGGCAGTCTTCAGGCCAGACTGTCTTTGGGTTTGGATAGCTCTGTAGGAAGAGGAGCCAAGAAAGTTCTTCCTATCTGTGATCCTTCACAGTGTTGAAGTATAGATAAAACCTTTACAGTGACCCCAAGAATGGTTTTCTCAGTCCATGATGATCCTCTCAGCAGAAAATCAAAGCTGTTTCCTGGGAAAGGGTGACAGCTGATCCTTGCTGGCCTAGGAACTGCCAGGACKCCTGAATGCCCTTTACCTGCCTTACCTTTAAGCTGTCTTTAGAAGTCCCTGTCTGGCAGAGAGGACTTAACTTCATCCTCCCCACTCTCGGCAAAACACTGCTTTACAGCACACTGTGGTCTTTGTTCCAATCAGCCTCAAAGTTACCTCACCCAACTTCATTTGTGGTTTTGTTCAAAATGGCCTTTTTATCTGTAATCTGCAATTTTCTGCAGGCAGTTAGTTGCTGCTTTTCTCTCCATGCTCCTTCTCCATATACAGGTGTCTGCATGGGAGGGACACGCTATACCATTTTTGGGGGGTTTTTTAACGTTTAAAGTCTGAAGATCTTGCCTGGATCTCATCCTCAACTGAACTGAGCTAAAATCAAATGGCTACAGAATAAGGCTGAACTTGCAGGAGCTGCCTCGTGTTGGAAGTGGAAAGATGAACCAGGTCTTTTAGTCATCAAGCAACTTTATGAGAAACTGGACACTTCCATATTTTGGACAAAAGGCTGTTAAAAATAGTTAAAGCCCCCCAGAAGGAGAGAGGGATGCTTCTATGAGTGGTAGTAGAGGTCTCTTCCAGCAGAGCAGTCAAGGAGCCTAAGCCATGTGTTCATTTATCCAACCATCCTCCTCAGGCACCCAAAAGCTGGGGCTTGGGGGCCACCATGGTCAGGACAAGCTGTGTTGTGTGACCGTCTGAGTTAGGTCACTCTGACGAGCAGAGAGATACTCAACTGAATTTCTTCCCAAGAGAAAAGGATCCAGAAAGATCCTGGGTTTTGTCGTGGCTTTTGGTTTTGTTCTGCTGTTCCTTTCTCGCCTCAAAGGATGAGGCAAGGGTGGCATTGCAAGACTTGGCAAACATAAAAAGTTGTGTTCACACGCACAGGCCCATTGGTGTGAATCTCCTTGTGTTGTGTGTGTTTCAGTCTGAGAAGTCAGTGAAGACATGGTTTGAAAATGCAGGAATGAGAACATCGTGAGCAGATGCCAAAACTTTCTTTGTTGCAGCACAAGGTTTTGAATTGAGTGCTTGGATATGTTTAAATGGCATTGCCTGCTCCAAAATAGTCACCCTTCAGCTTGAAAATTTTCTTCCCCGTTTCTTTTCACATCAGCTAGTTTTCTGTCCTGTGTTGTGTCTTTCCTTACTATTCCAAGACCTTCCCTATTATTCTCAAAATAGACATGACATCTGCAGCCCCAAGAATGCTGCACTACACCCACAGAATTTACTTTATCTAGCAATCTGCCACTAATATTTTGAGACTCCAGCAAGATAGAAAAGGACTACCTCCCCAAATTGCTATTGTACAGCTGTCCTTAAATGAACTGTGTCATATGAGTTCCCTTTGCAACACTGGTGAAGAAAGTCCTCAACATTTTTCCCACAAATCATTGCAGATGTACTTATCTAAGATATCTTGCCGTGACTGTGGACGTTTTTGTGCTAAAACTGTCTATTGTTTTCCAGGCTTCCTTTAAAATTTCTATGAAACATTTCATATTTATGAATATTTGATATTTTTCAATTTTCTTAGCCGATGTCTACATTTATTAAATGGTAAACATCCACTTTGGGGAATATTACTGGTTRTATTGCTTGTGCTTTGGAACTAGAGATAGCTGCAGTGGCAGTCTCTTGGTRTTTCATCAGAAATAACTGTGATTTGTGGGCAGGCCTCGCTCATGGCTGGGGATGGTGCATCAGCTCTACCCTTTAAGAGTGGTTCCCAGAAGTGATCTGACTCAAGCCCTGAGTCACAAATCCTGCCCTGCTTCCTCCCTGCTTGCAGAAAGTAATAGTTTTCTTCTGAACTGTATTAGCAGGAAAAGAATTGCTTCCGACACCTCTGGCATTGGCTTAAGTATGAAAATGCATATTTTTGTGTGTATAGGGAGGCAGAGAAGGAATGGTCCTCTCCTTTCCCTTTTATTGCTGCTCACTTCTAGGAGGTCATTTATATGAGACTGCCTGCTCATACTCCTGGTTCAGGCAACTCCATGGTGTAGGCAAAATACATCCTTGGGAAACCGATGGGAGAGTAGACTCAGGATACGCTTTCTCTGAAGACCTGGACTGCCAGTGTGATGAGAACAGGAAACTGCCCTGTCCAGCAAACCAAGTTCGATCCAAAATTGAAGAAAATGTGAGATAGAGCTGTGCTTGGAAAGGCCCCAATGTTAGTTCTGAGACCAACCTCTTAGGAATATTTTAAGCTTTGCCTGGAGAAGTCAGTCACGACACGCCACTTCCAAAGCAGGTAGCAGGCAGAAGTCTGAGCCCAGAAAACGGGCTCAGATGAAGGGTTGGCTAAAACTGAAAGATGTAGGATTTCGGTCTTGGACACTGAGTGTCGTGGTGTGGTGTCACTTTGACAAAAGCTGCCAGCTCCTGACAATTGCCACGGCACTTCTAATCTCCAAACAGCCCCAAAAAGTGCACTGACTGCTTCAGGAGCAGGGCTCCCCATTACTGAATTCTGGTTTAAAGGGAAGGGGAAAACCTTTATGATGCCATCTTACGGGTTTGAGTCGGGGGCAAACTCCCCATTTTCATCATCTTAAGGTTTAAATTGCAAGGGAATCCCTGGGTTCCCTCGGTTTGAAGGGTTTAAATTGAGGGGGAAATCCCCCTTTTTCTAACATTGGAAGTATTTAAATAGAGGGGAAAGGGGCGGAAAAAGAGAGAGAAAAAAGGGTGGGAAATGTGAGCTGAAAAAGGGCAGGAAGAAGGAGAGGGAAAAGGGCATGAAAGGTGAGGGGAAAAGGGTGGGAAATACGAGGTGAAAAAGGTGGGGAAGGTGAGAGGAAAAAGGGTGGGAAAAGGAAGAGAAGAAAGGGCAAGAAACGTAAGTGAAAAGCTAAAATTGTTGCTTACACAGTCTGTCAGTAGGGCAACAACAATGACAGAGAACTGTTAATTAARTGAATTACGAAATGTGGGCTATTTCTAAAATTTAGAGGTAGACTCCTTGATCTAGGTAGTAGATCAACAGGGAGCATGACTGGCACAAATCATAGCAAATTTTCATGAGGGTGAATTTGGCTTGACTTTTTTTTCTTTYGGCATTTAAAAATTTTTGAGTCTTYGGRAATAACTCTGGATCACACTGTGCTATTTTTTTTTTTGTGCAGCATGTCTTTGTGCCCGACAGAAGGTCGATGCCAGCAGGYCTGAGTTTACAGCCTGTTACTCCTCAGAGCCTCCAAGGCAAAACAGTGAGTTGGATTTTTATTTGGGGTCTTTTTAAGAATAATCCTTTTAAGTATGAAGAGGCAACACTGAAATTTTACTCTATTTAAARCTTGCTTTAAATGTAGCCTTTATTTAAATTATCTGTGGTTCCACTGAGGACTGAGAATATCGTGTAGCTGCTGAGTCAAGGTTTTCTTTGGGAAATACAGATGTATTATTTTTTAATCATGGTTGATACATTGCTGAAATTCCTGGGAGAGGGTAGATTATATCACAGAACACTTATTTCTCCATTAATTATTTAGAAAATCCTAGAAGTAAAGTTTGGCTTTTTTTTGGAAATGTAAAAGATACTAAAACAGCATTTTGTAAAATAATGTCCTTTCTGACATCTCCCATTTTACTCTGGTAGAGCTGAAATTGTCATTGAAGATATTTCATCAGAGTAATATTGGTGAATATTGTCTACTTTCCTAATTGAAACATGGCTCTCAGCCAAAAWATTGCCCTAAATTTGTGTCATTTCTTTGCCAGTTTATGTCTCCTTTTTTGTCATCTCTCTGTCCATCTGAAAATACTGATGGAGAGAGTTATGAATTAAGAAAACAGATTTGGTTTTTTGGGATCATACTGTGGGCAGCAGCTCCCAGTCAGTCCTCCCRTTGCCTCGAGCCCTGTTTCTTGCACTTCCCAGCACGGATTTCTGGCACTTCCAGCAACTTCTGTGGGTTGKCCTTTGGCAGCTGGAGCCTTCCAGACATTTCTTGGGGTTCACAGCCCCCTCAGCTCTCTTGGGCTCTGCTGCKGGAGCTGGGCTGATCTCCAGAGGGACAAGGAGGTCCAAGCTTCTGCTTCTAGGAACCCAAAATCCTGCCCACGGCACAGAAATCCCGCACACGGGGGCCAGGGGAGGAAACCTGTAGGTAGCTCGGAGAAAAAAATTGTGCTGTGGTTGTTTCAAGAGTCCCAAGAGCTCTGTCAAACACACAGCACTTGCAGCAGCATCAAGAATGTTTGCAGCTTTTTGGATGTCTAGAGAGGAGTAGGAATTCTGTTCAAGGGGCAGGGAAAAGGTTTGGATTGGAGTGCTGTTAAATAGTTTATTCCTAATGCACTAAAATTGGGCTTTTGCAGAATGCACCAAAAGGAGTTTTGATCTTGAAAAAGTGCATCACTGTTCCTTTTGCTTGAAGATGCTACTTTTTGTTCTCCTATTCCTAAAAATAAGACTTCTTGTGCTTTGAATTGATGTTAATTTTCAGACTGAAAGCACTGTCRCCTATTTTTGGAGAGAACTTGAAAGTGCCTTCTGTAGCAGTCTAGATTCTTACACTTCCTCTCTGAAATTAAGTATTCTAAATCCAGGTATTGAAAGAGTACTGTAAGAAGGAAAACTGCCATCGGACAATTTGGGTTTGGTGTTGGTTTTCCCTCAAAAGCAAATGGTTTTGCCAACTGAAGCTGTGTGGAAATCCCTTGCTCCCTCTTGTGGGCTCCTCTGTTGCGAGCTCACAAAGGTGCCAGTGCCATGCTTATTCTCAGGGATTTTTCCTCTTTATTCTAAGAATTGGGTATTCATTTTTCAGTATTTCTAATATGTGGTTCTCTTTTTTCTTTGCTTCTTTGCTTTGGGGAATTTCTGTAGCTGCGGGAGAGAGTAAGCAGGGGTTTTAGGAGGGTTTTGTGTTCGGGCTTTATTTAACTGACAGGGACTTGTGAGAAAATCAAAATGCTGGATGAACATCTAACCTTTTGTAAGGCTGACTTCTGGAGAAGTGTAAGAAACAGAAGCAAACAGGAACATAACAAAAATACTTGTGATGTTCAGTGGTTTTCTTTGAAGTACTGTTAACAGAAATGGTTCCCAGGARTGGTTCAGGTAGAGTTTCCCAAACTGATCCGTGTGGAATTACCTGACAAATACCCATTTGAGTGTGACTTTATTTCCATAATACATATAATCTTTACTCTTAAATGTTATTCTTCATCCCTTCCTAAGGCTGAATTGTACAGCTTAGTCATAAAAGTAAAGCAATAAAATAACTGGTGGCCTCAGACCTGTGAAGGGTGGGATGGAAAATTATTTTTGTCATGCTTGTGCAGATTTATTTTGTGAAAGGTGATGGTTTCCAAGGTAGTTCAGTTAACRTGGGTTTGTCATCATTTTTTTCCCTCTTAATTTTGACACGTACATTTGAAGAATTATTTTAAAAACTACATTTTCTCGAGGGCATGTTTTGATTCTTTCACCAAGCTCAAATGGCTGCCCATGTACAGGTAGTGACATCCTAAGGGCTGGAATTATCTTCCGCCTTCCCTTAAGTCAATATCATCAATTTGATATGCAAGTCAGAAAGAAAAGTTTGAGGACTGAACAGAGTTTGTCCTGCAAAAGCCCCACTTATTTTTGTCCTTTGTACAGAATGTTTCACWTTTATGGCATTTGCTGTTTTGAGTAGTTAGAAGTTAACCTTTCATTTTRTATGTGGAAGCGGTCAGTGGGGGGAAGTGGTGCCTCTTGTGTTGTGTCACTGTCAGAGTTTCTGTAAGGCGCTCGGAAGGCGCTCCTTATTTTACTCGATAATTAAGCTTTTTATAAGGTGCACCTTATTTTACTTCAGTGGTTTTTTTTTTGGGATACCAATTAACCTTTTTTCTACTCTTTGGCTTCTCACGCTGCACTCCCTCAGCCGGAGGAGCTGACGCTGCTGCTCATAAAGCTGAGACGGCAGCAGGCGGAGCTGAGTAGTATCCGGGAACACACACTAGCACAGCTCATGCAGCTAAAACTTGAGGCCAGCAGCCCAAAGGTCAGCTATCCGGCAATGTGTGTCATGTTCCATCCTCACTAACCCCCTGGTCGCTCATTAATCAAAGTTTGCTTTGTGCCTAGAGCAAAATACTGCGACTCCCGTAGAGTAACGTCGGGTGCTTTGTGTGCGTGTGATGTCCTGCTATTAACCCTTTGAGGTGTTACTTTTTGAAACGAGCCGAGTCCAAATTGCACGGGGATGTTTTGCAACGTGTTGTAGTTCTCGTTTGAAATTAAGTGGTTTTAATCTGTCGGTGTTACAAACAAAATTCGTGGTGATGGATCGTGGGATTAATTTATTGTTCATGTCAGATGCCGTCCTGTTTGTGATGTCTACAAAAAGCAGGACACGTTTAAAACAGAGATTTATCAAAGGGTTCATAGTTGCCTGTGTAGTAGACATTTACATAAGCTTGCTGTATTTTATATGAAAACCAAAAACGTAATGTAGTACTTCATAGCCTGATTCGTGGCAAACTTTCATCACTTCTGTTTCGGGATCAAAACTTGTTAACAGTTCACTAAAAAAAATTAGTTAAAAGCAGCATTACATTTCTACATAAAACAGAAAGATCACTGTCTAGTTTATATCTTTTAAAACTCTTTTCATGCATTCTGCACTTTCTGTCCCTTTCTTTTTTCCTTCTGACTGCTGCCTGCTAGAATGAGATTCTTTCACATCACCTTCAAAGGAATGCCATATATTTGGATCACCAGGTGGGATTTGCAATTTACTTGTGTGTTTACATTTCTCAATGCTTTTTGCCTGCTCCTGTCAAAGCTGGAAATATTTGGGGAGACGGATTTTCAGTGCTTTTTATGAAGTTGGGTGATGCCCATAGCACAGAATATCTCAATTGATTACAAATTTGAGATGTTGTGGGAGGAAAAAAAAAAGATCCCTCAGTTTAAAATTTGTCAGAATACACTAGCCAATCACCAATTGATTTTTCTGTTCTTAATATGTTCTTAATATATTCTTAATTTCCATTTCATAATAGCACTAACTGTAGCATTTTACCTTCGTTAACCAAAGTCTTAATATATTTCCAAGCTCATATGACACACATGCAATTTATAAAAAATTGATACTTCTGATAATTTCAGTTTTCCAAATTAAGAAGAGTCAGATATTTCTAGAGAACATTACATGAAAGGAGGTCAAACATGAAGAAATGTTTTAAACAAATCTTAAAATGGCTCATTTTCTCATTTTGCTCAGATAATTCTGAAAGATTTATACAAGAATAAGATTTTAATTCTTTGCAATTTCTGATACCTTATGGAGGGAGGGTACAGTTCTGCCTTCACTAACATAATTGCTTGCCAAGTGAGGAATTGTGATATCACATACCTCTTTATGGTTTTGTTGCATGACCAAAGAGGATTTCTGTACAAGTTGTATGCGAGAAGTTTTGAAATGGGAGGTTTTTTAGTACTTATAAAAGGCAGAAAGTGCTTACAAGAAGAATAAGCAGCTAGATGACCATTCGTTAAAAAAAAAGACAAAAATCACTACAGGTTTTTGTTCTCCTAATAATCTTTTTTTTAATGAAACTTTTGAGCCTTGCACTTAAGCCCAACTCTTAGAACTTTTATATTTTACACGTTCCTCTAATGGGATTTCAGTGAGTTATTAAAAACCCCAGCTGTGCACAGAGACATACAATACACACTCTCACGTGGGCTTGTGTCACCCAGTAACTTTATTTTCCTGTTATCTCTTGAAAACGAGGTGTGAATTATGACCAATTCAGTTCGATGGCAACACATTTCTAAACATCTCTGTCTTGGTTGTACTTGAGGGGCTTCAGGAGGTCCAAAACAGTAGGGACAAACTGCTGGCAAAATTAGACCGAAATATTTCATCCAACTCAAATATTTCCAGTTTACAATGTTTTGGAATAAGGCAGTGATTCTGTCTTCAGTGGTGCAATTCATTGTCAAGAAAGGATGACTGTGGATGTGAAGTGTAAAGCTATGTTGTTGTAGCTCGATTAGCCAAGCCTTGTGAGTATAATGGGCAGGATTAAATGGAGGGAATTGTCTAGGCACAAGATGCAGAGTGGTAAAAATCGTTTTCATTTTACTTGCATTAGATAAAATTTACAAATGTGATGTGGCAAGCATTAATTTAGGAAAGTGTGTAAGTCTTAGAGTTGTGACATAATTACCCCTAGCAGAGATGCAAGGAATCACTACACTTCTTAACATTAGAATTTATGTCTAAAATAATCACAAGATCATGGAAGAGGAGGGTGGAATACTTGTCCCCATTTCTGATCAGTTTTTTCTTTTTTGCTCTTGTTTTATAATACTGTCATCTACCTGTAGGAAATAAACCCCCCTGAGAGTCTTTTTGCTTTGAGTACCACAGCTTCTACAGGTGGTATCACATTTATATCTTTTCATGACTTTGTCCAATATCAGTTTTCCTTTACGTTGGAAAGAATACAAAAAAAAAAAAAATCAAGATTTCTTTTAGTCTAATGGAGGCCTTTCCTCCTTGTTACCTGCATCTGCAACCAGCGTGCATAATGAACCTACCCTCTCTGACTTTTAAATGTCCTGTGTACTTAAATTAGGTATTTCAGCTTGCATTTAATCTCTGAAAATAGTGTCCAAACCTAAAACACGGGGTGGGACTCCAGTCCCTTTATCTTCAACTCTTACCTTGGTCACAGAGAATTCAGTTCTCTACATAACAATAACAATAAGTTTGTGAGGTTGCACAGGTGACTTTTCAGGCAGACTAAAGTCCACGTGTAGGAAAGGTAACTTTTATTCTGTTGCAATAAATTGTCTGCTGATTAGATGGTTTTCTTATCAAGAACCGAAAATATTCCATCGCCTTTTGGAAATCATGCTTCGTTTTTATATTGCTTTTTCCTTTGGAGATGCTTAGAAATCCTCATGTTACACTTTCTGATGGTTTTGTATTATGCTTTCAGAATTTTTGTTGTTGTTGTTGAAGTTCAGAGATAGGGGAGAGAAAAAAAAAAGACTGAAGAGACTGGCACACAGATGTCCAGCCATATGATTTCTTTGATGTCTTATGGCCAAGAGAGTGATTGTCCAACATCCTTTTCTTTTTAAACCACTCTGCTGGCTCAAGGTTTGTAGAGCTGGGAGGGAGATGCAGCTGCAATTTAGGAAGTAGTTGTGGGCACAGCTAGCAAACCTAGGCAGTGATGATGTACACAGAGTCTCAGTCTTCTGCATTATCAAATTTTAAAGGATGATTTACCCTGTGCTACTAAATCCAAGCCTGTCATCTCCTTAATTTATTTGTACCCAGTAATTACACAAACAGTAACCAAAACATAAGGTTAGGGTTTTTTCCAAGTAAAAGCTAGACATGCTTTTTTCTCCCTTTGCAAATAAAGCTGTGGCAGAAAGTCCCACTTGAACCTTTCTGTTGTTATCAAGAACTCCAGCACACCAGTCTTTTAGTCCACTTCTGAATTTTCTGTTGATAGTAAAACTTTTCTTTGGCTGAAAATCCCTTTTCTGTTGAGCTCATGTTATCTGTGTACAAGTCCCAATGCATGTTGTTGCATTATCTCAGCATATCCCAGGCTAGTTTCTCACAGTAGAAGCATTACAAAATTTAATTTCAATTAGTCTTTTTTTTTATTTTTTCCAGTTTTCTGAAATAGCTATTTATGTAAATAATTTAGGTGTTTAGTAGTTCTGCTGATACCTACGTTTTACCTTTGAGTTTCTTTCAGTTTTCAGTGTGTGCCTAAAAATAAACAGAACTTGGACAAGAAGTTGTCAAATAAAGGAGTGAAGGTCCCACAGCCAACATCCTCACTGTCTTGATGTTTAGTTTCTCTTTTCTCTTCTTCACCTCACTCTTTCTGAGATGCTGAGAGTGGTTCTGGGAAAAAGTAGTAAATTAAGGAAGGCTGAAGTAGTACAAGGAGGTTTGGATGGAGTTGGCAGATATCCTCTCATATCTGGTGTCTTATGTTTCAGCCTAAAATTCTGTGTCGTGTTAGCAGCATGTAGGACACTACTCTTATTTGTATTTTTCAGGTTATCTGGAAAAGGGAGAGTGGCTGACCCAGCCACCACAGTTCTTTTTACTACTTTTTTTTCCTTTTCCCTCCTCAAAAGAAGGAAGGCTCAAGGACAGGGACCCTGCAGGGTGAAAAAAAGACTGCACTGGGGGCAGAATTACTGTAAAAAGAAGACAAAGAGGAAAAGTGCTTCCTCCCTCCTGTCTTGGATGGAGGATTAAAGAGCAGAGGGAAGGTGAGAGAAAAGCTTGGTCAGGTCCTATTGCCACTGCTTTTACCCTCGGGAAGCTGGAGAGGAAATGGATAAAATGGCCAACCTGAGTCTTTTGTCACCCAAAACATAACCTCAGCACTGAGGTCAACTGTCCTGGTAGGCAGCCACTGTCCCAGCTGGTTGGAATGTCATCTGTGTGTAAGGTGCTCCCAAAGGTGGAAGAAAATCTAGGGAAAGGGAAGAAGAGAAAAACTTAGCTTGGCTTTCCAGTTTAAAACACAAAATACCCGCTTTTATACTACATCAGTACAAAAGCAGGCAAAGATGAAACATCGCCTCTGGGGAGAAAGAGTTATTTACTAGGAGCAGAAAGGGATAAAGCCAAGACTGCTGGATTTTATTTGGGTTTAGTGCTGTGTTGCTGTGTGTCAGTTCACACTTCGGTTTGCTTATGGAGATATTAATTCCAGCTTTTGTGACTTCTCTAATTGGAGGGAATCTAGGAGTATAATACTTCTGGTATTACACGTAGGATCTAAAATCTGTACTTTATTGTACAAAAATAGTATTTTTTTTTCATAAATGATTGAAAACCAAGGCTTGCTTCTGTTATGAGCAAGCAAATATTTTTCCTTGAGCTATTTATTCAATGTGAATGGTGTCCAACTTCAGTTTGGGAATAGACTTACGATAATGCTTGAAGACCACAAAATAGGTATCCTCATCACCTTTTAGAGCATGGGACTTGCCATTGTGTCCCATGTAACTCTGAGTTATTTGTGCACTAGCTTTAGTTATTGGAAGGTTTGTGACAGATGTTCCCTCAAGATTTAACTACTCAGTAGTTAAATGTCAGTATTTTTTTTGGAAACATTATTTCCCAAAGGGGAAAAATGCTTGTATTTGACTGCTACAAAGGCTCTTTGATTGGCATTCCTTCACCAATTGCCTGGTTTTTTGATCTTTGTTCCATAAGGGCTTAAGAAACTGGGACTTTTCTGGATGTAACTGGCCTTTGCAAACAGTGTTAGAGGAGCATGGCTAAGCACCAATGGTAGTAAAAATATTGGAAGTCCTATAAATCAGTGGGAGTTTCTGAAGGACAAAATGTTACTATAAAATGTCTTTTGAGCAAGTCCAATTTGCTTGTTTTCTAACCTGGATGTAAACAATCTTTGAACAGTTCAACAGAAATTAATTTTGGCATTGTCTGTTATTGGTCAGAAAGGAAGACTTTGAAATATTGTAAAAAAGTATTATCTAGAGAGTATGAAGCTGTTGAAATCCTCCTAATAAAAATGCATCCAAACCTGTATACTCCTAATAAAATATTTGAGCCTCAGAGAAATCTTTCCTTTTTAAATATTTCAGTTGGCTGTAGTGTGAGTGCTTGGCTTTGGACCTTATAGTTGCTCTTATTATTGAGATCTCTTTTGGTTATCACCTGGTGCACCCACTCTCTGGACAAAATTTTAATGTGGAGGGAGAACAACTTCTTGTGTCAGTTCTGGTTTTCTGTTTATGTGTACTGGAGGTAATGGAGCTAATGGTAGGGGGTGCTTGTTTAGGGGTTTTTTTCCTGCCTTGAACAAACAGGGCATCATAAGCTTGCCTTCTTAAGGTACTTTTTATTGGCTGATTAACTTATCAGCTGATCAGGCTTTACTTTGTATAGAAAAACAACAACAACAACAAAAAGGTCCTCTATGAAGACAAATGTGTTTACCGTAAGAAGAAAAAAATACTTCTCCAAATGTACAAGCTAGGTTTGTTCCTAAATAATTTGGGGCAAGAAATACTAAAAGGCATCAGAAACTCATTCTATTGCATTTCAATGTATGAAAGAAAACCTTGCTATGCAAATTCATGGTGAGTGAATATTTATACATAAATACAGAGTGAAAGATGATAAATATTCCTTCACACACTTTCTGTGTAACCACACCTGAAACAGGCATTGCTAAAGCTTCCAACAGGTCCAACAAAAATAGGAGGAGGACTGTGCATTAAGTTTCTTTTGGAGAAGAAAACCACCTGTTTTCATAATTTTCCCCTCACTGTTAGGAAAGTCTCCTTTCTGAAACCAAAATCCTATACTGTTTTCTGTGTTACACACTTTTCTGAAATCCTAAATGTATGCAATGTGTACTGAAATACCTGGTTTTGACATTTGCACAATTATCAATAATATTAATCGCTATAGAAAATGTCTAACCGGTTCCAAAATAGTTTCATACCTGTGCATGGGGGTGGATAAATGCCACAGGCAATGATTCAAAGTTTTGAAGGATATAAATCCGTGCAGCATATAAAGGTATTTTGTAATACATAAACATAAGTCTATTCACGGGCTGGGAATGCTTATATCTTTTTAATGTACACTGAGTTATTATATCTATAATTTAAAAGGTTTTCTGATAAAGGTTTGAGTGTTCCTGCTGCAAAATCCAATAATCCTTTTCATTCCAATATCGTGCAAAGCCAAACTTATTTTAAGCATTTTTATTTTTAAAAAGGGCGAATGTTGGTGAATAAATATTGCATTGGTTTTGAGCGTTTATGTAATTTTTGATATATCTGTTTGATATTATTAAACTTTCCAGATGTTGATATTACTGAATGATGGAATATATAAAAAAAAGCATGGGTTAAAATGTAATCTACTGCATTATTAGAAAGAATTAAAGTAGAGGCTATATTTTACAGTGTCGTCTTTCAAATCTAGCCATGCTGTAAACTGATGTTTGCTGTATGCTCCTCCTGATTTGAAATAGATGAAAGAGAATGAACCTTTAATCACCATGGTTCACACTATGATTGAGAACTCGGCGCTAAGACCGCAACTGTACCAGCAAGTAAGGTCTTGGATAGTGAATGAAATTGCTTTATCATCTGCGAAAATTTTCCTTAGTGACAGTTTTGGTTGTTCCTCAGATTTATTCATAACATTGGTGTTTTTCTCTTCTTTGCTTTGGAAACCCACAAGTCATCCATGCTTCCTAAAACGCTGCAATATCGTTAGCATGGCTTCCGCTGCGTTTTTGTTGTTTAGTATTAAGTGTACACTTTTGGATAACTTTTTCTGTCTAGACGATTCAATTAGTCGATGCTTTATGCAGGTGTCCGGTAAATTCATGAAACTTTCCAATAAGCTTCCAACATTTGTCTTAGCATGATTCTCTGCAATTAGTGTTCCAAGGTGCTTCTTTCTTTTGACCACTACAAAAGCATGTGAGTGGTGTTTACCTGGTCATTTCTGGCGGTTTTGTTTTCGTTCTAGGAGAGTGGATTTACAAGTTTTTGTTTGCACCTACCGAGCCTTTTAGCCACTGAAGAAAAAGAAAGGATCAAAAATTACTTTGATCTGGGGCCTGTAAATCCAAAAGGCAGTGTCTGTTCATAAAGTCACAGCAGACTTTACTGTGCACATTACAGAGTGTCTAGTGCTGGTTTGCAATGGTAAGATGGAAGAAGAATCGGAAATGTGAATGGAAATATTGTCTGTGAGTTGAGACCTGCAGTAACTTATGAGCATGGCCAATCCCCCTCCCTTGGCACCGCAGTGTCTTAGGGATGCTGGGGCTGAACTGAACAGCCCCTGTCACATCAGGGGATGTTTAAGAAGTTTCTTGCCTCAGCTACAACGAAGATATTGTTCTCACAAGGGAATATCTGGCCAGTTCCCTTGCATTTACATTTATGCCCTCGTGAGCCAAAATTATACATAAAGATTGCATAGTTTGAAGAAAAGGAGACATTCTGCCACATAAAACAGTCATTTATTATTGCCATGTTTCTAAAAAAAAAGCTGCAGCTTAATTCCATGTTTCTTTTTTTTTTTAAAGTCAACTCCACATTGTAAGTTTGCTGCTGATCCACAAAAGTTGCCAAAAAAAAAAAAAAAAAATCTCAGCTTTCCAAAGGAAGTTGGGTTGTGAGTGACTGATTTCATGATCATCCAGTTTGTGCTCCTATGTGCAAAACAGGAGCTTTAACATGGAACCTGAAGGAACTATTTGGAGAGGAATGGGAGCAGTCAGGTGCCCTCAAGCCCCAAGTGAAATTTTGGGGGTTTTGCTGTAATTTTTTTAAGAAGCCTGACTGTTAGGATTTTTTTAAAGCAAGTCCATTTTCTGATTAGTACGTAAGACAGATAAATCAACAGGTGTATAGTGAGCAGAGGTGTTTTAGATGTGTCAGGATAAACTAGCTGGAGCTTCTAATATTAATATAGATATAACTGAGGTGTAGGTGTGCCTGGGCTAATCTGCTTATCTCTTTAGGGATACCAATAAATTCCCAAGTGCTGCCCTGACAGAGCTCTGCTGTCAGCTGCAGGGTCTGCCTTGACCTTGTGGGCACATCTGCTGCTTCCTACCTGGCACTGAAAAAACACCTCTTTGGACATTCTTATCAGAGAAACAGTGACTCTGACAGGTCAGGAAGATCGAATAACCTATTGTCACTAGAGATGTGGTCTCTTCAGGTCGGAGTGTTTGTGACATGATAGAAGGCCTGTGCAGAAAAATCCTAAACTGAGGAGCAACAAGATCATCTGCTTTCATGGATAAAGTTTTCTATAGGAGATGTTGCATTAACTGACTTTCAGGATAGGCTAAGAATACACTCAAAATTTCGCGGCCTAAATAGTCTCCTAAACTTTTGTAACGCAGAACTAACCTGTTTAAAGTTCTGGCAACTTGTTTAAAGTCTAAACAACGTGTAATTGTATATTCCAATAAAATACATTGGTTTAACAGTCATTTTTCCTGCTGCAGTTTTAAAGAGGTGTAAGTAATTGGGAGAAGCCTCTGTGCAAGTGACTGAAACTTGTTTTGTTGTCAGGATGATAAACTAGTTCCTGATGACTGCAACCATTTCTGCAGGTAAAGAAAAGGATCTTTCTCAGCTTCACTTTATTCAGTTCAGTTTTATGACTGAGCTCATTTAGAGTTAAGCAAAGGAAAGCAAGAAAAGCTTGTATTTAATTTTAAGATGTCTTGCTTCCTGTTTGTAATGATTAATGGTTCTTTAGTAAAATAGAAAATACATCTACTATTTCATATGTGTTATTTATAAGACATGCTTGTTTGTGATTTGTTATGTCTTCACAGTTACTTAAATCACTTTGGCTTACATCAGTCTGCTCTGCAGACTGTGCTGTAAATTCACAAGTACAAGCCAGGGAAATGATTCCATATGTACAGACAAGAAAAAAAGAGGCTTTTTGCAGACTGAACTCATTTTTACCTTATTTTGGTTTGGGTTTTTTTTGCCTCTTTCTAATACTAGGTGAGGAGTGTTAATCTGGTTCTGTAAAGCAGTAGAAGCTGATGTTAAAAAGTAAAATTTTCCTCCATTCCTCTTATATGTGTGAGTTCCCTTAAGGGGGGAAAAATTAAAATCTGAGTGCAACAAGCTAACATCCAGGTCTCCATGGATAATTGTTCTTAATGCATTAAAAACATAGAAAAATAGCCTTTAAGTTTTTTGCTCCTGTAAAGATAGGGAGGTCTTGTTTATTGCTTATGATTATTGTTACAGCAGCTGCATATATTTAAACTGTTGTTCTTGTTAGATTTTGAGATTTGTAGGTAGAAATATTTTTCAGGTTTTGTTATGAACATGAGATGATTGTGTTTGAGCTAAAAATCTTGCCTTTTCAATTTGTATTTGAAATGTTATATATCACAGTCCAAATCAGCGGAGAACCTTGTTTACTGGGGGGAAAAGGCCATTTGCCCTGCTTCCTGGTAGCAAGAAGTATTTTAAAAAAGAAAAAAATTTTTAAAAAAAAGCCTCTTGCAAGTCTGGATTTTAATCTTGTGCTCCCCAGAAAATGTCCTAGATTGTCCTGTTTTAATTTCCTCAGTGCAGTATCTTGCAGAGATGCATACTGTGCTTTTGGAGTGTGAAATGTCCTCCCCTATGTTTATTGAATCAAAACAGGTAGAGGAATCTGAAAATAGCGTATAAGGTAATGAAATAATGCTGACACTTAAATGTTTTTAATATCAGCTACTTAAATACGCTTAACCCCTTGTTTCTCCACAACATCTTACTGTGTCCATCCTGGGGGATCTCTCTGGGATTCATCTGGCATTGGTGTGTGACATAGGTGGGGACTGTACGGTTGATGACAAACGATTTTTAACCTAAGAGGGAAGTTCAGTGGAGGTCATGTTACTTTTTCACGTGTAAGAGACATGTTTGGCCAAACTCTGGGTGTGCAGTTTGCCTTTCCAAAAATGGTAAGTTCTGTTTGTAGGTGTCAGGGTGCTGCTCCTTAACGCTTCACCACAGTCTCAGGGTGTGTTTCACCACATTAAGAGGAATGGTCTTGTGTGTGTTTAAATAGGCAAATGTCGAGGGAAAGGGAAGCCGGCAGCAAGTCCTGTCGCTGGTTCAGTAGATGGCAGTCTTGCTCTGGAATTACTGTCCTGGCAAAGGCTCTGTAGGAACGGATTTGGCAAGAGAGGCGTTCGTGGAACGTGACACAAAGTACATTTTGATAACTTGGTCACTGGAGCTCTTATAATGCGTTTTCCAGGGTTACGAGGTTGTTAACCTCGCCTGAAATGTGCAATTGCGTTTTGTCTGCCGCAGTTCGTCCTGCCATTCCAGCAGGATGCGACGGCATTCCTCACTTGTTGCCCTGAGCGGGTTTATTGATGCGCTGTGAGAAGCGGAGCTGCCGCTTTGTCAGAGGTGGATCAAGTTATTCATATGATTCGGGGAGTTTTTGTGCTAAGTCCGTGTAAAATGTTGCAGTGGAAATGTTGAAATGAAGTGGCTCTCCAGCAGTGCCTGCTGAGGGGAACTGGTACCGCTGACCAAAGCGAGAAGTTGGCAGCAGTTTTAAAAGTGTGATAGGATTTTAATAAGAAGAATTAGCACGTCTGTAGTGTTCTTTAGAAATCTGTTTTCATTTTCTGAGTACTTAAAAGATATATTCCTTTCAGGAGGTATGTAGGGGTAAGGATGCTGAATTGGCAAACTGCTTTAAACTCGAATATAATTAAGGTTGAAATGCCAGAAAAATAAATGTCTCTCTTTTAAGAAAAAAAAGTGTAAAGAATCCTGGCTTGAAACAACAATATTACATTTTTCCAGCCAAGCCACATAAAATGCTGAGCAGTGGCTTGGAAAGCTGTATTTATCTAATAGGGGATAATCTTTCTTTTGTAAAATCTTTCTGTTGTGAAATATAACTAGGTTTCCTCTGTAAGTTAAAAGACATTTGGCCATGTTTATGAGTTTTATTTAAATATTTCCATTCCTCATTTTTCTCTCATTGTGATAAAATCGACAGTAAAACAACACAACTCTACAATCGTTAGAGTTTAAATAGATATCTTGTGTGACATTCATGAGGTGCAAAAGTGCTGTGGCTTTTCTCATATTCCCACATTCATTTTCATAAAATGTCCATTTCAAAGGAAGTTATTGTGTGTTTTTAATACACTGTACATACTTTTAAATTGTCACCAGGTACATTTGCATGAGGTATGTGGACATAATACCGTGAAATGAAACACTTTAGTGTGTTGAAGATTTATTTTATGTTTGGAATGCTTGTCTCATTAACCCTTCCCTAGTCCTTTTATTTATGAGTGTCCCTTAACATGGACTTGTGTTTTAATAGTCTTTCTTTTACTATCAAGTCACGATAACCTAATTATGACAGACACATGGAAGGAAAGCATCTGTGTTGGGCCTCTGTAGACACCATGTTTCTAATTAAATAGAATATGAAGGTTGACAGTGTTATGTCCATACTTGTAGAGGACATTAAGTAGTTACTGTGTCTGGCAGTTCACTCTAAAATGGGGAACTACCTTTTTTTTGTTGTAAAATACTTTAAAATCTTGTTACTGGTCAGTAACAGATTGAAAAGCTACGAACTTAATGCGAGGAGCTGTATGAAAGTAGTTTGAGGATACTTTGCATCCTAACTGGCATGAGGAGACAGGTTTGCCCAAGTCCAAAGGTACAATAGAAGAGCTTCCATTTGTGGCATTTCTGCCAATCCTCTCTTGGAGGGGAGGAAATCCATATGAAAAAATGGGCACTTTGGTGGCATTTACTGGGCATGTCCATAACGAGATATTTTGCATATATGCTGTAAATTTAGGTCATTCTGTTCTGGTTTCGGATTTCACACCACATTATCCTCCTTGTGAAACACCTGACCTTAGTGGGCCTAGAGTGGTTAATTCAGAATGAGCCCCTGTGTTTAGAATTCACATAACAAAGCTTAGACACAGCGATACATTGTTATTTAGGTGAATACTCTGGCAATTTCATCTTCCCACATGATCCATGTTTGATTGAGTTGTACATCTTTAAAACTCCAGTTTGCATTAGAAACAGCCTGTTAATTTAATGCAACTTTCTACTGGCAGTCTGCTTGACATTCCATGTATTTACCTTCATTAATGTATATTGGCTAAATATATATTGTTCAATGTGGTAGGTTTGCCTTTCAAGCAAAAGCTGATTTCTGTGTTAAAACTCTTAAGCTGAACAGTACTTTTCCTTTTCATAGTCCAACTAAATTGTTTTATGGCAATATTATTCTTCCTTATAGTTAACACAAGAAGAATGTAGGGGTACACTATACAAATATAGAGCTGAAGAGCTGGATATTGACGTAAGTCATTTGTATTCCTTCTTCCTTGTAAATGTTGGTATTTGTCTCTTTATTTTGATAATAATTTCTCCCTTGGCTTTTGGGTTTGAAATCCACTGTCATAGATGATTGCCAACAGATATTCCATCATGTAACTGAGGGACATAAGCCTCTGTAATATGCTTCTAATTTGCAGGAAATATTACATTTGAGGCTGAAATTTCAAGTATCTATTTGATACTATCACCTGAGAAACCATGGGACAGACTGTGAATGTATAAAATAGTCTTTATAATACTGAGCAATATGTAAATTAAAATGGCATTTAATACCTATTATTAAGTTGTAAAGATTTAGCTGTAGAATCATAAATTATATGTTTTGAGCCATGCTGTTCCAAGTTATAATAACACTTCATAGTTTCTTAAGAGGGTTTCTTAAGCAATTTGAAAATGCAACGCTGATGCCTGCATAACTTTAGAATCCTTATTTTGTTTTAATAATAACATTTTAGATAGATTCGTGTGATGATTTGATCAAGTTAGATTTTGATTACTGGAGATGCAAATAACAAAACGCTAATTGTGGTAATTTTCTGTTCTGCAATAGGCTAAGCTTAGCCGTTTATGTGAACAGGATAAAGTTGTGCAAGCACTGGAGGAGAAGCTTCAACAGCTACACAAGGAGAAAGTAGGACAATTGTATTTATTACCTAAAGTGGATGTTATTTTACATGCTTATTATCAGAACATTGATAGCTGAAATAAAACGAAAATCAGCCCAATGATGCAGAACATTAAAAATAATTCTTTTTATTACAATAGTACACGCTTGAGCAAGCTTTGCTATCAGCAAGTCAGGAGATAGAAATGAATGCAGATAACCCAGCAGCCATACAAAATGTAGTGTTACAGAGAGATGACTTGCAGAACGGACTGCTCAGCACTTGTCGGGAAGTATCCCGAGCCACCGCAGTAAGTACCACGTCTTTCCCTGTAAAACTCAATGAAGTGTCAAATGGTTACGTTCATATTCCTAATTGGGGTGGTTTGGGTTATTTTTTTATCGCTTTCCAACAAAAACTCAGTTGTCTTTTGCTTGCTTGTGTATTTGTCAGAGGCAAAGTGATCTTTTCGCTACATTCATCGAGTGGTCTTTCCTTAATTTTTTAATTTTGCCCAGGAATGAGCGCATACTGACTTTATTGGTGTGGTAATTGTCATCTTCATAGTATGAAAAATCGAGAACAGAAGAAGTAAATAATGCAAATAAAGCTATTTCTTGTGATGGCAACATAGTGGCAAGCACAAACTTTATTCAGCAGATAAGTGGCTTGTTTTAAGCAAAAGCAGCTGCAGGACTGTTATGGTCTCTCTTAATAGTAGGCCATTATATTTAAAAGATCTTTCAGATTATGCACTTTCAAAAGTCTTAAAAAAAAAAAAGAGAAAAGGAAGGAAATGGCTATTTACTGTCCTTTTCCACTTTGTGGTGGTTTCTACACTGAAATGACAAGGCAAAGAATCATCTTTGCCTATTTATGTATATGTATCCAGAAAGGTATTTCAGTGTCAAATTCCAGTGAGTGGTGAAACTGATAGGATGTCAGCCCTGAAATCCTGGTTATAGTCTGAATGATAGACTGTCTTGTAAAAGGAATTGGTTGGACAAGGCAAAGGGAACCAGGGAAAAGGAAATCCTCAAGACACACTTTCCCTCATTAACTTTTTAATTTACGCTAAATGGAGTAACTTGCTTGATGGAGGCTACAAAAGTGAGGTGGTAGAGCTGACCTCAAGGAAGATTTTTTTTTTTTTTTTTTTTTTTTCCTTCTGGCGTTTGTAGCTGCACATATGTAAAATAGTGGGGTATTAGCAGGCCTGGGGCACTCCCTGGCAGCCTTGCAGGCAGGGTTGGATGAGTTACATTTCTCCTGCATAATACATTGCCTATGCACACACATTCTGTGCACTCACACATGTGTATTCTGGGTGATAAAAGAGACAAATTTGCATCCATTTTTGTGGGTTTTCTGCCTCGGTGGAAAGACAGCTTAAGATCCCCATGCCTGCTGACTAGAAAGACATATTCTGAAGAATCTGCCCTTGCCTATCTTTTTTGTTTGTGAAAAGGCAAAATGCTGCTCGTTTGAATTCCATTCAGTATCATTAGAAAATCAAAAAGGTGTTTAAACATTGCATTCTCTAAATTATGTATTTATTTATTCCTGRTATCTATTCATGTGTTACTTCCTGAAGTTTCATGCCACTGGAAAAAGAAAAATAAATATACTTTTTTTTTTTTTTTTTAATTGAATGTGTATCCGTAATTCTTTACATTTGTTGCATACTTAGGAACTGGAAAGAGCTTGGAGAGAATATGATAAATTGGAGTATGATGTAACTGTAACAAGGAACCATATGCAGGACCAACTYGATCGGCTTGGAGAAATTCAGGTGTGGCAAAGATCTTAAAGTACATGTAATTCACTTTGGCTTTCTGTGACTTTAAAAACTATACAAACAGTGAATTAACTTACAAACTTTTAATTTCTTTTTAGACCTTGTAAGTTCTGAAGAACTCTTCGGTTTTTCCTATTTTTTTTCAAGTTATAAAACTAGTTTTCCTGTGTCTGGAAGCTTCCTTTTTCTGTGATGGGGTTCAAAACAGGGTGGTTTTCTCAGACCTTAGTTGCTTAATGAATATTCATAATAAATCTTCACACAAGACCTTCCATTTAACTGACTATTTCAAAGTGTAATCAAATCATTCCATCAAAAGAAATTATTACAGAAAATGTTCTAAGTGTTGCTTCAGGCCAGAACACAGGTTCTGATGTGTTTCTGAGTACTCGCTGTGCTGTGCAGGGCTGGACAGTGCTGGTTCTGAATTCACACACAGACATGGACACAGAGGTGTGCACAGATTCTCTGGAATAGGCAGATGGGTGTGGTGTGTATTAAAGGTTGTTTGCTCCAGGGATTGATTTTCTATGCAGCTATGAAAGAGAGATTACAGGGAAGCCCAAAAGCTGAARAACTTGCATTGATTGGTCCAAAGTGTTTCTGACCATGAATGTAAATAAGTTTATAGGCTAGTATGCAAATGCTGTGGTCATCCCCACCTGCTTTGRGGGTGGAATTGATGGTTCCTTTTTCACTGTTGTACACAGTTCTCCTGTGCAGTCTGCCTGGATTTTCTTTGGAGTCAGTAGATGCAACTCTGTCATTTAAGTGAAGTTTGAACTAGCAGATTGCCCTCAAATCCACTGAGGCATTAGGAAATTAGTTAATCTTATACTTTTTGGTTTGGGCAGTATTTGAATGTTTTATGGGAAAAGATAGTGTCTGTCATTACTGCATTTTATTTTCCTTCATCATGAAAGGACGTGCAGCGTAGTCCAAAGAAAGAAAAAGGGTTTCCCTTTTTTTTCCCCTTGCAATGTATTCTAACGTCTTGCCTCTATGTGCTGTTTATTCACTGACAGACTGAGTCAGCAGGGATACAGCGTGCCCAGATTCAGAAGGAACTGTGGAGAATTCAGGATGTCATGGAGGGTTTACTTAAACATAAACAGCAAAGAAGCTCTTCGGAGGCAGGTAAACTGATGGGTTTGTCTCGTAGGAAATGAAACTGGATCATATCAATTTTTAAAGTACAAGCTCCATTGTTGCCTTTGTGTGTTTGAAAAAAATGAGACGATTACTGAGAGAAGAACAAAGCAATTATCTATTTTAAGTTGATGCTTTGTGTATTTGTTTGATAGCAACAGGTTGTAGTTCATATTTTAAAATCTGTTTATTGAAAACAATTTTTCTCTTTTTTCTACACCTTTCCCCTTTCGCCCAAACAGGCATCATGGTATCAAGGACGTTTTCATCTATTAAATATAAAAMTGAGGTATGGTTTTAGCATATTTACTCTTTTAGCATCACTGAAATTGTAATATGGCTATGATAAAAACAAACATTAAATACTTTAAGGATGTCTGAAGGATGTATTCAGTATGTTTCTGTGAAAGTACTGCATTATGAACTAGTTTTAAAGACAAGTAATTCTAACACTTTCATTTGTTCTGTATCTCTATATTCTCACTGGTATGTTTCTCTTTTCCATTTCTTACCTTTTCCTCTCCCTAGGCTCTTACCATAGTAATATAAACCCTGATTTATGGATATGTTTTGTACCCACCACACTTTTCATGGGAAGAAGTACATTGCTTTATATGTCTACTCAAATATTGAGCCTGGTTCTCAGATGGCCAGAGCACCCACAAGAAGAGCTGAAACTGTGGGAGCTCCCAAATGTTCAATTCCTCTGAAAATCTGGCTAGAAGTTACAGTTTTAAAGGGACATTGTCATGGTTGTCTAAAGTGTATGCAATGTACATCTGGCTGACAGAACTTTTTTTAAAAGTCTAATTGATGTAAAAATCTTTAAAAAGATAACGGGTTTAATTCTGAAAAGGATGATTTAGAGAGCTCGTACATGCCCAACAGAAAGTGCAGATGTCAGAATTTTTTTKWTTTTTTTTTTTTTGTTAAATGTGACATTATCCCTTTAATTGCAAAATCTATAGCTGCTGTAGCCATGGTAATATATTTTTCTTTTTAAGTTATAAATAACTGTACCAGGTGCGCACATCTAAATAAGGTGACTATTCTACAATCTTTAGGAAGAGGAAGTAGTCCCACCTCGTCCTCCACTCCCTCGGTCCTATGACTTTACAGAGCATCCTCCCATAATCCCCCCTCTGCCCAGTGATAGCAGCTCCTTGCTCTGTTATAGCAGGGGCCCAGTACATCTGACAGAAGAAAAGAAGATGTACCAAGTTCAAGGATATCAGAGAAATGGATCTTACTGTGTAAGTGGCTTAAACTGCCACGTTGTTCTTGAAGCATCYTCCCTGCTCTGCACAGTCACCGTTTTTGTTTACTCATCTGGCTACTTTTGTGTCATGGTTTTACTTTTGTTTAGTTTTATTCATAGCTGCACCATTTGCTCTTCACATCTTCCTGTCATATATTTTGTGCATATATAAGATGTCTTAAGACTTAAATTTCGTAAAATTGGATTCCTCTCCTCACTGGTTCTTAAAAAAACTTGGGGCTCAGTTTTTGAAGCTTCCACTGATTTGTTTCCGGAAGATCATTGAACAACCCCCACACCTCTGCCTTTTTATGGCAATTTTTTTCACCRTAATTTCTGAACATCTTAAATGTTGTTACTCAAATTAACTACAAAAAAAATACTTCTGCAACACCACTTGAACAATGGAACGCTGCCTTATAAAAGAGTTGTCACAAAATGATTGGTTTGAGTCTTAAGACATAAATTCGTGTACAAAACTACCTGTTTATTTACCTCACACCTTGATGTTCCTCAGGGTCCTGATTATAGGCTTTATAAGAGCGAACCGGAGTTAACTACAGTAGCAGAAGTGGATGAGTCTAATGGTGAAGAGAAATCAGAACAAATCTCAGAATCAGAATCTACTGCTAAAGGTTTGTCGCCAGGCACAGTGTTTACAACCTTTCAGCTTTTTCACAAGCAATACAGAGCTGAACTGCCTCGTGGTTTGTGTCTTTGTAGCCTGTCCATTTCTCAGTTTGATGAAACAGCTCCCACAATAAAATAATGATTTGATTATATGACGAGAGAAATTTCAGTCAATTACACCGCAGAAAAATCAAACATTACACTCACCAACAGCCCTGAAATCCTTATTGACACCATGTCTAATCACATCACTCACATTCCCCACACACCATTCCCTTGAACAATTACCCATTTTATGTTCTTGCCCTTGAACARTTACTCAGTTTTTGAATCAAGCTCCCGATGTTATGTCGCTGGAACGTCCAAAAAGGCAGCACCACAGAATTTTCAGGCTCTCATAAGGCAGGGAAACAATGTCTTTTTCTTTTTTTTTAATCTTGTAATTGTTGAATTGCCTTCTGTCCTCTGATATAATAGGAATAATGATCATGACCTTGGAGGGTACAGACAATAAAGGTCTTTGCAATTGCTAAATGCTTTAGATTCTTCTCTTCATCTAGCTTCCATAAAAGCTACTAATTGCTTGGTAGAGTCTTTTACCAGGAAGTGCTTCTCAATTCTGTTTGTTAAAACACACAGAATAGTTTGTTAAAGGTGACTTCAGGAAAATGTTCAGCTTTAGTGCCTCCCAAAAACCATAGTAAGAGCTTTCAGAAAAAATAACTAAACTTAGGGGTTTTTTTTGCCATAAGGGTTGATGTTTCCAGTGCCAGCAGCGTCTCTGCCCTGTTTTGGTAGTTTGACTGAGCATTTACAGAGCAGGCTGGTGCAACAATACCAGAAGTTTGCCAAGAATTATAATCATACCAGGATATTGTTTTCGTCAAAATGATGATAGAGGTTTTTAAAACTAAGGTTAGCATACCGTTTGGGTGTAAACAATGTGATATAATTAAGCTTACACTTACCAGACTGTTAGTCAATTCAGATTCTTTAGGGTATTTACTGAGGTATAATGTTAAGATATATATTAAATTTCTGTTACCTTGGTAGTGAAAAATGCAAGGTTTAGCCTGAGATTTGCTAATCATCAACCACCTAAATTGAGAAACTTGTCTTTCTGACAAYATGCCTAGGTTTTATTGACCTGTGATGTTTCAGATTATTCATAGTAATTTATGTCAAGAGGTAAAGTAATGATCAAGACAAAATAAGAAAGCCTATACTGACTGTATAAAGCAACCCAATACTTTTAGAACACCCCAATCTGCTTTCTGTCTCAAAGACAGAAATAATTTTATTATGTCCATTTGTAGAAAAACAGTCCTCAGTCTGGGAAAGCAATTGTACAACTTCTTCTAATAGAAATAATATTTAGGGGTGGGGGACAAAATAGCTGCAGTGGTAGCAASCAATGAGAGGCATTTTGTTTTCTTGAAGTCACTTCATTCTGTTGTTTATCATAGCTGTGTTTTATCATCTGCTCCAGGCGTTTGAGCACAAGAGTTTTCCAACAGACATTTCTTGTTTGGGGCATTCACTCAGTAACAATCCCCATGCAGTAGGAAAATGTAACCATTTCTGCATGTTTGAGTTTTGTCACAGTGTGTGTGCCATGACAGCTATACGCTGTTTCAACAAACATTTTTGATGCCGTTCTGTCTGAAGTTTTTAAGCTGAGAAGGAAAAACTCAAAGGCAGCTCATCTCTGAATTTTTTCTTTCTTGCTGTCTTAAGAAGTCATACTTCTATGATATAGTTTCTTATTGAGGGTAGTTCTAAAAATCARTGAATTTGAGAGGAAATTTAAAAATATTTTCCCAATTGTTGTGCACGTTACTGTGCTAAACACTTCTCATGTCAGCCATTTCCCTCTCTTTCAAACATCAGCAATTAAAGAGAAATGAGACTGTGTCAAGCAACCCTTGCAGCTGTCTGAGACCAGAGCAGTATTTATGAYCTGTGTAGCACATAAAGGTGACACAAGAAGAAAATGGAATTCTGCTGTGTTTTATCCTTTTTATGTCTAAAGGAGGCCCAAACTGTTGCTTTATAGCAGAATATCCTCAGCTCCTGTTCTCGCTCTCCAGCTGCCCAGGCTCAGGGCTGAGCTCATGAGCACACACACAAATGAGGCCATCCCARAGCTGGCAGGACCTACAATATCTTCACCCATCAACTCTTAGTACCTCTGGCCTCTCCAGTTTCTCAATCTGCCTTTTGAAGGAGAGTTCCCAAGGCTGACAGCATGTATTTCCTAGAAAAATAATCAACGGTTTTGGCAACGTTTTGCACAGCACTTTGCTTATTGCTTTGCTGTTTTGCAGGCTCACATTTCCCTGTGGGAGTTGTGCCACCCAGAACCAAATCCCCAACGCCAGAGTCTTCAACAATAGCATCCTATGTGACTTTGAGGAAGAATAAGAAGATAGATCTGAGAACGGTACTTGAAAATAACCTTTGAGCACTGATGGAGAGTGATGTGTTCATTTTTGCTTGGTAGTTACTCCGACAGTTGAAGTTTTTTAGTTTTCTTTACAAAAACAAGAGAAATCACTGTTACTAAAGTGTAACATACTGGGTTAAGGGAGACAGAATGTAGAAAGAATGACAAACTTACAAATGTTGTGTATGTTAATCTGCATGGAGACACTCAAATTGGGCAAGAACTAAATGGTAAATGATACATCTGCTAATCTGCTGCAGTTCAGGCTTGAGCTGAAAGCATATGAAGCATCTTTGAAGGACTCGTATTTGGCAATTTAACAGCCCCTTTGTAACAAATACAGACTTTTATCTTTTACTTTACTAAAATGATWCAGGAAATAGCTAAAGCAGCCAAAAAATAAGGATGTAGTAAGAAGTAGGCAGSTAAYAAGCCTGAAATTTCAAATTAGAGARTTCTGTTAAAGACAGATGTTTACCTGTAGTTCATGCAAGAGAGAGGAAAACCTGTGCCACAGATACAGCACGAATAGAAGAGGAAAAGTTGTAGGAAGAATGGGAGAGGAGTGAGAAGCTCGCAGGATGTTGACTGGAGAAAGAATACCACTTTTCATAAGTGAAATCAGTTACTGTGCATCTACTGAATGCAGCTGATTAGCCTGAAGTCGATTTTTATCTGTCATAAAAAGCACAGGTCTGCCTGAAAACCAGTGAATTTCAAGAACAGAGTAGGTAAATGGTTGTTATTTTGGGAAAAATATAATGCTTAGAATTACAGATTTTCAAGTGGTGATAAATTCACTTAGTTTCAGCCTGCACTTGCAGTTAAATGATGCCCAGCTGTAGTTTTTCTTGAAATAAAAAGGCAGGAATTGCTATTAGATCAACTGGTATAAATGTCCTGGATGATTAAATTTCAATTATGTTTCTGTCTCAGTCAAATATCTTGTGTTTGCTGCTTGTAAAATGGGTAGATGTAAATGTCTGGTAAATTGTTTCAGCTTGAGAGGGTGGCTTTGAGGGAGCCATCTCCCCATTCCCCTAACGTTTATCCTGGATGATGGTAATGTTATTGTTCAGAAAAGCAAATTATKCCTTCTTTTTATTTTGAATTTTGGYGTTCATTTGTTAATAATTGCCTCTTGTGCCTTTTTTTTCCACATACATGGGGAGGTCGTTATTTGCCCACTATTTTTCTGCTTTTTAGTAAATCTTTAGGTAATCTCTTGTGGTAATTTAACACTTTGAAATCTTGTTTTCTTTCATTCAAGGAAAGACCAAGGAGTGCAGTGGAGCAGCTGTGTCTTGCAGAAAGCTCACGGCCTCGAATGACTGTGGAGGAGCAGATGGAAAGAATAAAGAGACACCAACAAGCTTGCCTGAGAGAGAAGAGGAAAGGGCTCAATATCATTGGGGTTTCAGACCAGTCTCCTTCCCAGGGTTTGTCCTATGTCAGGGATAATCCATTCAAACTGGCACAGGTGGGTCCCACAGTGACCAAAAGCTTTCRTGTGTCCAGTTCAAAACCAAAGGTGTTCATTCGAGGCTGATTGTAGAGTCACAGACACAAAAGGACAATTTTTGTGCTTATGATAGAAATCACTTCTTTGCCTTTTTGGAAAAGAAACAGTTCAAATCCACATCCATTTGATTATGCACTGTCATGTTTGTTAACAGGGTGGGTTTTTTGGTCAAATTTACTTTTTGGTCAAATTTCGAACAACATGAAATTGGAAAGTTTGTGACTAAAACCAGTATCAGGGAGAATCACGACTCAGTTGATGTTGAAATGAAGTTGATGCTGATTTTTCTGCTGTGTAATATATTCAAACATCTGTAACATTTTTAAGTAGGAATGTATATTTATGATCATAGGTCCTAACTGCTACTCTTTTGCTGTGGTTTTTGAGCCCATAAAAACAGAACCCACACTTTTGTTTGCACTAATTCTTAAACTTGCTTCTTTGCCTACTACTTTCTAAATATCAAAAATTAGTTTTCTTTTCCAGCTGCTTAATAGAGTTGATTTTTTGGTTGGTTTTGTTTTGATTTTTTTTTTTAATCTTCTGGCATACTTTTTTCTTCAGACCACACAGTTTATTGACCTTTTTTTTATTATTTTTTCCCCATTAGTATGAAAATGCCTTTTGTTTTGTTTTGTAGGCATTTAAACACCTGATGTTCCAAAAGCAAATTAAATACATTGCAGTGTCAGTGAGTTAGATATTTCCAAAGATGTTTTAGGTTTGAGTTTTGGGGGTTTTTTTTCCCCCCTCTCAGCATGGTGAGCTGCTTCAGAGCTATACAAAAGTTACTTTTTCTTCAGGAACATTGGGTCCCCAGAAGACACTGGATTCCAATTTTACCTTTGCAACAGAGCAGCTGTATTTGGGCTGACAGCACAAATGCTCTATGTGAAGGGAATATGTCTGTGATTAACACTGCCTTTCTCAAGAAAAGTGTGTGTCATACCTGGGTAGGCAGCACAGGGGAGCACAGTGGGGGAATGGGCCAAATCTGTGCCAGAACTCAAAATAATTCTGTTCATTTCACCATATTCCTCAGTCTTCTGTGTGAAATCAGGGCTCTGTGGATGATCAGAAATTTATAGAATAAGAGAGATGTCTGAAATGAATATTTAGCCGATAGCCCATTTTACAAAATCACTTTTTCTATCACAACTTTAATTCTTCCAGAATGCTATTTGGCAAAAAGCCCCCAAGATGAGGTATTCTGCTGAGTAATAGCTTTTATTTCTAAAACCATAGTTGCTGTGTCTATTGATTTTTAGACAAATGGTGCAATGGCATTAACTGCTGGAAGTCTTTTTGACTGTGGTTTGGTTGTTTAAGAATCGGAGGGAAAAAAGGATTTTATAAACAGCCTGCTGTGTAATTTTGAAGTGATTACCACAATACAAAAGGAAGCTGCTTCACAATTGTTGTTGGGACAAGCGTATGATAAGGGCGCATACTTTAATTTAGGAGTGTAAAGACACTGATTTATGAACTGACTTACATGGAATTTCCTCTTAATAGAGTGCACGTGTTAGATCACAGGAATTCAGCCTCAAGATTTACTGCTTCCATGGCTCCTATTTTTCTCAGCTCCAGTTCTTAGATGAACCTCCCTTCGCTTGGGTTTGCTGCTCTGCCAATATAACGTTCAAAGTTCGCAATCTCAAGTCACCTCTGCCATCCTTCCTCAAAATTTTTATATCAACTTATTCTCTGTGCAGTGGATTTTTTTTAAAGAAATAMTTAATATCCTCTGCCATTATCAGATGTTATGTTGTCCTCTATTGAGTCAGTTCACAGCACAGGCTTGGAGGATACCCAAGATAATTGGAGAAAGTGCATGCAGGTGCACTGTGAATTTTGTGCTGAAAGCAGATTTTTATCGATTTTTTTTTTTTTCCTTAAACCAGAGAAAGCTATGTTATAAAAAGAGCAGTGCTTATGAATGCAAGTAGGAATGCTACTAAGCTTGTGTGTGACTGAGCTAAATATGAATGAAATTTCAGAAGATAAGGGTGACATTGAAATGCTGGAGAGGAAGCGGAGGAGCAGAAAATACAATAATCTTACAGACAAAGAAATGTTAGACAGGCTGAACTGTTTTGAAAGGCACCAAAATGACAAATTCTAAGTCCTTAACAATCYATTTTCCTTGTTGCAATGTATGCTTAAGGTTTTGTTGGTTTTTTTTTTTAATCACAGTCAGAGGACAGCAGGAGGAGGCTCAGAGCTGAGACTGTGATAACTTTGGTAACAATATTTCTGTGTACCAATTTTGTTCCACAGAATCGGAAAAAGGATGATACTGTATCAAGTAACATGAAGGAGTCAGAGAGCACCAGTAGAGAAAATAATTTGAAACAAAATAATGGGAGTCCTGGAGAAGAAATAGCACAACTTAAAAATGATGGAGAACAAGAACATAATTCAAGTTTTACTAAAGAGGTACAGAACTATTCCTTATTGAACTGTTTATCAGCTTGTCTTCCAGTAAAAAAATATTTTGAGCCACAGGCAGCAGAGTGGGAAATTGAGCCAGTTCCTTTTGCCTGGAAGATTTTTTTTTGGATATATAATAATCCATAGAGAATCACGAAATTTTATCAGATCTGTCTGTAACTGAGACTTTGAATTTTCTTGTATATGGTCTTTAAATAGGAATCATTGATATGTTCACTTCCTAGGCTAGCCCAGTGTAATTTTTGCTAGCTGTTTAATGTTCCTGAATTTTTTTTTGGTTTGGCTAGAGTGCATCAAATAATTACAGAAAGTAGAATAAAGCTGGCACAAAAAAATTGTCCATGGAAGTAGGCAGTACCTGTACTTTTTGCTATTTGTCACTGGTCTGATTTCTGCCTTGAAATAGTTTCAAACTGATCTGTCAGGGAATTACCTTGGTGTTTCTGGTACTAAAGTGCCCTTAACACTCGTCAAAACCAGACTGACTGTGAAGAATGGATTACTGGAGTTGTTTCTACACAATCAGATCCCACTTTTAGTCTAACATTTTTTTAAATATTGTGTACAGGGTTTTTTTTTCTCCTATATTTATATTCCTCAGCTTATCATCCTTTGCTTCTCCTTTTCCTCACTCATTTTTCCTTTTGTTTTTCTGTTTTATATTTAGGTTTTTAAGCATATATTTGATGGAGAATGGTATAAAATCAAATAATTCATTTATATTGTTATCCTTTAAAAACACTTCCTGTTGAGAGTCTGTTCCTTTGCTAAGTGTGCAAATACTTCAACAGGAAAATTATGTAATACAATTAAACTGTTTATATGTAATCAGACCTTTAAGAGCAGCGTTCGGTCCTATCAACAAAACATTGCAGTATCTGGAATCTCTGTTGGCATTGTGAAGAGAGGGTAGCATGGAAAAACAGGCAGGCTGCAATCCAAAGAGYTCAGATAAGTTCTGGAAGTCATTAAGTCAAGCCCTGCCCATGGACTCTGGTATAAGTTTGGGGATAACTCTATTAACCTGCATGGAATTGATAAAAATTTCTTAAGTTATGTAATTCTGAGTTACTAAGTATACATGATGGCAAAATTTGTCTGTTAATAAAACTGTTTCCTGGTACTGTATTTCTTATCTGCCACTTAGTGCACRTTACAGCTTTTTGTTTCACGATTTCAATTTTTTTATAGCTGTCAAAATGCGATGATCTTTTATCAGATGCACATGTTGTATCTGACTCAAGAGAAGTGAGTAATGAAGAGAAAGCAGAAAAGAAAAATAAATTGGAAGAAACACATGATGGTGATATAAGGTAAAAATCAAACAAGATGTTCAGAGGCTTATTTTAAACTTGCACATTGTATTTATTAGCTAAACGGACCAAGCAACCGCCATACATACTGAAAAGGTATATTTATATGTTTTTGAGTGGTTTACATATAGAGAAATCCAGTGAGAAGCTTTACTGCTGCAGGGGTTCAGTGAGAGGTGATGAGCTGGTGGGTGAAGCAATGTTTATTTCCAAGTATTGCCCCAGTTATAAACACAATGTGTTCATAATCCTTGTTTTGGCTTCCAAAATGTGTGTAATAATGTCAGTTCAAGCTTTGTATCAGTCAATTATKAATGCTTTCAGCCAGGGCTTCCATAGCATGCTCCTTACTGCTGATATTTAGGAGCAAATTCAACRTCTTATTCTGCATCTCCTGCTTTAATTTTTACCTCACTATTCTGGTGCATTGCAGAATTAGAGGGATATTATATCTTGGATATTCCTCTCTAAGGATTCATAACTTTAGTGTAAGTTGCACTGCAGGTCCTAAGTGAGTTCTTACATTAGGTCATAACTTTGTCACAAGGCCCTTCAGCAGCAGAAAACTGCAGGAGTGTATAAAGTAAAGGCATTAACTTCCAAGTGCCTTTTTATAAGTGTGTAACTACCCAAAGTAGAAGGGTTTCAAAACGCCTGCTTTAATTTTTACTACTCAGACTTGCAAGTTGCAACTTTTTTTTCCTATTAGCAGGAGAAAATTAAATTATAGCTCTTGCACTTAGTGGTTAACACCTGAAATGAAGTCAGAGCGAGTTCTAACGCTGTGCTTTTTTTTAACCAGCTTGCAGAGTGTGACCACAGTTGCAAACCACAAACCCAAAACCAGCTCAGAAGAAAGTGAAGTACTTAGTGTTCAAGAACAAGAAGGAATTGTGTCTTCATTTGAATTAGCAGCACAGTCTTCAAAAGGAAATCAGGCAGCAGCAGGTATGGAAAAGAGCTTGACTGAAGCACAATTTACGTTTATTCCATTTTGATTATGTCTTTTGATGCTCTGAAACYCTTTGTGAATTGAAAGTGCTGAGCTGGTCTACATGTGAAGTGTATAGTTTTATAGCATAGAGAAAAATAGCTTCCCAGTGGASAGCTACAGAAATTCCATTTTTCTGAGGTTTTAATACAGATTTTATAGTTGCTAATTCAGGGATTTAAATAACTATTGCCAGAAATTGAGTCATACTGTAGTTGTTGGTTGGAGCAAATCCTTCCCTATCCATCTCATAGAACAGCATCYCAGTCCTGGATATGTATAGATTTTTTACCTTTACTCCCTGCTGCTAAGTGGCCTTAGATATGCCCAAGATTGTGGAATCACTGAGAGTTTCCAATATTTTAAAATAGCAAGTAAAAACACCCAGTTTGGTCATGTTCTAAGGAGTAAGAAAGATGAAGAAACAGAAAACACTACCTGACTGCTACCATGACTGRTGGTGGACTGCTTTGCAAGGAGAGAAGGCTGGAACAAAGCAAAAGTGTATGGAAAGAGGAAAAAAGGGAGGAGAGTGAGTAGGGGAGGAAGAAGATGGAATTCAAGACATTATTAAGATATTTGCTGATGGGAATGGTTAAGTAAGCCAAATGGTTCAACTTATGGATATAAAAGGTGATCTGGACCTTTGTAGTGCAGTCAGCAATCCTTTCTGTGACTTGATAATGAAAACCAGAACTTGGGTGTACGTTTTGTAGTGCTCAGCAGAATAAAAATGCTAAATTCATCTGAGCTGGGATATAAAGGTGGGTCTGGGCATGTCCCAACTACTTAAATTTTACTTTTTCTTTTTTCCTCTCTCTCTCTCTCTCTCTCTTTGCAACATAAATAACACATTGGCATTCATGTGTTTGTTGCTCTACTAGTTATTTTTAGACCTGATTAAGGATCAACTATGCTCTCTCCTGAAGCTGTGCTGATCAGATTTGAAGTCTTGTGCAGCTTTCATTTGTTTCTGCTTAATGCTTACTATGGCTTGAAACGGTGATTTTCAAGCTCATGTTTACGATGGCTTCTGTAACTTGTATTCTTCTTTATTTTGCCGTACGACTCGCAGCGAAAAGTTTGCCTTCTTCACCAGAATCGTCCCTGTCACCAGCTCCATCCACACAGACACAGCTCACAGAAGGATCACATTTCATGTGTGTATAGTTACAGAGAAGTACGTTCTTTTTCTTTCCCCGCCCCTCCTGTTCCTCATCTCTTTCCAAGTATTTGTATGCTGGTTATTTTTGTGAGAAACATCTGCAGACCATACTCTGCACGCCAAAGTCACCTGCAGTGTTGAATATAAACTAACCAGAGGACAAACAAATTCATTATTGATTTGCTTGCAAGGAGTGCATTCTCTATCCAGCTACAAAGGGAGAGGGCTAATTGGTTTATCCAGCATGTTCTCCACAACTGGCAAGGTAATAGCCCTTGGAATTACATGAGAGGCCTGAGCTCAGGCGTGAGCATCACTGCAGATGAGTCTGGATGCTTCGGTCATGGTAATCTGTAACAGAGCTCAGACTTAGTGATGCACAGGAGGGAATGGTCTAAAGGCCTCAAGAGTTTATTTAAGACACAGATGGCTGAGGCATAACAGAGGGAAGGGAAAAATGAGGGTGGGAGARGCAACAATTGCAAAACTTTAGTTTTTGCTTCGTATAGAGAAAGCCCCACATAGCTGCTGTTTCCTTGTCATAGTGGGTGATTGCTTCCAGGAATCAAGCTAGAAAGCACGAGTTAGGCTGGATTTGCATGTTCCTACCTGTAGTGTGGTACACTTAATGAATGGCAATGGAAATATGAAGTGTGTGTTTGTTTATACAAGTGTTCAACGAAATTAGTAGGATACCACTGTGAATGCTTCAGCACTTTACCAGCATTTAAATCCATCCACATTTCTTTGTTGTCGGGAAGTGCCTGTTTCAATAAGCTTTCTACTAAAAGAATGAGCTTTGTTTCAATGGCAAGGTTAAATGCCATAGCTCATGTAACTTAAAGAAAGCTTAAAAATCAAGAAAATTCTAAAATTGAGACATGTTCAGTTATTTAGCATGAGATCTGAAAATGCATTTTTTTTTAATTTGTCCCAATGTCAATTGCCAAGCTTTCATCTCAGCAAAATTAGACTTCTTAGTCATCACAGAGACCTTTCTTATATGAACTAAGGACAAGAAACTATTTATATTCTTTAAAAAAAAAAAAAAAGGAAAATTATTTTAATCTTTTCTCCTTTTGAGAGAGTGGAAAATGCCATCTTGACATTCAGTCCTGACACTGCTGCTGCCTTCCTGACTGGTGTGGTCTGCCACGATTYGGTGTAGCTTGAATTTTTGTACTTTTATTCAAAATTTTTATTCCAAAACTATTTTAAAAAGATGAGTGGGGCTTTTTTGTTYTCGAAATACTGATTTGTGTGAATGCTTTTCAGTTTCACTATATACATATACACTAATCTATCRTTCATCTCCTTTTTAAATAGGACAAACATTCCCCATCAGCTCAGTTTTGGGTCAGTACTGAAACTGTACTGCTGGRTTCTGTCTGTAGGCACAGCATTCCTGTCAGGAACAGGGAAGCAACCAGAAATTCATCACCAATTGCATTAAGCTGCTTTTAGCTCTTGTCATCAGCTGAAATTATCAGATCAGCAAATTCATTTTGTTARGGAATTATGCTAAATAAAATAGAAATAAATAGAAAAAAGAAAGTGATCTGCCCCCCTCAGCCAGGTGTATCCCCATGGCCAATAGTCCTGTGTTAAGGATAATTCTACAAAGAAGCTTTAATTGCTTATGACAGAATGGTACGTCTGGGATGGCACTTGGAAAATTAATGCTCTTCTTGCACATGCCATGATGGAGAAAGGATTCCTGAGCTTCTGTTACATCTGTTGTGGCTGTTTTGTGTTTGGATTGAGTCGGGAAAAGCTCTTAACTACGTGCATATACTTTCCACATTGCTGCATTTGATGCCTCTGTTGATTGTTTCCTCGGAGTTCCAAAACAAATTCGTGCCACGAGCTGGGCTCAGCATAAATAGGAGATGTATGAAGCACAGTGCTTGCCTTCCCCTCACCTTCTGGGGCTCTGGTTCCAGTGCCTTGTGCTTTGCTGAAAGATTTTGGCACGTCTTTTCACGTGCARGAGTTCAGCATCTCTCGTTTTCGAGAAGTCTCAATGTGGCAAAGRGAACTTCCATGCTCTGGGATCAGCCCTGTTCATATGCAACCAAATTTTTCAGGCAGCATCTGGAAAATGTATAGCAGATTTCAGGGAATGAAGAGGTAATACCTATATTTGGCTTTTACAGTCAATTAGAAAAAATGATACTCCTGGCACAATGCTGGGGGAATTTGCCATAGGAAATTTGTGGCACAGAGGATATTGTAGGACTAAGGAGAGATCCCTTAACATAAGACTACTTTTTTGTCACAGCCCTTGTTTTGCAGAGACAAATGTGTATCTGTAACACTTAGACTTTAAGCATTACATTTTCACTGAGTAATGGAGGGATAATGACATTTTATACAGCACCTGGATTCAAAGCTCAGAAACATTTTTACCAATGAACTGTTAAAAGCTATTTATAGACATCCTCGCAGCAATTACCACGATACAGCAAGCTCTGGGTGGAGCACTTGAACTTCAGAACCCCTTCCAGCTACACCACCAGTACGGTGTAGCAGCTCAATAATTCTGCATCTCTCTTCAAAATGTGCCTGTCATTTGTAAGACCAGTGAGGATCTTTGTTGTTATTACTGGTTTTAGATGAAGAACGTTTGGAGATGACCATGTGTAACAGGATAAGGCTCTCAGAGGAAATAGACTTCCATTCAAAGTGGTGTAAATAAAAAAAAAAGCTTGGGTTTGCTTCTTGCTGTCAAAATATCTTGACAGCAGTGTTATTCATCAGGAAAATGGATTTTGGAAACAACTGATTTCTAAGATACTTTATTATGTTCTACACCTACATTGCTAGGATGAAGTCAGAAATTCTTTGCTGTGTTTAATCCCCTGAGTTCTTTATACAATATTCTGTTGCTAAAATAGAGTAACTTAATCTGTGTCTGTCTTTCAGCACTAATGGCTCCTGTTGAAACAATTCATGCCTGAGATGTATGGACCTGACCTATGAAAATATGAGAAGATATTGTACAGTATATTTTAAATCTATGAAATTCATAGTTCTGATGCTTTTGGCCACAGAGCATCGTTTTATCACTTCCTGGAAAATGTTTATTCCAAGAGAGCTTTAAATGGCCCACATGTACACTCAACAACCTTCAGATTGTTCTCCTGATACCAGCTTGCTGCTATGATTTCTGTGCACATAAAATAAAGGCTCTTTTTAATGTGCAGCCTACAGTCAGAACTTTATTTGCTGTTCTCCAGAATTTAATGTTCTTTTAATGATGGATCATATAAGTTTACTTTTTTTGCTTCTTTTAGATGCATAACTCGGTTAATTTTACATATCACCACTAAACCTTGTTTTACACTTTTTAAACATTACAACTTATTGTTTTAACAATTTATTTGTAAAATTTTTATATATATATACATATAGATATATTTAAAATGTGCCATTTTTATTATTGCTTAGTAAAAGATGTCCTGTTTCTGCTGTAATTATTTCTTGGTCAGGTTGCAATGTCAGCAGTTACTGCCACACTTCTGTCAACATAGACATTAATGTTAGTGGTTACTTTTTCTTGACTAAAATGGAGTGTAGGTATTTTGAGGTACTGGGCTTTTCCTTCATGGGGTTAGGGTGTGTACAGCAATAAGCAGGTTTTCAATCCAGTACTTAGTTTGTGTACAAATGTAATTATGTTCATTGTGTATATATTATACAATGAGCACATACGATGTAAGTATAAGAAGCCACTTATTCTTGTTCAAATAYGAATGTTCATATCCCATTTCTTTTATATCATATTAAATAAATGTTGATGTTCTTAAGGACTTGTATGGTTAGTGTTTCTTCCAGCAAACAGATGTCACACTGTGTTCCACCTTTTGATGTGGGGAATGCAACAATTCCTATCCCACTGGCAACATCACCTGTCAACCAGAGTAGCAGTGACAGACTCTTAAGAGATCCCAGTCTTCCTCTTCGGGAAAGAATTAAGGCTGCAACACAGAACAAAAAAAGACAACCTGGGACCGAGATGCAAGAAATACAGGTTCAGCTCCTGGCTCTCCCAGACTTGTGTTGTGATACTGGAATAATCACTTAGTCATTCTGTGCCTCCATTCCCTGCCTGTTTACACGGGAGGTAATTGCCTGTCTTAGTGGGGCGTGGTGAGCAGTAATTCAATATTTGCAAACGCTGATTGCCAAGTTCAGTGGGGTTAAGGAGAGAAGTGTGATGATTCCTTGAGGCTTTGGCATCTGCAAAGCGTCTGCCAGAAACTGGAAGAAAATCTGAAATAACTTGTCAAGCGTTGTCACACTACAGATGTTACCAGCTTCGCTTTTCCATCTCACACAGCTGCCTGGATTTGCCTGAGACAAAAGAGGTTTAGAAAAGAACGATGAGAAATGAAAATATTTCAGGGAAAGCTTTCGAATCGAGGATGTAAAKCTGAGGAATCTTTTACAGGTTCAGGCAACTGCTGTGTGCTTCAGTGCATGTGTGTGCCATGAGTGGTAAGGCAAGTTTCGCAGGAAGACAGCTGCCAGCTCCTGTTGTGCTTTTTTTATCAGACAAATCATATCCTGATCAGGYTAATATTGCTGTTCTAGAGACTCTATAATTAATTGTGCTTTTCCATAGAAGAGGGTCTGATACTGTCACACAGTTTGAAATAAGTCTTTACCATTGCCCCCCTCCCCAAGTGGGAGTTGGTGTTTGTTGTATTCTTCTGCCACTCCCAGCTCTGCTGCCAGTTCTTCCTGGGGCTTCTTGCCACAGGGACACAGAGAACGCTGTCTGGCTACTTGTTGTTTTGCCCTTTTCTCTGAAAAGTGAAAAAATTGGGATCAGAATTCAGCAGCAGAGCTTGGAGGGTCACAGTGAAAGAGATGGCTGAAGGAAAGAAGATGAATCATGATGCAGGCAGACAGCATCCAGCTGAAATGGTGACCACATAGCCCTCTTTTTTTGGAACAGCAGCCCCAAATTAGTGCATCCTTCCGTGCAAAACATAGAGCAAAGAAGAGGAATGTGATTTTTATTGCTCAGCCAGCTGAGGTTGAAGTTCACTGGCATCACTGGAACACCTGAGGCAAAGCAAATAGGACACACCCTGTTCTCTCCCTAACCCTTCTAGAGAGAGCCGTTTGCTGTCAAGTTTTGCAATCTCTTTCTGCCCTTGCTGCCAAGAAAAGAATTGCAACCAATAAAGGAAAGAATGACTAAGTGATTTTTGGACGTTTATAGATGTTGCCTGTGTTGAAAGCAGTTGTTGGTTTGGTCTATCTGTGAAGAAGGTGCAGTTTATGCTGGAGCTGGGGAAGGGTGGGAGAACGAGCAAGTTTTGCTGATGCAACTGTTGGCAAAGACAGCAAAGGTGAATGATGCAGGAATGTAGTAATGATCATAGACTATAATTTCACTTCCTGTGGGCACTTGCTGCAAAGACTTGGAGTTTCATTGGGTGCTCTATTTTTTTGTCTTATGGAAAAAAAAAATAAAAAATGTATGGCTTTGTGTTATCACAGAGCATCTACTGTTTCTTACCTCATCAGAATAATTCATCCCAGTGATCATACTCCTAAGATATAGAAATATCAGAATACTGATATGGTCAGCCTTCAAACATCTATTTTAAGTTTGTATCTAGGATATTTTTATATTTCTGACTGATTGCTTTATTGGCTATTGCACTGACACTTGTATATATGGAACGTGCTTTTTTTCGAAAGCAAGAGTCCTTAGGAATAATGCAACACATTCTCTACAGATGTTCATGCTTTTCAGAACCAATTACATCTATTTTTGTCTTTTGTTCACCATTTGCATTGTTCCAAGGCTACTAGAGAATGTGATTCTTTTAAGTCCCTTAATAAAGTGACATTACTCAAAAAGTTATAGTTGGTGTCTTGGCAGTTTTTGTATGTTGTGGACTGGCTCAAAGGGAAAGACCTCACCAGGCTGTTGAAACCCAAACCTTGTTTATATTATTACTGAGGTGGAAAAAGTGGTCTTCAGTTCATATTTCCTCAGAAATACCTGTCATAAAATGAATCCAGTAAGGTATTTTCAGGAAATCAGAAAAAAAAAAAAAAAAACACAACTAAACATTTCTATCTAAATCACATTAATTGGATAGTCTGTGACAGAATTATTATCCACCCTGTTGGATCCACTGGATATACCAGGAGTACATACATGGAAAATATTAATGAATTACACTGTTAGTAAGAGTTTTATTAAATTCTGCAGGACTGGGACTGGTGGCTTAAGTTGTATCCTGGTTGAGTAAAGCAGCAGAATAAGAGACATTTAATCAATGGTGCTGTTGGATGAATCTTACCTCAAAGTTTTCACTATGTTTTAAAGATAAGGTGGAGGGTTTTTTTTTTTCCTTTTCTAATAAACCAGAAGTAGTACTCATTCAGAAATGGCTCACCGTGTCTTTTCTGCACAATACTGTTTTGTCCCTGGCATCCTGGATTGTGCTATAATTATTTTCTGAAGTTGTTCTAGGGTAGTTTAGTCTTATTTCAGTTTGAATCYTAAGTTAAAATGTTATTTTCCATCCTTTAGAAAGTTGACGTTTAAATGGCCGATAAACAAATTGCCTCTACCTGGCATTAATAATATATCTGAACTTAAGTTTTTTAAGGATGCACGTGGAGATAAAGCAACATCTGGCCTTCATTTCTTCTAAAGGACGTTATATATGCTTGCTGCTATATCCTAGGAGCTGTTTAGCTTGTCCATATGGGAACACTGAAGAAGCTGCTACAAAATAAAATGGAATATACTGGTGGCTGAAAACAAATGCCTGACCCAAAATGAAGGCTAAAAGCAGCTGCTTTCTGAACTTGACACGCACAACTTGTTACCCAGCTGTTCCAGATGTGTCAGCATTCAAATGGTACTTGTGGAATGAAGGGTTTGGTTTTTTTTTTTTTTTTTTTTGTGGTGTCCTTCATTCTGTGGTATGCCAAAGAAAATGTTTTTAAGGTCTGTCTAAATATTATCTGGCTGCTGTGGTGAAACTGCAAGCAACTCTTAATTGCAGCTCTGGGCAAGTGACATCAGCACAAGGGTTGCTAATTGCCTGATGTGGCAGCCTGGCTGGGGATGTGTTCAAGAACACTTATTGAGGTTGGATTAGGTTCTGTTCGGGATAAAAGTAAAGCAGTAAGCAAATGGTGCTSTTTCCAGTGGACTGCTGTAGAGTATATCTGGACAAAACCAGATGTGAGATCATTAACTTCTTTATTACTGAAACCAAAACTAAAATAAGGAATTAATTTTATTTTTCTTTGTCAAATTCTATCCAGATCCCCGTTCTATGGAACGGGAATACTTCAAAGAATTTCAGACTAAAAATGGAAACACTCTCTTGCTCTTTTGAAGGTGAAATGAGTACTGTTAAAAAAAAAAAAAAAGAAGAAGCAGACTCTGCATGTTTAACTTTATATGTAGAACAAGCAAGATTTACTTGTAGCCTCCTGATTTGGTCAATGAAAATTTTCAGAAAAATACCTCACCCTCCTGTGTTGTCATCTGGTCATTTTCCTGTGTCACAGTGAAGTGACTGGTACTGTCCCGGACTCTCTTCTGCATCTCTAAACCCATTCCAGCGCAATGTGGAAAACATTCTGCACTCCTTATGTGGACAAAAACTGCCTTATCCAAACCACAGCTGTCTGTCCCTACAGGAGCAGCTGAATCCAGGCAATCAGTTTCTCGCTTGGAATGGCTAAAATCTGCAGGTGCTTATCTTGAAAGATTGAGTCAGCATTTCATGAGAGACCCAACACTTCCAAGTAACTTGCATGTGAATTGCCCTTTTTTTCAGCAATAGATTGTACTTAGAATTTTTTTTTCTAAGTAATAGATTGCTAGTAATAAAATAATCAGTAGCTACAAAGAAATACAYAAGAATTTATTTGAGGAAATTGTCCTTAATTGATAGTACATTTCAAAGCAATTGAGGAGAAAAAAGTGGCAAAATTCAGCAACTCAAGTCATAAATCACCTCTTCACAATATGAATTTCTGGTGAGTCTTGACACTACACGTGTAGTCGACTGCTTCGTATTGTGCAACTTTCTTCTTGGTAAATTCCCATCAGCAAGAACATGGAGGCTGTTTCACATATTTTAGCTCTAAAGATGAATCACTTTTTATTATTTATTTTATTGCTTTTAGTATTTTTATGCTCATCCACCAGTCTAGGAAGCAGCTGTTAGTGGCTGTTGGATTTACTCTTTTTATACACTGAAATGTTCTTACCTAGACAGAGGGGAAAAAAGACAGCTGAACTTTCTGATGCATGTTTTCTGATGCTTGTGGACTGCTGCTATTTTGTGTTTGGTTTCTGGCTACCTAGAGACTGCCTCAGAGAGTTTGCACATGCAAGGGCTGGTACTGCACGGAAGCCAGCTTGTGTAGGAGTCAGGACTAGCTGAAGGTGTCATTTTTGTGAGAGGGAAATTGCCTGGAAACATAAATCACCTTTGCATAACATTCCTGGCTGTTTTCTTAGCCTATGCCAACAGACCCATAATATTTTGTAACTACTGTTTCTGGTATATTGTGCCTACAAATAATAAATATTTTTAATAAAGACAAAGTGCCTGGATAATGTGTGAGATCCTGCTCACGATTTACAAGGTAGCAGCTACAAATTAAAGAACCAGCCTCAGCCGTTTAGGAGSTTGTCTTAGAGAAGAGGTTAACACTCATGGATTGCAACGTTGGGAAAACCATAGTTGCTTATATAAAATGATTGTATTGGAGGGGGGTAACTACTCTGACCTCACAGCTTTTTATTTTAAAACTTATTTCATGATTCTAACGCTATGCCATTCTGTGTGGTCAGCTAAATACAACCTAGCTAAGCTCCGCTTCATTTCCATCATCCAGAATTTAGGACGAGGAAGAACAGAGGTCATGACATTTTGATCATTTTTGCCTCATTAAAATCTTGTGGACCGCAAGGAGCACGGCTGGGTCATGTTTGTAAAAGGTGGGACTCTCAAGCCTTGCTTTGAGCCATGCCTGTGTCACAGAAGTGCCCCACACAGATTCCCACACATCCTTCCCTGGCTGGCTGATTCCAGGCTAGAGCACTGCAGTTACTTCACCTTTGAACAGAATCCCTACGTTTTACAACATTTTCAGGCAATTAATCATAGACTGTGAAGTCTAAGATCTCTACAGCTGATGGCTCCAAGCTATTAGAAGGATGACAGTATGCAGGAGTGAATCCTGATTACAGCTTTAGCACTCCAAACTAGGCAATTTCAAAACCTTTGGATGCTGTACCTGCATCTTTGAACGCAGCAAACGGGATTTCTGCTCGGTCGATTAGACAGCCTCCTCCAACCACTGTCGAGGAGCTGCTGATTTTAAGGACGCCCAGCAAGCTGGAGCCGTGTTTTGGAAAGTCCTGCTGGCGATCAGTATTCCTGCAAGGGGAGGCTTTCCCTCTCGCAGCCCGCAGCCCTCCCTTCCTCCTGCAGCTGGCGGTGGGCACGGACTGGCTGGCCTGGGCTGGGCAAACCCTGCTATTACCTGTTGGCCCTGATGCAGGAGCAGCCAAGCTAAGCTCCTTTCCAGCGCCTGCCCCGGGCAGATAATCTGCGTTAGGAGGGGATGCAGGAGATGGARGGACGGATGTCACCAGCCCAAGTTCAAGTGCTCACCCCGGGGGAACAAAGTTAGCCCGGCTGCAGCTGCTGCTGCTGCTGCTTTCCCACTGCGGCTTCCCTCCTTTTCCCTCTCTCCCGGGCCTTTGTCCCCGCGGCGTGGTTGCCATTGTGTGCGAGTTTTAAGGGATGAAAGCGAGCGAGCGCTGATGGGTGACATGATAGTGCTTGAAATGGGAGTGCGGATTGGTCCCGGGACCACGCGATGGAGCGAGGCGGACAAAGCCGGTGGCGGCGGCACAATAGGCTTAGGATGATCGCCGTGGCCAGAAGTGACCGACAAAAGAAACAAATATCGAGACGAGTTTGGAAAAAAATGTCCAGAAGTGTCAAAGTCGCCGTGGTCTGAGAAACTGTGCGGCTTTGCGAGCCGTCCAGATGTGGCGGGCTGCAGCTGACCTGTCATCTCTGTCATATTTAGTGTCCCTTTCTCTTCCTCCTGGGAATCTGGGTGCTGAGCACGCGCAGGAAATCGGGGATTACAAACTTGTCTGAACTTTTCACTGCCAGACATTAACATGCGGATGCAGCAGCCTGTATGTAAATGATGTTATCTGAGCTGTTTTATGCATGTGTTTCCAGGATAAGAAAGGAGATTATTTCATTGTGTGAACTAATTACCTGTGAAGAAAAAATTTAGAGCCTTTTTAATGTTAATGCCAGGCTGTATTTTTATTAACCTTCCTACTCAATGATGCAGTGTTGTGTGTTTATTGTGTATTTTCAAATGTTAAGGACTTGATCCTTTAACCCAAATGAAAGAAGTTCTTGATACGACTTTGCATAAACAGGTTTCTTTGCCAGGTTGGAGCCACATCTCAGAGCTTTCCTTTGGCCATAAAAGTGGGGTTGCTTCRCCAAATGGAAAGACAAAGTGACTTTTAAGTGTCATGGTATTGCTGCTTAATGGTGCACAGCAACAATTACAGATAAAAAGGGGACAATTATATTATACTGAAACTACAGGACAAATTACTGCAAAAMGGAAAAAATATATTCTTGGCTTAACCTGCACTTGCACGTAACCAGGGCAGCAGAATTTGTGTTGATGCAGCAGATCTGAGCCCAGATGGGAACAGCCCTTTTGGTTTCAGGTGGACAGATTGTATGATTTAAAGTTAAACATGCTCACACTGCAAACATTATGATACAGGAGAGAATTTGTGTGAGAATCTGATCCCTTGTGGTTACCACATCTCGGCTGAAATTCTGCATGTTGCTTATTAATGGTATAATTAGATAAGGGAGGAGGGGAGTAACTTTCAAATACTTTGTGTTTTAATATTTATATGGCTTTTAAACCAGCATTTATTTTGTCATACTTTGTTAAGCATGATATTAAACTGGGTTGTTGAGGTTTCACTATAGGACATAAACTGATGAGAATATGTTGCATATAATGGAAATGAATATACATGCGATATGTCAAAAGCAGGTACCATAGTACAATGCAGAGGTGGACTGAGATCATCTACTGCAATAAAAAGTCCCAAAATCTGACTGTATCAGGTATGCAAAAGACCTCCGGTATGTGTACTCTTACAAAAAATCTGAAAGACAAGTGGTTCACGGACATTGGTCCAGCACTTAATTTATGTTTTATCAAGGATGGTGAGGAGAATTCTTGGGGGTTTTTTTCTGTAAAATTCCATTTCAAGTTGGCTGCTTTGCTTCCTCTCTATGCGAATCTTGGGCTTGAGAAACGGAGATGTGAACATGGCTGAGGCACTTTTGTGTAAGATCAGGCCCTCAAGATAGCAGGGAGAACAGAAACCGTGGCCTGAAGTGGTGCCAAAGGATTTTCCTTGGAAGAAACAAGGCAGAAGTAGGTCACTGCTCTCTACAGAGCTGATACCTTAATGCTTTCAGTGCCTGAGTTACACTTCTATAATACATCCCTCTTTGTTGTACCTCTTATGCACCAGCACAACCTAAATCAAATGGTTTCCTCAACTTAAGAGGCCCCAGTTTTATGTGAAGACACGTAGGCATGGATTGTAAGACTCTCCACATTTCAAATYAGCTCTTTTTCACCTTGCTCTAAAAAGTTGCCTGTGTTTTCCAGGCTTTAAATAGCTACATCCACTTTTCACCCAGATGAAACAAATACTTAGCATTGCCAAACCCAGATAGAAATTCAGCTGTAAAKATGATGGTTCTGATAAATTATCCAGTTAAATGCAATATAAAGCCAAACTGCTGCCATYTGGCCTGAGAGTAGGACTCTACAGCAACAGCTTTCTAAGAATATATAGTGCCCCATTTTCCTCCTGTAACTTAAATACTATAGGAGGTTGTTTTGGGGCACTGCACTGCCTAGAAAAAGTACTGGATAGTGTTTGTTTGTTTCTTGAATACAGTTTACATGTGTCACTAGGCAAAAATCATTAAGGACACAATGTTCATCTTGACTGAAAACCAGCAGTTTTAAAAGACTGAAGAGACTCAAAAGCATCATGTCATTAAAAGTTAGGCCCATCTCTATTGAGAACACTCCATGTGTGTGTTTAACAGCAGCTTTCACTGGAAGGCTTCAAACACAGACAGCTACACCTCAGAGCAATCCTGGGAAAGAGACTCCATTATGTACATCCTAACCATGGRTAAATTGCTGCATAACAACATGATAAAATGCTTTGCTCACTCCTATGCAGTCAGTTGTTAGGAGAACCTGGGAGCAACTGAGCTGGGAATAGGATTCATGTGAGGTGGATAGCAGCTTTGCCCATTAGAAGACATGCAGTGCATCTGTAGGGCATTGAGCTAATTTAGGATCTACATCTCCCTATTCTGCAATGTATTCCAGGCTTCCTGAGGGAGTGAACCTCTGAACTATTTAAATTCTGAATTATGGAGGGCTCACAGTGCAACTTAGGCTCTCCTGTGTGGTAGGGGCCGAGTCCTCACCTCCCAGCAGCCATCCACCATAAGTTAACAGTACCACGATTTGCTGTGAGTTCCTCAAAATTCCTTAGTTCCCCAGCTTTCAGGCTGAGTTTGACAGTCTGGTCCCACAGAGGTCAATGTGAATTTTGCAATCAATACCAGAGACACCAAAGTTTCAGACAAAGCTTGTAAAAGTCATCTGAGAGCACACATCTCTGATCATTTGATTTGCACTGAAGGTGTCTGTTGCAAGATTAGGCGTAAAGCGCTCCATCTCAGTTTTCATTCCATCAGTGATAATCAGTGTGGGCATAATGCAAGTGTCCAAATGTTCCTATTTCCCACTGCTTCAGATAAACAGCACCAGAACCTGATCAACGTGTGCATAGCCAAAAAGACTTTTCTTTCTGTTTCCTTGTCTACTTTATGAGGATCTCACCCGTGCAGCAACCATTTTCAGTCATTTCCGTGAAATAAAACTTCATTGGGAATGAACAGCCTCGTAGGTCTCCCAAAACTGGTGCTTGTGGTGACTGCAGTGGTGACAGCATGTTGCCTAACTCGGTGTGAAAGACATTATGCATTTACTTGGGCTGGAGTGGCCAGAGCTGACCAGGGAAGATTCCACCCTTGTCGAGAGAATGACCCCAAGGAGCTGATCCTGCCACAGAAATCTTCAGCCTCTTGCCCCAGAGCTGCCAGGCGAACATCAGAGCACAGAGACACGCTGGCCCCTCACACTGAGCAAACAGCAGTGGCAGTCATTCCATCCACAGAGTTGGACTGCTGGTGTTTGGTTGGGTTTTTTACAGGTTACTGCTGCCTTCTGCATGGCATTTTTGTGGCAAAAGGGGCTGCAAGAAGGCTGGGTATTGCCCTCGTTAAGCCAGCTAGAGAAACAGAAGGTGCAGGGAGGAGGGGCGCAGGAGAGATCCATTTTTGCCAGATTGCAGCTAGATCCCAGCTTCAGAGGCCAAGAGTGGGGAAGTTTGCAGASTAAAACCGCAGAGATTTGACAAGCAGGCATTCCCCTGGCTCTGTTGTCAGCAGGCAGACAGGCAGCACAGTTCCTTTGGCACAGAATTGCTGCAGTGAGCTGATGAAGATCTTTTCAGTCCCTGGGCTTCCCAGTGCTGTCATGACAACAGCTACTTTCTCGGTCCTGCTGAAACCCCTTTTCACATTCAGTGAATGCCGTGCACAGAAAAGTAGGTTGTTCTCATCAGTCTCCCTCTCTCTCTCCCAGATTTGATTGATTGAGAATAGGGAGGGGTGCTGTAGTTCTACAAGCTTGGCTTATTTTCCACGAACATGATGGATCCTTCATCTTACAGGAAAGGTTTCAGGAGTTATGAATAGCAAACGGTGTTTTAATAGCTCAGAAGACAAATGCACTATCTGTAATAAACATTTGTCATTAGTGGCAAATGACAATGAAGTCATCCTGCTGGTTTTGTAATTGTTAAATTACTTTTGATTAATTYGAGTGTGACTGCTGCTGTTCAGTGAATACCCTAATAATGGCAATTCAAGTTTTTAGATGCAAATCTGAACTTTTTCTGAAATTCACGTGTTCGCTTGGGCTCAAGCCTACCAAATAATAAATTCTATTTAAGTAAACAACTCCTGTATATCCTTAGCTGTTTGATAAACTTCCCATGACCTGAATTTTTCTTGTAACATAAGCAGCGCAGTGGGGAGAGAAGATGAATTGTCCAGCTGTTAAAGTTTTGGGAAATCTGGACTTTGACACCTTCTCCAAGACAGTATCTTGCCCAAGGCTGGCCAGAGTGTGTGATAAATCCCTCTCTTAAGGATAACCTCTCTCCCTGAAGTCTGCAGCATGCCAAGATCTGGCGATCATGGAGAACACGTAATCTCACTTGCTTGTCATTTCTAATCTCACGGGATGTAGCAGGACCCTAAATTTGTCATCCGYGCTATCGTGGGAATTCTGAATGGAGCCATCAGTCTTTGAGGCTGCATCCAAACCTGCCTGCAGGGACTCAGTGCTGCAGTCATGCAGCTCAGCTCAGCTGCTGTGGCTCCCAACCACGACTCCCTTCCCATGTTTACAAAGCACGGTGCAAGGCAGGAGAGGTGTGAATATGATTTTCATCCCCATGTGAGGCTGGGGCAAAGCCAGGGTATATGGTTATATCCGGGAACCCAGAAAAAATACTTACTGTTTTTGCAGATCTGGCAATGCCTGTGTGTCTCTGTGTAATGCGGGAATAACGTCTCAATTTTACAGAATTACAGGATAGTTAAGATTGGAGGGCACCTCTGGAGATCATCAATCCAAGCCCCTGCTCAAGGGAGCAACAGCTGGAACAGGCTGCTCAGGACCACGTCCAGGTGTGGTTTGAGTATCTCCAGGAAGGGCCATGCCACAACCTYTCCGGGCAACCTCTTCCACTGCTTCAAAGGGAAAAAGTTTCTTCTGATGTTGAAACAGAATTTTCTGCATCTCAGTTTGTGGCCGTTGACTCTTGCCCTTTCCAGATACCACCAAGTCTGCCTCCTTTTTCTTTACTTCCCCTYTCAGCTATTTATACCTTGATAAGATCCCCCCCGAGCCTTCACTTTTCAGGGCTGAACAGTCCCAGCTCTCTCAGCCTCTCCTCATCTGACATTCCCCACTCCCTTAATTATCTTCAGGGCCCCTTGCTGGGCCCACCACAGCCTTGTTCTGGGAAGCTGAGAACCGTGTTTGGAAGAACATGTGTTCACAAGAGCTTGATCTTGGAAAGACAAGAGATTCCTTCAAAAAAAAAAAAAAAGGCAGGAAAAAAAAGTAGCACGAACTTTATAACTAGGTTTCCGCAAGGGAGTTTTCATTTAAATTTTATGAAACTTTAATTTTAAAAAACTTAAAACTGCTCTATGGAAAACCCATATTCTGGTTATGACCACAAATTGAAGAAGGGAGTTTTAAAGTAATCCTGAACATGGAAAGGTTGTTGTAAACTTGTACGCCTTCCAAGCTGTGATTTGTATTTAATTAGCATTCAATTCATTATGCATTTCTGTTTGGTTGTAATGGTTACACACCGGTTTTGCAACATGCAAGATCTTGATTACTTTTATGGTTTTTGRAAAGAATTTCCATGTGTGCAAAAAAGCCTCTGCTCCCAACTTCACATCCACATTTTTAGGTTAGAAAAAAAAGGGATTTACTGCCTAGTGGGTTTGTGCAGAATTGTCCCCTCCATTGGGATGAGCTCCCCTGGTTTTATTGTGAGGCTCTGCAACAACAGACCTGCAGAAAATAAATGGACATACTGGTGGCAACCCTGTACATGTGCTCAGGAGCACACCTTCATTTAAAGCTGGAATCCAGCTCAGTTTTGCATAAGAATGTTGAAGAAACCAATTCCCCAAATTAACAGCATGTAAAGACACTATAATCTGGAAGCAAATATTTTAATTATCTCTGGTTAAAATGAATCTAAATTGCACCACTTCAGAATGTTGATTCTTCTGAGACTTCAGAATTTTGGCTGCCTTTTACTGAAAAAGAGCAAACYGTGCCAAAAAGAAAATGTACACAAGGAGGTTTAAGATACTTTGGGAGGAAAAGAAAATCTTTCTTTAGTTTTTTTAGTCATAAATAAAAATATTGACAATATTGACGACAGAGAAAAGAGGCTCTATTTGCCTGTAGTGTCCTACAYATATTATTGTTTTACCTCTTCATCTGATGTATTTCACCAGTTATCTAAATTTTCCAACGTGGCATTTGAAAAACTTTCCCAATAGCTTCAAAGAGAAGCACAATGCCTTTTTAGCACATACTTATGCAAGTCCCTGGAAGTCACAAAAGTTGAGAGCCACGAGGTGACAGAATTAGTATTCAGCTGTATCAGTGCAGAAGTACTGCGAGTAGCTTTTGTTTCTGAAGCAAATTCTGAGTTCACTCTCAGTGGTATCTATAATAACTAATAGCTTATCACACTAAATAGTACCTACTTGAAATTCTGTGCTTATGTTTCAGTTTTTGCAGCAACCTGTAGAACACATCAATCGATGAAACACATTACAAGGTCTTCTAATGCTTTGAACTCACAGCTTTATATCCTTCACTTACAAGAAACCTTCATGCTTTCTTATTTTGCTTTTCCTGTTTTCCTTCAATATAATTTGACAGCAAATTGAACATCAATTAGTGTGCATTTTAGGGGTTTTATGCCYTTTATAAGGCATCTGATTCCTTTCAATTACATCAGAATGTCTATGGAACATGGGCTTTCTCTCACTGTGTTTATAGATGGCTTAAAGCAGAGATGTCCTCATCTCCACTGGGCTGGCACGTTGTTACCACAAATGCAAACAGAGCGAATGTTAGGATGTGCTTTTGGATGAGCTCCAGAATGGCAGAATGGGGTTTTCCATTCCTGAACTAACTCCTGGTCCTTTGTGTCACCTCGGTAATTTTTAAATTTTTCTGTTCCTCTTTTCCCCATCCCCAGAGTGGGCAGTGTTACATTTAACTGAGCTGTCTGGAGTTTTCTGAAGTTTCATGACCTAACAGCAACAGAATGCCATTTTATTTTTTTTTCTCCTAGTTACCACTATAAGCCGTTCCTTGGTGCAGCTCATGGCAGGAATTTCAGGGACAGCTGTGCTGGCASCAGAGGAGAGGCAGTGGATCAGCGTGACACAAACCATGGGCAGGGAGAAGGGGGAAGAAGGTCCCAAGCAGTATCAAGTATTCATTTTGCTGCACAGTGTTTTGCAAAGCCAGCTACAACCCCAGCAAGGGCTCGCTGCTCCAGGAGAGAGAAGAGGGACCCCAGCCCAATAGGAATTCCCTGTTTGACCCAGCCTAAGCGTGGCTTGAAGTTTCTTACAGTCATGGTTTCTAAGCAAACAGCATGGGGAAAGATTAAAGGCAGCTTTAAAGAGAAAAGAGCATGGAAGTTGAGTTYAAAGGGAGAATTAACTGGGTGCTGCGGGAGAGGGTGGGGTCAGAATTGCAGCATGAGGCAATTTCAACCCAGTCTGAAGGGAAGGGTGAGAACCCAGCGCTGGGCGCTCACTCGAAGCAATGAGAGATCTCAGCCTCTTCCTCCAGACCTTGCATTTGGATGGGGAAGGGTGGGGCAGAAAGAAGAGAAGGGTGCAGTTTCCAGAGGCTGCTGAGCAGGCAGAATACTGAGCAAGGTGAGTCATGAGGTGCAGGCAGCAGGAATTTCCTGCACTGCTTAAGACATGCATGCAGAGGCAGGGGCTGGAGAAGGGAGCTCAGTGACCAACTGCTTGGGCTTACAGAATCTCTCCTGGTATCCTAGCAAGTGCAAGACTGGATGTCACCTTTCCCRTACCTCAGGCCTATTTAATTTTTCTTCTCTCTTTATAGGCCTTTCTTACTGTTCTGAAGTGTTTTGCTCGCATACTGTACATGATAATACTATAATGCTGATCAAAGTTAGGGAAAGACCCTCAGGAAACCTGCCTTACACATCTGAAATCTCCTGCTGATCTCACCTGAGTGTCCTTCAAGAAAACCCCACAAAACAGCAAAATTGTTGTGACTCAAGAAAAGAAGAAACTACTTTTTCGGAGCGTGCTTGTTACTGATCCTGCTGTCAGTGTGGATGCCCTGCACTCTGGTACTCCTGAGGTGAGAGAATAAAATCTTAATTTCTTCTCCCTGCTCTGCTGTGTCTGCAAGTTGTTCGTTCTTGCACTACTGGTGCTTGGAATCTTTGCCAGTGGACAGGCTTCTCCCGGTTTATCTACTGACTTTTTTTCTTTTTATTATTTTATTATTTTGTACTTTGTTGATTCCTCAACACAGATGTCTGAGCTTTTAAAGCATCGGTGTAAGGTGATCACACCAAGCTAGACTAAGCATATCAGAAACCCTTTGTGTGGAGGACAGAGTAACATCCACCCACAAAGCCCAAGTGAATGATGTGTTTTTTCTCCAAAGGATTTCCTAACAGGAATCTCCTGATTTGAGCTCTTATCAGATCATTCGAATTTAAATGATTTAGATGCTTTTGCAAGTTGTAGAATCACCTGGTCCCTGACAGATCTCCTCTTTCAAGAGGTTTGAAAAGTCAAAAAAACTCAGAGAAAAAGGAAATTTGGCTTCGGTAAGCTGTGTGGGTTTGTACAGAGAAAGCTCAGTGAGCAATAATGACTGCKGCTTGCACTGGGTTAGGACTTTATTACAGCACTCAACCACCGAGCCTGGATGCGGAATTTTGTGGTGCCAAAAACCTGAGAGCAGGACACCAAGAGATTATCACAGAGTTCTTCTTTGATGACTGCCTGCTGCAGTAGTGACCCTTTGGTACCGAGCTCTTGCTTAAATGCCAAGCGATTTCCATCAGGCAACAGAAACGTCCTGAGCTTTCCTTGCCTGACCCTCTTTGAATACACAAATTACCTAATGAGCTGGCGTCTCTACCGCCCTGCTTGGGGGAGTGGAAAGGGGGAGGTCGAATCACCCTGCTCGCTTTCAGTGCCAAACACGAGGAGCCTTTGCGTGCACACACCACCTTAAGGAACTCAGAGAGATTTTGGGGGGAAAAAATGTATTGATTGCTGTGAGCACACAGCGGAGTCGATCAGGACAATTTACATTCGGGTACATAGAGTTCTTTGTGATAAAGTTTCTCCCCTTTATCTCATATTCATAGTTTCTGAAAGGTGTCTTTTACCCAGGTCCTTTATATGTTTTTGGTTTCTCCTGGCTCCATACCTCTCTGGCTCTGTCCCTTGCTACAGCACAGAACTCCAGAAGGGCATCAGTGGGTAGAAGAGACATAGGAATTATTTCAGCTACTGCCGGGTTTGGACTGAATCGAAGGGTGGGTTGTTTTTGAAACGTCACAACTCATGTTTGATTAGACCAGTGACAGCAACATCCACCGGGAGTCCCACACCTTCCTCAGCAGAGAGCAAAGCTGTTCCCAGGAAGAAAGGCAGAACAGGATACAGAAGCTCAGGGCTTGGTGACTGTTTTGGTGGAGTTAGGAGACCTGTGATACACATCTTGCACATATGGGAAACAGCATTACAGCTGTTCTTGTCTTTTTCTTCCTCTGGCTTTTTTTTTAAAGCATTCTTACCATTTCCACTTTCAAGCTGAGGTTGGCTTCTGGAAATTTGAGGAACTATCATCACTTTTTCACTGTTGTTGGGTTCCAAAGTTTGCTTATGCTACTCTGCAGGTTAAATATGTTATTGGTTTGTTTTCAAAGATGAATCCAATGTCATGTCCCTCTGCTCCAATCCTGTGTTGCTGTCTCAGTACTGTGGCTCTCTATTTTGATGCTGCTACACCACGACTTGTTCTTGTTCCTGCTCACAGCTACCTCTCCTGATGGGCTGGGAGCCATCTCCAGCTATGCAAATGCAGGTTTTAGGAGCACCTTTTCCAGATTTTAATCCTACGCAGTTAACTTCTCCTGGAATCCAGGATCTCTGTGGCCACGCCAGATATGCCTGCTGTAACTTGAAGTGGTGATGTTCTTCCTCATGTGCAGAATGCACAGTGTTTTCCTGGACTGTTCTGTGTTTTGCAGTTTGTTTTTAAACAAATTACCATGGCTTCACGATTTCTGTTTTAAATGTAAGCTTTGTAAGAGTTGAGTAAAAACTGACAGGTGTAAGACATTTAAAACTCACGTGGAATAGCATTTTATGCTTTCAATTACCCTCCTCCATCTCTTCAATAATTTGCCAAACTACCTGATTTTATCTCTGTGTTCAGATTCTACCCATCTTCCTGTTCTACTGCAAATTCCCATCCTATAAACTTTGTAGTAAACTTTATCCCATTTTACATTATTATTAAATGACTTTAATTTTCAAGCTCTGTTCTGAAGGCTTGTAAGTGATTGACAAGCACCCTGTTGAGCTTTCACCTTTCCCCTTCTACACATCCATAGGTTTAGATTAGATATTAGGAGGAAATTCTTTCCTGTGAGGGTGGTGGGGCCCTGGCACAGGTTGCCCAGAGTAGCTGTGGMTGCCCCATCGCTGGAAGTGTCCAAGGCCAGGTTGGATGGGGCTCTGAGCAACCTGGGATAGTGGAAGGTGTCCCTGCCCATGGCAGGAGTTTGGAAGGAGATGRTCTTTAAGGTTCCTTCCAATTCAAACCATCCTGTGACGCTATGACATCTCACATTCCCCTTTGGTCACACAGCTTTTCCCCGGGAGCAGGAAGCCTGTTCCCGGACAATGGAGGTTTAAGGCCAGTTTGTTCTGGTTTATTCTCTCTCCTCACTGCACGGCGCGACCGCTTTTTTCATTCCTTTTTGTCAGCGTCGCTGAAAACCTTTTCCTGCCTCCTTTCTGCCTCAGCCGAGCCCGTGTTTCGGCAATTCTGCCCGCCTGGTTTCGCACCGGGACCCGCAGCTCTTCCCGAGGAGCCTCGGTTCTCCCTGTCCCGTGCGCTCCAYGTCCCGTTTTCCCACTGCAGTGCCCGTGCGAGGAACGGGGGGCACCGGGGCCGCCCGGACCCGCAGTGCCCGGTGCCACCGGAGCTCTCCCGGTCCCTCCGCCTGAGCCCCCCTTGCTCCCGGCAGCGCCAGCCGGGAATGCTGGTGCCCCGCTGCGGGACGCCGGCGCCGCCGGCATTTGTCCCGGAGCGAGCCGGGAGCGCCTCGTCCCGCGCTCCCGGCGCGTCCCGCCGGCGTCCCTGGGGATTCAAACCGGGATCCCCACGGGATTCAAACTGGGATCCCGGGGAATTCAAACTGGGATTCCTGAGGGATTCCAACCGGGAGTCCCTGGGGATTCAAGCCAGGGTCCCCGGGGGATTCAAGGTGGGATCTCCGGGAGATCGCAGCCGGGATTCCCCGGGGACTCAAGCCGGGATCGTCGGAGGATTCCAGCCGGGATCCCCGGGGAATTTAAGCTGGGATCCCTGCGGGATTCAAACTGGGATCTCGGATTCAAGTCGAGATCCTCGGGAGATTCCAGCCGGGATCCTCGGGAGATTCCGGCCGGGATCCCCGGGGGACTCAAGCCGGGATTCCCGGAGGATTCCAGCCGGGATTCCCGGAGGATGCCAGCCGGGATCCCGCAGCCCACCCGTCACCGCCCCTCGGCGCCGGGGGCGGCGGCCGCCGCTCCGCCCTCCCCGCGTTGTTTGTCCCCGGGCGCGCTCCGTAGCGCGTGCGGCGGCGGCGGCACGAGCCGGGCTCCGCCCCGCCCCTCCCCGGCGGTGCGGGTGCGCGAGGCGGGCGAAGGAAGGAGGGGGGCAGGCGGCGGGAGCGCGCGCCGGCCGCGCGAGCGCGCACGGGGCACGCGCGCACGCCCCCGCCGTGCGCACGCCCGCGGSCGGCCCCGCGCGCGCGGCAGCGACTCGCAGGCGCCATGGCGGCCGCTCGCTGCAGCGACATGGCGGAGCCCCAGCGGCGCCTTCCCGGGCAGGCGGCGCCCGCCGAGGAGGAGGAGGAGGCGGAGGTGGCGGCGGCGGCGGAGGTGGCGGCCGCCGGTGGGGCCGGATCCTCGTCGTCGTTGTCGTCGTCGTCGCCGCCGCCGCCGCCTCCGTCCTCGGCCGCGGCGGAGCCGGAGCCGCTGCTGCTGCTGAACGGCGAGGCGGAGAGCATGTCGGAGCCGAGCCCGGAGAGCGCCAGCCAGGCCGGGGACGGGGAGGACGAGGACGAGGAGGAGGAGGAGGAAGAGGAGGAGGAGGAGGAGGGCGGCGAGGAGGAGGAGAGCAGCCTGGTGGGCAGCAGCAGCAGCAGCACGAGCAGCGGCTGCTGCAGCGACGAGACCCGCTCGCCGAGCCCCGGCGGCGGCAGCGAGGCCGACGCCAAGGAGGAGCCCAAGGGCCCCCGGGGCAGCCAGGAGGACGGGCCGGGCCGCGGCGGCGGCGGGGGCGGCAGCAGCTCCAGCAGCGTGTCCAGCGGCGGCGACGAGGGATACGGCACCGGCCCCGGCACGGGCGGCGGCAGCAGCTGCGGCAGCGCCACGTCGGGGGGCCGGCGGGGCAGCCTGGAGATGTCCTCGGACGGGGAGCCCCTGAGCCGCATGGACTCGGAGGACAGGTCAGTGTCCGGCGCCCCTTCCCCGAGGGGAGCGGCGCGTCCCGGGGGCCTTGCCCGGCCGCCTCCCCGCCTCGCCGGCCCCGCTTACCCCCGGGCGCCGCCCCGCTCCCGGCCGCGGGGGGTGGCACGGCAGCCACAGGTTCCTCCGGCCAACTTGTGCCGGGCCCCCGCCCCTGCGCCTCGGGCCCCCCCGGCGGCCCGGCCCTGGCTGCGGAGGAGGGGGCGCTCCCCGGCCCCGGCCGCCGCCGATCCGTGAGAGCCCCGAGCGGCCCCGCCGGGCGCCGCCGCCTCCTCCGGGGGCCTCTTTCCTCGGAAGCTGCGGATTTTTYTCTCAGGTGGTGCTTTCGGGGTTCTTCGGGGTTGTGTCCTGCGCCAGGGCGCAGGTGGGGTGTGCTAAAGCTTCGGAATGGGAAATGCATCTGTGGATGCGGTTTTACCTGCTCCCGCAACAGAGTCTCTGTTCTAGAGGCAGAAAACCGAGTGAAAATCTCTTAAAACAACAGAGAGAAAAAAGCGCGTTTACTAAAATAAAAAAAAGGAGACTAGCCTGTCCTGCATTACGTGTGCACAAGTAATAATCGTGCACAGTGTTCAGCGAGGCTCAAAGTCATCTTTGAATGAGTTCTGTGATTGTGAATGTAAAGATGAGTTCTTGAGCTTTTGTATGTTAAAGCTACACGTTTGATTTTTACCAAGATTCCAACTCAGTTCTTGAGGAAAGGCACAACCGAATTCTCTACGCACGGTTGAATTCTACCATTCAGGTCTGTTTCAGCCTACGAAGTCAGGCATTTCAAAGAAATTTCAAAACTCTCTTGGATGTTGCGTGCAACAGTTTAATTGAAAAACTGAAAATAGGATGGAAAAGGGCATAAAAACAGTCTTAAAGCGCTGTACATCCCGTTACTAATTAGTCCTTTCAAATAGTTTGAAAAACTTGTACAATTTTTCTATTTGTTTAGCGAAAAAAGTATCAGACTTCCCTGCTAGAGTTACAGTTAAGTAACAATTAGGATTTTGTTTGTATTTTCTTAAGATAGTTTCACTGTTAAGTGTAATGAATTACGTGGTTTGGTCCAGAAATGTACTTTGAATATATGTTAGATGAAAATCTGTGTAACTATACAAATACCCATATTTCAGAATGGAAATCGGGCATGAATGGACCTAACCTCGAAGATTAAAACCAACCAAACAAACCCCTTGTGAGTCAGTTCCCCAAAGCCATGTAATTGGCCTAAAAGTCTTAAGAAGACAGAAAAAAATCCAGTTCTTTGGTTTCCATCCGACTTTTGAGACTCACAGAAGTCACATTTTCTTTCTTCCGAACTTGTGGAAGTTGGAAAAGCGGTGTGGATGTTGGGGTTTGTTTGTTTGTAGGTTTTGTTTGGGTTTCGTTTATTTCAAAAGCTGAGATTTGATGTGGAATTGAGTAAGTATGGGAGTAGACTTCTGGTAAAACAACAGGTACATAAAGGAGTTTTAAGGTAACAGTTTCTTGTTTTTCGTGGGATGAAAGTCTAAATCTAATTCTGATCTAATCCAAGTGTGTGTCATTTTGCGGGTTGAGGAAATAACAGAAATAACTTGCAGGGGTTTTCTGGAAGTGGTGTCATTCTGCCTTGCTTGTGCACTCCAGAGCTGGTGTGCTACTTTCTTTCTCTGTCATTGTTCTCGTGGTCCTCTTGCTGTACATGGTTAAATCCACGTGTGTGCTCATTCTTGCTACTTCCCTGTACCAGTTGCAGGAGTAGGGACTCTTTGTGTTTAGTAGTTTAAATTAAAGGACTGTGCTTTGTCTTTAATCTTTGCAAAGTTTTATCTTGAACTGCCAGGATGAAAACTTGGGGTGCTGAGAGAGCATTTTGTAATTCCAAAGCCTGCTTGTTGAGTTGGTAGGAAAGGAGCAATGTTACCAAGAATGCCATTTGTTATTCCTGGTGATGGAAAATTTCATTTAGTGTGCACTCTTTGCTGCAGCACGTTAGAATGCTTTATTATTTTTGTCCCATGTAGTCCAGCAAGTTGCTTGCTTGACATGGCGATCCAAATGATTGCTGCTGCTTGGAAGGCAGCCACAACATAATCCTGTGCCTTTCAGATGATCAGACAGACAAGCAGAGTGTTGCAAAAGGTAGGGGATGTGCTGAAGAGTTAGTGTGTGTAAATTGGGATGGCGAAATACCAGGGAAGAGCTGGAAGCAATTTAGGCTTAAGGGTGGAGGTAGAAGTTTATAATATATTGAAATCATTCATTGATTTGGTCACCTCTGCATTAAAATGGAAGCTCTGTAACTATTAGAGAACGATATTCTAKCTRTTAAGTGATGTTTTATATGGAATAGTTTATTGTACAGTACTTGATGACCTTTGCTGACTCCCTGTGTCTCCCAAGTCCTGAGGAACTTGGTGTCTGACTCTGTGTTGTAGAGTAAGATTCGCTGGAGAAGGAAGAGAGAGAAAAGGAAGGAGATGGAACACGCCTGACTTTACAGTCCCTGGGTTCAGCYAGAGGAAGCTGGTGGAAGGGTGTACTTGGTAAAGACTCTCCTGCTGTCAGCAGGTTTGGTAACATTCAGATCATGCCCCTGGGYTTGGGATTTTTTTTCTTGTTTCCTCTTTAGAAAATTTGAATGAATAAGAGGGTGTGGTAGGAGGGCCTGAATTCCATGACTGATCAAATTCCCATTTCCCTATGCGTGTTTTTTATCATTCTCCGCATCTCTGATTTTTCCTTCAGTGATATGAAATATAAAATACAAATAAAACAGCCAAAGAGGAAAATCTTGCATATGGTCAGAATATAACTACYGTTCAGCAACTTCTGTATTTTGAGAGTATCCACTAATAGAATAAGTAATTTGTAGGAAATTTGTAAGTACACAAGAAACAACTATAATGGTGACTRTCAATGCCCTGAAAATTAGGGTGAATTTTAACCCTCCGGTTCCATGCACACAGACTTTGTACTTGGTTAAAACAGGCTTATCTTCACTCCCAAAAAAACCCAGAAAGGAAAAAGCAAAKCCCAGACTGATACCTAGGATGAATGACCAAGTGGCATTTTCAGCTCAGCAGGAGAGTTCAGTGCAATAACCTTAGGACTGGCAGGTATCTCGTTGATCTGTAGTCATTCCATTTTTTCCCTGGGAATTGTGCTAAGTTCCCAGTACTATGCAGAAGTTTGTCTATGACTTTGTGGGCTCGGATCAGCTGGCTGGGTAATAATAGTCTGCATTCAAGCCGAGTTATCCTCTGGATTTACAGTTAGAACAAAGGCTGTTATCAGCTCGTGAATGCTGCTCATTTTCTTGAGCCTTTCCCTAACTTGAGTCCTGTGCTGAAAGGATGGATGTGTTCCTCCAGGATCCTCTGGAGCTGCTGGCCTTACTGCAATGCTGAGACACGACTTGAGAACATAATGGTTCAGTTCACTCTAAACCCTGAAGCTGGACCTAAGCAAATCCATGGATTTGGGTATAAAGCAGCTAAGCTGAGTGCAGTGGAGATGCATCTGCAGCTCACTGATGTGTTATTGCTGAATTATGGTATTTTCCTACAAACACTTAGTGTTAGTTTACTGAAATGATTTAAATATTGTTTAGTGGAATGCTTATTATAGAAATATATTTAAATCTGAAATAGTTTCATCATCAGATTTTGTTTGATTTAGAAAGCAGTGGTAGGTCTTGCAATTTTAAGAAGTTGTTGGGCAGAAATTTGAGTAGTAAAGCTGTATGAAGAGCTTTTTTGTTCAGCCTTGTGAATTTGTCTTGTGTCCTTGTACTCTCACCTAGAAGTAACCCCCTGGTTTACTGTTCTTGCATCATCTTTACCCCGCTTAGCAGTTTATCCTTTGCTCCCTCCTCCTACTGAGTAGGCAAGGAGCACTGAAAAGGTACATTTAAGCTGCAGGATCAGCTGTTTTGCTGAGTGATCTGTGAGTGCTGATTGATGTGCTGGTAGGCCAAGTGTAACAGGTTGTCTTTGAACTATGGACTAATCTTTCCCTTAGGCACGGCACTAATTAATGTCCATCTTATTCACAGGCAATTTTCATGTAACTYGTAAGGCTTTATTTTCTTTTTTTTTGTTTGTGGGGGTAACCTTTTCATGTTTCTTGTTATTCACCAACAGAATCAGTTATTGGGAGGCACTGACTCAAGGAATACTCAATAATACTCTGTGGMAGCTTAAGTTATCTTAACCACATAAGACTTGCAGAATACTTCTAGAAATGTTGTTATCTTGTTTCTATGTAATAGATTAGCAGTTTTGAAAACACATTTCGGATAAGTTTTTCAGTAATAATCTTTTTTGTGCTTAAGATTGTGAAGTTTTTGCATTTTATTAAGTGAAATGAGGCAGTGTGGAACTAGTGGGTTGAAAGATAAGGGTTTTAGGAAACTCTTGAAAATGAAAATTCTAGGATCTAGTCGGAGTTTTTTCAAATATCRTGTAAAATGAAGGCCTTCTCTTTTAAGATGTTTCTGATTTAAAAATATTAGCTGTTTAAAGTTTTAATTATAGTCTTTRTTTTATCTAGCTTTTAAACTCTTAAAAAAGAGAGGAACTTTCAAGACTGACTTGGCAGTGGCACGTGAGTCGTATAAGTGACATTTATGAAGGCAAATTTGAAATATAATCCAGAGGACATGTGGTACTAATAGGTGTGTTTCACGTATCCATGTGACCAGATTAAAAAGTGCTTCAGGCCTCTCTTTGCTGCATAGTCTCACTTGTTCCTATGCAGGAAGTGAAGAATCATTCATTAGCACTTACGGCAAGGTGGTTAAGTTGAATTTTTTTTTTTTTGCAGTGTGTGTAATATTGACGTGTCACACTGAGCTATACAGAAGTTTACCCGAGTTTCAGAAATTCTGCTGAAAATTATATTTTCAGCATTTCTAACTGCGTTGTTGGATTGTTGCTGTAGTTATTTGCTTTCAAATTGCAAAATAAACCCCTTGTTTCTGTAATGGTTATGTTCAGGCCTTTCTGGCACTGGAGAAAATAGCTTTTGATGGGAAGACAAAACAGCCCAGATATTTTGTATGGCGAGTATCTTTATTACTGAAGCTGTTGGTTGGTATAATTGAGTGGTTAACATGAGGTCTTTTTGTGAACTGGATGAAAGAGCTTGGTATAATGAGCTGTTATAGTTATTGTAGTAAGATGTAAATATACTTCATAGAATTTGAGAAAAACATTTTCCTATTCAGTGAGAGAGAGAAATGGTTTTGCTTTTATGTTGGATTTGTACATCCACATAGGTCTGTGTGCATTTTGTGACATCGAGTCCGGTAACTTCTAAATACAAGGTTTGATTGGTGGCTGTTTTCAGGGAATTTCCTAGGCAGTAGTGGAAAAAAACTGTCTTGGTTTTCATTTTTTTTTTTTTCTTTTCCCTGTTTCACTTTCCAGCGAAGTTAAACAGGCTGTTACGTGCAGCCCGACCAGCCATTTGGCAGAGATGTGACATCACACATTTCTGGAGCTGGTCGCAGATAAAACCAACTCTTTCGGATGATGCAATGGAAATGTTCTACCCTACCGCTCTTACTCAGATCTTTCCACAGCTTTCCAGTACCTGTCATGTATTTACATATGTTTTGGAAACCCCTGCCCAGCTGGAGAAGAACGGTGGGGGAATGAGCAGCACGGAGAGCTGGCATGGAAGTCAGCAGTGTGGAAATACACCTCGAACCCATTGCCTTGGGGTAGTTACAGAGCAGTCTGTTGTTGGCTGGGAAAGTGGGTACATGGCATAGAAGGGAGATGAAAAGCAGATGGAGCTTTTAAGACAGGAATAGAGGTTTCTGGCAGGGGATGATGTGAGATACACACAGAAAACTTTTGGGATGATGGGGAATGAGATATGTCTAATAGCCTGAGGGAAAAAAGAGAACTTAACCCGAAGAAAGTGAAAAATTGGTCTCTGCTGTAAAGTAGCCAAGTAATTGCAGGGAGTCCTTGAAACAGGTGGGAATGTAATCTCCAGTTAACTTGTGTAGGAGATGGGAACAGAAGAGGCTRAGGAACTTCTTTGTATGAGTAGTKAGTTTTATCCACTCTCCCTGTTGCTGTTAAAAAAATATGATGGCACGACTTGCAAAAATACAAAGTGGTAGTTTTGTAAGATTCTTTGAGGTAGACGTTTCTTTGCTTGTCTATCCGTATAACTTTTCTTTTTGATAACCTTATATGCATTCTTTCTGGGGCTCTTCATTTAGAATATGTGTTCAAATAAATTTGTTTTAGAAAATGAMATATAAATATTCCGTGTTATGCTGCCTGTTTATCATTGGTTTTGTGATATGCTAAGAAGTGATTACAATTCTCAGATTGTGGTTTTGCAGCATTCAAAACCAACAAAGAATTGGGAAAAAATTTTCAAGCCTTTCTCAATGCTGAAGTACTTTWTTTCCCTTAACAATGGTAAAATGCAAAGGAAGAAAGACCTGGGATTTCTTTTCCCATATCTAATTTTCTTCTCTATACTGGAGTTTATGTTCTTAAATAAATTTTGCTGAACTTGTGCTGCTAATGTTTAATGGATACTTTCTTTAATARAGGGTTACTTAAGGTATATGCCAATGTATTTGATAGTGAGAGAAAAGCAAAAGGTTTGTTAGGATTTTGAAAGTTCTGTTGTCATCCTGATGCACAGTAGAGGAGAGCTGTAATTCAAATACTTTGTGTGGTGTCAGAGGGAGAAAAATGCACCTTGGTTGTCTGAGTTGAGACYTGTAAAAAACCGACTATTGGCACATACAGTGGTATTACAATTTATTAAATATGCYTAAAGAAGAATATAGCATAAAGAATTTCCACTGACTACTAATGTCATTCCATGTAGCATCTTGTATAAATTACTAGCTCCCCTGTAAAATTGCARTAAAATCCTTATTTTGATCATTTTAGTTTATTGTGCTGTAGTAATAATTTAGATTCCAAATGAAAAAAAAAATCTTAGAAGTGCAAAGAAATATTTTCGATCTATGCAAGCAGAGAAATGTAAATATTTTTTTTTTCCTTTGAAATAAAACTCCTTTTGGCATGTCTTGAAATAGCATGCTAAGTTATACCTTAGACAATTGGTACAAGTAGAAGTTAATTCAGTGTCCAGCAGAACAGGAATTAGATGTTAATTTATGACCTTTCTATTATGAATTGTGCCAATTAGTGGAGTTTTACTTTGCTGGCTTTTTTGCTTTTGATGCCTGGTTAATACTTGAAGTAGCAACTATTCAGTGAGRTATAAATAGGCAAAGCTGCTGCTTTATAGAATGCTATCCTAGCTTTGTATTTTTTTTGCTCTCTTGAGTTGAATCTAACATGAAATCTAACTGAAACGGGAAGGTTTTTTTAGATCTCCTCTGTGAGTTTTGCATCTTTCTTTGGTCATTTTGTCCTCTGCTTGTTTTCTGTGTTTTGTGTTCTGAGGGTGAGGGGAGTATCCTGAGGTTGGGAGAACAGGAGGGTCATAGTTACAGCAGATGAATTTCCTTGACACCCTGCCTGAAGGCTGTGATCTTCCAGCGCTGATGAGACTACTTCATATTGATTATGGTTCTGGGAATGGGAAGCACTGTTAAAAAAATAAATTATTTCTGGCAGTTCTTTAGTGACCGAGTGTTTTTCTTCTCTGTTTTTCCTAAGCTGTGCTAGTAAACACACTCTTTCATCAGTAAAACCTGGAAATTGTGAACCACTTGTTGCTGTTCTCTAACTTTTCAGGGAGATTATCAAGTTGAAGATAGCATGGTTCCCAGAAATGAAAGTCAGTTTTGTTTGTATCTTTAAGGCAGAATCGAGCACAGTTTCTTGATTTGTGTAATCCTTTTGCAGAATGTCCYCTTTGTGCTGTCATATCACAAGGCACACGTTTAACCTGCTCTATTTTTGCACTGCTCCTCAGATATTTTGACATTCCAAGTTTCCTCATTGCCTTACCACTTCCTCTGTATGCTGCAAGTCCTGTGATAACCTAGGTTTGTGTTATGTGAGTATTATGAGCCCAAATATTCTAGGGGTAACAGTCTAAATAATCAAAGTAAGTGATCCAGGAGAGTGGAAACAGCTCTAGAGATGGTGAATCATAACACACTTTCTCAGTCTTGTTTTGTTTCCTGTGCATGTTTGTTATTTTAAGTTCCTTCGATTTCTCTATCTCAAAGAGGTTTCCTATCATCCCTGGTTTTATATTATCAGGCTGAAGTGTTTGCAGTGTTGTTCCCTTTTCTAGGTATTTATACCTTACCTAGACGTAGCTTTAGTCTAAAATAAGCTGCTGCTTCAAAAAGAATTTAAAAACAAGTTTTTAATGTTACCACTTGTCACGCTGTGTAAAATTTTCTCCCTCGACTATTTTGTTTTCCACTGTGTTGATTTCTTAGTAGTCACATAACAATACATAGATTCAATAAAGAATTTTGCAGTCTTGTTTTTAAGGTTGATTTATGAACACTTTTTGAGTCCTGTTYATTTTGAGAAGTTTTTGTTAGAATAACTTAATCAGTGTAGAGCATAGACTTGATAGGTTCGATTTCCAAAAAAATGCATATGTGGTTCAGAAGTGCTTCCAAGTGAGTGGGTGCTTTCTTCAATTACGCAGTCCTGGAAATCATGGTCTTTTTTCTTTATGTTGCCTTAATGTTGCTTTTGCTCATTTTTGCCTCTCATATTTTGCCTCCCTCGCCTCTGAAGAGCTGTAGTCRGTTGTGTTGTGTCTGCTCTCGGGGTCTTTGTGGATGCAATGTGCAAGAGCAAATGTGAACAGATGTGAACAGTGGTGGACTTTCACTTCATGCAGTCCTGGTTTATTCTTTTGATCCAGGTATTCTAATTTCTTGTTGCCATGTGAATTATCTTTCTCTTTGGCAGCCATTTACTGTTCTGCATTCTGATTTTGTTCYGAGTTTGTTCTGATGGTGGTTCATCCACATACACTGTCTTTTTCCGTAGTGGTGGTGGGTTTTCCTGAACTCAGAAACTATCATTATCAGTCATGAAATTATTTTGGATACTTTCTAGCTAAATGGTTTTCTCAGCAAAACTGGCAAAAAAAAAACCCTTAGAAATTCAGGTAGCTGAAATTGCTTTCTGTCTCCTTTGAAGATTCTCTCTGGTTAAGTGAAAAGAAACTGTAAGAGCTCTAAAGAAAGCATTATGGCATTTCCATGCCACAGTCAAAACTACATCCACTCAAATAAGACAAAGTGTTTTGCTTGTGAAACATAAATGTTTGGTTTGGGGAATTAAATTGATAAATCATTGAAATTTAGTAGCAGGAGTTTATCTGTTACCCATCTAGATGCGTCATAAACTACCAAATTTACCMAATATGGGCAGAGGAACAAAAAAAGATCAGGCAGATCTCAAACTTTTCTGCTCTGTTGCTGGCTCATGGTGGTTGCTCATGTTTTGTGAACTCTGTTTTTCTTAGGATCGGTTTTAATCTTGCTTTGAAATTGGCATGATCATTTGGAGAGCATAAAGCAAAAAGATTTTAACTGAAGTCTGCTTGGCCACCTCTGTATAGTTGTCTTGAGGACCACATTTTGTTGCATACTGGTACCCCCATGCAGATGTTCTGATAGTAACTTCAGAAGGGGGTTAGCATTAGAGTTTGCTTAATACTTGTTGAATGTCAGCAAAAATTAAACTTTAGTACAAAACCAGAATTTGTTCTTCCTCTGCTTTCATTTAGGGGCCAGTAGAGCAATTCCTGTTACTAATCTGTTATATCCATTACTCTCGTGGAATTAATGGAGATATTATAAAATAGGACAGGTGGAGGAGCTTCCTGTCAATGATGGGAGCTCAGGGTTGATAATTTGATAATTTTCAAGTTTTGTGAGGATTTATCTTTGCTTGACCAWTGATTGCATTAGGAAGTAGTGAGTGTAATGGCTTTGAATGGGGTGGTGTTGAAAAGCTGTTGTTTTTGCAGAACTCTGTTGGACAGAGCTGTACATCACAGTTTTTCACCCCTTGGAAAGGAATAAGAGTGAAGTTTTTGTCTTCACTCTGGAGTTTTCCTAGTGAAATGAAAATAATGAGGTGCTTGGGGATATCGCTAGGCATGTCATTATTATTATTTTCCTTCGATGTTTCTRTTTTGACTTGTTATTTGTAATTGAATGATTGCGGTTGGTGCTGTTTGTTTTCTTTTGGGATTAGTACCTAGTTGTGATTTAGTCTTCCAGGTGGTAAAAGCTTTTCTGTTGACTTCTAGGCTTTAACCCTTGAAGTTGCTGTAAGATGTGACTGACTGTCATTCACAGTTTTCCCATTATTCTGAGATTGTTTTATCTGAYTGTAACACTTCGGTTTTGTTTCTTAAGCTTCCCTCGTGGATTAGAGCAATGTAGCTGAAGGTGCGTGGGGAAATGACAGGGTTTTTCACTGAGGAGTAAAAGGGAAAGAAACTAGCAGGGTATTTATTTTTGTTCGGTTTATTTGTTTGTTTTTTAATCCTTAAGCTGTTTACTTACTTCTAGTGAGCTTGGTAGTATTTGGTTTTGAAGGCAATCTGCTGATTTGGTGTTTYATGACTGGGTTATCACTGTGGCTGCTCAGTAGTGTTGACTTTAGCCACCCTGCAATGTGTGTTCCCTGAAATTGCCGTTCATTTTTAATTTGATGCTTCACAAGAGGAGGTTTTTCCTTATAGGATCTGTCAGGATCATTTCCTTTGGTGTGAGCTGAATTCAGCTGGGTCCTTTGGTTACCTCCTGGACTGAACATCTGGGGGCTGGGAGCTGGGCTCTGTCGGTGGAGGAGCCCTAGCCCTGAAATGAGCTCCTGTTGATCAGACTGAAGTGGTGCTTGTTGACCCTCAAGGGCACGGTATAAGGCCCATCTGTTAGGGCTGAATTTTGCCTGAGGGAAGGTTACTTCAGTTAAGGTCTACAGGGAGTATGTTTAGCAGACATTAAAAGTATAATAGCAAATTGATTGGGCTTTTGTGCATGTGTTCAGTGCCTGGCTCTACTCTTGCTTCAAGTAGACAGTTGCTAATGGGACTTCATGGAAACTAAAAACGACATTATGTTGCTTCTTTTTGGTGATACTCCTAGACTCTTACTGTCTGTTCTGAAAGATTAACAAAATCAAGGAAAGAAAAAAATTTGGGCATTTCCTTCATTAAATTCGATAGAAGGCATTACTTGCTGTAGTGAGGAAAACGATCTCCTTGGAGAGCCAAGTGTGTGTCAGGTGTGCTGTGCAATATACCATTTTATTTAATGCATTAAATCATAGGCTCGTTATAGTTTCGTTCACATCTAAATGTACACAAAAATTCATGCCCACATGTGCAGCACGTGGTAAAATACGTAGGTTAAAATTTGTGCATTTTAAATTGTGAATGATTTGCATTTCTTTTTTTCCTTATAGAAAATAACCATATTTACACAGCTGTAACAGTGGCTTAATTTTGCTCAGATCCTTAAAGGAAAAGAATAATCCAGAATTTAATGTCCTTGAAAAATGTTTTTTGTTTTCTATGAAGTGAAAACGACTGGCAGCTCCTTACAAGTTTTTAGGTATTATTTTTTGTTTCAGGGTTGTTCTTAAATGGAATTTGAACTAAATTTAACCAGCTTGACGCATTTGATTGTGCAGGTACTAACCTTTTAACATGAAAGTGCTGCTAAAAATATCTTCATCTTCTTGATAATGAAGATTGTATTATTTCTAGCCACAGGTAAAATAAGTGCAGGGTAAAAATAAGACCTGAAACAACGCCTCTGAGATAATGATTTCTCTATTTAAGCTTGCATGTTTTGCTTAATGAACACATTTTAAATGTCAGTATCGTTTCAAAGCCGTTGATCTCTTGGTAGAGAGAAAATTTGTAGGAGGAGGGAAAAATGTCTGACCCTTCTGAGAAGATTCTGTGTTTTCAGTTCTACCTTGCTGCATTTGGCAGACACTGCCAGTGTTTGCAGACTTGGTGAAATGAGGTGTGGGTTTAGTGAGGCATTTCAGAAAGGCATTCAGTTCTTGCTTCCAGACCTGTGATTTTTACATCAAGTTGATTCAGGTGCTCAGATGAGGATGAAAATAGGGACAACATAAGCTCAAAGACTATGTTGTGCTTGCTGTAACAGTTCTAAATTTTAGTAATTAGTCACTCTTTTGAATGGTGCTTCTTAAAAACTGCTATTGTGTATGCAGGCTCTCTCCAGCAGTGACTGTTTTTGATGCTCTATTGTTTGGGCTGACCCCTGAGTTGAACTCTCTGAAACTCAAATGTCTAATGTTCTTCATCAGGCCATGGTCTATAGATCCATTACAATGGAGCTGGAGCCTGCCTCCAGCTTGGGAGCAAACCCAGACCTGTCTGTCACTGGCAAGAGGGGAATGCCACAAGCGCTTCGGTTCTGCTCGTGTCATTCTGCTTTGATAGTGGCAGCCAGGATTTAAACACATCTCCTGCCTGCCAGAAAAGGACTTAGCAAAAGGCAGAAAAACTGCTTTAACTTAGGTAAAAAATTATTTCAATGTCTTTGTTCTATTACCAGCATGTCTGTGTTTGTCTTACTCTCTTCTGTTTTCTCCTCTTTTTGATGCACGTTATTACTTTCCCACTTTCTGGATTTCAGACTAGAAAGCAGAAGGATGTAATTTCCATTACTACCTTGCCTTTGTTAGGAACTTTTCTCTCTCTSGAATCATCCCAAGCAGATAGAAAGTCATATTGGACTGAAAAGCCCCATTCATAGACTGAAAGACACACAGACACTATTTTTGTAGTCCAGCCGTTCTTGGGCTGAGTGTATGTACCCACATCTTACTTGCTTGTGTGTCCTGTCCTCACACCCTTTGTGAAATTCTGAGAAACAAAAAGAGRGTGAATCGCAGCTCTAACAAACACAGTTAAGTCTTCACAGACCGAGCAGCAGCCACAGCTCTGACTGTAAAACTTATCTTTCTGCTTCATCTCGAAACGGGCAGGTCAAGAGACCTCCCAAGGCAGTGTCTTTGATGTTTATATATACTACAGCCTTTTCTCTGAAAAGCTTCCTGATACTTTTTCAGTGTATGAAAGAGGAGGGAAAACTACACACGCTTGAGCTGTACTGGGCACTGGTCTTTCACAAATTCTCTTCACTGCCTTTACCTCTTTAGTGGGTGACAGAGGACTTGTTAAATGAGACAGACAGAAATTAATTCCAGATTTCTTAGAATTGGGRGGCACCTGATCACCTGAAATAYGCTGGTTCTGGAGGCACAGAAGAGMAAACAAAAAATGTGTGTTACATTTTTGTTTAACAGATTGTTACTAGAGAAGGAATGTGCCAGGACAGTGAGTTTCTTGCGTTAGAGTCTGTCAGGAGAACCATCTGAAAACAGTGATCTCTTCTTGTGTGACTCATGGTCATTTTGTTTTATAAACAACTGAGCTATTTCTCTAGGAAGTTTTGCTACAGCACTATTTGTCTGTGCTCTTTAATGTCCTACTCAAAGTTCTTCAGACTAGAGGGAAGATGAGCATTTTGTCTTAAATACTGAGCTGTTACTGCTCAACTGGACTTGAGTTATAGCTTTTCCCATTTTTAGACAGGATCTTGAGTAGATTATAGAATCATGCTCTAATGTAGGAGTTTATCCTCAATTTCCAAATTCTACATGCTACTACTTGGTTTAAGTGCTACGGGCAGCCTTTTTTTATTCCAGTTCCTCTGGTACCAAATTTTGATACTGTGTATGCAGCTCTAATCTGTTAGCCCTTAGCAAACACTAAGGCTATTAAAACCAAGCCCAGCAAACATTTAAACTATTATAACTAAATCAGCTTCTGTTACTGGTTTCTTATGTCATTAATAGCCCTACTTGTCAGGATAGCTTTTGCTGGATCAGTATTCCTAGTTGACTTTCACATATTTTTCTCCAAAAGCAAGATAGGATAGCATATAAACAAGCCCCAAAGCCTGAGCATTTGCATTCCTTAGGCTATAAAATTAGGGACCTCYGATTTTGTGTCAAGGAACATTGCGTGTCATTTGCAGTGTGAACTAAACTCTTATGCTTTGGGTTGATAATTTTGAGATTTTTTCATCTCGGAGAAATTAAGCAGATTTCATGCCTGTGAAACAGAGAAACCACACAAACACACACCTGTGTAAACGTGCACTTCTCCCCCTGCCCCAAAATGCTTTCACAGAACTCGTTCAGGGTTATGTTTGCCCATTGCTTTCCCACTTCAGACCACGCTGTAAAACCAGGGAGCTGTTGAATACCCCTCATACTCTGCTCTGTGGTCACCAGCACCACGCGTCCTATCAGTCAGGAGTTTGCTTGTGCTGTTTGTGGGGTGTGTGAGAATGATCCTAATGCTGTCTGTGGATAYAGAAACTCATAGTGACTGTGAATATCTCTGAAGTTTCAACTCCCCCTGAAAGTATTTAGGAAGCACTTTCCTTTGGTACCTCTCAGCTGTGAGAAGGGCAGGCTTATTGATGGAGCTGAATGGGTCCGAGGCAGCTGTTGCACGAGTGCTGTATGTGCAGTGCTTTGCCATCCTTGGCTGAGCAGCTTCCTGTCGGGAGCACTGATCCGTGGAACATCAGTGTCTGTGGCAGAAGTGCTCGGGCTTTGTGCCATTCTGTGTGTGTCCAAACCTACTTCTAAGGACTGATGTTGAGAAAACTGGATTTGGATGGCTTCAACTGAAGGGGAGGTGGGGTGGTGGCACAATTAACTATTCAATAATTCATTATTCAATTTTTTCTGTCATCCTATTGGTAAACTTTGCTTTCACAGTGCAGTTTTATAGATTTGATTTTTGGCGATAGTTTTCGGCCTAGGCATCAGTGGAGGAAGGAGGAGATGACAGTCCTGTAATTGCATCTRTTGTGAGCCTGACATGGCAGAAAAATTGGGGTTGCTTGCAACAGGTTTTGCACTTTAAGCTTCTGACAATTTCCTGCAGGGATCCTAAAGCACTGTTGCCRGTAGCTGGACTTAGTGGCTGTTAATGCTGTTGGGGCTGAGAGCTTCAGCTCAGGGCTAGTGGAATTTTTTTAAAGCTTCTATTGAATATAAAATAAGCTTTTGGGGAACAGCAATATGGAACATTCAAAACTGTATCTRTGGGCCTCTGTTGGCTGCCGTTTCTTTCCTTGCTAGTCTCAGATTGGTGTGTCATAAAAGGAATCAAGACTGCTGGGGAGGGAAGTGAGACAYGGGCAAGGACCATGGAAAGCTGTGTTTATTCAGGGTATAGAAAAGGAAAGAAAATAAAAATAATGAACACATGGAAAAATGCAAATAGCCYATATGACTTTCATGTATAGAAGCTATGCCTTCCAAATTGTTAGACCTTTGGAGGGGGAGGGGAAAAGGAGTGTGGTGTTTTTGTAGCCTTTAGGAAGTATGTATTTGATATAYCTTCATTAAGGCAAAAAAACTGTTGAAAAGGTCTCTAAAATTTTCTTGTAACTTGGAAAACAGAGGCAGAAGAACAGTTGGTCAGTTTTAATGATAGGTGGAGACAAATTGGTTGGAAGAAGATTTTTAAAGGGGTCTTAGCTTGGGATATGGTAGTCAGTGTTTTCATAAATGTTACTTGGCCGGTATTTCTGAGATAAGAGTTTGCTCACAAAACCAGGTTACTCAGGGTAGTTAAAACTAAAGTTTAACTGGAAGCATTGCTAAAGGGAATCTGTTATCTTGACCAAGGCAAGACACTTCTTATTGATAAATGCAGTGGAATCTACATGGTGGGTGAGAATGGGAAATCTAAACAGCAAATACCTGTGATGATTTCAAAATCTATCACAGAAAAAAACTGCTAGCACAGTAGTGATTAAAAAAGATACAGATAATGTGAGAAATCACTAGTAGAGACTTCTGCAGCAAAAGAGCGAACGTGCTAATTATATCTTCAGGTTTTGAATAATGGTGGTGTTTTTCTTCCATTCATCTCAGTGTATAATAGAACAATACTGGATATGTAAACAGTGATGCAAAAAATAAGGAACAGCATCTGTACCTTAGAAGCAGAATGGTTAAACAGGAGTTACGTGCAAGAGCTGGGYGAGAAAAGGTATGATAATGATAGAAAATTATAAATATTGCATAGACCTGAATAGGACATGACTATTTTTTTTAAAGTAATGTAATTCGATTTTTTTTTTCCTTGCACTTTGCTCAGAAGAATATGTAAAGACATGCAAAACTTACTGCTGCATTCTGGGCCGTATTAGCAAAGCTGTATGTGTATCATCAGTGGAAGTGATCCTTAACTCTACTTGGCACCAGTAAGACTGTCTGGATTCCTGGGAATCATCCCAGTTACTCACATACCGGAGAGGATCTGGTGGAGGGGTCTCCAAGGATCCTGGTTAGGATGCAATACATGGAGAGGCTGAGAGTTTGTGTTCCTTCAGYTGTAGGAGCAGGAGGGCTGGGTGATTGCTGTGTTCGGTGATCTGATAGGAAGGTTTAACAGTGGAGGAGGSAGAGTCATCTCAACCCTGCAGCTGCCAAGGATGACAGACAAGAGACACAAGTTGCAACACTGGAAATTCTGATGAGATGTTGGGAAACTTCCCCCCTCCCCCACAACAAGGTTAGTCAGGCATTGAGAAAATTGTTCAGAAAGGCAGCAGAAATCCCAGCCTTTGAAAACACCCATTAACGACTCCACTGGACAAGACCACAAGCAATTTGATCTCGCTTGTTCCTGTTTAAGCACATTTGGCCRCCTGGTCTTTTGATGTTCTGTCGAAGATGAGCTGTTGTGTAATGCTGTGGCTTCRTGGAAGACAAAACATAAAGGTCCTAAAGGCAGTGAGCAGGTTAACATGATAAAAAAATGTGCATCAGTAGTATTTAATGAAGAAGAACATCCATGTCCGTACTTTTTGCTTATATACGGAAAGAGCACGCTCTCTGCGGGTTTCGTCTGATCCATTTGATGCTTATTTCTGTATCTGCCAAGGTACAGAGCAGAAGGGCTGATGAAAGTGACCCCTGCTGGCGGCAGATTCCCTCTGCTGATTCTGGCTTCTCTGGAAAGTTTTAAAAAAATCCCGAACAAAAAGCATTCGTTTAGACCATCCGTGTGAGGGACGCTATGCTGGGGCCATGTGGGAGTACCTTAAACCTTATGTGGAACTTGAGTGCTGTATTCTTTATAAGGATTTAGTGTTGGCAGGGCATGCTGGGCTCAATATATCAAGAATTTTCCATTGCTCCTTTTTGTCTCCAGTGTCCAGAAGAAGTTTACACTGTCGAGTAATAGCAGCTGTTTCCTAACTGTACATTTATTATAAAAGTGATGAACCACAATAAATAATAAACTTGTGTAAGATTTTCTTTTCGATCTGTCTAAATATATCTGAAGCAAAAGAGCTACAGTTTTTATTTGCTCTGTTAACATGCAACAAATACAAACTTCGGGTTTAATTTTGGGTTTTTTTTGCCTTGCAGCATAAGCAGCACTATCATGGACGTAGACAGCACAATTTCCAGTGGGCGTTCCACGCCGGTCATGATGAACGGACAGGGAGTTCCTGCCTCCTCTGCCAAAAGCATTGCCTATAACTGTTGTTGGGATCACTGCCACGCCTGCTTCAGCTCCAGCCCGGATCTGGCGGATCACATTCGCTCCATACACGTGGATGGGCAGCGAGGAGGGGTTCGTGTTACTTCTGGTTTTTCCCTCTTTCTTATTTGCCAGTATTTTGCTCTCGAATGACGGTAGCAAATTTTTTGGTTTAGAATACCAGTTTTGTAACTCGTGGCAACTAAGTTGGTGGCCTGACTTTCAGAATGTAGTAAGTTCTTTCCAATAAATTATTTGAGACTACCAGGTTTTCAAAAGTGTGCTGACTTCTCAGCATCMTGAAGCTGCTGGTGTATTTTTAAGTGCTTATTCTTGGAATTCAGTTWCTCAAAACTATTAATGTACATGTTGTTGCTTGTGAATTCAGGTGAAGTCACATTTTAATTACTGTTACCAGTGGAGTCTCACTAGAGGTAAAATATATCCAGAATGTATAATAGGGAAGATGYAAGACTGACTCAAGAGTACAAAGTCTTAACAAAACAGCTCTGTGTGTAATACTGATGACAAGTTTACCTTCTATGTAATTGCATCTAATTTTTTTTTTTTAAATTSAGGTGCATATATAAACATGTAAATTTCAGTCTAATCCCTGGTCAAATGATAATTAGTCTCGATTTTAATGTTTCAAAACATCTACCACTAGAGTAATTTCAACTCCACACTTAACTACCTGCCCCTCCTCAAGCTCCCAAATTACCTTTGATGCCTGGAATATATCATGTAAACTACCTTTACATCAAACACGAGCAATCTGCCTGCTTTAGGCAGTGTGTGTTGCAGCTCTTCAGTTTCTGGGGGAGATAATATCGGTTCTTAAACTTAGAATAGTTGTTATCTCTGACGTTTTGTCCTGTCACTTCTTCAGAAGGAAAATGTTGGGCCGTTACACTTTATCTTCAGTGAATAAAGAACTTAAATAAAATGCTAATTTGCATTACTTTAAATAATTTATTATGTACATGTGTCACTGAGACAGCTATGACTCTGGCTGTATTTAGCTAATATTTTTCGGCATGATTGAACTTTTCAGCTTYGTATTTGGTGGCTTTTTTCAGTCCAGTCTCTGAGCAGAATCATCCATCCAGTGTAGTGGCCTTTTAGCCACCCGTGAGGTGATTTCTGAGTTCTGTTTTAGGTTTATAAAAACGTTACATGAATCCTGGATGAAACAATGAAATGAATGAGGTGTGCTTGGATCTTTGTTATCCCATCCATGACTCCTTTACATTTCTTAAAAAGGGACTTGGAAGATTTTGCAGGTTTTGGTTTGGGTTTTTTTTTCTGTGTTTGATCCCTTTCATGGTTTGTGGATATTTTTATTTAGAAAACGTTGGACTGTATGTGTATTTTTGAAAGAGGAGATTGTAGGAAGCACGAAGTGTCTAATAACTGTTGCATGCGGTTCACACTTTTTAATCCCCCTACTGGAGTTGGTTTATTTTTTGAGAAGTTCCAGCTTGGTGCTCTGGAAAGGAGATGGATCCTGCCGGGTTTGTTTCAGRGACTTGTCTGCCACCTGCCGGTGAGGGGTTTAAGTGCGTTGGAAATTGTATTGTGGTTTTAAATGGATTTCAGATCTCTTAACTACGATGACTCTGAATGTGAAGAAATGTAGGGGTTAGTAATTGCTTATTGAGAATGGAAAGGAATGTGGTAAACATCCCTGCATGGTAAAATGTATCTTTTTGAGCTAATACTGAGGTCATGGCTCCAGTCYAAACCAGATACATCCATGAAGAACCTAGGAAACTTTTTGACAAAATAGTTTTGCTTCCAAAAGATGTTATTTCAGAAATATTTTGGATTCAGCCTTTTGACAGGGATTCCCAAGAAGCATGATGTGGGAATGAGTAGTTGTAAAACCAGGTCCTTGTATTTCCACAATCAGTAACTTCACAGTAACACACCTTTGCCAAGTGCAGTCTGCAGCTGCTGATGGAAATACAGGGACACTTAGGGAGCTGTTGCAGAGCCAGGGAGCTCAGCAATTCCAATTCTGTGGCTTCAGGGGGTTCTCAAAACTGAGGAGTGGCAGACCCCGAAGGTTTAGGGGTTTGGGCCTCGTGTCAGTAGGTCTGGATCAATCACACAGACWTTGAGGGGTTCCCAGCTTTGTCTGAGTAAAGCTGGATTATCTGTCCATTATACAGCCAGAACGCAGAACTCCTGTGGCTGCTCTTTTGTTTTGAAAATACAGTCGTTTGAAGATTGAGGGGTTTTATTCTCCAAAAGAGAGAAAGAAACTCAAATCCAATTAGTTTCCTGCGTTTCTGAAAACCTGTATTATGGAYAGTGCTGTTCCTGGGAACTTTATTTTGCTGTGACAAATTAGGGTTTTACCTCCCTTCACACACAGACCTGTTGAGGAAATTTTAATGAAAGGCAAGTTCATGGAGCTTTTTTATTCCCTCAGTTATAGATAAACACAATGAGAGGAGAGAGAAAAGCAGCATGAGTAAGTTCTGCTCCCCTTAATGCACTATTGTGCATGGGATTGTTCTGTACACTGGAATCACAAAACACCCATAGATTTTGATTCCTCTGAGAAGTGGTAACTTCCTTTATCAGGAATTGAATATGAGGCCCTAACTAGAGGTATCTGGTATTCCATAAAACAAAACTGGTATATAAACAACTGCATTGCAATTCAGAGTTTTTGCTTTTTCGTGCTCAAAGAATAAAATTAACTGCTTATGAGAGTGAATTATTTTGTTTCTATACTACACAGAATATGTATATTTTTCGTTTAAGAATATTCTSTCTCATTATCTGGTAGATACAGATACTGAGTGCAAACACAAATACAGCATATCTTCTTGTTCTCAGTGGTGTTTATCTGCAGGAGCATCTGTCTGTTGATATTTTATTCCAGTGACCTGTTTCTGCCGAATACTTGGGGTTGTAATTATTTTTTCCTTGGTGAGATATGAGAAGTGTGTTGCAAAATCAATGGTTATTATTCAGAATTTTTGGAAGTGTTGTGGAATGTTGTGAAAACAGGCTTCTTTGCTAATCTGATTTTTTTATTTATTGTTTTCTTTCTCGTGTGTAAACTTACCACATTTTTACCCTGTTAGGTGTTTGTTTGCTTGTGGAAAGGTTGCAAAGTATATAATACACCTTCAACAAGTCAAAGTTGGTTGCAGAGGCATATGCTGACACACAGTGGGGACAAACCTTTCAAGGTAAGGTTCATTGTAAGATACATCTTSTCTTATTTTTAGAGAATTCTGGTTATTTTTCTTCATACAATATGTCAGTTGGAAAATACCATCACAGGAGGATTTCTTAAAAAGCATCCAGTGAGCTGAGCCTTCTTCTTGGCAGTAATAGTGCCCAAAGGTCCTGTTCTTTTATGAATACAGGTGAAGAAACTGGTATTGCTTCTCTTTCCATGTTTCTTTTAATCCATAAATGGCAGGGGAGTGTAAAGCTAAATAGTGCTGAAGTTCAGGGGGATTGTGCATTTTCCACTTGACCTGCTTACACTGTAACAGTGAGAGATTTTGTCTCATACTTTACACTTCCTCGTTAAATTTTGGATCATGGCTGATGGTGCACATTATGTGCTTGAATAAGAGGAGTTTTTGTTAAGTTCAGTCAAAACTCTGTCAGTGGCTATTTATGATTCACTTCTCTGAAAACAATAAGGAAGTCAAGAATGCAGGACCGTTGAGCTGACTGTATTTCCTGCACAGTATTTTCTAACTTTCTCTTTCTTTCTCCCCTTAATCTGTACCTGCAATTCTAGGTATAGTAGTGTTTATCATTCCCATATCCACCAATCCGTTATTAATGAGTTCCTTCATCCTCTTATGGATACAGTTGGGGCAGTTCATAGCTGTCAGTCCTGGATCACTTGATGGTAAGTCCCACCCACACTACTTCAGACTGAAGTTCTCCTTCCATGTAGGATATGAAARTGAATAGGGTTTGTTTGGTTTTTTTAAGTATAGGTAGCATTTTATGCCTCCTTGTCCCTCACCCCCCAAACCCACTGAGTTTTAGTCTCATTGTTTCACCACTTTCCTCTCTTCTCGGGTAATATCTTCTGCTATTTTGAGTTTTATTTTAAGGCAGCTTTATTACTAAAAATACTTTTGTGTTACGGTGGTGTCTTCTAGTAGTTACTTTTTCTGTATATACTTTTAATAGTAGTTATGACAGAAAACAAAACTAAACTCAAAACCTAGAGAGTAAAAATAGTGCATCGCACGTGAAAAAGATTTTTTAAATAAAGATTAGACTGTTTTTCCATAGTGAACTGCGTAGTGTAGACTGAAAATTTCTGACTCAGAGAGTAAGTAACCACAGGAAAATTGTTTTTGAGGTTATCATACCCTTTGTTCAAAGAAATAAGTTTAGTGTGCTCTTGGAAGGATAGCATAAGGATCGTAGATCCCTGAAAGTTTGCAGATACGGTTGTTCCAGGAACTGATCTAATCTTAAATCCTAGTCCCTGAATAATAAKAAGAAGAAGAAGAAAGAAAGCAACCACCAGTTACCAGAGGAAACTTCTGCCTTAGGTCTTCTCTATTTTGGCATTAARTATTTTGTCTACCTCAAAGTATAATGGCAAGCTTTGTTCTTGGATGAAAGTCTTTTAATAGCTTAATTTGTATTTTTATTCRGTCTAGATCAAAGAAACTCAGTTTTAGAGACATTGGGTTGAAGAGATGGGCATAGCTCAGAAACACCAGCAGTACTTCTGAGTCTGTCAGGGCTACCTAGCAAAGGCAGTATAACAAATAGAGCCCTAAAATTGACAACAGTTGTTTCTGATAATCATCTTGTATTTATTATCTGTTGTTTCACCAGCTGATTTTCTCTGCTTTCTGGTCATAGTAAGGGAGAGAACAAAACAGTTGAAGGTTGCAGTAGWTAATCATCGTGGCTCAATGTGTGTCACTGCAGCATTTTTTCCTACTGTTGTCTTGAGTCCCTCTGTTTGTTTTTTATCCCTGTATTTCTCAATCTGTTCCTGGGAGCTTTGAATGGAGGATAATTGTGGTCTGAGTAGAATTTTGTAACATCTTTTGTTCCCCTGTCATTTATGCTGAAATAAGCTTCAGGGCTCACATGGGGTAGCCAAGTATGTGAGTGTCTGTGATGGCAACCTATTAATTAACTGCCCCCTTTCTTCACTTGATTATTTTTTTTTTTATTTTTTTGCTAACTTTTGAAATTACTCTCTGATACAAAAACACTAGAAATGTTGGCTATTAGTCTTGATGAGTCCGAGAACAGCCTTTATTAATTGTTTTGTGGCAGTCAGTCAGAAATGGAGCTAATGTGTCCATTTGGTGCATTTAGCTTCTCTCATAAATCTTAATTGCTCACCTTTTAGGGAAAGCCAAATTTTTTCGAGTCAGAGTTGATTTAAAGACCTGTTGTTCTTAATGATTACTGCAGACAAAATATCTCCCAAAACCTAAATTGCAAATGAAACCAGTTGCCTCATGAGAATATACTTGAGTCCTAGCATAAAAGGAAGGAATCTGTCATTTTACAAAATTGGCGGAAAATACCTGATTTTTCAGTGTTTTAGTTAAAAAATAAATAAATAAATGTTGGGATTTTTGAGGAAAGCTGTAAAAGGCAGTAATGGAAATAGTACAGCTCTATGCTGTTGTCTGAAGAACTGCTGTTCAAGATGTTCTGAAGAAAAGCAAAGAATATTAGCTAGGAAAATGACAAGTAAAAGCATGGAAGTTTTACTTCTGTAAAGGTAAAAGAACACTATAATYATATAGTGACTAGGAGAGAGTAACAAATATATTGCGGATTGATATATTGTTACATTTCTAGTGAAAATAAGAGACAARAAATTGAAAAGCAGTTGGGGACTGTCTCAGACATAACACTCCCTTTTGCATGGAATGATATATCCCTGTCCAGTCACCCCTTTGCTTGCAGATGGGCTCATTTTATGTASTTGCACATTTTTGGGTTTAATTATCTCTTTTTGTAATACACATGGTGGTATCCTTTGACTAAAAGCTGCATTCAGCTCTAAATGAGCTGCTGTGCTTTCCCTTTAAAAGGTCTTTGTGGGTGTACCTGCCCTTTCCATTCACTCCTGTAAACTCTGTGGCTGTGTAGTTCATTTGTCACAGAAACGAACCCACTTCTAAACTGCAAAGACAAAATATTTCATGTTTTCAGAAGTTTATCCTCTTTTGTCCTGGTTGTGTGGCTTAGTGTGTCCCCCTCATCGTTAATATTGCAGTACCTGTGTCACAGSAAAGGTAAATTTCCTTATAGATACCTGGTTTTGAGACCTTTGTTAGGCTAGCTCCTTTTTTTTGTGGGGCAGTATCCTGGTAGTGTACATCCAGCTCATCTCTTGAGTCATCTCCTTTACAGTCTGATTTTAGCCAGCCCTTTTAATATTTTTTTTGTCAGTGTAGACATTCATTTAATATAGGTATTCTCTCCAAAGACATTTAGTATATTCACCTTTGAGTATGATTTTACATTCAGCTGTTGTGACAACCTGCATTTTCCAGCATGGTTTCTGGTACACAGGGGAAAAATAAATCAATCAAGTATTACTTGGCACTGAAAGTTACTTGAAGACACATCAAATAAACTCTTAGATGCTGAGCACAACGAAAGGACAAATGGTAAATGAGCACAAAATAGTGGGAGATTTTATGCAGARTAATTGCATATAGCATTAAGATTGGACTTGATGATCTCCAAGGTCTCTTCCAACCTAAATGGTTCTGTAAAGGATGCATGTGTGTGTGCTGCCAGCTGCTTTCACACATGTATTCCAGTGGATATGCTCGTCATGTTTGAGAGCAGGCATGCAAGGTTTGCTCATGTGGGGAAGTGCTTTTAGTGCCAATGAGTGGCAGTGCACAGGTTCATTTGAAAGGGGGGAAGAAAGTAATAATCAAAATGAAGTTTGGTGCTGCCTGTAACTTCCAGAATTCATTGAGGGGTGACTGGATTTTATACAACTCTGAGTAGAGAAAACACAGGCAAGCAGCTTCAGTCCTCATTGGGAATTCCTGTCTGTTACTCTCTTGGCAGAATATCCTCTATCCATTAGAGCATTGCAGATGCAGATATAAAATGTAAGGGCACTCTGCCTGAACACTCATGTTGAGACAATGAGGAAGTTTATCCAGATGTCTAAACTATTACTGTTAGACTTAGTAGAAAAATTACATATTGAATAATCCAAATAAGAGATTTGGTTATTTTGAATTTAGAACAAAAACCTGTATTGATAGATATTTTTATATCCTGTCTGTTAAAGTCACTGGTCATTGCTGCCCATTAATGATGGTGGGTATGGGTACACTGGAGAAATTAAACTTCTTACATGTTTACTTACTTTCTCTTGAAGTAACATATCCACCAATCCGGACCCAATCTGTCGTATTTCAAATTGAATGCCAAATTTTGAGATTTAGGTTTTGGGGGAAAGCTGAAAAGATTTGGTTTAAAGTTGTGCATAATAGTTGAGTTTGATTTATTAGAAGGCCTCTAGAGCTATATAATTATCTGGTGGGAAGCTGATTTGGTGTGACTTACCGTCCAGAGATCCTGAAGTGACAGCCTGAACTGCTYCTTTATCTTTGGAGAGAAGAGACTTTACCCATTAGTAACGGATTGCTGGATATATTATTTTAGAGAAAAAAAAGAAAAAGCAGGTAAGATTTTTTTTTTCTCCTCTTCTACTATTTCCTGTCTACTACAAAGGCATTTTCTGTCATCTTTGATCTATGAGCTGTTGATTATTTGAAGATATGATCAGGTAGTCTCAAAGYACACAAAATGTGAATGTAATCATTTCTGCAAATATTTTGTATTGTGTCTGTAGACTATTAATACCCTTTCTAGAAAAGATAATTTCTAGTTGCAGGTTGCAGATATTGAGRATCTAAGGATGTTGGTTTGGGGATTTTGAAAGTAAAACTTGGGTAGAGCAAGAAAAGTAAGTGATAGCTTCTGTAAATAATCCATATAGAATACCTGTGATTGTTTTCTCTGTACATGACAATAAAAAAGTCAAGTTATGACATTGTGAGACAAACTTCAGTTTGTCATAAAACAATGTTCCCCTTCTGACAAGAAATACAGTCGTGTTTTGAAAAGTTTTGGAAATGTGCCTGACACAAAGCTAGTGCTTTTTTCCGGAAGGTGTTGCCTTTTGAGACTATATTGAAATTGGAAGGTGGTAATGCATGCACTGTACCAAGGCTTTAGGTTGTTTTTGACCTCTAGCAGGCATTGATAAAACTAAAATTTTAATTTCTTGGTGTGACTGAACTTCAGGTATGGGAGTTTTTTGAGCTATTTTTTTTTTCTGACAGTGTTTGTATGATCAGAAGGAGCTGGGATCTAGTCAGGAGTASATTAGTGAAAGTTAATCCTAAATTTAGATTTTGTGGTTTGGTTTCGTTTAGTTCCATAAAGCTGCTTTTATGGGCAAGACAGATATTTCAAGGACACAAAAACCAGAGAACAAAAAATAGTTTGAACTAATGCACACATGGATTTTACGTGTATCTGTCGATTGTGAGTTAAATCATTAATCCAATTAAGTGGTTTGGGTTTAAGGTCAGGTTGGATGGGGCTTAGCAACCTAATTTAGAAGATGATGCCCTTCCTTACCCACAATAGGGGGGTTGGAACTGAATGACTTTTAAAGGACCCTTCCAACCCAAACCATCCTATGATTCTGTAAGTTTTAATCTTCAGTATTAATTTGAAATAATGAAAATTGTGTTGAGGTCACTGTAATGTAAATGAGATCAGGATCCAGAGTGTCTTGAATTTCACAGATGTGCTGGGATTTCTTCCAATGTAGGTCACTACAGTATAAATAGACAATATTGCTGTTGTTTGAACATGAGAGATTATGGGGCAGAGTAAAAAGGCATAGGGAGGATTTTGGTAGAAATCTTCACACTTCCTGAGATAGTTATTAGTGGAGGAGGCAGGGAGGAAAAAATACAGTGTGAAGGTTCCTCAAGCTTTTTGTCAGGGAATTCTATGTTTGCACTAGCTCAGTACTTATAAAACTTCCCCTAACTCCCTGTAAGTATTTTCCATATTAAAAAAAAACAACAAACATGCACACAAAAAAAGGTGAAAACATCCTTCCATTTTTTGCCTTTTACTGTCTTGAAATCTACATGTGTATATTTAATCCTATAGCAAGTATTAAGTTATTGTGGACAGCACAGCTTTTTCTCTTTGTGGATGCTTTATTTTCCTACTGAACATGGAAAACCCATTTGCTGAGTCCGAGGCAGAAATCAGCTTTTCGATTCTGCAGCCACAGTTGGAAAACACAGTTGGGTTTTAGGGGCAAAAAGTGGGACATGGAGTTCTACAGCTGTTTTGTCTTTCAATCAAACATACAGGCTTGGGGCAGCTTACTGTAAGCTTGCAAATTCATCCTTAGCCTTCAGAGATGACTTAGCACTAGGTATATATTTGCAGCATGACTTATTCCCAAACTCCTCTTGGAGCTGCCTCGTTAGATTGCTGTGAAGGGAARTGTTAGGAGGAGATACAGGTGAAAGAGCTGAGAAACAAGGGAAGGAGGGGGAGGAGTAGAACAGATGTGGAAGGAGGAAAGCTTTCYGAAGGTTTATAGTGGTTATAGGTTTTTTGCTGCTGTCTGATGAACCCATTTGCCCCAGTCCTATTGTCTGGATCAGAAGAAAAATCGATCATATGGATACACAATTAATTGCAGCCAGTGATGAAATGCATATCCTAAAATCACTTTTCTATTACCTTTGTGAGCTCAGAGCACAGTAGAAAAGGTTTGTGCCTCYCTCTCCAACAGTATAATTTAAATACTTATTTTTCAAATGAAATAATTGTAAATGTAAACCAGATACTTAGAAAAATACCAGTAATTGTAGCCAGTACAAGCTTAGTTGCAGCTATCATTCAGTTTGTGTGTTTCTGCTTGATTATTTTTGCATCTTATTTTTCTGTTGAGGACATTTCCTTTAAATGAGAACTTCCTTAAATGCTCCTGATGAATTTATACATTCATCCCAAAATGAATGTATAAATAATTGTTACTACAGCTTTACTGAAGTTTTACACAGAACTGTAAGACAGCTGTTCATTGACTTTTTTAGAAGTTACGAAGAGCATTAAGCTGTTTCAAATTTAATGTGGGTAAGGATGTGTTGTTTTACTTCTGCCTCGTCRCAAGAAAGGAGGATGTTAGAGAATGTTACTGTTACCAAATGCAGAAGATTGAAGACGTGTTGAGAAACAGTAACAGTGCAGTATTTGAAAGTCAGGGGAATGTTGGTCTATGAATATGAAAGTTCTTCAGAAGCCTCTATTTTCTGTGGAAGGAGTTTGCCAGTGCATTATTTGAGATTGRCTTTGTGCTATGTGTATTCTAGAATATAATATAGCCTAGAAAAAATATTATACCATGATATAATTATTAAGAGTTAAAAACTTCAAACACATGTATTACAGAATATGTTTCTGTTTTTCTTTATAAGAATTTCATTAAGGATTTGGTTTTGCTTTAGTGTGTTGGAAGTTGAGCCAGAAAAGTCAAACAAAGATCTCTGAAACTTGTGCCATACAGCCCCTGACAGAGTTGTTGTGGTTTTTTTCTCACCAGTGTGTAGTTGGTGGGTGCAATGCCAGCTTTGCATCTCAGGGAGGACTTGCCCGTCATGTGCCCACACACTTCAGCCAGCAGAACTCTTCAAAAGTTGCCAGCCAGCCAAAGGCCAAAGAGGAATCTCCATCTAAAGCTGGAATGAATAAAAGAAGAAAATTAAAGAACAAGAGACGACGATCACTACGTAAGTGTTTTGCAGAAGTAAAAGTCGTTGAAAGTTTTGGCTTAGATTGGAAGTTCCCCCTCAGTGGACTGGTTTCTCTGCACATGTGGATCTAGTAGGTTTGGCATTCCTTGTGATGGGAAGAAAACAATTCCAGATTCTGTTTGTGTTCCTTATTGGGGTAAATCTCTGTGTCAGGAGAAAAGATCAGTTTCCCGTGAGCAGTAGTTGGAGTTCCCAATTGAAAGAAGCTTTTCATTTCAGAGTCACTTTTTGTTTACTGACTATATTACTGTTCTGTTTGGTGCTGATGAGATCTGAAGTTCAGACAGAGATTGCAGATTCATATAAATTAGAGATAAATGCATGTTATATAAGCTCTTTTTTGAGCACAACATTTCATTATGTTAATGACAGTTTTATGAGCATAACCAAGATCTAATTTTGGGCAGAATTGACTTGCTATGTTTTTTTAATCTGTCTCTGTGTAGTTGAYGTTCATTAATTTTATATGAACCAATGTGCTGAGAGGTGTGATTTGTCATTTAAAGTGAGAACTATTTCCTCTAGCAAGTAATAATCACTTACCCAGTACTTCTTCTAGTCCATTTTGTTGTAGTAGTTTGATTCCTGAGTTGTCCTAGCATTAGACTAATAACATGTCAAATTTCTATGGTGATTCTAATGTATAAGAATGGTTAGGAAAGATCAGGCAGTTGTTAAAATATTTCACTTTGTTTTATAATTGCTTTGGATGCAACTCTCCAGCACCGAACTGATTATTTGCTAGTTTTAARCTGTTACTGTGACACCTGCATTTTAGAGACATGAAAAAACCCRTTTACACTTTTTTTCTGCTGTTATGTCAACAGCTGAAGAAAAAACTTCATGAATTTTTACTTGTGGTGTAAAGTCTGTGTTAGAGTATTGGAGCAGAGCACAAGATACCTTTTTTATGAACCCCTGGACCTGTTAAATCTCATACTATCCACAGTCTTATTTCTCCAGAACTCTTCTGTGGCAGAACACTTAACTGTATCCATCTTTCTCTTCCTGTGAAGAAATATAATTACCAGTTATTCAGGTGGTACTGCAACAATAGATGCACATACTGTTGGTCTTAGGTGGTTACTCTGTATCACACGATTGGGATTTCTTCTTAATACCTCACCTGTGTTTTAAGGAACTGAAATWATGAAGCAGTGGTCTTGTTTCTGCYTTGAATGCAGACAARCCTGTCCTGGAAAGTTACAATATCCCCTGGAATTCTGAATTTGAGCCATTGTGTTGTGGAACACATCTTAAAAGTATAGATTTCAAGAATTCTTCTAATTTTGATTCAACATTCAAAGAAATTAGGAAACTGTTTCTGTCCTTTTTGGAATTTGATTTTCAAAGAGCTTTTACTTTTACTCTAGAAATCTGTGTAAATGGTTCAAGAAGGGAAGGCTGATAAGTGAAAAGTTACAGGCTCACTTTGCAGTATCTTTTTACATCTTGGATGTAATGAGAGAGACACCTTGAGATAATTGCAGGTTCCCRAAGGATTGTCATGATGTTCACTCTGTTACTTGAACAGAATATAGATATCTGAGACTGGTGACTTCAAAATTTTCACTTTGAGAGATTTCTGAGTTGCATCTTACCTTGCTTCTCCATATTGATTTTGTTAGGTGACTGATTTAATGCATCTTAATTCAGTTTTCCCCCTCAGTATATGCAGAAGTAGTTTTCCGGGTTGGCATTTTATTAGTAATTGATAAACTGTAATAAAACTAATCAGATAAATCTGATAAAATCAGAGCTCCATAACCAAAGCTTCAAATGACCTGGCTAAGATGCTGTAGTTGTAATAAGAATTTGCTGGAGAATTTATGAATGAATTTATGACAAAAAACGTAAATAATAAATATTGTGGAAATGTTGAAGACCAGACTGTAGTATTTGAATGGTCTGCTGTCTTGATCAAGTGTTGCACAGGAAGAAAAATGACAGCTGCTTGAGCAATTTCTTATCTTCTTGCCTCTTGAGACAAATGCAATGCTGGCTGTAGACTATTGCCTTAAGGCAGAAATCATCTCTRACTGACTTGGGAACTGACTACTGTAATGTATTTCTCCAGAGGGTATGTGACCCAGAAATGTATCCAAAGTTGATGGCATTTTCTGAAAATGGGAGTATTGGCAGCATTCCTTTAAAACTTTGTGTGGATTATTGCTGATGAAGTGAACGTGACAAAGGGCTGATACCATTTTGCTTGGCTTTCTGTTTCTTAGCTTAGTTAATGAAGTGTGCGAGTTTGTATGTTTTGCCTTTACAAGAAGAATGGGGGAAGGCAAAGACCCTTATCTAAGAAGCCAAAGTAACACAGTAACAGCATTAAGTATTTTCAGTGTAGAGTACATAAAGCTAAGAACCTGGATTTATGTTTAGATATTTTTAAATGCCCAAAAGGAGAGGTGTTTAACGTGTACCAGGTTTTCTGCAAGGAGGGTTGCAAGAACTTCATGACATGGGTRTAAAGCAAGATACCATTTGATAGTGTACAATCTGTCTAAATCACTTGCAGATAATTAGGCAAAAAAGTGCAGTTTTGCACCACAAAACAGTTTGTCTCTGGAAAAAAAATGTTGTCAACATATTCCTTGTACTTCATGGTTTGATTAGACCCTGTTTTTTTTATTAAAGTGTAGGTGGCTTACTAAATATTTATTGACAATTGGTTGCCAATACATGCTGTTATTGAAGCATTCTCATGTATAAATTCTTAATAGTTTAAGTACAGCAAATTTTTGCGTTTGCTTCCTGTTTTATATCTGAAGGTTAACACCCTTCTGTGAGAGAATGAATAAATGAAAAAGGAGACTTTACTGTGGCTAAATGTGATGAGAATATGATCTTCCAACTTAGACTATAAAAAGAATTCTTACTGTTACTTAATTGGTTTTTTAACATCTTGCCATTTTCAAGTGTTTTACATTTCTTTTATCATGTTTTACATGTCTATAAAACAATGCMTGTTCTTAGAAGTTTGCAAATTAGCACTTGTATGATAAAAGCATGTTTTACTGGTGACACACTTATAGCTGGTTACATTCATGGTGCTAAGAGATCTGATTTGTCTTAGAAATTTTGAAGTAGAATAATTGTGGATTACAGGCAGTGGCTGCTTTCTCTCCTGGATAGCCCTAGCCACGTTCACTCGTTCATGTAGACTGGCATTTGGAACTAAGTTTATTGCAGGTGTGTATCTCTAAAATAGGTGATGGTGTTGCTATTTTGAAGCTGCCTTGAAGAATACAATATTGTCACTTGCTTTCTCATAGCAAAGATTACATTGTGGTTATTAACAAACATGGTAATYGAGTTCACTGGAGGAATAGAAGAGAGATAAGGAAGCTTACTGTTCATGGAATTTACAGGAAGACTGTTAGTTATGTAGGGCTTGGATTTTCATTTAGTAGGCTCCTGGTATGATGATGTTTATTTAGTTGACTTAAGTAATTGATGTGTACTTGAAACTGGTATTATCAAGCAGGAAGGGAGATACTTAAATCTATTCCCTCAAAATAATTTTCAGAGTAAAGATACATAGAAGATGCAGCACTAGCRCTTCAGTAAAGAGTAAATAAAATTATTCATATGCTTTTGAAAAAAGTCTCCTGAGTGTTACCCACTGTAAATCCTGGAGAAGTTCGCTGCATGAAACCAAAAGCAAAAACTTGKTTTTGTTTCTTTTTTTTCCCCTTTCTTTCCACCCTCCTTTCCTTCTTCCCTCATATTTATTTATCAAATATTTATACGCTTGCATCACTGACCACCTGCAGCATGAGCTGTGGTCCTCCACTGCCACTTAGAGCGAGAAAACATTGCAGTGAGATGATTGCCTAATTGGCAGCATCCAACCGAGACGGAGTAGGGACAGAACAGACTGTACAGATGAATGCTTAACAACAATTAGTCCCAGGAGTGTACCAAATGCTGGCTTTAAGTGGAATTTGTAGTKCATTTTGAAATAATGGATAGAGGAATATAGAAGCTGTTTCAAATGAAGACAGCAGAACTTGGAATCACCGTTTGTGCAGATTTCAGGGTAATACATCGTTGGTTATGTAATGTCAATTCYTATTCTTAGTTTTAATTTCAATGTGTTACTTAGTAAATTACTACTCTCAAAGAAGGTTTAAAAATGTGAATAGTTTGATTCAGACTTTATTTGCTAATGTAATGTTATTACTGTTCTAGATGGTGTTTTTTTTAAATTTTGTGTGAAGTATTTCTAACAGTATGCAAATGTGTTCCTAGTAGCAATTATTTTTAGTTTAAGTACTTTTAATGTAGAATTGATAGACTTCCTTTTACACTCTAAATCAGAATTCAATATTGCTTTTAATGTTCAAGAAACACTTAACTATAAAAGTCCTTTTTTAAAAGGAAAAGGTCCTTATTATTACTTGCTGGTTTTAGACTAGTTGCAAAATCTGAGATGGATGTTAGTTGTGCTTTTCTCATTATAAATTGAAGTGTGGTGTGTGATGCACTTGGTGCTTCTTGGCTTAGAAAATGTTTTCTAATAGTCGAAGAACATGGAATGACAATGAAAGAAATGTGTAATAATGTGGAGTTTTTCACCTGATTATTCACTGTTATTGAAACTTAAATGAGTGAGTGTAGTTACATTTTTGGAAATAGCTGTTYCACCCACAGGGAGTATGTTTTGACCAAACTTGAATTGTGCTTCTCTTGGAGTAATTTCTTCCTCTCAGTGAAATTAATGTTTGCAGCTCTCTGACAAGGTAGTGCTACTGACATAATGATAAATGATTTACTAATGACACTTCAGACTTATTTACATGCYTGAATGTGTTTGAATGCTTTCAATGTGTTGAACACTAAGGATCTCTTTTCCTTTTTTTCCAGCAAGACCTCATGACTTCTTTGATGCACAAACACTGGATGCTATAAGACATCGAGCCATCTGCTTTAATCTCTCAGCACATATAGAAAGTTTAGGAAAAGGCCACAGTGTTGTATTTCATAGTACTGTAAGTATATGTATGATGCATTCTTTTTGTTTACCTATGTGTCTGAAAAATCTAATCCTTCAGAAAGACTTCTGTTTTCCTCTTATTGCTGTAGGCATTTAATCAGAAATAAGTAACAGTGGCTATTTTATATTGTTGATTTGTGTGCTGCTATTAGTAAATTAACTTGGAAGAAGTAGTGTTGGTAGTTGTTCTAACTGACAAATTGAATGGATTGCAACATCTCCTGTCTGATACACTTGGAGAAATATCAGCAACTATGTGTTGCAGAAAAAATTGGTTCTATCTTCTAAATAAAAAYGCAGTTCAGATGGCATTTCCATAGTCGTGAGTGACAGTGCTAATTTATCACAGGCAATATTTTGGGTGTATAATTGAATATTTAAAGATGCTGATCTCAAATGTGTGTTTATTCCCTTTTTGTTTTTCCAGTTTAAAAGATATAATCCTGAATAAAKGTATTCCTGTCCCCATTTTTTTCTTTTAATAACCTTACCACCAAAATGCCAGTGAATTGCTAGAAGGAGGCAAGTTCCAGCTGGGGAGCTGGTCTTTAGTCCTGTTTCCATATCCTGTTTTGTGAATTTCACTTGTGTTTGGCCAGGGGAGACATCAGTATTAAATTGGAAAATTTCAGAGCAGGGAGAAAGTACTGAATTGGGATATAAGGATCAAAAGTTGTATAACCTCAGGTTKTCTTAACCCAGTTGGGAGATGGGGGCATGTAAAAGGTGGAGACTTACTTCTTTTCTTCAGCCAAGAGATGGGACAAAGTGAGGAGGGATAGTTTTAAACTGGCRGAATAATGCAAGATGAACAGCAGTTGAAAGAGGGAATGCAGACTGACTTGTCTTCATCTACTTAATCTTAACATGTGATTCAAACTCTTGAAGTATCAGTCTCTTTCCATAAATAAAAGATGATTTTGTATGCATGAAACTTATTTCATGTTGTTCTGCAAGACATGATTGTTGTAAATAACTGTGGCCTGTTTTGGAAATTTTTTCCAAATGATTTCTCCTGAACTTTATGTGCATTGAGCACCAGCTGCAAGTGGAGATTTGCAGGTGGTTTAGCTGTTACTGTATTTAAATCTCATTCTGGTTTTCCTGGCCAACGTGGATTTTACAGTGCTGTGAGAAAAGCCAATTCACAGTTTGCTTTGATCTGAAAGGTTATTCAGGCAGTCTACTCAATGGTGGAAGCATAGCTCTGGCTATTGCAATAATTCATAAGGAGATGGAATTAGAGGGAAGAATCTGCTCTAAAACTGCTTCAAATTCACTTGATGGAAGTGGTGAAAATCCTTTTAGCTTATCTGCGCATGCGTCGCTCGAGATGGTAGGAGGTTGATTAGATCTGAAATTGCTTAGACCTCGGTTGTGGGAGAGGTTGTTCCAGTGGGAGAACTGCTCTAGGATTCCAGCCCCGTGCTGCACTTTGCTGCTCTACTTCGGCGTGCTGGCTTGTGCTGGGCATCAGCTTTGTTGATGACACCCAGCCTAAAATCAGCTTYAAAAAGCAAAGGTAGACCAGGAGCAGTTTGTGGGTGTGCATTGTTACACTGAGCTAATGATACCTGCAAACAYATTTTGCATCACTTGCAAGCATTAGGACATTGAATTTGAAGGGTGACTGCCTAAATGGCATAATAAGTTCATGTGGTCCACCTTCAGCTGAAGAAAAAATGTTGTTATCAGGGGCGTTAATCTGAAAGGTGGAAAATAGGAAGAYTAAATAGCCTTGCTGTGTGAAAACAGACATAAATGATGTGGCTTTATTGTTTTATGCAGCATAAGAATAATGTCAGCACAATGCASTGTCTTACAGGACAGATATTCTAATACAAAGAATTTCTGAGCAGTCACTATAGATACCTTTCATGCCTTATGAAAAGGCACATCYTTTTATTTATATATACTCTTTTTTTAACCCATCCTTTTCTTTGTAGATATGGGGAGATTTAGAATGCAGTCGTTAACAAAGGCTTTTTGAAGAAATGTGTTTGCCATCCAGAATACACTTTTGACTTGATTATGATTTTTTTTTTCTGCTTGCCTTTTTTTTATTTGAGTCAGATTTTTTGTACTTTAATTCTCTCTAATGATGGAAAAAGCCAAGCATTTCTAGTTAACCTAAGGAGCAGATATTACACTGATTAAAAACATAGCTTATAGGTTACCCTATTGTGCCAACCCCCACCTTTAAAACGGCTTGAATTCATTCTCTAAAATATTTGAATGCTAAACTGTTCTCTGGTTTAGCTTTTTTAGGTATTTCAGTTCAGTGGCCACATGTATTTTAACTGCTTACATGTGTTTTCAAATATTGAAACTTTGTAACACAGTCAATGAATACAGTGAGATGCCTGCCAATTTATAGGGTGAAATTGTTGTCTTTTTCCAGAAGAGGTCAGCACAACTCCATTTCTGATTYGAGACAGCTTTGATGCATGTTTCCTTTAAATTTCCATTTTGTTTCTGGGWCAGTGCATGAAATTTAGAGAATATAGTAAGAATGTCTCCAAATAAAGCTATATTAAGCTTTCATCTTCTGGCTGAATTGTGTTTTTCACTTAAAAATTTAAATGGACTTAAGTTCTTTGCAAAACACCTTTAAGCCTTCAGAGCATATTTATTGCAGACACACAATTTTCAAAGAGTATAAGTGTTTGCCTTTTATGAATGTCCAGTTGGACATGAAGAAAAACAGCCTTTGAGCCAAAAATCTGGAATTTTGTTTTAATGATGATTTATGTCATTATTTTAGGTAATAGCTAAAAGAAAAGAAGACTCTGGAAAAATAAAACTCTTGCTTCATTGGACACCAGAGGACATGTGAGTATATTGGTAGTGATATGTCCTAGGATTTAAATGGGGGAGGATTTACAGTGGGGTCAGTGAATTGTCACTAAATTATTTTGTGCCTTTGAATCTAGAAGTTGAAGTTAATATTTTATAAATGCTTTTCAAAACGTAATTTGAAGTTTAAAAATTAATAAGCAGTGCTTTTATTGATTTTTACTTCAACTTTCAAGTCTTTGGGCTCTAATGCCAATCCAGGTAAATTTGAAACTGTATTTTTAATGCATTTTGTCACAAGTTTCAATTCATCTTGAGAGASAATAACTAAAATATTCTTACAAAATAGGTAGTTTTTTGACTGCTTTTAGGACAGATGGCAGTACTATATATAACAGCATTCTAAAATTATTTTTTTGAAATGTTACAGATAAAGACAGTTAATTGCATTTTGAGATAAGCGTTAAAAAGTTCGCAACACTGGGAACATGAAAAATAAATTTTAAGAAGAGTAATCTTTTAATACAGAGTTGAATGAGTTTTTTGCTCGTGCAGATGTGTTCAGTACTAGAATTACTGCATTGGAAAAGACAGGTTGTTCAGTAATGTTAAGACATTGTGGATGGAATGTAGATTTGGTTGGTCAAGTAAAGGAATAATGTGTTCTATGTTGTTCTTTCTTGCACCTTGGTCGGGTTAGATAGAAGGTGTATTTCATGCACTGAATGATGTAGTCTTGAATTACTGAGTAGTCAGCAGATTGAATTTCATCCTGATTATTACATTTAAGAAGAGCATGCCAAGGCATCGTGGCACATGTCATGAGTCTGTTTTACAGTCAGGGTACTCACACTGCAGCAATGCAGTCACGGTGATTCCTTTCCACTACACTGAGCTGTTCATCAGCCTTTCAGATGGAGCTGGGAGTAATGATTTAGCTTTTTCTACCCTGGGTCATCTTGAGAAACTGTTAAAAGTTCTCCAGGTTATCTGTACGTTAAGGTTTCTATTTCAGGAAAATTAATACTGGTCTTCAGCTCATTTCCTATACAAGAGGGAAATAACTTTTAATATTTTTAAATTTTTTTTAAGAGCAGGAATTTATTCTTGGTGCCRCTAAATCAGCTCACTGAGTTGTTGTCTTTCTGTGTATTTCAAAACAGTCTTTGCAATTGAAAAGTTTTCTTATTTGCTGTTTGCATCTTGAGCATGCAGTTTCTACTGGAAATGTCTTCCAAATATTGRTTGTCCAAAAACTGATTTTGGCTTTATTTAAAGAACTCTTACGGTGTTTTTCTACCTTTCACGGTCCATAAACTTTAGTGGATGTATGGATTGCCTGCTGGGTTTTTCTCCCTCACCCTGTCTTTTTTTCTTTTTWTTCTTCCTTCATCTGACAAGTTTTATTAGAGAAACTCTTTCTTCTGCTGGGTTAGAGGTCCTCAGTTTCATTTCATGTTCTAAATAGCTTACCTAGAAAATTGAAGTKGAGTTGCAGCTAACTTTCATACAAAGTGAAATCTGCAAAATACAGATTCAGTGAAATAATTTTCAAAAATCTGTAAAGTTTCATTTAGCTTTGAGAGAAAGAGCTGTTACATTTAGTTTTAACTGTTGGGTTTCTCAATTTGAAACTTGTTTCAAAGGGTTACGCATCTTAGTTACAATGTAAACTTTTCCCCCAACCTGAAGTTAGGCTTTGGCTTCTAGGACATGTAAAAAATTTTTAAAACCCCACCAAAAACCCAAAGAAGAAGATAATTAAACAATTAACTTCAGCAAAGTTGGAGCATTTTGCTRTTTAAACCTTTGAGCAGATTGGTGTAACTTGAAGCTCAGTGTCTGCAGTACATTCTGTCCTTTATTTACTTTAATAGCATTAAAATTCTACCTAGTAAAATAAAGTATTTCCAAAGATCTGGTTGKTTTTTTGTTGCCCGTTTTCACATTAAATTGTTACGGTGGAGAATGTAGTGCCATTATCATTGTACATTTGRTTTAGTGTTCTTCTGGAATAATCCAAATTCTGTTTAGTATCTTTTCCACACTGAGAACTTGAAAAACTTTGAAGTATAATGTGTAAAGATTGGCTGCCTTTCCTCACTCCAGTGAAGATGCTTTTTAACCRGGGAAATGTGAGAATTACTTCATATGTACTAGTTTACCACGTAATTTTATGGTAAGGAAAACAGTTGATCTTTTTTGAATATTTTTATTTTATTTATTTATTCATAGTCTGCCTGATGTGTGGGTAAATGAAAGTGAGCGACATCAGTTAAAAACTAAAGTAGTTCATTTATCAAAACTACCAAAAGATACTGCCTTGCTTCTGGACCCAAACATATACAGGTAACATCTTAATTTTGAAACTTTCTTTACTTGAATGCAATCTTAAGCCTCACTTAACTTTTTGACGTTGGAAAATCAGGATTGCTAATGTATTATACACCAGATCAGGGAGCCTTGGTACCGTAAACGTCCAGGAGTTAAGTTCTGAGGCCTTAAGTTATTTCAGAATTACTTCTTGAACTAAACTCTAGTTACTGAGAAACGGGGAATGTGTGTATTTACCAAGTGTATTTTACTTTTTTGTGCTTGGTGTACAGAAATTCTAGTAAAGGAGGTACATACAGTGGAATCCTGAAAGATCACTTCTGTTAAGATCACATACTGGTTTGTATACCAATTTTTTTAAAGTCCAAATTTATCTTTCCATATTTTATATTGAGCTGTAATACATGCAGTATTACCTTGAAATTTGTACTTGTATTCAAGTACTGKTATTTTTTTAATACAAGATTCTTTATAGGGGGACAGAAGGGAACAATCCATGTTACTTGTCTTTAAGCTACTTTCACATATGTGTTTTTAGGCCTTCAAATTGGCTTCTAATCCATCTGGTTTCTAATAATTTCTTGGTTTCCCCTCCCTTTATTAGTGCTCTCCCATGACTGTCACTACCCACAGTTCTGTGGGTACAGTTTTTAAAGGTAATCTGAAATGCTTAATTCATTCTGAAATTTTGAATGTCCAAAGACACATTTATGRGCTTATATTAAAAACTCACGAAAATGGGTTGTGGGAAAAAGTTTTTTCTACCATGACAGAAGTTCAGTGTTCTGATGTTTTTTCTTTAACATCCAGTGACCAAGTGTCTCAAGGAGTAAATACAACACTAATCTGAGGTCTTTCAATGTAATAAGCCTTTCAGTTCACCTTTAATATTCAGTGTATCTCACTAATCAAATTAATGAAAACTCGGTTTACAATATGAAAATAAATCATGCTGTATTTGCTATCTTTGTAAATGTAAGTATTTTAAATACTTACTTTAGTCTATGAATCATTGATGTTAATGGTAATCATGTCTTGAAGAAATTGAATTGTGTGTTTTAAAACTGCTTAATACAGTGACTGTTTTATATTCTAATTGAGGTGCTAATAATTTTATATTGATTACCTTTGCCGAACTTAATAGATTAGTTTGCTTCGAAAAGAAAAAAATAACCTTTTAAAATAAAGAGTTAATGATCTCTGGGGTTAAGTCCTTGGAGAAAAATTAGCAAACCTTTCTACCTCTCCCAAATAAAATTAAGGTCCCCACGTGTAATGTTGTACTCGATTTTTAGCRCTATGGGTCAGTCTGTGATTGAAATGAGCTTTTGGGACCAACCGAGGGAGATTCAAGATGTAAAGACCAAAACTTTGCAGGGGGAAAGGTGGCTAAAGAAATTCAGTGACAGCTATTAATGTCATGCTAAAATGTCATGCTTTAATAGAAAGTTTGAAATAATGATCTGAAATGTGCACTTTCATGGGTTCATATGAAAYGGCTTTTGGTTTCAATCAAATGAAAGTAGATTTTCTATAGTCATGACGTCATAGTGTGTTCTGACTGAAATGTACATCACAGGGTCCTAATGTAAAGCTGTATCATCTTCTTTTGCAGAACAATGCCCCAGAAGAGGTTGAAGAGGTAAAAACCAAGCAAGTGGGGACACCTGCAGTCTTAGTCACTGACAATGGATTTAGAAATAAAGTTGCACATTAGTCAAATCCCATCCTTTTTTTTTTCTTTTTTCTTTTTTTTTCTTTTTTTTTTTTTGTTAGATAAATATTTATGCTTAGTGTAAACATTCTGTGAATGAAGTCGATGCTTCCGTGGAATATATTAATATATTACTGTATATCCACATTTTCATGGAATGGTACAGTGGGAGACTGAGCAAACACTCTTCTGGCAACTTAGTGGAACAACTAAAAGGCTTTGCATGCTTGCTTCTTTAAGCTGCTTTTTTCTTTAGTGAATACAGTAGTCTATATTTGATGAAAAGAAAAAGTAACCATCACCATTTACTCACAATTCCCAGGAGAACTGTTAACAAGCTATTAGGCTTCCTATCACTGTTAACCAAATATAACCCAAGCCAGACAATAGAACAGCTACCAAGGGATTATCCTGTTGCCCTTTGAGTATGGTGGATAGTAATCATTCGTCATTTGTAATCTTGTGTCCTTTTGCAGATCCCTAAAATATGTTGGATTATGATGTTGAAACAAATGTTGATGGAATGCTTGTCTTTTCCAGTCAACTCTGAATACATATAGTACGGTTTCAAGATGTTAAGAGTGTTGCAGTCTGTCTGAGCCCCTTTGCAGGAGTAGTGTAGTGTGTTAATCAGATCTGCTTTGATGTGATCCGTATCCATGGGCGGGTTTGGAAGAACCTCTCCGTAAGCAGTCAGTGTTACTGGTGATTTATTTTGCTTTTTTGTCCCTCTAGGATCCCCGTTCACTTGTAAAGTATACTTTATTTGGCCTAATGTTTTCTAGATGTAAAGAAAATGGTATTTTTTAAAAAAAAAAGTAATCTAGAAATTCAATCCTTTATGCACCAAAGTTGGCTTTGAAAAGGAAAGTTAAAATCATTTTCTTGCTTAATAAGCAAGGAGCCGTGGATTTTTTTTAACTGACAAATAGAGATGCGTCTAACCTGTTAGTCTTTGTATGGAGACACAAATGTTGCATATAGATAATAGGACATTGCTTGTAAATATTTCAGCAGATTTGTAATATATTTTTATATTATGAAATGTACTGTAGATGTTTTTCTAGAGGCATGAAAGTTAAAATGTATATATTACGGTAGAAATAATATTGAAGGATATTGTAATTCACTAGTGCTGCCAGAAGAATTGTTTAAAAAAAGCACCTTCCTTAACAGTAAAAAAACCTTCTTTTACATACCTAAGGGACTATATACTACTGTTAGTATCTGTTGTAAGAACAAAAAGACATTGAACATCCTTCCCAGAAATCTTAGAGGGATGAATAGTACCCATAATTAATTCATGGCACTCCTTTCTAATAGTGAACACAGAATTAGTTTTTTCCTTGCTGTTGGAAGGAACTAATATGTAAAATTTGTATGGATATATGCAGTCAAACTGCAGAGTTAGTCCTCCTTATTGGGGAGGAATTTACTACAGTGAAACTAATAACCAGCAGTTTTTACACTAAATTTTTATTAAATAGATTAAAACTTAAAGTAACCCTTTGGTTGCAGAAGTGAGCATATCCYAATGTAATACAAATGCATTCTGCATTGGTACTGACACGAGTCTTGCTTAGCTCCAGTGGGTTAAAAATGTTACTTATATACACAAAAAAAATAATCTTATCAACGATATGAAGTGCAGATTAAAAGCACCACTAATATAAGATGTTCTGGAATGGTTGTTTAATAAGGGTATTATTCATAAAATCTGTAGTGACGTGACTTTATTTTTGGAAAAAATGCAGTGTTTTGGTTTTTATTTTTTTTGCTTGAGCACTTCACCTACTGCTTTTTCTGTACCTATAAAGTAATCCGTAATCTTTGTTTCTTTTTTTTGAATTTGTTATAAAATTGCCAAATAGAAGTGTTTCAGATATAGTTTGTATTTGTATTTTTTTAATTTTATTGCTTCATGAGTTTCTTGTAAGTCATTTATAATTGACAGATGATTGTAGACCTTGCCTGAGTATTTTTTCTAATAAAACAAAGCAAACAAACCTCATAAGCTTCAAAATTGTAAGATCTCCATGAAGTTTTCAAAGACAAATATAAAAATGACACTCTGTAAGTTGTAACACACACCTTTACAGAATGGGGAGTTCATGGATTTAAGTCACGTGGCGTTCATGTAAGCTGTGACTTTTTTGGGTTTGAGAGAACTGTTATCTGGTGTTCTCATGGGACAGTTTCTGCTTTGGAAGGAAAAACCAGTTTAAATTCAAAAAGCCTGTGAACAAATGGATACATTGGAATTAATTAAACTTTCCATAATAGTCAAAGGTAAGTGATCTTTTGGCTGTTTTTTAGGTTGAACTTATCAAAGTGAATTGCTAAAACTATTTATGCTTGAAAGTTGTTTATATTCTATAAATTATGGAATTACTTGGTGGTGTTCTGTTTCAAATGACAGTCCTGTGTCTCTAAAGCTCTGCTGCAGTTTTTGTGTGTATCCCTGGGTGGATTTTACTTTTGCTGGAATACCAGGTACGTGGAACTGGCACAGTGTGCTGGGGGGCATTGATCACTTTGTTCTGAAAATAATCATCTTATTCGTGGAAAGTGTTTATGAAACAATTGGCCTCTCCCCTTTTAGGTAATTCCATGCGCTTTGCTTTGGGATGGTGAGGATGCAACATTTCAAGGTTTCTTCCTGTCTTTCTCAAGAACTTTTTTTTAATAATAGGTTTTCCAACTGTCTAAAGATTGCATTCCCTCCCAGCTGAATTAGTTTTCTTTGGAGAGAAATGTCAGCTCCTTGAAAGTCATGCTTTTCAGGAGTTGCAGTGCACACGAATATCTGTGTTCAAAATCACCAGTTCTTTTGGAATGCGTTGGCTTGAATCTTAGTTTTCTAAAGCTGAATAGCAGGATTTTTGAGTGAGAAATGGTGTTTTGGGATCAAAGACCAGCTCTGCCTTTTGCTTAGGTGGATGGAAATGCTGGGAAAACTTCCTGGTGTTTGGGCATAGCACGCAGGTGATTGTTTGATACTACATATTATAATAATCTGTTTATTAAAGACAGAGCAGAAGCAGATCAGTACTTTTCGAATACTTACTTTGCATTTAATTTTCTCAAATTACTGTGGGTCTTTCAGATTTTGGCCAAATTGTGCAATAGGTTGCACAGTATTTTTTTTCTATAGTCCATTAAGTAATGATATCATTCATTTCAATTTGAATTGCACATTAATTCTGGACAAGCTTCATTTGGGAACAAGCAGGGTGTGTTCAAACATGTATTGTTTTTAAGAACAGAAATTCAAGTGGTTGATCTCTGTTCCCTTCAGCTTTTCAGTGCAGTGTATGGATTGATTATTGCAGAGGATTGGTCTTATGTAATACTTCAGCCTGAAATTGATGATTTATTCTTACTTAATGCTTTCTTGCCTTGACATTTTAAATTTGTGAACAAACCTATCCTAAGTATTTCTCTTGTCGCATTAATGTATGACAAGTATAACAGAAGAAGAAAATCATATAACAGGAAAGTTGGCTTTTAAAAAAGCAGCTGAATCTATGGCTTTTTTCAGCCATTGGTGTTTACTTACTCCGAGTGAAGAATACTCTGGTAAATTCTGTTGCATCAACTTTTAATAAAAACTCGTGTATTATGTGTTGAGTGGGGGATAAGCCCCACCTGCACAACTGTGTTGAGCAATATGATAGAAAAAAGATAGTGTAAAATATGAAGAATATCCATTTGTTTCTGCCTTTTCCACAAGGAAGAAATTCTATGGGCTTGTAATAATGTAATCCAAATTGAGACTAAAAGGATGAAAACTCATATTGCTACAGCTGCAGTCTTCTCGTGCTTATAGTAAGAAGAATCAGGTATAAATACTAGAGGTGAGTCTCTCAAAATGTATTTCTGAGAAGAGTTATTACAGTACTGAAAGGCCTCACTATTGTAATCTCTGTAGTTACTGTTTTTTTCTAAGTAAGAGTGAACCTAAAATCTGACCAAAAGTAAACCCTCATACTCCAGAAAGATTTAATATTCTTTGGCCATCTATCCTGTCACATTTCCCTGAATATAGCTGACAAACTAGAAGAAGCAAGTATTAAATCTGCTATCAAATCTCAGGTTATCTCCCAGAGCGCAGGGGGGAAACCAGACAAAGGCTTTGTGTTTAAAGCACAACTTTGGGTCTAGAAGACACGAGCTGTGAATTTACCTTTTCCAGGTAAGAAACTGTGGTGATGAGCATAGAGCTTTTTTCTGGAAGTGGCATTTCTGAGTATCTTGTTTTCCTCCTATATTACAGCCACTTTTACAGTGACAAATTCTCCCAGACCACGTGTCTTTAATTTTTATACCACAGTGTGCAGTACTGTGTACAGTAATCAACAGAGTAGGTATGTTTGGATTTTGAGCTTAATCAAATACTCTGTTATCGCCTCCTTGGCAGAATTGAGAGTTAGCTGTTGTTATCCACGAGGCTCTTTGTGCTGAACTGTCCTGTTGGAGCTCATGGAGTGACTCAGCCCAGTAGTTGATACTGTTTTTGGGTGCAGACTTGGAGTAAGAGGGGAAGTGGGAGATGCTGCTTGACACTTTGGCTGTTGGAAGGCTGTGAGTTCATAATACTCTGCTCAGCTCTAGCCTGGAAGGAGCTGTGATCTAGAAATCTCTTCTGTGGCTCTATGCGTAATTTTTAATTTTTTGTTTTCCCATGTTTTCAGGTAAAAAGAGAAGCACTGTTCTGGTGTAGCCTGTTTTGGTCCAGTGCTGTTTTGCTGTCAGCTGTGCATGCGGTTTCTCATTTTCCCCTTCTCTCCCACATGCATCCACGCACTTTGCTCTGACTCTTACCTAGAGAAGAGTTAAAATCGGGATGTGTTTGGTGTCACAGTGTAACTTACAGCAGAGTAAGGAAATGTAGTTCCAACTGCAAAGAGAATAAAATTGTCTTGACTGCTTACAAAAAGTGGGCTGTTGATTGTCAGCCAGTTAGGGATAAATTCAGCTCTTGTAGTTGTTTGTGAAGATTAATACAATGTGATTGATGCTACATTATTTGTTTTTACTAATTCTAAAAATGGCCCTTTGAACTTCTGTAAATCCTCCTCGGTAGTAAAGTAACAAATACTAAGTAATATGATAAATCTGTTTATTTCATCCCAAATGAGAGATAATTGCTGATAACATCCCCTTGGCTTGGCTTGCGTTCAGGAGATTTGAGTACTGTCTGTTGGATGCTGTTCAGAAGTATTGTCAAATTTTAATATCCTTTCATCTTGGTCTTTTGCCTGTGTTTGTGGTCTCAGTGGAGGATGAGAGATCCCCACGTAGATTTACTGGGAAGAGCTGCCTCTGATTTGAAACAGTCAATAGCCCTTCTGACTAACCAAGGGAAGCAAGGGTAAGACTTAGAGAGGTGATAAAAGAATATCCCTTTGGTSACTTGGGTCAGCTGTCCTGATTCTGCCGTGGGCACCCCCAGCCGACTCCCTGGCAGGGCAGCATGAGAAGCTGCAAAGTCCTTGACTTAGTGTAAGCAGTGCTCAGCAAAAAGTAAAATATACCAGTGTGTTGCCAACCCAATTGTCATCCTAAATCCAAACCAGCACTGTACCAGCTACTAGGAACAAAATTACCTCCATCCCAGCCGAAACCAGGAGATAATACTAGAAGTTTAATGCCTCTGTCCAGACTCTGAGATCTCCCTTTTCTCACTGTCACTGCTCAGTCGTGTTTTTTGGCTTGTTTCATCCGAATTATGTCTAATCTCRTGTGGCTCAGTGGGATTTGTGCAGACATATGGAGTCTGACCGATGCCTCGTTGACTTTAGGGGGACGTCGTCACGGATATTTGACTTGTCTACCTCTGTTCAAATCCGATGTCTGAAACCCAGATTGTGAAATCAGGGGGAATGGAACATGATGTTGCTCATGATTCATTTAAGCCAAAATGCTCAACATGAGCCACTTAAACGTGTCTAGGCACCGAAATATATGTTCGGATTTACATAATTTCGAGGCCAAAAAATTAGTAAATGTATTGTTTTGGGAGCAAAGCCTTGGAATGTGAGATTAAAGACTGCCCTTAAGCARTAAAGGCATTTTAAACAGTTTTAATTTTAAACACTTTGCAGCTTTTACTTTCTAGCGAATATGAGGCAGGGGCTTGGACCCTGCTTGCTTTTTCTTTCTTCATGTCATAAATATTCTATCCTAGAGCATGGAAAATAAGTCAGTTACACTTAAAACTGTTTATTGCAGAGCAGATGTGTGCATACAGCAACTGTAGCTGAAAGCCCAAGTATTTAATTAGCAGTTGCCTGCAGCTGGATTCTTTCTTTTTAAACAAGTGGGGAGGTAGGAAAGCAGAAAAGGATGTCAGGAGACATTCTGCTGACAGTGAGCAAGTTCATGTGTAATTACTTATTAAAAATTTTCCTCTGCGTCCGTGCTCGGAGCCATCGTGTAGTGTTGCTGCCTTTTCATTGTGCTGTGCAGTCATCTGTGAATTTTATGTCCTCACTGACCAGACACCTGTGCTGCCTCACTCGAGTGACACTTGCAGGGGTTGTATGGCCTTAAGAAGGGAGGATCATAGATCTGAAGATCCTTTGATAATCCTGTGTTCCTTTATAAGTTTTGTTGTAGCTGTTCCCTGTACAGTTGTTGAGGGTTTGCCATTGATGTGGAGGCTGAAGATCTATGTCACAGTCAGAGCTCAGAGTCTGGAAAGGCTTTCCTCATGGGTAGAACCATATGGATTTGCTGCTGGAGTTGTAACATTGGCTCTCTAGGTCAAATCTGTGGTGGTGGTAGTTTTTTGCATGTTTTACCCAAGAGCTTTTAAAATGGACAGATTGGGGGTAAATGTTGCTTGCATGTTGAAATATTACCAAGAGCTGGTTTGGGGGTAAAAGGTCTCTGTCTTAAACTAAACTGCATTTCTTGTTGTGCAGAAGTGAATTATTGTGGAGGAAAGGTGCAAACAAAAGCTTTACCTTGGCTGATGCCTCACCTGGGTAATTACTACAAGCTGTACAAACTGCTTATAGTAGTTACTGATGTATTTATCTCCTTGGACTCCTCTTTTTTTTTCCTTAGTATATTTGTTAATTTTAATCTTAGAATATTTAATCATTTAGTAACCATTACATGCACTCCAGTGGGAGCTGATTTCAGCAGTAGAGGATAGGAAGATGTTTTTAATCTGAAAGACAGTAAGTAAATACCAAGACACGCAGTCACACACTGTGCAGTTTACAGAAAGTACAGATGATGTTCCTGTCCCACCCCACTGTTCTCCCAGGTGCTCGGATCCCACACGTCACAGTACATTTCCATTGTGTGTGTGCTTTAGGGTCAAATTTAATTTCATAACAATCTGGAACCAAAAGGTGGCAGCAGCCTACCAGACTATGAGTGTGCAGAAATTCTCACTTGGTACTGAGATTGCTGAAGGTGTTTAGTTGCTTTTCTAAACGAGCCTCCTTATGTGCAGTTCGTTTTGTTGGTACAGGATGCAGTTGTGTATTAACAATTTGATAACTCTCCTTACTGCTGTACTGCTGGGTCTGTGTCTCTCAGATATTGTAGAGGAGACGAGAAACTGCCTTAGCTTTTAATAAAACTGACTGCGAAGACTGAAAATACCTGAAGTGTTTTAACATCCAAGTACTGAAAAGATTGGACATGATCACATTTTGTAAAATGTGGCTGGGTGATTATGGTGTTCAGGCACTTCTCTATCTTTTCTTTGCCCAGGATTGCACTTTGACCACCTGATCATTTTCCTAAAAGGCCATGACAGGAAGTGTATTTATAGAATCCTGTAATTTTTGTCCCAAGTAGGTTGCATATCAAATTTAATTGTTTAGGTAATCAGATCATTGGTGTTTGGGGTTTTTTTCCCTCCCGAAGTAAAAAATTGAGCAATTTCAATATGAACTAAACCCAAGCAACTCATATGTTACTGTAAATCTCAAAACCTTTCAGATCAGTATCTACTTTAGGAGATTAACTAAAATTGCTGATAGAATCAGGACTGTGGTTTCTTTTGTATCTGAGAAGTCCTTTCAGAGGAAAATGAAGGTTTTGTCCATAAATGAGTAAGTAACCACATGCAAGGCAGGATTAAAGCAAACTTCCTAAACTCAGAGCTGCAGTTACCCTTAGAATTGTCCAGCAGCATTTGTAGAATTCCTCTGAAGAAAACCCTTCTTTCAAAACATGGTGTTAGTTGTTTGCTTTCTGCTGTATTTCTGCGGTGGTGGGAGGTCTCTAATGGCTTTTGATGCCCCAAAATTTTGCTGTGCATCTGCCGTTTTGTAGCAATCACATAACCTTGATCCTTCAGTAAATCAAAGATGGTGGGACAGAGTTCTGTTCCCAGTGAGAAGGGGAATTGGTTTGTGTCACTGCAGGATGCAAAAAACAGATGTGGCTCTTCGGGATGCACTTTAGTGGTGAGCAAGGCATTGCTGGGTGAATGGTTGGACTGGATGATCTTAGAGGTCTTTTCCAACCTGTACTATTCCTTGATTCTATGATATGCAGTGTCTCTTGCTCGTGTTTAAAGCCTGACATTTAAGCTGACCCCTCTAAAGCTGTCTTGCATGGCTAGATGAGGAAGAACACAGCAGTGGATGAGCTGTGCCCCTCACCTAACCCAGGAACTGCAGACCCTGAGCCTTCTCTCATCCCAAATCCCCTGGCTGGTGCTCTCATTCCTTTAGTCAGCAGTTGCCTGGCAAGTGGCCAGTTTCCCACCCCCCTCTCTGTGGCTTTCTAGGGATTCCAGTAATGTCATTGCCAGGTTTCTGATGTACTCACGGTTACAGCCTTGGGCTCCTTGCAGTTTCRGGTTGAGATCAGTCCATTGTGTGCAGTTGGGTCATACTTCCTGGTTTCTAGACAACAGTGAAGGCTACAAATATGTGAGATTAATGGCAGGTAAGTGGTGCAAAGGTGATTCCTCAAACCAGACTTAAATTTCATTATTGCCCCAGCAAGGACTTGCAAGGAGAAGGTGTTAAGAGGGAGCCTTCTTACACAGCCTCTTTTCTCTGCCTGCAGGTCCAGCTCGTGATTTGATGGGGAGTGAACATGTGTTTGTGGGGGTTTTTTGGCAAACACCTCGGCTGTGTAAGAATTTCTCGAGCCAAATTCAGTGTTGCTGTTCAGCTCGGTAGTCATCCAAAATGGGTGCAAAACACTGCCAAAGCAGAAGTATAGCATTTATTTACTTGTCCTGCCATGATGTGAAAGGCAAGGGATGATTATGAACCGAGAAATAATAATGGGATAGGGGTAAATGAGTCACAGTTGGAAATTGGATTGAAATGCTTTGGGGGATTTTTTTTCCAGCGATAATTTTTTTTTGGCCATGTTTGTACAAAGTAAGTTGTTTTCTAATGATCCATGTGGTTTTGAGAGTGTTTTGTATTAGCAAGGTGCTCATCAGAAGTTGCAGAAGAAATCAGATGGTCTCTTGTTTGTAATCCATGGTGCAAGTTGTTTTTTCTTTATCGACAAGATGTCTAATCGGGATCTTTGTCAAAGTATAAGGTGCATTTACTCCCCATGTGGTTACCCTCAGTGACAGCAGTGGCATCACCAAATAATCTTTAGGTTTTTAGTTTTGTAACTTGGGTAGCTATTTCTTTATCCCTGAAGTGCCTCCTGAATGYGAGCACACAAATGCTGAGTAACAGAGTCACTGATTGCAGGTGTGTCACAAAGCCAAATGTCTTCTCGTGTAAGGGGKGATTTGAGTCACAATAACGTGTATTTCCACACTCCCTCATGTGTTTTGTATGATGTACTGTGGACTTGTTAGTGAGGTCTATTTTTTTGTAGTTTGCACAGCTAAAAGGAGCACATTATTCCTATTACTTCTTTTCTTTTAACAAACAAATCCACTGGTTGATGTGTAATGTACACATGACAGTAGTCTGGCAAGTGGGGGTGAATATGTCACTAGATTCTGGCTGCATATTTAGGAAAGGCTCAGGCTTTCATGGAGCTTAGGAAACTGTCTTGAAATTACAAATCATTTATTGGTGTATCTTTCTTGTGCATGGTCACCATTTGTTTTCAATTATGGATAACTTTTTCCAAAGCTGATTTCATTCCAAGCAGTGCCTAAGCATGAGGTCAGTGAGGAGAAATGATTTCTTGGGCAGGTTTTATCTTTCCAGTGGTTAATTTATCACTTCTGTAAATAAAAGATAATCTGGACTCTGCGTTCTTTTATGTTTCATTGTTAAACTCCAGCCATGCCAAAGAGTAGCGGCGGGCAAGATGTTTTGCAGTCCTATATAGAAAAAAAAATTGCCAWGTGATAATCCCATTTTTATTCCAGATGGATGAGGTGATCCATTTCACATCCACCATAATTACAGTTTATGAAACAGCCAGCTCAATACACAAGCTGCCATCTGCACTTCATCAGTTTCTTTTACAACAAGGGACAAAGTTTGAGCTGTCAGTGGGACAGATGATGTGTGTTTTGAGTGATTGTATATTTTAAAAGTACAAATCCAAAAGTCAACATGTCCTTCTGTTCTTGTRTGCACTTTCTTCCTCTTTCCTCCTTTGAAGATAGTTTGGTTTCAGCTTGGGGGCTTTTTTTGTGGTCATACCACAAAAGAARCTGTGCTGGTTTGGTTTGGGTTTTTTTGTTTTGTTTTTTTTTTGTTGTTGTTGTTGGTTTTTTTTTCCATAGAAAAGGGGCAGTAAAGGAACAGATAGTCCACMGGGAAAAAGCATGAAAGGTGCCCTGACATTGCCAGTTTACTTCTATTCYGACCTTGGCTAAGATTTCCTGTGCTTAAACATCATCCCTGTCTGGAAGCTTTTCAGGACAAATCTGGGGTGGTGGTGGAATAGAAAAACAAAGCATTTCATATGCACCCCTCCATTGGTGTTCAGCAGTTTCTTCTTCATGGGATGTCATAACATCTACTCCAGATTTTTCCATTTTTGCCCTGCTGCTGCAGTCCTCCATGTTTCCTCAGACTCCCTTTCTCTTGGGGTCAGCTGTGCTGTGACTTCCCAAACCACCAGTGACCACTAGTTTGGAGGCAGAAGACCTGAGTTCTGCTACTGCATGGTTTAATAAACTTACCACCTTAAAAAAGGTGTTTTTTCACCTTTTCCTTGTTTTGGCAATCACAGGGACACCTCACCTAAGCACGATGTGCTTGCCAAAATTGAGGCAATTTGGTCTCAAAATCCACATCGCAAAGTAAGAACAGGGAAAAGAGAGGAGTGAAGGAATATGCTTCTTATAGCCTTCTTTATGTCCATAACTGCTTGAAACTTTAATTCTGCTGATTAACACTGGACATAAAAATGTGTTTTCAAGCTGCTGTTCCATTCCAGCACAAGTTTTCCAGTGTAACGATCAGAAAGGGTCCCTGCTGCTTTTAAAAAGAGTTATGGAAAAGCAGCCACACACGCTTAACAGGTGTGGAAATACAACAGAAGTGTGATGTGGGGTTTTGTGTGACTTGATGCACAATTGACTTCAGAAATCTATTGCAAGAATAAATTGAGACCCAACACTTCAATATTRTTCTTATGGTCTACATCTGAAATTTTTTTTTTTTMTTGATTAGCATACACAGCTTTTTTCCCCTCTATTTTCTAAAATGTTTTGATGAAAGAAAATCCATTTTATCTTAGGTCTTCCACAAAGAAGAGGGTRCTTTTTGTTTACTATTTCAAACAAGTTTTATCAAGGAGTGACTAGAGAAACTTAGGTCTTTTTCCAAGACRGATAGGAAGTGTATCTGCTGTGTTACATGAGCTCAACTATCTTAACTATTCAGATTAACCTAATCTACCTGAGGGAATTAAAGTGTGATCACCTGAGTGCTCTGTGATGAATTTGTTGGAACAGAAATATCTGAAGATGGACTTCTTTTGCCAGTGCATCTGGGTTTGAAAGAGTGAATGTTCCCAAAATCTTACACTGGAACGTGACTGGGATAAAGATCCTTTTGTSCTTGTTACTGGCAGGTGAGTTTAACTTGTCTTGGTGTGTCATGATGGTAAAACCTTCGTGCAGACAAGCTTTTGTTTTCTTAGTGTAAAATCAGCTTACAGCTCTAATGTATTACACCATACAATACTGGATGTCTCTGAGTCTGGGTGCAGTACATTTTTTTAAAATAAGGACACTTTTAATGTTAAAGGAGGGAACAGTGAAGGGCTAAAGCCTAAAGAAATTTCTAATTTCTTCATCACCGAAGAAATTYCACCTCATCATCACTGAGGGGGAAAAAGTGCCCACAAACCACATGAARAAGGCAACCTGTTCTGCTGTGAATGCCTCATTCTGCCCCTTGTTTGTCCTGCCATTCAGGGGACTCTTRCTTACCCCTGGGTGAACTTGTGGGTTCTGGCATGGTTGCTGGTTTTGCTGCATTCCTGGTGTGTTTGACACTGTTAGATAAACGACCCCAAATGACTCCAGTCTCCTGGACCTGTTCACTATTATTAGCAAGGTTCCGTGAGAAATCCAGGGGCTGATGCGTTGAGTCCTTCAGTAAACACAAGTTATCGGGAAATCCTGTTTTAGCAGCAGAGGGTACAGCATGTCTGGGGCTGATGCTTGAGTTAGCTGTGCTAGTATTTCTAAATTAACAAAGTATTCTCTGTGCTAATCCTGTTTTATCAGGCAGCTGCCTCTGAGATGATTGCGTGGAAGGAAAAATTTTGYAATTTCTTTTTTTTTTTCAGCGCAGGCTTTGTTTTCCAGCCCTGAGATAGTGATAGATTAACCAGGCTCAGGCTGAAGTGTGTGTGTGTAAATGAGAGGCAGCAGGCTCTCATGCATGAGTAAGAGTACATGGACTAATGACCAGCAAGGCTGCTCCTGGTTGTAACACAGCAATAAAATATGAGGCAGTGGAAAGTGCATCTGCCTGGTGTGTAACACCAAACGACGAGGTCAAATAAGGCTTGAACCCAGGTGGAAAAAAGGGAAACTACACTGAGAAATGTCTCTCCTTTTTACTGTGGACAAAATATGAAGAGCTAGTACAGAATAGCACCTGAAAAGGACAAAATATGAGGCTGGATGCAGTTAGATGTCACATCAATGTCTTTGAAGTCAAGAGTTGAACTGAGGAGAGTGTTTTCAGGTAGATGGGTTTCGTCATCCCCCAATGAAATGCCATTATGTATTATTGAAATTGAATATCAGATGTGCTGTGCACACCTGGGTTTTCCAAAACAGCCRTAAGTCCTTAAAACAGCAAACAAATAAAGCTGGGTATGGGTCTCTTAAGCTTCATTTTGTCATAGAATGTAGTTGATAGGATAGAGAACAGGATATTCTATATATTCTGTATTTATTTACATATAATACTCAACTTGTATCCGTTATCTACTCAGAACACATATTCTCTGCTTACCAGTGTCCTTTCAGCATTTTGGTTGATAGCAGCATCCTATGTATGTCATAATATGGCTAAATTAGGTAAATCGATGAGAAATTTAAAAAATACRCTTAAAAACTTCACACTGCAGGAGAGTCAGCTGTGCTACAAAGGAAAAAAATTGTATGTTTGACTTTCCATAATTCTTATTTATTTATTCGGGGGCTGTGGGTTTTGTTTTGTTTTTTAGTTTATGGTTTTGGGGTTTTTTTTTTTAAGACTGTAGTTTAGTGTAGACTTCTCATGTACTGCTGGTGCTGCTGGAACAGGTCTGTTCCTAAATATGATCAAATTAAAGGTTAACAGTGTATCATGGCATTTTCAGAATTGATAGTCCACAGCTGCCTAATTTGTTGTGAAGCCTCTTGCAGGAAAACCTTTTTTACCGAAGTTTTCCTTTCTCCACCTGTCTGCCGAGTGTCTTTAATAAAGCTACAAGCTACAGTTGTGTGAAAAGGAGCAAGATAAATGCTTTTATGTTAAGGAGATGGCATGATGTGTTGTTTTGGATAGAAAGTGTGTATTTTTCTGGTGGAGTACCAAAAGTTCGATTTTTATGGGAGGGGTTTTATTTTTTTTATGAACCCCAAATGACAGAGCATGAAATGAAAGTCCTGATCTTTCTATCATGAAATTTATGTGAACAGAAGTCCCAGCAACCAAATTCTGTGCAGCTTCATTGGTGATGTTTAATGTAAGCTTTTGAATGATGCCATTTTATTAATTGCATCTGATGTGCTTGTAACCAGGTATTTTTTGGGGAATTGGTGTGGAGGAGAGGCTTTTCCCAAAGGCACCTGAGACTYAATCTGARAYCCTTTGGATAGGCTAGCACCTGTGGAAGAGCAGGATTTTCAGAGGATTGTGTGGGTGTGGAAGGCAGGGAAGTGCACCTGTGGAAGAGGAGGTGGAAGTGAGATCCACCGGAATTCTCTCGCTGGTAGATGATAAGATTAAGCAGCTGAAAGCAACCCTAACGATGAATAGACAGGGTTGCTTCCAGACCAGGGGGAAAAGGTGGAATTGGCAGTCTCATGGCACTTAGTCTCACATGAGTTAATACAAGAGATAAGCTCCATGTAACCCTAAGGGCTGCCCTTATAAATCCAGCTTAATTTGCCAGTCAGGGTCTGAACATTTAAATCTATTGTTCCTGTTTTATCTGAGTAACTTAATCCCTCTTCCGCAGTGCTCTGAGATTAGTTTTTATTCTGTGATGTCACAGTTTTTAGCTGTGCACCCTGGTAGTGGGAGAGGAGCCCTGCAGTGATAAGTGTGCTGCAGTGAGCTTTGTGAGGAGGCCTAAAAGAAAAATGTTACCGATTTYGGTCCTGAATCAGTGCATGATTTATTTATTCTTAACTTTATCACCAGCTATAGGTGAGGCATCGACGGAGAATGGAGTGTTTAGGACTGGTGATGGTYCAGGCTTTGGGAACAGGGTGTGGTGGAGATTCCAAAGAGAGTTCCATGCAACCACGGGCAAAGTTCTTTAGGTGTGAATGTTCTTAGTGTCTTGGGGTGGCTCTGGCTTTGTGCTGTCCTGTGGCAGGTGTAGATTATTCCAGGGAGAGCTACTAGCCCTTGTTCAAACAATGGTGATGGAGAAATGTGGGAGTGTTCCTGCAGCCTTTGGCACTTCCCCTMGGCAACAGCCATTTGTCTGGAATGTGTGTGCCAGCAGGAGAAAGAAGGGCTCTCATGGAATTTTATCCATCTTTTCCAGAGTATGCCAGGTGTTTGACMCTTGCAGATCTGGAGTAACTTGAGATTCTCTGGTGGACAGCAGGAGACTGTTCTGGCCAACATTATTTGAATGTTTCAAAAAAATAGAAGGGGAATGTGCCAAGAAGAATCAAAATGCAGTGGGATATGCCCCATTTGCCCCAAGCAAGTTTAAAGTTAAATGTCTTCTTTTGTTCAGCTCCTTCCTTCTTGAGTACTTCRCTTGTTTTCACTCTTGCTTATGTTGTGTTTCTTTTTCCTATCTTTTTGGGAGCTGTATCCAGTTTTCACGAGCATGATTTAGTGTTTTCCACTGTCATAAAAGAGAGACTGGTTTGCAAGTTGGGCCACCCAAGTGTGGACTCTTATGTCGAATAAGATGGTGTGGGAGGTCTGGGCTTGCTGCTCTTATTTATTTATTTATTTATTTGTAGCTTTGGAGGTGAGTATGGTTCCCAGGAGATTGCCAAAGCTCTGTGGAATGGGAAGTTCGTTTCAATTCACCTCCAGCTAATGGATGCAAGCCCAAGAGCTTCAGTTGCTCTTGATCCAACTGTGACTCCAGTTGTTTTTCTTTCAGTCTAGGAATTTTATTTTATTTTATTTTTTTAAGCAGCTCCACGACAATGGTACCTCTGTTTCATTCTAACAGGACATGCCAATAATTCCATTCTTCAGATTCATAAAAGAGACTTTTCAAGAAAAATAGTTTTTCAAGAAGAAGTCACTGTAGGTGTGCAGAAGCCCCAGCTGCAGTGGTGTYGTATTGTGGTCCTCTGAATAGTGGATGTCCTTTGGAGTGCACTTCTCCCTGTGCTTCTGTTCAGGATTTGTGACCTTTATTTTTGACCCCAGCACTCCTGACAACAGGCTGGAGAGTCTCTCCTCTGCTGCTCTTTTGTTTCATCCTCAAACTTCTTATGTATTTTTTGTTGTTGTTTTGAGGTTGGTTTTTTTTTTTTCTTCTAAATTTCAGGTACTCCAGAGAAACAGGTGGGTACAGAGAATGAGATACCAACTAAATCATTACATTCTCTATGCACAGCCTCCCAGGCTAACCAGCCGTTTGTACATTAGTTGTCTGCTGGAAGAAAAAGGTCTAATATTCCCCYTTGTGCTGCTACAGTGTCTAGGGAAAAGGTAAATATTTGTAAAAAAAAAAAGCTGCAATGATTGATGACTCTGGCTGTGGCTACAAGAGCCATCTGGGGAGCAGCCACCTGCCTAAATACTGGCATTTTCTAAGGGCATCTGCATAGAGGTGGTGTAGATCCTGTGGGAGACTTKGCTGCTTCTGGAACAATGGCTGAAAACCAGGTGGGGCATGCTACGAGGTCTGAAATTTCATAAGACATGTGAGTTTTGTCACCTGAAATACTCCCCTGATAACATCTAGGGTTATAAGGGAAGGGTTGAAAACGAAGAAAGACTGGAAGATGGAGGAACACTTATAGGAACAGAGATCTTACCTGTCTGATGGATGGGATGCTTCCCTCGTTGAATAACTTGAGGGCAGTGCTGAAAGCATTGCCTCTGTGCTCTCAGGTGTTGGTCCTCAGGAGGATGTGGAATAAAGTATTTTACCTCTCAGTTCCCACCTGGGGAATGGCCACTCATCCTTTCTTTCTCTTCTCCCTGCTCCCTCTATATCARTCTTTTTCCAAAAGCAATATGTTTAATGTGGGATGTTTGAGAAGCCCATGCCAGAGCTGATTTGGAAACATGACCTGTTCTCCTTCAGGTGGGAAGACATTTTGGTATTCGTACCCCACTACYTTTTTTTCCCGTGCTCTGGAGGTGTCTGGTTCCTTTCTCTCTGCTTTTTAACGTTGTTATCCTCAAAACTGGCTATTTTGCTTYATTTCAGGGAGAGATTCCCCAGGAGGAGATTAGATACACGCATGCACATATATATTTAGATTTATACATGTGTATGTCTTACTGAAGATACATGTAAAGGGGCAGTTTAATGTCATGCATCCTTAGGACTGTTTTTTTAACTCTGGGCTTGCAGGAAATAKATTTACTTTTACAATGACTAAGCYAAGATTTACCAGAGAGGAAAATTATTACAACATCGACATCTCTCTGCACCTTCAGAGCAGCTGGTTAGCAGCATATTGCGGTGTGGAACTAAATAAACTGAATTTGTGTTCTCACCTGCTAGGGTCTCAGGTGCTGTGTAAGTTAAGAAGACACTTCTCTCACCTGTTACAGCTGCTGCTTTGTTCAATCACCAGATATCTTCCCAAAAGAAAACCMGTGTGTGGGGAAGAGCAGGAGGAGGAAATAATGCATGCTCAGACCCTGACTCTCCAAGATTTGGTAAGCGTTTGTCCAGACCTGAGCAACAGAAACCACCCTGCTGAGCCCRYGGTTTAGAAATGTCCTCAGGAATCYGCGAGATAATGTTTGTTCCGTGGTGTGAGGGAATTGCACAATGGGAACCCAAAGAGAACCAGCTAACAATGGTTTATTCCCATAGCAACCATTATCTAAAATGGTACTATCAGCTGTTACTGTAACAATCTGGTCTTTTCTTGCTAATCTGTCTGCTTTTCAGACTTCAGCGTTTGTGAGCAGTAGAGCTTGGACTTAGTCTGGTTATTCTCTTCCAAACTGTCTCATTAATGCAATGGTGTAAGGACAGCCTGGTGGTCCTTGTGGCACTAAATTATCCCACCGAGTACGACACCTCAGCACTGCTGATGTCCAAAATGGAGTTGGATTTTGTGACATTCAGAACATTTTGGGGCACCAGCAGGGAAGCTTGTGCACTGTTGAAGCTCTCGAGTAGTTCTGTGGAAATACTTTGGTCTTTTGTGTAATGCATCTGAAGTGCAGTTCCTCAGCCAGTTTTAGTATGCAGCCTCTGAAACTGGACACTGTCCAAATATTTTGGGAACTTAGTGTTCTTGGTGGCTTGTGAAACTCCCTCCATCAGGCTTGGATGGTGTTTTTGGTGTCCTTCTGAGAAGGGCTGATATCACATGTGTGGACTGATACGTTAAGCATCCCTGTGCTTAAATCCCTGTGGAATTAAGCAATCTGTGCTGCTGGATCAGATAATCCAGCCAGTTTATTGCACCTCCCATCTGCATTTCACTGTGCAAGGTTCCCCTCATGCTGAGAGACGTGTGGGGTCCGTGCTCCTCACTGAAGGAGGAACAAGTTACCTTGTAGGAAATGGTGACAGTTTGAGGCATTTCTTCTGTGGAACGCAGAACCTGGCTCTGCTCTTGGACTTCCAGGCACTGTAAAGTTCAATAAAAGAACTTCCTTAAGAGGCAGGTTGTGCCCTCGGTGCTGCTTTTGTGGGAGGAGGAGACAGTGGGACATGTCTCCATGCTTTTGTGGGAGGAGGAGACAGTGTTTGCCACATGATGGACAAGAGTTTTCAACACATTCTGGGCTTCCCCTGTGAGAGGGACAAACAGCGGTGGTGAAGTTCTGTGCTGACCGGTCCCTCAGTGTTATTGCTGGTAAGATAAGTGACCTTTCTTTACTCTGCAAACACTTGGGGCATCTTGTGTTTTGATTTCAGAGCATTGGAGTTCAGAGAAAATAGTATCTTTTATGGGGTCCATAGGKTTTGCTTACATTGTTGCAACTGGCTTGCAGAGCTGCTGTTATCCTAATTCTCAGATATTYCTGGGATCGCTGTCTTAGCTTCAAGCAGTCACCAGCTGAGTTAGAAATTGGTAACACCTGAGTACACAGAAGGCAGGGAAAGGCTGAAATGGGGGAAAATGTCAAGGGCCTGATCCTTCTTATTCTGGGATGTAAGCCAATTCCARCGGGGGTCTTGTCTGGCCAGTGAGGTGCTTGCAGGATCGAGTGCTGAGCTGTCCAAGAGCACGTGCAAAGCTCTGAAGGGGCACTGGCTGAGGCTGATCTGTCCCAGTGCTGTGTGGTTGTACTCCAGACACCCCTGTGAGTGTGGATTGCAGGGGAAAAGCTGCCTGCAGCGCTCGGGGTGAGTACCTGCCCCTACAGGGTGTGAGGCACAGCAAACACCCGCTTTGTCCAAGCACAACATGTCAATCAATTTAAACTTTTTTTGTTGTTTTTTTCTTCCCATGATCTGGTGTGCAGGAGCCCAGGGCAGCAACATTGGCTGAAGATGTTATGGGTGGACAGTGCACAAGCCATAGGGTAAAGCAGTCTGTTCCCTGAAGTTTGGGCAGCAGTGGAGGTGGTGAGTAGAAAGCTGTGTTGGGACTGTAAATCTAAACCCTGTGGATGGGTTCCAGCCCTGGAATCCCTGGTAGATGCTCTGGGCTGTGTGGCACCATCGGCACCCCTCGAGGGGCTGCAGGAGGAGATGAGTGCTGGCCACACTCCTGCTTTCAGCCACCTGAGCTTGGTGATGTTCCATGTTTCAGATCTGTCTGCACAACCCCAAATACATACAAACCCTTTAAGGRTTGATTTGTTAAGGCCCTGAGAGCCTTAGCCTGATTTTGCTTTCTGATCTTTTGGCAATCGTAGAGCAGCTGGAAATCTTGGAGTAGAGTTGCTCTTCTCATGGCAAACAAGAGTGCAGACAGATTAGTTCTATCAGTGACATTTCCTCTGTTTCCCTGCATCCAAAAGGACAGCAGACAGATCCCTTTTGCATGTTGGGGAGTCAGCCTTGACATGTCTCATGTCTTCTCCGTCTCTTACCAGGACAAAGCCCTTGCTTCCTGACTTGTATTGAGGGGAAAACAGGGGCTCACTTTGGAGCAGTGGGGCTGATGGTTGTTTATTATCCTGTGCTTTATTGGAGTGATCTSTCCTCAGAGAATCTGCATGAACAGCACCTGCTGTGTTTGTGGGTGCCAGGGGGACACTTGGGACTGAAGTGGATTTCACCTGGGGTGAAGCTATGTGGTGTGTGCATTCCCTGGCAATAAATCCCCCGGTTAATCAGCCTTTTCCCCAGCCCGTGGTTGCAGTGGGTGGATGTCTGGCAGCAGGCTGTGTTTATCACGCCCCTGAATTTCAGCCCTGACCCTGGAAGTTAATGGAGCCACAGCACCTTGGGATTGAGTTGTTATTGTCTATCTGGCCACATTGATTGGTTTTTCTTGGACTCTTAATCGGCTGCGCTGTTTGATGTGTAGATGACTTGRGTTTGCTTTGAAAAAATAGATGTTTTGAATTACCTATTATCTTGCACAAAGTGAAACTATTTGCCCAACCCCGTGGTYGCCTTAGAGACTTGCTGCAAACAACAGATAGAAGCATGAGCTTAATACGAGGAATGTCCAAAGGACAAGTATGTGAGTGTTGAAAACAGAAAAATGAAACAACATGATTGCAACATCTGTCAAAGAGCAGGAGACTTTGAAATATTTCGGCTTTATTGTATACTGGTAACAGGCCTCTGGAACCTTAGGTCAGCACCTGGCATTTGTGTTTCTTCCTGAAGGCCTTCAAGTGTTTCAGCCAACATTTAATCCATCTCTTCCCCTCTGAGCCCTCGGACTGCCTTGTTTGAAGGCAGGGAAAATCTGCTTGTTTCAGACAACATGGGGGAAAAAAATTCGTTCTTAACATTTGGGAAATAGAAACCCAARCCCTGGAGTTCTGTCTTGGATTTTATTTGGAATCATGGGCTCTGTAGCATTTGCCTGCTGCAAAGGCTTCTGCATTAATCATAGTTTTAGTAGTTTATTATTAGTATGTAAAAATTAAAGATCAGAGTTGCTGTTAAGCTTTCATTTATAAAACAGTTAAAACTGGTTATCTAGTATATCCTGCAAGTTTATAAAAACATTGAGTTTGTTATATAGGCTTGTAAGCCAATTATTAAAACATCTGTGAATCATTTGATACTGCATGTTGCAAATAGAATATTAATGAACACAGGAATAATGTGTGGGCAACTGAGGATCCCAGTCCTTTAATAAACTTTACCCACATGGAGCTTTTAAGTTCATRCACTTCCCTACTTGTACATCTCAATTGCTTCTAGAGAAAATTCCCAACAGAATCTAGGATCTGCTGGCAAAAATCTATTGAAGTAGAGCCTTAAGTATTTGGGATTTTTCAAATTTTTCTTTTAAAGGTACCAGAAAGGAAGTGGTGGGGTTTTTTTCAGAGCCACCACATGGATGGTACCTAACCTTCTGCTTATTTGACCATGTATATAAAGGTGTTCCACGTTTAAAACAGTTGTAGGAGCTGTTACTCTCACCTAATGAGAAGCTGGAGGTTTCCAATCAAAGTTAATTCTGCAGGCTTTTCCTCTTCTGTCCCCACTGAACTTGATGGCCTGTGGTTTCATGTTGTGTGCCTTGTTTTCCTGTCTTTCATTCCATTTTAAGTGTAGGTTACATTTCATGAATGTCAGGACAAAAACTTTCTGGGCTTCACTGGGGGAGGAAATCACTAGTTCCGCTTGTATCTCAAGACAACAAATTGATACCTGTGGAATAATTTCACAGATACTGATGAATATTCTGGTTTATGTGCTTAAAGGCTTTCCAGAGTAATTCACGTGGTAATAATTGGTGCCAAACAACAGAAACAGCATTTTTCTTCTAAGCAATTTTGTTTTTCTGAGTTTTTCTCTGTGTKTTAGGGGGAGTGATCTGGTTATTGTTATACGATATGCTAAACCTTCAAAATGAAATAAAGGTTTGTTGTGTTGTCAAGGCATCCAGTCAGTAGCTAGGAAAAGAGAGCAAACAAAATCAAGTTCTAGAGAYAGGAAGTTTTTGTAACTGCAGAGGCCTATCTATGCTTGAGGGTCTGTCCTGTGCAAAGCACAAATTGCTTTTTATTTCATCAGTGTTCTGCAAAATTCTGCAGTCCTATAAGCACACAAATTATTCATTTTTCCAAACTAAGTTTTGTCTGCTCTTTGTAAGAGTGGCTTTGCCCTAGCAGATAAGAACAGAGAGATCTGACTCTGGTTCACCAGATCTGATCCACTTGATCTCAACAGGGATCTCACACAGAATGTGTGTCCTGCTATGATCACCATCAGGGCTTGGCATTGCTGCAATACAGGGACAACACTTCCAAGCGCTGCTTGGGTCATACAGGGTCTAAAATGAGTACCAGTCTGTGGAGTTACTTCACTGCAAGTGGAATTTCAGCACCTTTTGCTGTGTATGAAACACTTGCCAGCTGCCAGCATTCGGATTGTGTGGTTATGTAGCTCCTGGGTAAGGTTTTACATCCAGCTTTATTCAGAGCTTCTGGGTGGGATCACTGACCTTTGTTTTTAGCTCYTCCTCCATAATGCTCCTGAGCAGTGTTTTCTCAGTGAGGCTTCTTTGGGAGAAATTACCCAGAGACATCCCATCTGAACATCCTGTAGGCCTACRGTGTCATGTTTCGTGGGTAGGACTTTGGAATCATAGAATGGTTTASGTTGGAAGGGACCCTAAAGATCATCCAGTTCCAACCCCCYGCCATGGGCAGGGACACCTCCCACCAGTCCAGGGTGCTCTGAGCCCCATTCAGCGGTGGATCACYGTTTTTATGAATATCATTCTATTCAACCCTTTCCTGCTAACAGGTTAGAATTCAGTGAATTGCTGTACAGATGCAGAGCTGTTGTTTTGAGAGTCAAAGTAATTTAGCCAAATGCATGACTACTGCACTGGAAAAGAAAAAAAAAAAAAGAGCAAACCAGACAGATGTTTGTTCTGCTTCCTGCTGCTTCCCAGATGCAATGTTTTCCTATTGGACACTTGTCTAGAAATTCTTTGACATGTGCACACCTTCTTTTTTTGGCATGAAGAGTGAGCATGTGAGCTAATTCCTTAAATATAAAAAAACCAACCAAATTTGCTATAAATTATGTGAGATAGTTTTGTATGCACGTGTGCCTTGTTTCTTGAGGGGGAGAAAATAAGACCACCTGGTAAGCAAGCTTTTCAGAACATTACATTCAAGCATCTCTGTATGTGTGTGGTCACAGATAATATCCTTTAAAAGCTGCAGAGGCCTCTGTATGTATATATTTAAATAAGAAAGAAAATGACATTCGAGTCAGGAAAACATCATAAATCCAACTATAGTGTTAATCTGCCGCACTGTGTTTTGTGATTATGCACTGAAAGCCATAAGCAAGAGTATGGTATGACATGAAAAGCAATTTAAAGGTAGCACCATGCTGTTATAAAACCTTAAATTTGTCCAGCAAACAATGAAAATTTTTTTGGACCTAATTTGAATCACTCACTAAATTACAGAATGTTTGTAGGGGAAAAAACCCAGCACAACTCATCATAAATCTCTAGCTCRTCTACTCCTGGTAGGACAGCTGGAAACCTGTGTCTGGAAAATCCCAAAGTGAGAGGTGGGAGAGCATGGGCAGCACGAGAGACACAAGGTGCCATTCAGGCAACATCAGTTTCTTGCCCAAAACCAGGGACTGGGATTGGACAACTGGTTAGACTGGAACTATGGACTCTGCCTGTGATGCATTCCTTGATGAATTACAGGATGGCAGCCCCCAGGAAGCTTTTCTAAAAGGCTCTCTCTGCGTTCCTTGAAGAGACTTTAGGCCATTTTGTCTCYAGCAGGCTGTTGGTTCTGTGTTGTCCATAAATGTGTCTGTCTTTTCTGCATCCCCATGAATGCAGAATGTATGAATGAATTGCAGTGAACATTCATAAATGGCATAAATTCRTAAATGGGAGACCAGTTGAAAAAAAAAAGARAGAGAGAAATATGAATGGATCAAAGAGCTAAATACTGCATTAAAAAAAAAAAATAGGAACTTTGATTCAACCTCAGGGAAGAAGAGAGCAATGAACTGTGGGTTTTGCACGGTTCCTTGGTTTGCTATTCACTGAAAATGGCGTGGTTAGCCGAGCAAATGCCACATCAGATGAATTATMTGTGCTGTACATGACGTGTCCCTCAGCTCAGCACACGTGCCTGTCCCGGTCACGCGCCTCGGCCGCGCTCGGATGTGTTTGCTGCTGGACCAGCCACAAGAAGCACAGGATGCTTATTGCTCTGGGAGTCTAAAGCTCTACAACACCCCCCATCCCCCTGCCTCCAGGCTCTTTTATGTGTTAAGGAGAATTACTCAGTCACTGCATTTTCTTTCTCTCACTGCTCTCTATTCCTCTGCCYCTGTTTTCCCTGGTATCCGTTCTTCCAGCATCTCTGTTTGGTTAACAAATTGTAAAATCCTCGGAGTGCTCAGATGTTTCTATTCRTACCTAGTGACCTTTTCATTCATCTTTTTCATTCTCTGATCAACCAAGTCGCTGTAGCCTCTTGGTGCCTTACTCCATAATGTGTTTTATCGCCCATCGGGCATAGGGGGGGATGTTATTCCTGCTTTTACAAGGATAATAGTCCCCATCCCAAAATTTATATAAGTCTTTCTGCTTTCAGACTTTGTATAGGATATATCTTTCCTATAAATATTTCATTATAGGGGGTTTTTTTTAGACTTTTCAGAATCACCTTATTCATTTAGAGCGGCTCATGGCCCTCCAGGGTTGTGCTGGAGCTGTTGGAATCTCGGCTTGTTTCCGAGTGAGCTGTTCCARTGTGCTTCCTGTTGCTGGATCCTTCCCACCCCTGCTTGGAGGGATGGCAGTGGCAGAAGGTTTCTCCCCCAGCTTTGAGCCTCTGCAGGTATGAAAATAAGTCTTTCCATGTCTGCCTATTCATTTCCCACATTATTAACCCCCACTTCTCCGGGAATGCTGCTCCTGCCCCTGCGAAGCAGTGATGTGCAACTGGGAGGATGTGCAGAAGAAAAAAGTGTGGGAACATGGGGTTATAGAGCTTGACTTTTCCTGATGTAATTTATTGTTACCCTGGCTGACTTAACGGTCAAGGGATCAGCAGAGTGAAAGTGGAGTTTGATCCTATCAAATCCTTTGATTTGTGTCACCACCCAGCAGCTTCCATGTGTCCCCTTTGTTTTCCATCATGACAAAGGATCACATTGAGTAAGCACAACCTGAAACTGAGCAGCAAAAGTTGTTCCTGACTCTCTTGCATCTTAAAGCACACTGCAGGGGCTGTCCTGGAAACAACTACCAGCTCACTAAGTTGTGTTTAAAACAATGAAGTGGAGACWATATATTCCATCAATCCCATAGTATATCAACAGGGAGAAATAAGGAAAAAGTCTACAGCGAAGATATTTCCTTTCCTGCACTTGGGACGCATTTGAGGCAAAAATGATAATAGAACTCTGGATGTGTGGTAGGAGTTTTTTTTCCAGTGATTTGACAGTAAATTTTTGCTACATCTCTTAACTGGAATTTTTTTTCCATAAATTCATGTTTCAGATTTATTCCTCCAAGCGTGACCTGTCACTCTGAGGCATGTGAGCTGCAGCTACCTGACTCGCTTCAAACCTGGATGGTCCTAAATCAGCAGAGACATCTTGCATCAGCAGCAGTTGTTAAGTGCTGCTAAGGGGCTACTTAAACCGCCAGCTCACAAATCAAGGTATTTTTGGTACAGCTCCCTGAATGGTGCAGCTCCTAATTAAACGAATTCAAGCAAATCTTTTCTGATTTTCAGCTGAGAGAGTGCTGATGATGCACAGATCAGACACAGGTTAGCAGYGGGCGGATGGCAAAATGTGAACGCAGAACGAGTGACAGACAGAAGGCAGTGTCACAGGGAGAGATGAGGCTGTGCACTTCTGGGTAAAAAAACCAACCAAATACATACTTCTGCTTTTTCTGAATGAGTGTAAATATTCACCCTAGGATTGAGGCAGGAGCAGYGATGATGTAGAACTGCCAGGTGTCTGCGTAAAGAGGTGTAAAGCAGAATGTCTTTGAGGGACCTTCTGCTACTTGGCTTGCTGGGTTTAGACTGTACCAGCAACAGAGATGACAAATGCCCTGGTGATTTACCCCCCTGTGCCTGGAAAAACCTCACTCACCCATGAGATCTATAATTGAATGGTCGAGCAATAAGCAAGAGCAAAAAAAAATTGAATCCAGGCAGACCAAGAGTAAAGACATGACTACAAAATTAGGGCAAGGAATAGAACATATGTCAAMCTTTACAGGCCAGGCTGTCACAAAGACCCTGATAAACCTTGGGCTTGATAAATCACTTAGCCTTTGGGTTCTGTCTCCTGGGCCATGTAAGAGGAATGCTGGTCTCTCTCAGGTAGAATTTGGGCACTATTTTAACCTGGCCCTGTTTACAGAAGCTGTTTAATCCCTGTATGAATTTGCTGGAGGTGAACCTATGCAACACCTCCCTCTCCTCTTTTCTTCCCCCAGAGCATGGCTTCACTGGCACAGGAGCTCCCGGGTGCTGACCCTATGTCTGGTCCTTTTCTCGGACTGTGGACTCCAAAGTGTGGAAAACTACATGTTCTGGAGTAAATGTGATGCCCTTCCCATCTTTTCACCACAGAAAAATATCTTGACTGTGGTAGTTGGCCAGATAAATCCCTAGGAATGATGGGGCTGGAGGGCAAGGATTAGCAAAATGAATTTTTAGACTGCAGCCTGGAAAGCTTTAGAGATCCAAACAGCCGTTTGGAAAACAAGAAATGGACCTGACTGCTCTGCCCCTGCCTGACCTCATCYCTTCTGAGCCCAGAGGCTTGGTTCAGCATCTTTGTGCCTGGCAGCTGGCCTGTCATGTGGGCTCTGCTGGTGGTCTGGGCTGGTGCTCTGAGAAGCAATCATTTCTTGAAAATAAGCTTTGTCTCACCTCTGCCAATGTCTTGCCACTCCCTGACCCAGCCTTACCCAATTTCTCAGCAGAAAGTTATTCGAATCAACAGCAGTACTTTATTTGCCTGTAGTTCCAGCGAAGGAGACTTAAATGTTGGCTTGAGCCATTCTCATCTGGTTGTCTTTCTTCCAGGCATGGGAAATGCACAACCAGAATTGACAGACATTGTCAAACAACAATCAGTTTTCAGCAGAAACTGTGTCTCTCCGTTCACTGTGGGGGTTAAAATGCAGAGTGAATCTAATAATTACGATGACATTCATAAAGTAATGAGCAATTACAACTTGACACAGATAAAACCCTTGTCTGGAGTGTGGTATTTAGCACAGGAGCACTGTAAGTGTGCCTAAGCTATTTAGGTGAATAAGAGCTGCTGTCTTCCAGCAGTCTCTGGATGCTCCAGACGTTTCTGAAAGCACGGCTCAGCTTTCCATGTCACTTCTGTGCTCTGAAAATGCCACGTGCTTTTTAAAAGAGCTTTTGGAGAAGGCACTAAGTCATGGCTGAGTATTGTACGAGCTGCTTGAAGATGCAAAACCTTGGGGAGTTGTCTGTTGTCTCCAGTCAGATATTCTGTCTGAGACAACAAGAAAAATACCAGATGTGTGAATTTTTCATAAGGCTTACAAGGGATAAAATTAATATGCCGTAAAGATAAAAATATTGACAGCTTGCTTATTTTGATAATAAAAAAATGCAAGCACGTTTTTTGCAGATATATTAAAATTTTATGTGTAGGTAATATTCAAGTTCCATATATTTATATTATCAATATACTGTTCAGCTTTACAAATGACTTGTGGAATCCTGGGTTGTTTTACCCAGTCAACTTCAATAAAAACAGTAATAGAAAAATCTCTTTTCTTAACAGAAAGTAAAACTGACAGGCATGGATCTTAGAGAAGGGAGAGGCAAAAAAATTGCTGACCTCTTGGAGAGGAGGTGGAAACTACAAAAGAATGGCAGGATTTGAGTTTTCTTCGAGTTAGTCAAGGGCATTCCAAGGAAATTACTTGCAGTGCAGGTGCCTTGTGTGTGTGAGCTGCCTAAGCCTTGTGGGTGTCTGCCCCGCCTGAGGGCGTAAAAGCTGAATTGTCAAAGCACCTCGGAGTTGGTTCTTACAAGCTGCTGCTGCCAGGCAAAGCCCCTGGCTGGGTCTCTGGTGTGTTGTGCCATTCCAATGGTGGTGTCGTGAGTTTGTGCTGTTCCMGGAACACACCGTGAAAGAGGAGCTGGGAGGAGGCACAAGAATAAACCAGCTCTGGAGCTGAGGCTGCTGCTAAAGACTGTGATATTTCTGTCATACCTCCTGGAAAAATCCCYTCTGCAAAGGCTGCACGAGCTGGAATGTTTGCCAAGGTGAGCAAGGAAAGGTTTAGGTGCAGAGGAGTGACAGGCAGTGAGAAGCAAAGCATTCAGATGGTGCTGCCTGTGGGTTATTTCTCCAGGACACCGATGAAGGAAGTGGTAGAATCCAACATCATTACAAGAGGAACAGAGCTTAAAATGTGAGAAAGCTTTAGCTGAAGACCAGGTTACTGTAAAGGACAGAAGCATGAGAAGACAAAATAAGTGATAAAAGTGATAAGTGATAAAATTACTGACTTAAGAGAAGCAAGGGACCAGGAACAGTCTGTGGTTAAATAGGCATCACCACCTACATACCCAAGAGAACTGTGGCAAACACTCGTGTGGTGTTACACAACATTCCCAAGGAGACTCAAGCTAAGTTCCAGCCTGGAAGAGCGTAAATTGCCTAAATTTCTTCTGTCAGAACCCTCGTACGAGCATCAAAGCAGCCATCAAACAGAAGGGAGAACAGAGCCAGTCATACACTCGCAGGTTTTCTTTAGAAACTCCTACCATAGTCCRCTGAGGAATGTTGTGCAGAGTGAGGTGCCAAGAAAAACAGCACAAAGGTCTGGTGCTAGTCTTAATTACCAACTTCAACAACTGATCCATTGTGGATGTCAGCATCCAGCTTGAATGCATTCTCTCACCTCCAGTAAATAGCATTGTTATTGACTTCATTATGAGGAAACTTGCAGATATACACTGAGTCATTACATGCTTTGATAACGAGATACTGGAATAATTGCACGTAGTTTCTGCATCTCTTTGATGTGACAGTTCAGTCAGGAACAAGTAAACACAAGGGAACCATCTAAAGAAAGAGGGAGTTGGTCATCTTTTTTTTTCTTTCTTTTTTTTTTTTTTTTCCAGAGAAGAGCCCTACAAATAAATTTAATGAGAAATCAGAATCTGAACTCTAGAAGACAAAGACAGAATAAAATGACTCAATTTACATATCTTGGCAGCCACATCCTCGTGAAAACGTCAGAAGCTGGCTAAGGCAGGGCTGGATTTGGCAGTTTGAGATTTGTTTTTGGGAAATCTGCAGTTTGAAGTGAATCACTGAGCCTTCAGTGTTCCATTTTAATAAATGTATTTGAAAGTTGTAGGCCTTTTTAAGAGTGCAGGAGGAGATCTAAAAACTGCGAATTGAGACAATAAATTTCTAAGAAATGCAGGGATTCAGCAACTGTCAACAGCCCCTTAGGTTGGAAGAAAGCTTAAGAGAAGGGGTTGGAAAACTGTTGAGAAAGAGTGTCTACTTAGAGGCTTAACTAATTGAGCAATTGCCAAATTAAGCAAAAGAGACCAAGGAGCCTAGAATCCATCCAGAGGTGCCGCTCAGAAAGTGGGAGGAGTACTCTCTGGGACAGCAGAAGAAAGGCTCAATATGGACAAACTTGGGGAATACTTCTTTGGGGACAGTAATATCTAATACACTGAATTTTAAAGTTGGTAAACAGAGTTATCTACATTTACAGAGATTTTTGGCATGTCTTTTAAAATACATGCACCAAGCCTCGATGAGAACTAAGTTTTATTCCATCCACCTCGATATCCTGGGAACTGAAGATTAAGTGTGTAAGTAGAAGCTTTTTCTCTGTCACAAAATGCCACTTTGGAGCATAAAGAAATGTGTATTGTAGACATGGGTTGTTTCTGCCAGGTATGGAAAGAGACAGAAGGTTCGTTGCAAGAACAGGCTCATTTCTTGCTAAAAAGAATAAGCTCCTTTCTAGGTTCCCTGTGTTGATGACCAAGACCTGGTGCTATGGTAATTTCCTCTATAGTAAACCAACTTTTATGCTGGTACCAGGGCTCTGGGGGGTTATTTTTATTTTAATTGTTTGCCTCTACATCTATTTTTATATACTTTTTATAGAATATGACAGACAAAGGACTCCCAAACAAATGCTAGATGTCTGGGAAACTCAGCCAGCTGAGRAGGCTGGATTGGATGTTACTCCTGAAATCTGTCACCAAACCTAGACCAAGAAGGGTAAGGAATGTTGAATTAATACCTTGCACTTCATTTGTGTGTCTGGAGATGCCTAGAAATAAACCTGCAAGGCAGAACTGGGACGAAAGGGCTTTTGAATCGCGGAGAATTGACCTCAGGGTGGTGGTCCCAACACATCACAAATAGAGTTCCTCCTCTCCTGCTTGTGTAGGCACTGTTTGGCTTTCCTTTTGCCAGAATCTCCTCTCCCTGCAGCTCAGCTTCCAGAAAACAGCCCAGAGGATGCAGCAAGAACTGCACAGGAACTTGTCCCACTTCCTGTGTCTTCCCTCCTGCAGTTTCTTGTGTTACAGGTCCTGGCTGAGCTGTCATCTCCTCTCACCCCTCTGCTCCCTGTTAGCCCACAAAGCCAGCTTTGCCCAAAGAGCAGCTCTCCACTTTCAAAGGGTGCATTAAATCTTCTCATACAACTCTGTTTCTCCAACCCCAGCTCTCCGACAGAATGGAGGAAAACCTCAAACTCCAGCAGAACAACATCCAGTCCCAGCTGCAGTGTTCTCATCTTCTCCTGGCTTCTGCAGGCAGGTTTAAAATTTTCCAGAATTTAATGAAGTACATGGCAGAAATCTTAGGCATTCTCTAGAAGGTTGTCCAAGAAAAACATGAAAACTCTTGGAAATATTGTGCTTGTCAACACAAGCAGTGTAACCATGCCCATCTGGCATACACCTGTATAGACCTTGGCCATGTCCAAAACAAGCAGACGGAAGACATCAAGCTCCTGCAAAAGCTTTTTTTAACATGTTTTTTTGCTCCTGTGCCTGACTGCAGTGCTTGAGGGAACCAAGGAGTTCCACYCTTAATGCATTCTGTGGGGAAAAGACATCCTTGAGGCATTTGGTAGGAAAGTGTTTATCCTGAATGTTTTAAAATGTTAGAGGTGGATTAGGTGATAACATTTTCATTAGAAAATCTGCCTGTGTGACTCCTGAAAGACTGCTGAACTCCCTACAGCGCCAATTAAGTCATCTCCCTGCCTTATGTGTCTCCAGCTTACACTAAACATAGCTGGCACTCCAACATATGCAATGACTTTTTATGGATGCCATCCTGATTTTAGCATTTTGAAATCCTCTGAGTGATCAATTGAGGACATCTGTCTGAGATTGTCTTCATCAATGGTGTGGGTGATGCTTTCTACATCACAATATGCTCTGAGGCGAGTTCTGCAGGGCTTCTGTTGTCAGGATTCCTTGGAAAACCAAACCAAAACAACAGAAAACTTGTGACAAGGAGCATATTTTAGTGTGTTGCTAAACACATCACCAGCCKCTAAGAGTCACAGATTTAACAGGGCAGGGTGAGTGCCACAAAAGGCACCCCGTGCTTTGGGTGAGGCTTCTCACAGGTAGTAGGCTGGCTGACAACGCCAAGAAAATTTTGCCCTCTTTTTCCACCCTACTGTTCTTGAGGTCCGAGGAAGTTTTCATCTTCATTTTCACAAAGTTCTGTCAGATCTATTGATCTTTGTTTTTACGAAGGTCAGATAAATCTACACWGCTTAGTATCCTTGCAAACCCTTCGGCTGTTTTCTCTCTATTTGTTCCATTTTTTTTTTTTCTTTTTAAGATTCTTTTCACAGGAGGAAGTTAGTCATCATCTGTGTTTTGACCTGTTGATGGAAGATTTTTTTTAAAGTGCAGAGGTTTGTCTTCGACTCCTGATGCTTCCAAAGAAGCGAAGGAACTGCAGACACCTACGTGATTGCTTGTGTTTTATGCTATTTCCCACCTCAAATTTTGGGTGGTGACGTCAGCCACGTTCCGTACATTTCCTCCTTGTTGTGGTTTGTGTACCTGAAGGATGTGAAGTGTCTGCTTTGCTGTTCCAATCCCATCAGTTCAGCTTCTTCAGTGACTCAGTGCTCTACAGGGAAAACTCATCCCAACAACTCTCTAATTCAGGATCTCTGAACCACTTGGAGAGCTTGCTCATACATGAGTGTAGCTTAAAAACACGAAGCCTTTGGCTGGTCTATGAAGTTTTCTCYTTCCTTGCTCATGGACTAATTAGTCATCCAGGTGGAAAATAGCATAACAATGCAAGTAACTAATAAACAAGAGCTGAGAGGACAACCTCTAGCTTCGCCAGGGTCCCTTCTGGTTTCTGCTCCAAGATGTTGAGGTACCTATGCATGCTTCTTTTAATTAGTAGGAATTTTTCAGACACTCTTATAGACTGAGTCATCAAGGATCTTTGAGGATTCCCTGGAACAGAAGCACTTGAAATAGAAGAGCTGTGACCCCATGTGCTGTGTGGGAGATGGCTTCCTTTTCTTTTGTACATCATAATTGTTGTACACATTGAATTCTGAGAATCCTAAGAAAGTAAGGCTGACATTTCTCTCTTATGAGACCCATAGTTCTGGTAGTTTTCTCTGCTGGCAATTATAAACTAATTGGTGGCTTCACATACCTTACCAAATAAATAATRTCTTTCAGAACAGTGAGAAAATCTTGTACCTGGTCGCTTGGATCCCATTTTATAGCAAATTAGTTGTTGCTGGGCTGAAGGTCTAATAAGAGTTCTGTACTGTTCAAGAAGTTCACAGAATTATAGAATGAATCACAGAATCAYAGAATSRTTYGGGTTAAAMAGGATCTTGACAATCATTTAGTTMCTACCCCCYTGCCGTGGGCAGGGACACCTTCCACTATCCCAGGTTGCTCCAAGCCCCACCCAACCTGGCCTYGGACACTTCCAGCGATGGGGCAGCCACAGCTTCTCTGGGCAACCTGTGCCAGAGCCCCACCACACTCACAAGAAAGAACTTCTTCCTAATATCTAATCTAARCCTACCCTCTTTCTGTTTAAAGTCATTCCCCCTTGTCCCATCCCTACATCTCCTGGCAAGAACTCCCTCTCTACCTTGCTCTTTCCTTCTTGAGAATCCCATGCAAGTGTGCAAATATGATTGGCATTCACTGACAAGTACAAAAGTAATGCAAATATCTGGGGAAAGATTGAAACTATTACTGGACATAAAAGGGATGAGGTGAAGGATTTCCATTSTTCAAGAGGAGCGTGCTTTGATTGCTGTTACCAGTTAYTGAGCTAAGGGGACCTCTATTCTCATCCTATTCAGCCACACAGTTTAGGAAACTTAATCTTATATATTTCTGAGAGGTTTGAAGAAAGGGGGGGACAGGGCCTCTGTATGGTCAATTCACAAAAGGTGTATTTCTAGAGAAAAATAAAACTGCAGTGGAAGACACAAAAACTTGAGTGTCTGAAAAGGATAAAATAAATGCGATTCATAAATGACATAAATTCATAAATTAAACCCAAATGATGGATTGGGCAAATGACTTTGACCTGGAAAATCTTTAGGAGAGAGGCTGTTTTTATTGTTCCTTACTGGGTCTGGCATAACGTGAACCTATTACAGCAGCTCTTCAGTGCTCCCATATTGCAAATAAAATAAGAACAGTAGCYAGAGACAAAAAGGGCTCTGGCAGACTGTCACTGTAGATAAGAGCATGTAGGGATAATGTAATCACAGTGGTCAAATAGGTAAATATTAAAACTGATTTACTGTAAGCAGTGCAAGCGTGCAGTTTGGGTTATGGAACAAATTATTTGCTACTTGAAGGCAGAGAGCGAAGTCCTCTGCGTTGGTGGGATGTGGGTGGGCTGGTTGATTCAGAGGATTGTTTTTGCTGTCCTGGTGTTCAGGGGTAAATAGAAGGGGTTTGATGGGTTAGTAAAATCGCTCTCTGGAAGAATCCTATAGCTGCAATAGCTGCAAGATATCATGGAGGAAAACATACCTCYCATCCTGTAGAGAAACACCTGCCTGAGGTGGTTTTTTAGCTGTTCTCCTAATTTGTGCCATTTCACGTGTTACCTGTTCCCTCAGTGAGTGTGCTGGTGCTGAAAGTCAGGACTGCTCTCTGTGGTACACCCCTGTAAGAGCAAGGTGGGTTTGCACTTCAAAAATCAACCTGTTTTGTACATAAATCTGCTAATCTAGATGGTATTAACATTCAGAGACAAGGGAAAGGCAGTAATGGTTAATGTTCTGATTACTTCAAGAAATTGTCTGAATTTTGGTAGAATAATTAATGTTCTGATTACTTCAAGAAATTGTCTGAATTTTGGTAGAATAATTAATGTTCTGATTACTTCAAGAAATTGTCTGAATTTTGGTAGATCCAGATGATCTGGAGCAGGGTCCATTTTTAAAGATCAGCTTTGAAAAGTGGCAATTTGAAGCAGTAGTTGGGCATCTAATCAGTATGGGTTCCTGTACATGCTTTACTCTTCAGTTCATTAGGGCWTTTGATATCAGGTTTTTTTCATTATCAGCCTTAGAAATAATCCTGTTACTCATTGTCTCTCGTGGTAGTGCTGGCTGTGAAGGACTGGGGCTCTGAGAAGCAGCAGTGCCTGTGCTTGAATGCTGATTAGCAGAAAAGCTGATGAGATAAAGATTTTGTTAGAGATGATTTTTCTTTTCATTCTAGCAGCATCCACAATTCTGAACAGAAGTTGTTTCTGAGTTCCAGCATAGCTGGACTCATGGCCATGCACACTCCTCGGGGATGCTCTGGACAAGGAGTGCTGCTGTCTGCAGAATAGGAGGGATTTGCCCATCATTTGGAGACAGAAAACGAAGCAGCAGCAGCAGGAGTTGTGACCAGTCCCTTCTTTTCYTTGGCTCCCGCTGGGCCTAGTTAAGTTATTAGTACTTTCTTCAGAGGAACGAGACTCCTGCAAGGTCCCCTGTCTGCCGTGCTTTCAGTCCACAGCCCTGGGCTGGAGTTAGTGGTTTGCTTTCACGCCGCTTGCACGCTGGAGTTGTTACAGCTGCGAGCAATTGCAGTTGGCCCTGGCAGCCAGGGCAGCGCTGCTCCTCACAGCTGAAACGAACAGAGATCCTTTAAAAAAACTTGGGACAGAGCTCCGGGGTCAGCTCCGAGTGGTTGTTTGTCCTGACTGTGAAAATAACTCGATTGTAAAAAAACAYTTCTGACACTTTCAACTCTATCAGGCAGTATGTGTTGTCGAGATTAGTTTGAAAGATAGAGGATAGACCCGGGATAGAAATATGCTTATTTTTTAAACAAGCTGAGATTAGAGCGAGATTTTACAGTTTTGCAAATCAAAGAAGCCCGACACTTGCGTCTTTGGAGACCCTGAAGGGCAGCTCTGTCGGCCAGGAAGGAGACTTGCTAGATAAAACAGCATAGCTGTATTCTGAATCCTCATCCCGTGGTGACAGCATCCTGCCGTGCTGAGCTGCCTTCGATCTGTGCCGTGGATTGCTGCCCCTTGGGAGAAGCACGACTTTCCCTGACCTTTCCTGTGCTCCTGGACATGAGCTTGTGACTCTGGAGATGAAGCTCTCTGCACAGTCACTGTGTGCATCCAGCAGCTCTGGCTGCACCTCACTCTTGTCTTCTTGGTTTTATTTTGAAATGGCTGCTCCATTTGCTTCAGTGCCTCTCATCCCTTTCTTTTTGCCTTTGGAGAATTGATTTATCTGAATTTATTTCRGACTTTGACCAGTAGAGCCTTGACCAGTCCCTTTTTTTTAGGGGAGGGAGGAAGAAGGGAAAAAARCAAACAACAACAACAGTCACTGTTGATTCTGGCTTTGATAGTGTAAATACCACTGTGCTGCAAAACGAAAAGCTAAACATGCAGCCTTAGATATCTGACTTTGAAATGTGTGGTGGTGGTAATTGAGTTCCTGAGTTTTTTTTCTAGTTCCTTTTTTTTTTCCCCTTTGAATATGATTCAATTAAAGAAACTTTTTTGACCAAATTTGGAGAGAATTGGGTTAAGGCTTTTGAAGAATGCCTTTCTGCTCCAGCTCTCAGTGAAATTCATCCAAATATAYGAAATGGAAAGGTTGTTGATACAGTTTCTTTGGAAGCTGAGTTGTATTTTCTCCCCATTTCAGGCTGTTTCCTTGAAACTTGATTTCTGCTTGTTGCTCTTCACACTGAACCTGAATCCAAAATAATAAATATTATGAAAGAAAGGGAAAAAAAAAAAGAAATTCTGAGTCTGTTTTCATTTCTCTTATGTGGCTCCCCAAAAAAAGCACTCTGCCAAGATTTCCAGAGAGCTCTGTGTGCCTGGACAGCTGTAGCAGTAAGCTGAGGCAGGGGAGTACTGTTACAGAGTTGTTCAGAAGCCTTTTGTGGGTTCAGGAACTGTGGAAATTGATCCCAGTTTGACTGTGCCAAGCTCCATGTCCCCCAACAAGCTGCAGGATTTCCTTCCAAGCTTAATATCAAGTTTAAACGATGACTCCTYGGGTTCTACCTTAATCTTTTGCCACTTTGGCTCAAAAGTTTGTCCCTCCTTTTCATCTCTTTGGTGGCAGCACCGTCCCATTCTCTTATACCTCTTTCTGCCTTTTATGGAAAAATCCTYCAGCTGCAATAAACTGGGCCTTTTTCCTTTCCTCCTGCTATTCTTGTGAGCCTCTTCYGAGATGTTTCAAGCTTCAGTGCTAAAAGTTCAATAAAACAGAACAATAGTGGCCTTCCTTCTGTGTTTCCCTGTTGCCAGTCGTACTCAGGGTTGCCAAGATGAGTCTTTAAAGCCAGTCCTGAATCTTACCAATCTCTCCATCTGACATTTTGTTCCAGACAGTATGTTGTGGTTTGGGACCATATATTGTGTGTAGCCTTGACTTCATGACTGATTGCATGTCATAAACATTATTAGCAGAATGGTTTTGACAATCTTCCATGAGAACACTCTGCTAGCTCTCCATTGTGCCTTCCCCTAACATAAGAAATGACTTACTAGAGATAACTGATCTAGATATAGTTTTTAAGAGTGGCCTAATTTTCTTTCTGCTGATTTTTCACCTTTTCTTTGATGACTTCATTTGTTTCAGAGATTGGCAATATTTAGACTCGGTAAAATTGCTTAATAATAAATGATTCCCTTTGTCTTTATGGTTCTGCTTTGGCTTTGKCTTTAATGTGGTATCTTCTGCCTCATGTGCATTTCTATTTCCAGGATTCTTTGGTTTTGGTTGTTTTTATTTTTTGGTTCAGACTCGTCTGAAATTTGGCTTTTTAATCTTACATGTCTGTGTTCAGGGGTTTTTTGGAGGGTTGGACTGGTTTTTTTCTTTTTCATTTGATTTGTTTCTGAGGAATTAGGATCCCCACACAGACTGGTAGGGGATTTTTTCGCATTTTCCACTAACAAGTCCCTTCCTGGGGAACAGCAATCTCTTCGTGATAACAAGTCACTGTCTAACAAAAACACTGTCTTGTTAGAGGACCTCTTTTAAGCTTTCTTGGCTCCTGTGGGAGTCTCCAGGTTAGGATTTGCAGATGAAAGATAAATTAGGTTGCTTCCAATATATTCCAGGATGGACTAGAGCAATAAAATACAGATTTATTTCCTGCCAGCACTTTAAAATCTAAATCCATATATTTTCCATCCACTCATGCTGAATAGGATTTGTGAACAGCAAAGCAAAGGAGTTTTAAGAACTGTTAGTAAAAGGCTAAAGAGCTTTTGTCTGAGCACAAGTAAACCTAATAAACTCACTGTAGCGAGCAGGAATGATCCTGTGCTTGTGTCACAAGCACAAAATCTGGCCAGCATCCCTCTTTCAGCCCCAGACCCCATCTACAACACTGGGAAAGGAWCTGAATTTCTTTAAGTAGCACCTAGATCCATTTTTAGGTGAATAAAGAGTGGTGCATTTTCCAGAGTTTTCCAATGATTGTGTTTAAAGCTGCTAATCTTAATTGGTGATCCCGTAGGTCGCTTTTCTTGCCTGTAAAATCACAATTATGTGTTCTTTCTCAAAAACTTTCTCTTGTGTAACTTCAGGGTGTAACTTGGTTGGGATAAAATCTGTCTTGGTGTGTGGATGGTACCTAACAGGATGGAGCCCTAACYTTTGTTGGCATCTCTAAACAGCTGATGGCTTATATAGGATAGAAAAATRTGTGGTTTTCTGGTTTTTAACCTGGGCACTTTCAGAATGTAAYATCACAAAAGCCAGTTATTGCTACAGTTTATTTTCAGAGATTATTGTGATGTCATAAATTTATGTAGCTCCTATAGCCACTATCACAAGAGGGTCAACTTGGATTGGGTGACATGGAATTTATTTTAAGTCATGCTTAGCCATATCTGGTTGTGCCAAAAAGCTTTAAAACTTAATATCCTTCCATGCATAGGAAGCAAAAAGCTGCTCTTGTGTTCCATTTATTCCCACCTGCTGCAATGGGAAGAGGTAGGAAACTAAAAAAATGCTKGTGGGATGCCCATGTGCTGCGATTTCATTTGTACCAGCACAATATTTTTGGGAATGACAGGGGAAAGCTTTAGAGATGGGGTGACATTTCTCCCACACGTTGTTAAACAGGGTGTGGGTTTTGTTTATCAAGGCTGTGTTCTCCTCAGCCYTTATTTGTGGGAAGGGAAATGTATTCAGAGAAAAAGCTCTGCTGAAAAAACTGCTTTGAATGGAGAAGAGTTGTGAAGCTGTCAGCAAGCTTGTTACTGCTCCTGGCATGACTCTTTGCTGTGATCCCTCGCTGAAAAGCACATTTTCTGGAATTTGAGGTGGCATCTGCAGAAAATGCCCAAAGGCAGAATGGACGAGATGCCCGGAACTAATTATCTGCGACACGGAGGGAAGTTTATAGCAATTCTATTTTGGATGAGTAATTCCAATTACTTGAGGACATTTTTAAAGCACTGGCATATTTGGTGGAGGGAGGGGGAAAACCCAAACACAGCTTGTCAGTGGAATCTGTTGATGCTGGCGTTCAGTGGTGTAGATATTAACAGTGGGATGATACTTGCAATTCATTTAGCTTGAAAAACAAAAGCAGCCAGAGGAAGGCCAAGGTTTACAAAAAAACGAGTCTCCAAAGATAAGTTCCTCACTCAATATTTATTTACTTAATGAGGACGATTGCTTTTTAAAAGTGTCGAGTACTTACCAACTGCTTTTAATACCAGCAGAATTGGTAGCAAAGGAAATAACTAGGAATGGTGCAATAATCATTAAGCTGGTTTTGTTCAAGGTAATCTGTGCCTGTGGTCAGAAGCAAGCCAAGTGTTCAGTCTGTGGATTCTGGCCCAAAATGAGCCTGCTCCCTGATCTAAAATAATATAAAAAACCAGAATTGTGTGTTACAGACAGGAAGGCAACAAGGGCAGCAGAAGAAAGACCCTATTGTCAGCTCAGTGTATGTCTCCCTGATGGATTTCATGTTGTATTTTAGCTGTCCTTGTTCCTACAGGCAGCATGGAGAGCAAACATTGATGGAGAAGGTCACTTGGCAGGGGGACTTGGGCTGTGTGCCCTGTGCAGGAGGGGTGGCACGGGGGGTGACACTGAGGCACCTGTAAGCCTTTGGAGAAGGAGGCAGGAGATAGGAACAGATTGGACACACATGGCCAGTATGGTGTGAGCTCAAAATTTAGACTTGCTGTGAAGGGCCTGAATTAGGTTCAGATGACATCATACACAATGACTGATTATATTTAGAATATGTGGTAATATGTTCTGAGACCTTCCATATGCTAATTATGCATGCTTCAATATATATGGCCRCAGCAAGCTTGTGAAATCAAAGCAAGCCTAGGTAGGGAAAATATTTTCTCTAGATGAACTTTAAACACAGTTCTGCAAGAAGGTTTAACATGCCACAACCGAATTTATTTTTATTTTAAAGTTGGTTGTCTTTAATGTGTGCAAGGTTTTCATGCTTAAGTATTCGGGCTTGGTTGACATTTTGGAACAGGAAGGTATTTGATCCATATTTATCAAATGCGGTGGTTTTGTTGAAAAGCAGAGAGGAAACATTTCTGATGTGTTATGTTCTAAAATCAACTTAAGGCTCAAAGACCTCTGTGGAATTTGTTAGCCAATGTTGAAAATATTGCCTCTGACATATCTCAATAACTTACTATATGTGGATGAGCTATTAAAAATGCACAAACAATCCCCCTCCAAACAACAAAAAAACCCAACCCCAAACCCCAAAAAAATCTCTTGTAAACCTACTTTTTATGTGTAAATATCCTACTATCCTTCTGCCCATCCTTACAGTGACCTCAGCAGCATAATACCCAATACTCGAAATTATGAATGTTCATCCTGACAAGCAACTTTGTGTGGGTGATTAGCCTGGACCTTTGAACTTAGGCAAAGGGAAAATTAAATTAATTAAAAGCACATTATTAACTTAGGCTGAGCTGAGACTGGGGTAGACTACCTTTAGGACTTCCCTTTGAAAAACTTAATCAGTTTTACTACCAGTAATGCATGGATTTCAGCTGAGCATCMGTGGGACAAACTAATCTGCAAATCCTTTTTTTCTTTTTTTAATAGAAAGTCATGGTCTTTTACAGAAAATATGGTGAAAAACCGTCTTCTCTGAAAAGACTGAACAGTTTTGCCTGTGTACTAAATAATTTGATTTAAAAACACTGCAGAAAGAAACTGTTGGAAATGGTAGATCAGTTGTCTTATGTTCCCAGTCTGTCTGGGTAGATTTCATAATAAAAATTGCGAAATTGTTGCATAGTTAGATATAATCTGCTCGAGGAGCCCAGTTCAGACAGTGTGAACAACAGTAAGGTCCTGAACTACAACATCTTATCAAAAGAGATTTCCAATTTGAGATGCAATAGATATTTTTCTGTGGAAAGTCTACTCTTCTTTCTCTACTCCTCCTCCCCAGCATTTATTAGAAAGCCTGAATTTCAGTTGAAAAAGTGTTTTAACAGAAAATATTTGACTGACCTACTTCAAACTTTTTGTTTGAGAAAAATGGTTCGCACGAAACTGTTTAAAACAAAAGCTGTGATTTGGCTCTGGTCACGTGGCAAGGTGTCAGGGCTGAAAAATGTTTTGGGGAAGAATTTCCCTGTTTTGGCTCTTGATTAAGCATCTCCTCTCCCCCAGATAATTTCTGTGTTATATGTGGGACTGAACTACTCTGGCTGCACACAGAAGTACAAATTCTTCTCGGAATATTTTGTTGAAGTTGTTTTTGYAGTAAAATCCAGCGTGGCAGTGTCCCACCACTCGTGTTTGAAATGTGAACCTGCACCCTCACATTTCACCCAGCACTGCCTTCTTTTCATCAAAGACTTTCAAATATCTAACATTTATTTSACTGCCATGGTGATAGTGTGGCAGCACTTGCTGTCATCGAAAGAATTGGGACTGTTTGTTCTTCTGAGCTGGTTAATGGAGAAATGGAAGAAAGCAATTTCATCAATCTCACATTTTTGTGCTCTGGTGGTTCTAAAAAAGAGATTTTTTTTTTTTTTTGTCCCCATGGATAAGGTGTAGTAAAAAACTTTTCCGTAACTTTACTAAACCAGATCACGTGAATGCTCTGGAATGGGCTCTTGCCAGACTGGTCAGGCAGGAGGGGGTCTTTGCTGACTGTCCCTCCAAGTTCCTCTTTGGTGTGGCTGTAGCTGGTGTGAAGCAGTAGAAATGAATATGAACATCAATGGGRGTGAGGACCCAAAGGGAGAAATTCATTCTGGTAGGGAAAGTGAAATGGGCATTGGAGGGATGACATAAACAGTGTACAGCAAAAGTCTGGACTGGAATAGATGTGAAGGGTATTTGAGCCTTAGTTAAGGCAGGTGGCTTTGCACCAGGTGCTGGTAATAAAATCTGCAAAACAAAAATGAAAAATCACTTGGGTTAATGCTGGAATAACCCCTGTTGGACACCCTCATTTGRGCTGACTGTTAGAAAGAGAGCAGCAGCTGGGAATTGTACTATTATGTGAAGGTTCAACTTCCCGTATTAGAGGGAGAATATTGCAGAGTCCAACAAAAACCAGTGCAGCTAATAGTGTTTTAGTTTTAGTTTTGGAGGGCAGTGAAGGCCCAGAAAAAAGTAGGCATATAAATTAACTTTGAAAAATAACTCTGGACAATATGATCAAGCAGAAATGCAAGAATTGTCATAAAACACATTTACCTTCATTTTCTGACTGCATTGTGGTAGTCGCTGGATATATTATTTTCTTTTCCAACATCACATTTCTTCACTGCCTGTTCTTGTCAGAGTTCTTCAAGAACTGCTCAGCAGGAACTGCAAACTGCTTCCCAAGGGGTGCAGTGTGATCTCTTGCTTTGCTTTACAACMACCCAGGGAAGTTCGTCTGCTGCACCACTGTGTTCAGGTTTGCTGTCTGTATGAAAAGAATGTGCTTGGAGCTTTAGAGCTCTCTGTCCTTGTCACAGTGCTGCAGCTTTGCTGTTTCCAGATGCTGGAAGCTGATTCCCTGCCTTGGGAGTCTCTCGTTTCTCGGGAGACAGGTTGGGAGAGGTTTGATGCTTCTCTTTTTTTAACCTTGTTTTTGTGGTCTTATGAAAAGAAGAGATGCTTATGGGAGCTGTGTTTTATAGTTTTGTCAGTGTGAATGAATGGAAAAGCCAAGAGATGACACCTTGGCATAGGCCTTGGGCATGTGTAGAAAACCAAATATTCTTACAAATTGAAGTGCCTCCTGCTACAGGCCCATCCACTGCAGTTATCTTCAATCATTTCYTTGTCCAGATCAAGACACCTTCCAGTATCTCTTATAATGCAATATATGAGATATATAATTTATAAAAATATATAATATTTACATACATATGAAACAATATATAATATATATAATTTATATACATTATATGTATATGTCATGTTGGATAATGAGCTTAAACAGACTCTTTCAAAAAATCCCTTTTCCTGTTACAGAAAGGAGAAGGATTCCCTTGATGTGTATGTACAGTGCAGAGAGGAACTCAATTCCTTACCCAATTACGAGTTCACTGCATGACATTTAAAACCAGTATAATGATGGCAGAATCAGCAATGGATTATAACAGTGACCTTTTCTTTGCTTCAGAACTATTTTGAATAYTCATGGCCAGGAACTTACTGAGAGGAAGCTCTGCAGAAAAGGGGGGGTCTTCCTTTGTCGCCTTTTGCTGGACAGTGAATTTTCCCAAAGGAGAAGGAGCAGGAATTGGTGCCACCCAGAGAAAGGCACAAAACCTCATTGCAGTGCTCACCTGTGAACAGACTCACCTGAGAGAAGAGGCTCACACAGTGCAATCTATCACCATGTGCCCCTTATCTGCAATTAGATATTATCAGGAGGAGAAATGGTGGGTGAGTGAGTTCAGTTCAATTTCCTTTCCCTTTGTAGTGCTGGGAGAGATCATCGAGTTCTTTCTGCTTACCAGGATAACTACCTTGATTTATCAGTTTAAATGCTCTGACTCACCTGTTGGACACTGAAAAATGAGTAGCTTGGTCTCTGCTTAGGGCCCCAAATGTAAATAATAGCACAGAGGTGTTCTGGGAATTTGAAAAGGAGCTTGGCTTGGTTACAAGGACAATGGAAACAACAGAAGAGGCAGGACATAATGGATGGCCTGTCTGATAAAGATGGAAAAACAYCTATGGCAAAGGTAACAGGAAGGACCCTCAGAGCTGCTAGAGTTGCCTGKCTTTGGACTGAAGGGGAAAACTCCTGTAAGCACTGAACAGCATCCTGGCACTCRAAGGACTTTTCCTTGAAACAGCTGAAGTGCAACTCCAGCCAGGTAATAAAAGTCTCTCCCCAGACCTTGACCCTACAAACTGGCATAGCTCTGATGCATTAATATACTGGATTAGTTGGGCAATGCTGTCTTCCTTTTCACTTCCCAGTGTACAGGAGTTAAAGAATAATGAATATTGGTAAAACCCACTTTTAATGTCCCTAAGACCTGTTTGGATGATTCTGGCTGGAGGTGACAAGAACTCTTTGTCTGCGTACCTCTAATTGTGTGTCTAAAGCACATCAAGAAAAGAGGATTGTCCCATGGCAATGCCTGGTGTTATTTCGGGTTTGAAACCCTTGTTATTTGGGGTTTTAGAGAATTYGAAACTCTCCACTTTGGTCTGGCTTTGCATTGCTTGATCTTCATGTTCAGTTTCAAAAAGAGGTTTGGCTGAAGGAGACGCTGCATAGCTCTGTGCATAGTCACAGATGTGCACAGTTGGGCACAAGCTGAGGCTTTCCCAAATGTGCTTTCATTCCTTTCTCCACTTCATACCTCCCAATGCTTCTCGAGAAAAGTCTAACACCACACATAAGAGGAAATATTTTGCCCTTTCAAGTTTGAATCTCTAAATGTTACTGTTCCCCTTGAGGTCTGTACAAGGTTTTTATTTCCCTATTCTAAGCAGGGTAGAAAATTGCCAGTATCCTTTTTTTTTTTTTTTCCCATCTTCACAGGATTTATCCATGTGCAATCACTGCTGATTGGAGTCTCCCTTTTCAGGCACCCAGCTGTGCAGCCTGAATGCTCACCCCAGCCTGCTTGCCAGTTTTAAATGCTTTACAGGGTCATGTTTTTATTCAAGCCAATCTGAATTGCACATCACATCAAATGTTCCACCTCAAAAAACAAAAAAAAAAAAAAAAAAAATCCACAAAAAACCTCACCAAAAAATCCCCCAAAACACTTTACCAAACCCCAAATCTGCCCTATCCCCCAAACCCCAACCTCACATGCTTTAAATTTCTGGGATATTCCACTGTAGAATGACATGTCTGTCATGACAAATATGCATCTGAGCAGGGATAAAGCTGGGCTTCTACTGAGAATTTTAGGGGTTGGGTTGCACTGCTCCACCTGGGATATTCTCCCCTTTTCAGCCATCACCTTTGGAAGCTTAAGATGCCGTATGGTAACAAATCTCTTCCAGCCACCTTATGCAAGAAATCAAAAAAAGGTCATATAACAAGTGAAGTGGCATAATTCTTTGTCCATGTTGAATGTTCCATTATTGTGTATGGAAGTTTTTTTCTCCCTTGATTTGAAAGGTGAGGTACTTTCATGAGCCCACCCTTTATAAAGTTGGGTGAATCAAAGCAGATTTTGTGTCTTTGAGGGGAGACCTTGTGAAACTTGAGGGATCCGTGGGCTTTTGACTACAAACCAGAGAAAGTGCAGCAATTTTAATTTTGATTGCCATGGCTCAGATTGCCATCTGAGACATCTCTCTCTTGGAAGATTTTGTTCAAAGTATTCCTCCCCTTAATAAGTTTGAGGGATAGCATGGTATGTTCTGATTAGGCTACTGGGGCTGCACGATAAGAAATGCACGTTTGCATAAGTTGTGATTCGGTTGTTTTTGGGKTTTTTTTGCTTCAAGGCATGTGACATTTTTGTCAAAATCAACTCTTAAACAGCCTCTGTTAAGAAGGCTTTAGGATTCATCAAATACTAAAGTTAATCTTTGACTAATAACATATGTAAACTTCAATTCAAAGACCTCCTGGAAACAGTGGAAAACTGACAAAAAGTTGTCATGGAAACCACTAACACCTAGGTATGGGTGAAAAAAAGAAGCTTTCATTCAGAGACCACAATTATTTGCAAAAGAATCTGTAAGCTTCTGAAGCATTTTTTTTTTTCTACTCACTTCTTATGGTAGGACTGCTTTTAATTTTCATAAATGTACGTGTGGATTCGCACACGTACGCAGATAGGAACGCTGTGCTTTGTGCTAGATGAATAAAGRAAGAGTTCTGGAAGATGAAATTGCTGAGAATCAAAGAGAGATTAAGAGGAGGATTTTGTTGGCCTCCTGCGCTTGATGGTAGCTTTTTCATTTTTGATAAAACGTGTTTAATTCTTGTCTGAGCACAAGAGAGAAAAATGTGTATGTGAAATAAACGTATGGGCATGATGTGGAATACAGAGAAAGTGGCTGACAAGCCTGGTTAATCAGGAAATAAAATGGCAGCTGAAATCAAGAAGAAGAAAGGAAGGCTGTGTTTGTAGCCTGTATTTAAGATGTTTTTCTGTTGAGTTTGTCTTGCTAAAAGTAACTCAGCAGTTACTCAATATTCCCAGAAAATGTGTAGTATGTATCTAAATATAGATTTATACAGCAATTGTTTTTAATTCAGATGCTTAATTTATCTAAAGATTGTGTTGGACAATGATAGGTCTGTGTCATTTACGTAGGCTTTATGAAATGTCACCTTCTCTATCTTTACAGAGCTCTTTCAAGGCAGATATTTAAGTGTCACAGTATTCTTTGGGATGTACTGAATTGATRGTTCTGCACAGGAGACTCACACTATGCTCTCAAAGGCTCATTACATCCACTTTGGGAGATCTGGAGCACAGAGCGACGTCAAATAGGGAGAGACAAGTCAGATCTCGAATTTTTTTGTGCGTTATTCAGGTTCATGAGAAAAATACATTTACAGAAAAGATCTGAGACGGTTCATCATGACAAGTAGAACTCTGAACAATGTTCCAAGACTGTTGAGGCATAAGAACATTCATAACTGTTTATAGAAATTGTCCACAAAGCCCAGAATTTTKTCTCAAGGGAGTGGACATACAGAGAGGATGCCTGGGGAAGAATAAGAACAGGTCACACATATATGCTATTTCCACCCTGGTGCTTCTCAGGCTGACTACATTCACTGCAGAGAATTTCCTGAGTGTGCTCGTGCCTAGTCTGCTTGGTGACCTTTACAAGCACCTGCTTGTTTTGGAACCTGCATGCACACGGGTGAGGGGCTCCACAGGTCTGCTCTGCCCACTGCATTGGGATTCCACTCTCCTTACATTTTTGTACCAGTCTCAGAGCAGCTAAATAGCACGGACCCTGCCTTACCTTGGAAGGAACAGGGAACACTCAATCCCTGTGTCTACTTTCTTTATCAGCCAAGATTTCATAGTCTTCAACCCTATCCCCATATGTTGTCTTTCCCAGGCTGGAAAACCTGCTTCCTTACAGAGAGGCCATTGTGTGCTTTGGCAAGGTTTGGTTTGCTGTGCTCTGCCYGGTGCAGAGTTTTTAAATGATGCTGTGCTGCTTTGCTCACTGATACTTCCAGTAGGGAATTGTTGACTGTCCCGTGCTTGCTCTTGGCTAGGAATAGTGACGCAATATCCTTATATCTTAACCAGAATTCACGATGCAGAGCTTAGGCTGACACTCTGCTTTCGTGTCAGTGCTGTGTGACTCGGTGCAAATCCCAATACAACAGTAAAAATCTCAATTGGCAAAATGATCACTCTTGTTTTAGCGTGACAGTACCTGGAGACACAGCCAGTGAATAAAGATGCAGACCCCCAAATACCTGGTGAGAASTGCTGTTGACTCATGTTAATAACTATACAGAAAAGCAAGATTTCTTCTACATCTCTTCTACAATGCAACTTCATGTTGAATAAGAATGACATAGCAGGGCCAGATGTCCCCAGTCCTGCGTGTTGTCTTTGATGGTGGCAGCATTGGCAATAAAAGACAGGACAGAAGAACAAGGCAAAGTTATGGCTCCTTAGTCAAAGGTGGTGTTTTGGAGTTTCAAAGCAATGTGTGTCCGGCAGGTTGGGCTCCTGGTTGAGCTCCTGGTTCATCCTGCCCCTCCTGGCACCAGTGTGTGTTTGTCACTCTCTGCAAAGCACTGCACTGACACTGCTGTGCGCAGCCAAGGCCTGACATCCTTCCCCTGGCACGAGGTAAAAACTAAAAACCTCTCCCAAAGAAGTCAAAGGCAATTGCTTGTGTGTCYGAAGCTTGAATTGTGGCTTTTTCTTGAAATGCTAAGGGACTGCACTAAGCCTGGAGTAGAAATCATTCTTGCAAAAGCTTTGTTGACTACTTGGCTTTGGTTTGGYGATACTGGGGTAAAACAATTAAAAGTTTAGTAAGGATTTCAAGCAGGTAGACCACGCTATTCATTTTACATGAATGATTATATACTCATGTCTGTTTAGCTATTCATTACCTTGCCCTTTGGTACAATTAGTAACTAAAGACTAATTCATTCCTATGTTTATTAAAGCAAGTGGTGCTGTAATGATGAGCAACAGACTAAATCCATGGTGGAAGAGAATTACAGCTGGAGCCAGAGGGGCTTTAGGAGATCAAGATAATGTTTTTGGTGGAAGAGAATGGTAGTTTAATAAAATATGAAGCAGGATTAATGCTGTAGGTGACCTTAAAATACTGACTAGCAAAGAGCAGGGTGGCAATTACCCRTACATATATAGCTGTAACTGGCTGATGGTGGGTGCTTGTGTTTAAAAAAGACAATCAAAATGTTATAAAAGACCCTGAATACTGATTACTTGTGTTCACACAGTTTAAGGTGAATGTTAGCTTACCAGAGAAGCAAACAAAACTGAGCTATTTCTCCCATTCTGCGAAAAYTTGAATGAAATGGGTTTGGAAATGGAAATTTATGACAGCAAATTTCACAGTGTATAACTGTGGTGCTGTAACTGCTGGGGCACACTCAGCAGTCTCTCAGGTTGCTTTTCCATCCTCCTGCAGATTGCCTCTCTCCCTGTGTTCCAGAACCCCCACCGTGCCCCAGGGGTGTCCATGTGGCAGGATGTGTTTTCCTGCTGGGAGCAGCCCTGAACCTGCTCAGCACTCCTGGTGCTGCACTAGGCTCCCACAGACAGCAGATAATTTCTTTGGTGTCATGTTCTTGGAGGCTGTGAGCCATGGGCTGATGCTGGGGAACGCACTCTGCCTCCAGCAGATTTTTCCAGACCTGTGAGGGCAGTAAACTCTATTTTTCCCCAAGACCTTGCTCGTTAACTTTATGAATGCTCATTTTTTGAAAATAAACTTCAGCAAGCATTTCTCATGTGTCTTAGTCCAACTGAGATGTGCAATAGGTCCCTGCCACAGCCTTTTGTGCTAACCTTTTCATTTAATTCACGGCAACACYGAACAAAGCTAAGAAGATAATGCTGAGCTTTGTTTACAACACCCAGTGTCAACAATGTGGCATTATAAGAATGSTTTGAGGCAGAATTGTCATTCACCTTTTGTTATTGTTGAGTTTTAGGCTATGTACACTGAAATGTCACTTCCATGAGTTTTGATAGATTTTAAAAAGACATTTAATGCATTTTTAATACTATTGTGACGTATTTTGAGAAGATGTTGGTTTAGTTTTTGTTAGAAATTAATCCAATTTTACTGAATGTTTTAACACTGATAGTACTCAGACTTGTGCTATCTCTTATTATGAAATAAGAGATATTTCATAATAGCTATGCATTAGTAAATGCTTATATTTGTTGTGCACATATCAAGTAAATATATGCGCACGGGTATTAAGGCTTTGTTGTGCTTTAATCACAAACTCTTTTCCCCAAGTGCAGGTTTTTTGGTGCTAAATCTGCAGTGTGAGGACAGAAGTCTTTGGCACTCGATTGGCACCAAAGCAAACGTGCAAGTGCCATGTGGTAAGGCTTGTCTTAGCTTCTGGGAGATTTTTTGACCATCTTTCTGGAAAACTCCATACCTTGCACAGCTGAAATTTGCCTGTACATAAACAAAATTGATACTTATAAAGAAACTGGGGKTAACAGACCTGCTGGAGCAGCACACTGAAGGGCTTGTTTAAGTTTCAGCCTTTTGAAATCTGAAGATTAAACCAGTGGAGTGAGTAGCAGACTCCCATTGACTTCAGCGAGCCAGGATTCAATCTAATTTCCTAATTAAATGGTCTCGTTCTTCAGAAAAAAGCATTAGAAAGATAAATGTTCAGTAATTGCTTTGMGTATATTCAATGAAATCTATTTGCTTGGGATAACACTTTTCCATGACAGTGCAATAACTACTTCTGTGATTTCAAACTGTGCAAGAGATGATATGAAGGTGAGGTAGTACTATTTTCTCGAGGTAATAATTTTGGGCTCCCTTGTTGGGATGAATCAGTTTCCTTCATTTGCACACTTTTCTGTCTCAGACTGTTGAAATCAAAGATGGCAAAACCAGCTTTCAAAATAATATTTTAGTCTTTTGCATTTAGACCTGAATATAATTATTTAGAAGATAAAAACCTGGGGAAGAAAGATCTTGTGAAAAATTTCCCCATTATTCCTTTTGATCTAATTGGCCTGTAGCAAAAGTCCTCTATATTTTCCATTAAGAGGAAGAAAATGGACTTTATTTTTCTGCTTCGGGGAGAAAAAATATGATTTGACAGCCTCTATTCAAATAAACAGTTGTATTTACTGCTTTTGCACTGGATAATTATTTTGCGTTTGCAAAATTGATCCTAAAGGTTTGAGCAGGTTTTCTGAACGAGGTGAATTGTGTGTTTTAGATAGAAAAATAGAATTAAAAAATCAAACCCCAAAGTTGCCTGAACAAGTCCCACTGCCACAAAAGAAAGGTCACATTGTTACCGAGATGTGGGTCACGGCAGGATAAGCTTCATATGTTTAATTGAATCTTTTTATGAATGGCACACTCTCATGCATTTCTTATTAAAGGAAACGTAGTGTTTGCATTTATCAGGAGGTAGGAGCAAGACTTGTATTAAAGAGATTATAGGGCATGATTTATTCAGCACCAGCTGCCAGGGCTTCCGACCTGTGAGGTGATACCTCCTGAGAGGGCTTCCTGAGGGCAGGAGAGCTGGGATCCGTCTGATGTCCTGGAGGAATATCCTCTTCAAGGACATGCTCTCCTCATCCAGAGGCGTCTCAAGGGTGGAAATGCCAYTTGAACCCTGTCTCTGGTGATACAGCGTTTGAAGGAAGGTGGTTTCTCCTTTTCCATGTCCATACAGAGGGAGTACAGCAGAGACACGGRGTTACCACCACCAGCTCAGGTGAGTATTCCATACAGAATTGCATTTCCAAGCAGACAAGCTGGCCATGAGTCAGCCCAACTTCTGCTTCCCATGTCAGCTCACWCAGGGAGCCACCCTGGGTGTCTCTGCCCTGCATTGTATTCCCGTTTGGAACTCAGTTTACTTTTAGAGTTCCCTTGGACCCAGAGACAAGGCAAGGCTCTAGCAAGACTGGGAAAGATGGCAAAGCAATGCAAGGATCCTCTTTCCTGCTACAACAATCCACAGGGATGGGGTAGGACCACGATGCTGTTGGGTCCTGTCTGTATGGATACAGAATCGTGTGGGGATGTTTTTATTTGATTTAGATGTATTCCCTCCGGTGAAAGGATAACTTTCTAAAAGGAAATAGCATCTGATTTGGACAGATGCCTGTCATTGTAATTATAAGTTTTCAGGTGGTTAATGACAGCAAAAATGGTCAGAATCAAAATATTTAGGCTGCCTCCCATGTGTGTTCTAAATCTGGCTGAGCCCTTGCACTGAAACGTGAAATAAATAAGCACATCCTCCCTGGGGCCCCTTGCACACACAGATAGGAAGCAGTTTTTATCAGGGGAAAGTAAACTGTATGTGGTAAAGCCAGAAACTGAATCCATACAAAAATAAAGAATAAAATGCATGTATCCTCCCCTGTAACATTTGTAACATTAGCATGAGTCTCCTTCACTATTTCCTTTCCAGTAACATCCAGAACCGGGCCCCAGTTTCGGTCCTCTACCCCTGACTCGAAGCAATAACAATAACCATAGAAGGGTTTTAGAAAGTCTTTTTTATTTGGTCCTCCTTAGAAGGACTAGAATCAACTCAGCCAAAGATTTAGGGGTTTGGTTTTAACATCTCAGCTCTGCTTCTTCCTTGTTTTATCTCTCTCCACAAGGTCCTCAGCTGGTGCAATCTCTTATCACAGAATAATCTGTTCTGTGTCTTGCAGGGGAAGCATGATCTTTGTTGTCTCTGTTAGCCAAGTCTCCAGCAGGGAAAGAGAAGAATAATTGAGGCTCTTGAGCAGATTCATTACTTGCATTTCTTGCTTGCTTGGGACTGTTTTCTTCTCCCCAGACATCATTCAAGGCAAGCACTTTTTCTTGTCCAATCCCCTCTCATCACCCAGGACTTCCTTTCAATACTGAATTCATATTAGGCAATGTTTTTGCAACTTTCCAARTGTTACAGGAGAAGGAAGAATTTCATTGCCAGCTATAAATCTGGGATGTGGATATACATGATGGTAACAGCCCATCACATGAGCTAATTAGTAGGTGATTACTGTAATGTGAATGGAAAATATACCATAAAAACTTTTTTGTATTCTACTTGTCCTCACCATGCACTAACCCTGACCTAAGTTATTTCCATGGTTTTTTTTCCTTTTTGTTTTGAGATTTTAGGAGGGTTTTATCCTGGGGTTGCTAAATCTGCTTTACTGCTTTTCCATATCTTATTTCAAAATGTGACCTGACACAGGATTCAGTTCATCAGTCAACAATTAACAAAGAGGCTTCTTTCCAATCATAAATACATAAGGTCTCTAAATGATGTTTATTCTGATCTCTCTCACAGGGGAATCATTTATGCAAACTCCTCTAACCTTGGAATGGAATTCAGATTGCCTGCAATTACCTGCAAAGTTTGAATTAACACAATAGAAGCCTTTTCCACCTGACAAGTGAAGTATTTTTGAGTTCAGGGCTGCTCTTCAGCCTCACCTGGCAGAAGGCTGAATGGTTTTGGTGTTTTGTGTCCTGCTTTCTCATCACATCTTCCTAATATGTGGTTGCTTACAGGCTTTCAGCTCCCTGTCACATGGGGAGGAAGACTTTGGGGATTAAGGAAGGAGTCAGCTTTCAAGCTGATCTCTCTTTGAACTGATTCATTCCAGGGCAACATTTCAGGGAGACTCATTTCCCAGTAGAAAAATGTTGTGCTGGAACATCATCCAGCCAGCTCTGGTTCCTGTTTTATTTGGGACTTGAGCACTCCAGTCCTAATTCTTTAGTTCCTTAAATTTCATCCAGRCATTTACACCTGTCGGATGTGGGTTTAACAGGCTTTGCTGTTCTGTTTTTATGCCTTTCTTTTTACTTTTCCYAGTATAAACAATACTAGAACAGTGAGAGCAAAGGAATAAATGCCTAAGAGAGMTGGGATGCAATAGGAAACCCAAGGTGTGTTTCATTTTCGGGAATTGAAATCTATTAATTCCATTGCATATCTGGTTTCTAGGTTCTATTMACTTGATTAGAGACTTGAAAATCAGTCCCACAGAGGAAAATCAGGAGTTGTACCTGCTGACAGATGATTCGGTTTGCAGACACCTGTGGTTTGTACCATGTGCCAAGAGTTGTGATGAGTTTGTTCAAAAGCTTGAGATGTCAGGAGGGAATGGTGGGATGGTCTGAATCCTGCAGTCAGCTGAACTCTGCTCATTAGGCTAATGCAGGAGAGGAGTTCTCCTCCTCTCTGTGCCCTCAGGTGCTCTGAAATTTAAGCCAGGTTTTCTGTCATCTCAGGGAGCTCATGCTCTGATTCTTCACAGCGTAAAAATTGAGCAGAACACAGTAAAGTTAGAATAATTAGAGATTTCTTGTGGCTTTTGACATGAGTGTCAGTGGAGGATATGTGACCAGACTGCTTCTGTAGCTGGTTGCTGATGGACATCCAGAGCTGTTCCTGGGAGCTTGGGCAGTTGGCACACTCTTAAAACAAGCTTATTGGTGACAGGGAATTGACTGGGCATTCATTTCTCTCTCAGATTCTCTAACACTGTAGCTGAAGTGATGTCATTGGCATTTTAAATAAGGCAATGCTTCAACAAAAYTATTTTGGTTAAGATGGCCCTGTGGAAGGGGATCAGTTCATGTTTTATGCGCTCATGGCAGCTTGCCTCACCTGAAAGACTGAGATCTGCAGTTGTTAAGGYTTCTGGTGGACTTCAGGGACCTCTTCAAACAGAAGTGGGTTATGTCAAGTTGTCTTGGAAATAATAAAACTTGAATACACAGTGGCAGGGCCTGCCCTGCTCAGGGAAAGGGTGCACGCTCCAGGTCTTCCTAACATTGCAGAAATAATTCCATGCCACAATTGGCACCCAGAAATGCAGCAGCAGTGATAAGGTAAGTCAAAATCTCTGATCCACTAAACTCCTGGGAGYGCCTAGAATCCTGCTCCRTATAAAACACAGAGCTCTGCAAGAACAACTTGCTTATTTCCTCAGTGATAGCTGATGGAACTGTTGTCTGCCTCTGTCCAGGCCTGCTGGGATACTCAACAATGCCCCAACCCCATCTGTGTGCTCAGAGGACAAAACCCTTGTGTTTGCAGCATTCACAGTAAGATAATGCTGAGGTGAAACTGTAACAAGGTGATCTGGCTCCAAGATCACRGAGTTGAATTTGGAGAAGCTGCTGTACCTGTGCATTGCCTTAACAGAGAAAAGTGTGGGTCTGAGTCAATGGTGTGTGTTTGGGGTCTTGGTGTGCMTCTTAAAGGTCAGAAACCTACAGAAGAGGGGCTTTATGACATAGACACCACCTTCTTGACTCTTAACTAACCAACTGAGCATTTTAAGGTGTCTGAATGTACCAGTTGGTCATAAGATGAATGGCTGTCGAAGGGAAGATGAGATCTGTTTATGCCTCATTAGAATATTGCCAGCTGTGCCTGTATGGCTCAGGTCTAGTGAGACCCACGAACATCTGGTCCTCATCAAGCCTGTGAGCACAGAGAGAGGTCCTGGTCGATGARAAGAATGCATCACTCATGTGACTGCGAGGCAGATGGCAAGGAGTGGGATGGCAGGAAATTCCTCTGGGAGTCCCTGGCTACGGCAAGTGTGTCAGAGTCAGTTTCTGAACACTGCAGGCCACGTTAGCTGGAGGAGCTTTCTGCCCAAGAAGTTGTTTCCTGAGGCAAACTGTATCTGAACAAAATAGACATTTGACGTAGCTTGTTTCCTTCCTGCCTTGATGAGATAGCTGGCGTGTGTCTCCACAGAAACACATCATGGCAAGGGATAATCGGTACTGAAACACTGGTCCTGGAACAGAGAAACCTTTTCCTTTCCTCCAGCTTGTTCAAGGAAGTGGTTGTGATTAAAATAATGAATGAAGGAAAAGAACTTGGACTTCCATTGTTAAAATGTTCTGTATTTCAGCACRTCCATTAATGCATCGAGCTTCAAATCCTGTTACTGCTGGAATGTAAATAGTGGACCTTTCACTGGCTGCAGGCAGCCCTGGATCCCTGGAGCTTTGATAAGCAGAGAGGAAAGTCTAAAAGTTCAGCATGTGAGGAAAGAAGCCCAGATTCCTTTTCTGGTGAAAAACAGCCACGAAGCAGCATTGTTCCCRTGCTTGCACTAGATCATGGCAGTCACACAATATTCTCCTTGCACTGCACTGTTCTGCCTGTCTGTCCTCTCCACCTGAATCTTGCAGCTCGCTGGCCCAAATCCCAGCTCTTCAGCAGGAGCAGAATGCTGCAGCCTGCCCTCGTATGTGTGTGTCAGGAAACATGAACGTCACCCTCCTTTTCTAACAATTATGTTGACTCCCATCTGCTTTAGGATCCAGCTCAAAGCACCCTGCCCTATTTAAAACKCTATTTGACAATCTGCACAAAGATGCTGTTCAGCTTTCTCTCGAAAACAAAACAGAAAGAGAGGAAAGAATTTTGTTGAAATGTATTAGCGGATATTAAAAGCTGGAGCTTGTTTCGGCCACTGTGTTCTCTAAGCATCTGACAAAAACAGCAACTGGCTTATCTATCACAGAAAACTCCTGTGATCAAAATGTATTTCAACCGCTGGAAACCATTGTCATTTTCTCACTGCTCATCATTTACACCAGGAGAACGAATCCTGATTAATTTTTGTTAGGTACTTACTGTGATTGCTCAGCTTTTTCAAGKGAGGACCGAGGCCAAGAATCAGAGTTTGTGGAAGGATTTGCTTTCTTGAGATGCTTTCCAAAGGTTTTCATTGCACCTGGAATTTGTCAGCCATATCCTCTTGGGCTGTGCAGAGAGAACATTATGCATGAACTTTCGGAGCTAGTGAAAGAGGATGCTCCAGGATTAGAGTCTTTAGCAGTCCCACAGGTTTTTCTTCCTGTTCCATTTTCCTCTCAGTCCCCTCCCAGGTCTGACCTGTGTTTCTGTGGCAGAGATGATACTTTGGCAAGGGCAAGACTATGTAGTTAAAAAGTGAGTATATTCTGAGACAAAATTCACGGCTTTACCCTGATTAGGTGAGATTAAAACTCTACAGCTCAACTCAAAACTATTTATGGCTTTCTCCTTTTGGTCCAGAGACCATCTTATCTAAAACAGATGAGAGCTTATCCTTGTCTTAAGAATTCGTTATTCTTAAATTTTATATTTATAAACAAGCTATCAGAATTTAATGAAATGAAGCCCTTTTTAATAACAGAATCTATACTGCACAGTAGTAAGAAATAAAACTTCACAATAGTCTTATTTAATGAATAGATAAGCAGAAACTCTTCTAACATATTGAAATGAGTTTAAGAGGGGGGTTTGGTTACGATCTTTGATTTTCCTTTATTTATTTTTCCTTTCAATGCCCTTGGATTATTTAAATCTTGGGCTGCTTGGAAAACAGAAGTTTTACTTCTTATTTGGCATAGAATTTAAATAAGGGGGAACACTGTCAGAGTCTGGAGATGGATAAAACATTTCCCAGATTTTATTGAGAGCTTGAACTTGGGATTCTGATTTGATTCATTCCAAGAAAAGAAGCCAGACAAGAAGTTATATGTATAGAAATATTTTAGATCTATTAAAATATTTGTATGGCTCTCATCACTAGTTTCTGAGTGAATGGGTTTGGATCTGAATTTCAGCTGCAGTTAAGAGTCTGGATCAAGGCTTTTGGATCAAGGCTTTAATTTAGGGCCATCTTTCATTCTGAATAAMTTCTGTGGGTTTATGACCCTACTTGGTTTTTTTTTTGCTTGAAACTCAATATGTTTCAGACACTTTAGGCAGCACAATGATTTAAATTGGCAAAGTATAGCAGAGTTGTTTGCAGATAATGAACTTGCGGGTATCATGGGAAGCTGACACCTGCGATTCTCAACCTTGACCTCCAACCATCTTTGTTTTAAATAAAGTCTTTGTGAAAAGCTTTGCATAGTCAAAGATCTCCAAGGAAAGGCCAAAACATAAGCATAGTGAATGCGCCATAAAAGCTTAGAAATAGCAGTTGATTTCTAATTATGAAAAAAAAAAAGAAAAAATATATATGCCATTTTAAGCTTCAGGATGAATTGCCTGGGGTTATGGGAAAATCTGAAAAGGCAAAAAGTTCTGTGTTGCTTCCTGACATTTGAGCAAACAGGTTTTTGCAGCTGTGTGTAATTACAAGAAGTTAGAGGACTGTTTATTTAACAATGATATATTTATACATTTACTAGGAAATACAGCATTAGTCAGAGAGGCATTAAAATATCTGTTAAGCTATCCATTATAATATCTACAAACTGAAGCCTTTAAGGAATAGTATTCTTCCATACAACCATTTTTCAGTTTCCTGTAAACACAGCAAGAAAGGAATAATCCAAGGGGGAAGTTCATGGAGGTTCACACAGAAACAGGGATGTGCATCTTTAAAGTTTATTTCTCTCTCTGGTATAAATGTAACACCTGTTTGCACGTCAGGACTTCGAATTTTGGAGTGGTTTTGGTACGTTTGTGTCGCTTTTGTTAGGTTAGGAAATGGTAGGMTCTCCATACCTGATGGGGGAATACTGAGCTCTGGCCTGATAAATTCAAAAGGCAGAGGGGAGATTTAGCTGCCCAAACTCAATCCTAAGCCCTTGGCTGCACTTCTAGTCCTACAGACACATTTGCAAGTGGAGTTTTTTTGTTCCTGTGAGGTAATGCATGTCCTGAGTGACGTCTGCAATGTTATGGTGGGGCAATCTGCTGTTGTGCATTCTCCCTGTGGCCTGGCCCCAACTACCAGAGAATAGGTGATAGACTGAAAATTTCTATTCCTCCTTTAAAAGTGTTCTGTTAAGTTAAAGAGCACAGGAAATTGCAGCCAGTTTTTCAAAGTCACAGGCTCGCATCTTACGAGTTCATATTGAAACCAGAAGATGGAATTTAGTTTTAATATTTTTCTTGGGCAATTTATCTTCCCTCTTCATCTTCTTGAATTAATTTAGTGGTGCTGAAAAGTCCTGCAATGATTTCCTGGACTAGATTAATTATTTAAGACAATGGGAGTTGTTTAGTTGACTTCACTCTGAATTAGAACAAGTCACTTATTTAAAGGCAAAATACAGCAGGAACAATCAGTAAAGTCAACTCTCCCTTCTCTTGTTCCTCCTACAGAGACACACAGGCACCCTCACTCGTAGTTTCAGCTTTAATCTCTAATCATGAAAATAGATTGTTTTCCAGACTTTTTCATTTCATGGAGATTTGAGGCCACTGGTGAAGGTGTGCACACCTTCGTACTGAAAACTGGATTAATATCACAAATTCTTCTTACAAGTTTTATCAAACGAGTACCAGAGTGTTTAGAATCGATTTTTTTTTCTGATTTGAAGCAGTTATATGGTGTGRCATTCACAATCACAGGAAACTAGAATAATTTAGGTTGGAAAAGACCTCTAAGATCATCGAGTGCACCCAGCACTGCCAAGTCCACCACTACAATAATGTTTAAATGACTCCCCTTTGGGCATGTCTGCTCTGTAGATTTTAGGGGTGGGGAGCAAAMCAGAGGCTGTGATCAAAAATGAAGAACCAATGGGCTGAATTTGCTGTACTACAGCATTTTATTATCAGTGCTGCAGTGCATATTGCCCCTTCCCCAGTAACAGCATAATATCTGAGTGCAGAAGGGTGTCAGTCCTCTACCTGACATACTCCGTTGGGCCACAGCTAATATGACCTTACTTCTTTTGATGCCACCAATTGTGGTTAGAAAACCAGTACTGTGACACTAGAGGGGAGAAAACCCAACCCCCTGACTATTTCTTTTGCTCTTATTCTTTTAAGTTTTGCTAAAGAGGGATAGAACTAATTGGAGTCAATTTTACAGAGAGTCTTGAAGAATATGCCTTAAGGCTTTTGCCTCTTTCTGCTGGTGCAAATGCTGCTGGAAGGGGATGCATATTGCTGCACTAGAACAATCATAACTTCCCATTAATTTTCCTCTTATTTACTTTGGTGGCAGTGACTTGTGCAAGGATGGTGGAATTCAGACAAGCTGCTTATTTGCCTGGCGTGTTCTGCCTTAAAATTACTGTCTGCTTCTTCTCCTTAATTTCAAACATTAGGATGCATTACCCTATAAACACCCTTACCCTGCAAAGCAACCTGAATCTGGTTTTGAACTCTCCAGTAATTTTAATAATAAGTTAATTTTCATAGTGTTAAGAATCTTTTAATCTCACTCTGCCTCAGGATATGATTTTCATTGTTGGTCTAGTCCTTCTCCCACTGAAGTTAACAAAAAGGCTTCCATTAGATTCAAGGGGAGGCAGAATTCAGACAACTTTAATCCTTTTCAAAAGAGCACCTGGTTCATAGACCTGTGTGCTGCCTCACAAAGCAGGCTCACCCTCAAATGGGAAGTTACAATTGGGATTTTGGTTCGATAATAAACCTCTTTGTCTACAGCAACCCAGATGACAGTCTGGATCTCAGTCTTAACTGTAAGGGGAGTTCAGGTCCCTGCTTGTCTGACGTTTAAATTTTCTGCAAAATGAGCTTATTTGTCAATTTTAAGAGCCAGAAAACTGTCTTGTAACTCTTTCTTTTCTTTATTGCTCCCATTTTTGCATTCAACCCTGTATAATGACTCCAAACTTCTTATATTAGTCCTAAACTGACTCTTTATTAATGCTCTGTGTTTTCCTGGCTGTATACAGGGATGGGAATGTAGAATATGTGGTGGACTGCTGTGAGGTTACCCTGCTGATAGCAATATTACTCTGAGGATATATTTCTACAATACATTGTCTGAATCCACACCCCAAATTCACAAGGAGGACATCATAAATTCTGACTCTCCATGTAGATTCCAATAATCCTCAAAACCACAGGCAATCTTCGCTTTTCAACCCTCTTTAGTATCCAGTATTCCTCTACCTTTTACAAACAGTTAAGTTTATTATTGCTGGATCTTGTTGTTGCTTTCTGACTATTTTAATTCTGAAATTAGTCATGTGTGCTCCACAACTTCCCTGTAAAGACAGGGGATGAGTTTTGCAATTGGCATGTTGTGATGAGAGCATTTGGGACCCTGAWGAATATATTAAACAGGCTGGGGGAGATGAGAACTGTTTTGGATTTATCTGAAGACATCTTTGGAGCCATTCAGTGAAAAAAAAACCAAAATAAGGGGAAAAAAAATTGTTTTCAGCGCTTCAGTTGCGACATTGTTTGCTTCACAATGAAATGCTTCAGTTTTAGGTGACTTAAACTTCAGGCCCAGTTCCAAAGGAAAACATCTTGATTTAAGAAAGACTATTTTAGCWAAACCTTTTAATTATTTTGATCCACTGTTCCTTCTTTTTGCCTTTCACTTTCCTGAAACTGCCAAAGCTGTGGCACCAGAGCTGCAGTGCTGACCTTTACTGTTTGCCACTGCMTTGCTTGCATAGTTCCAGCTGCACTGTCCTCACATCACACCAGAGTGGAAGGCAGCACTGAGAGCAGAGCCTGGACAGTCAGAGTTTCCTTGAGTGCTCTCACAGACCTCGAGTCCYGTTTGAAGCCTCCTCTCTGGGCTTTGCTTATGTCATCTAGAGAGCAAATGGGATAAAGATAAAGGCTAACAGAAATTGCATTCCAGAAAAAACGTCCTTGAAGAGATTTAAGAATTCCTGGCTTAAGAGCACAACCCTGTTACTACTGAAGGGGTTAAAACTCTTCTCTGCTTATTTTCTGGCTTCTGATTCTGCCTCTGGAGCAACTGTGCTGGTCACTGCAAGGAGTAGGATCACTTAACTGGATAGAATACTGGTTCCAGCTGGTACAGCCACTTCTAAAATCACCYCTCTGTAGGAAGATGGTTATAATCAACTGCCCTTTCTGGTGTTTGTGAAGATACTCTAATAAAAACCCCCACCACTACACAAGAACAAAGGGCTATCAGTGGGTAATGCTGATGGATGCAGTTACTGGTTCAACAGAGCACTTGTGGGAGTTTGCCCAGGATTAATCTTGATTTCCCAGCACATTTGCAGGTGAAACATATTCTGAAGTGAAATAAGAGGTTAATCATTAGAAGGCAGCTGACTGCTCTAAGCAACAGCCTTTTTCATCAATGCCTCTGATGCAAATAAAAACCCCAAACAGCCCTAAAACTAAATATAGCATAAAAGTCCTCAAAAGCCAGTCAATAAACAGTAATTATCTCTCACAGCTGGAAGCATGTTTTGCTTTGAGTGCAACCAACAAACTGTGCTTGACTGTGTGATGATTATTTCAATCAGGTTGTAAAGGAGAATGCTATTTTGGAGCTGCTCACTTGGAAGGTGTTCTTGTAAATGTGTTCTATTTCCCAGCCCTTCTCTTCCTTTCCAAAGTGCTCCAGACCTGGATAAGTGGTAAAGCCTGGCTGATTTGAACCCGAAGTTGATTTGTGATTCAGATATTGCTGATGGGCAGAGCTTCATCAGATCTGTTTCCTGTGCTCCCACTTGCTACTCCTGCGCCACCACTGGTCTCAGAGCAGAGTTTCAGTGTGGGATCAGTCCTGCCATGTCCCATGGAGAAATGCTGCTTGGGATGTGGTGAATCACAGTATTTTGGGAGGGGAAAAAGGAAGGGAAGGGACAAGAAAGCAGCTCATGGAAGAGGAGTTAAAAATCAGGCCTGGCTTGTTTCATGGTCCCTGGCATAGTGATTTTTTTTGGACACCTCACCAGCACTGGAGAGAGGCCTAAACTATGAGAGCTTGAGAAATCCTTGTGACTGGCTACTCTAGTGCTGTCACACTGAAGGACAAGTTTGAATTAGCTCTCAAAATTAACATTCCAACAACCAGATCAGAAAACTGAAATTTGTAAAGTTCCTGTGACGCATTGTGCTTGTTCCAGACCATGAAATTCTGTGTCCCACCAGCAAACATCTCACAGAAATCCTGGGCTGGTGTGGATAATTCCCGTTTCAATAAGAGTCACATTTTTTCAGTATCATCTTGCAATTCATGGGTTCTGTTTTAGAAACTGCCTGACCTTTGAGGGTTTGTTTTTCCATGCTAGAATGTTGGTTGTCTCGTGGAACATTACATCTATTCTGATGTTCAGTCTCCATTTCCAACAGTATCCACACACCCAATTGTTTTCTCAGTGCATAAATAAAATATCGCCAGGCTCTTGTAGATGGAGGTTACAGACCTCCCTGTATGGAGCATGCTGGGTTTTGAAAAAAAGTTCAACCTGAGATGCAGCTGCAGCTTTTCGATGGATATTTCACATCTTCTCATTTTCCCTCTTCCCAACTGTGTTGGTTGAAGTTTTCCCATTGGATTTCCTATCTTTGGTAAATTTGAGAAAGCAAAGAGGCTGCCAATTGTTTTAGCTATTAGTTAAGGAGATCCCTGTTTTACTAGGTTGACAAGAGCAAGAAAGAAATTCTGAACTCCCATGAGGGAAATTTTATGTTGTTTGTTTTTTCCAAACAATCGACTCTTTTTTGGGGAGACATTTACATTTTCATAAGCAGCATTTTAAGATGCTGAATGTAACTCTTACTCCATTGTGCTGCTCGGTCAGTATTTCACTATTTTAAAAGTACTTATCTATCACTAAAAGAACTATAAAAGCTGGTTCCTTTCTAGGTCAGGTGCTGATTTTTTTTTTTCTTTGAATTATTTGTGCTCTGGGTTACATATGGAATTACTTCAATTCACACGGGGAATAAGAATCTGAGAAGTTTTGCGGAACATCTCCAGATACAGTGCATTTTTTTTACCCCTAATATAGAAGAATACCCATTGTACTTAAAAATTATGTTTGATTTGTTTTGCAATGTTGCCATTTATGGTGTGCACCTGATCTATCCTTGAGAACCATAGAACTTGCTCTGCTTCAGTGGTACTTTTTCCCTTTCATTTTGATTTTTTTCCTTTTCCTTTGTTATGTTTTTCAGGATTGAATGGAATGAACCTTGCTTTATCAAAACCACCRAGGAATAGGATAAATGGAGTTGGGTGGTCACAGGTTTAGGTAGCCCTAAGCATTGCAAAACTATGATGGAGCATAAAGATAGGAAGCAGTGCAGAAATTAATTACAATCCAGAGAGGTTCTCCCGAGATCAGTGTAGAACAACATATCTTGGTGTCATTCAGATGCTCTCTCGAGGCTGCATTCCTGGCAGCTGCACACTTTGGCTGGTTTTTTTGTTTTTCCAACTGTATATGGACTTCTTTTGTTTCAAATTAATCTGCTGATTGGCTGCAGATGTACACCAAAATGCCCTTTCTTTGAGTGTACATTTTCAAGTGACTAACGATTAGCGCGGGTTGGAAACTTTTCTGTCGCGATGGTTTGACAGACAGTTGTGGTTACAGCAAAATTGATATTTTCTGTGGAAAGGCATCACTTTTGCCAAGGGAAAAAAAAAAACAAACAAAAACCAAAAAACCCTTTTTTTTTTTTTTTTTTTTGTCCAGTCATCCTGAAATCCACGGTTTATTTTAGGTCAGCTGGTTAAATAGCTCAAAGTTGTCGCGTTGTTCCAGGGCACTACTTAAGACTTGTTTTTTGTGACCTCTTTTAATTGTTGCTCCAGAGTCCATTAATCAGTCTGCTTCATCCATCAGTATCTCTTGTTGGAGATGGCAGGACAGCAATCTTGGAACTTGTAGTAGCTGTGATGCCTTCAGAGAGGGAAAATATCCCATGGAAGAGGTGGTGGATAAGAGCACAACCCTCGTGGGGAAAGTGCAGCAGCAGCAAGTTTGAGGTTACAACCTGGSAGGGGTTTGGGTGCTTCGTGTGCAAAATGTAGTTGTGGGAAACATAAAGTTTCCTTTGGAAAACGTTTCTATCGAGTTCATAATTGATAACTATTAGCAGTCTAATCCTATGCAGGATTAAAATCTTACTCATCTGAGCCTCCTGTTATCATCYGTAGTTTTAGCACTTCATTTCTTTTTGCAGAGGTGCTTTCATGCTCAGTTTTAAGGCTTAAAAACCCCAAACTACCATAGTAATAAAAACCCCTTTTGCTTCTTTTTATTTGAATTTTGGGGGTATTTTAATACAGCCTTTAAAACTCCCTCAAGTCCCATTTTCAAGCTCTTCTCTASAAGTATAAAGGCTTGAAACTTAACCTTTCATTAAGCAAAGAGAAGATCATTGTTTTCAGGGACGGTGGCTCTATGGAAAAGAAAATAACATTACAAGACTTTCATTGGTATATTGGGAACTGGGTAAGTATGGGRTAACAATAGTGCAACTCTGATTTTTGCAATGGCTCCCATCTCTATGACCATAAGCCATTAAATGTTCACAAAAGTGAATAAGCTTCTTAATGTCCTATTCCTCCTCGATTGGAGACTTTATCCGAAAAAAAATCCCATAATAAGCATCCTCCCAATTTCTTAAACATCTGTCCCGGTATCATGCAATTGGAGCATGGAGGAAACAGAAGGGACACACTAACCAAATGTAATTCTTGTGAAACAGGGACACAAGGAGATCAGATTGACAACTGAGCACAACAAGGATTTAATGTTATCTGTATACTTACAGTCCATGCTTATGCAGGTACAAATAACCTCAGATAATATCTACAATATCATTTATTTGTAGAAAGATTAGAAAAGCCACTCCTCTGTACCCAACAGTGTGCACGAATAGGGGCTCTACCTCACTAAAATTTATTTTATAATTAGAGAACACATTAAATCTGTGAATTAGCGCCGTAACGACAGCAACAGATGTCACTTGCTGTTGAATGAGCAACGAAAAAATATCAGSAGTGTACTGTGCAATGCTGCCTCATGCTTTCTGACAGCCAGCTCGAACTCCCTGAAGTCAGCCTGCTCCTTATAAACCTTATCCTAATGTTTGTCTAGCCAGAGGCAGATTGCAGTGGTGACAGAAGGCACCCCCTCTGCAAGTCCTAACCCCTTCCATCCCCTTTCCTTGGTCTGCCAGAAACCCTGGGCAGACTCTACTCAATGTAGTCATTCCCCTCCAGGGATGTGTCAAACAGAGAATCAAAGTTAATTCTCCAGAGGCCTCTCTTGGACCAAGCCACATACAGATCTAATCCTAATTACATAATTTTGTCTTGTCAAACATCATTTCACTGGGTCAAGATGTCACTTGTATCTCACGAGAATGCAATTTTTATAAGCACTAGGTGAATTAAAGGCAGAGTTGTGGACAGACTCTTGTTCCCACAGCTGTGATGCCAGAAAAATCATATGAAGTTTTTTACAAGAAGGGTGAAAGGACTGAACACATGTATTTTACTGTGATTAMAAAGAGAAAAGTGAAAATATGCTGACTAGAATGTAAAGGAGGAACAGCCTAAAGGTTCCAGGGTAGACATTGGTGCTGCTTTGGTGATGGGAACAATCCTGTGGCTTTTGTGTGTTTGATTAATGAGCAAGATAGGGTTGGAAGGGTTGAAACGTTTTGTATAATGTAGGCATGCAGTGTTGGCTGCCCACCACTAAGATGCGCAAAGGATCAGCTGATAGCTGGGAGTTGTCTGTAGGGTACCTGAGATAACCTGGTGGTTATCAGCAGCCTCAACACCCCTGGAATTGTTATCAGTGGTTCTTCAGCATCCTCAAAACCCCTAGAATGCTGCTGCAGAAGGCTATTTYTCTTTTTTCTCCCCTTCCTCGTGACTCCACAGCAGGAATTGTACAGAAAAATTACCACCAAATATCACGTGACGGTTTGGTACCAGGCAGCTTTTAACTGAGTGGTGTCATGGTGTGAGAGATTCCGAGATGGAGCCCTCATTCCCGATCTGTTTACACAATTACATGGATATGGATAGTCATATAATCCTGATCTACTTTTYGTGAGCAAGCCAGGGTCAAGTTGCTTCCCCCATGCCCTGAAAATGGGAGTAATGGGTTTTTTCAGAGTGCCCTGTGCAGCATTATGACGTGATGGGAGGCACTTGAGGTTTGCTGTGTGTACAAACCCCATTTCCCTTCTTGCTGGGCTCAATGCAAGTGATTTTGTGAGGAAGTGATTAAATCAAACGAAAGCATGATGTTCTCTAAAGGGATAGCAGAAAGCCAGCACAGCGTTTGCAAACCATATACTCTTGTTGAGCCTCCAGCTTGCTCAGGAGGGCTTTTCTGCTCTAATTCATCTGATTTGCTTCGGTGAGTCGAGCAATCCTGTTCCTATGGACACAAATACGACGGCCTTGGATCATGTGTGAGTTAAGACACTGAGTTTTCGAGAAACAGTGCTATGGTTGAGATGGAAGTGTTCTGATCCTGCCAATTGAAACATTGAGCTTCGAGCCGCACGATTGGCAGTCGTGACTAATGGGTGCCATGTCCTCGTTTCTKATTTCCGAAAGCTCGGTTTCCCCTCCAGATCCTCAGTGCTGGATGGCTGGAATGCGTCTCTTGATTCCAGGAGGAATTTGCAGGCGTGGTCTCCAGGATTTAGCCTATCCAGAGTTAGGTTTTCYGCCGTCACATGGCAATAGAGGGACACTGCATCCTGGTAGCACGCCTGTCCTTATCCCTGTTGCTGGGGGAAGTAAACTTGGTTGGTTTTGGTGGCACATGAGTGCGCTCGGTGAGTGCTTATATAAGATGCTTCCTTTATTTAAAATGATTCTATTTATAGTACATTGCATACGTAGTTTGGGTTGAAATGTTGGGAAGCCGCGTGASGCTTCAACCTGCTGAGGCTGCTGTCAAACCGAGTTTTGCATTTAATCTTCGTGGAAGTCACTAAGATGAGTGATCTTAATGGTCCCTCGACRTCGCTCGCTGTAAGCTCTGGCGGGCGGGATAAGCCAAGCGATTTTTGAGGTCTATTTTTACCCACCTTTAGGACACACCCTTAACAATTCCTCGCGTTTTGCTTGCAGTTTAAGTGAATTAGCTTCTTTTCGTCCGCACCGGCTCCCGGTCCGGGCTGGTGCCCTGTTCCAGGCGGCCCCACGAGAGGGCACCCGGGACACGCCGCTCCCGAGCCCGGGCAGCCCCGGTGCTTCGTCCCGGGTCACTCGGGCTCAGGGTGACCGACGAGCTTCGGCTGCTTCACCTCGTCCTTCCCCGTGTGCAGGCAGCCAGAACTGAACAGGCACAACCCCAGCCTAAGAGCCACAGTCTTCTGCTAAAACCAGGAAGCTGGGAGAATTATTCAAGCTCCCTAAAGCTAAAAGAGAAACAAGACCGAGTCGCTTTGAATTTTTAAGTTTAAATGACTTTTGTTCTTGTTTTATSGGGTAAGCTTTAATGATTTGCCCGGTGGTACTGTCACGCATGCCATYGGTTATGGCAATCATTCTGTAAGTCCGGGTTCGGGTAATACATTTTCAAAAAATTGATACGGATTATAGATCCAGACATCTCTCGTGAGAAGATGCATATTAGATAATTCCACTCCTCTGCTTTTGGTTTTTTTTTTTCTCTTTCCTGCTCTGTCTATGGTTGAAAAGCACTGCTACTGGAACCAGAAGGCAGTCAGAAAGATTAGCCAGCTGAGAATACGCTTCTGCCAGCTCCTCCTAATTTCTTGGGATGGGATTGATGAAAGCTCTGATTAGCTGCCTAAAAGCTACGATCTTAATTGGTCATCAATCTGCTGCCAAACTGTCACAGGAAGAAACGCCTAGATGAAGAGTCATAGAGTCATAGAATGGTTTGGGTTGGAAGGGACCTTAAAGATCATCTTGTTCCAATCCCCCMGCCATGGGCAGGGACAATTCCCACTAGATCAGGTGTGCTCAGAGCCCCATCCAACCTGGCYTTGAACACTTGCAGGGATGGAGCATCCATCACCCTCATAGTTAAAAATTTCTTCCTTTTATCTAGTCTAAACACACCCCTTTTCATTTTAAAGCCTTTCACCCTGATCCTATTACTACATTCCCTTGTGAAAAGTCCCTTTCCAGCTTCTTTATCAGCTTCTTTAGCTGATACCACTTCATATTTTAATTCTGGGACTCTCCTTAGTGAAAACATAGTTTTCAGTTTGATTGTTATAGAAGAGAATGGCTCTYAACAAAGGAATAAGTTGTACATCATGAATAAGGCAACTGGAGCTGCAAAAAAGTCACCAATATGCAGAGAAAGTGCAGATGTATAAAAATTCTTTTTTTTTCATTCTGGAAGTTTGATATTTTCCAAAAAACATTATCTAGCCCTTTATCATGTTTTTGTAAAGTTTTTAATCACAAGATTCAAGAGATTTGTAAGCACATTTTAACTCCTCATATCCTCTCTCTGCTTTTTTCTGTTTTTTCATTAGTGAGCACTCAGAGATGACCTTAGTGTTGCTGGTGGCACCCTCTCAGATCCTGTTTAAAACAACTGTTGAATGACTCACTGTTTTAGGATTATGGARAGTTTCCCAGAGAGCATTTATGCTCTCCTGTCTTAGGCTTCAGGAGAAGGAGCTGATCAGGAAGGCTGTGAGAGATGACTGTACTTATAAAGGGTGGATTACTCTCCCCTGCTTTGGAACATCTGCTGATGATTTAAAAAATAAATTAAAAGAAAAAATCTGTTGGCTGTGCCTGGTAGGAAGCAAATACAGGTTGTTTTTGTATCGCTGATGATGTATCTTTAGGGGATTACAGAGGCCAATTGCTTGACTTCAAGAAAAATTTTCACAGTGGAGTGATGACACAAGACATAGTGTTGATCTAGAATATTTTTTATTTCTTTTTTCCCATTACTTCTGCTCTCTCTTTACTACTTTAGGCATGGCACTAAGCCTTGCAATTTGAATCTGGACTTCAAGATTCTTAAAATGTGACTTAAGATGGAGGTTTTTCACACAGGATGTTTTCAAAACGGGCATCTCTTCCTTCCCTTGGCCAGGTTCTTTTCTTCTGTTTGTTTCTTCAGTGGAATTTATAAGCCCATGTTTTTTGCCATGGCATGATGTCATTTTGGAAATTAGTATGATTTCATATACCTGAAAATTATGGCTTCAGATGAAGGGGAAATAGACTGCCAAGCAAACAGAACCTTGTTGAGTACACCATTGTGTTGGAAAGAGATGAGTGAAACGTGAACTGAGGATGCAGGATCTAATTTGTGGTGGGAATTTTCCCAGAACTGGAAAGGCAGGAAGTCAGGATATGGTCTCCAGGTCTGTTCCTGATGCAGTCCTGAGGATGATGGATATGGCAGGCCATGCCACAGTCATCTATTGTCTGCAAGTTTATTTAGAGGAAAAAAGGGAAGTTAAACAGATATAAGTGGCATCTGATATGTTCCTTTGAAAATGAAAAATATTTGAGATTAGTGGGATATGATTTCTTACTTGAATTGCCATTTTGCTTTCCTTTTCTTTTTTTGCCCTCCCTAGCTGAAAGTCTTCAGTAACTTAGTCAGAAGAAAAACTTTGAAAACAATGACAGAAGTGCTCACATCTGCCTGCAAATGAAGGTAGTGTGAATCAGTTGGTCTGGAAATGAACAGATCATCTCATCTGGAATAAATGTAAATGTCTGGTCTAAATGTCAACATTGCTTTATTGCTGATCAAAAAATTAAAGAAGAGTGAGATGATCAGTGGAGGAAGCAGGAAAATTTGCATTAGCTTTTATCTTCATGAAGCCTGTGAAAAATACCTGCAGATCTGAGTGGATCCTGCTTTCCTGAGTTTTGTTTATGTTTCTTTATGGGGAATGAAGGAAGAGAAGGGAAAAATACTAGAGGAGAATGGTGTATCCTTTAGACTGACTAATTAGTAGCTGACATTATGAACCTGAACATAAAATCCAAGCTCAGCAGAGCAGCCAAAACCCTGACACTCCTAAATTCTGCTAAGAGTTAAGGAAAACAAAGTAAACATTGCTCTCACCTGAGCTTGAATACTGGAACACACAATGTAAAAGCCATATATCTAGCTGTAACAGCACTTCCAGTGGGTAGATTTAGGGAAAAGATGGACATCAATATAAAAACAACCTCCAAAATGGGGAAGTTCAAGTATGTTGTATTTCTCCTGAGAAATTCCTGTCACATGCAAGTCACCACTGCCTGCACAAGACACTGGGATGAAAAGGTTGGAGGTGAGAAGATCTCAGCCATGCTTCATACTTTGCTTTAGAGTGAAACAATTAAGATAATTGTGGTCTGTGAAAAAGGAATAAGCCCAAATAATGATTTGAATACCCTTATTAAGCTTTGTTGTTATGCTCTATCTCTTTATACTGGTTTTGGTTGCCTTCTAGGTCACTATTTTGTTAATTAATCGTATTCTTATTGGTTTTTATTGTTATTTTAGTTACAAAACTTTGCAATATAACACAGTGAAGACTAATGAGCTGTTTTGAATAAGGTATGAGGGTTACTTGGTTTAAATTATATTTGGAAGAGTGAATTTGGCTCCTGAGCTGCTATGACCTGAATTTTCACTAGATAGGGTTCATTTTAAGGCAGCCTGAGGCTAAATGTCTTGTTTAATGCTGGCAAGATACCCGTTTTAATTTGCAAGAACCACCTCACTGCACTTTCAGAGACAACTTTCATCATGATGATCAATAGGTTTTTATTTTTAAACTTTATATATATATATTTAATAACTATGAGTGTTTATGTGCATTTAGAAGCTAAAATGTTATTTCTATTGTAACAATCAGATTTGTGAAAACAATATTCCAGCAGGCCCTGAATAAATAGGCCCAGCAAAGAGCATCAAACACACGTCAGGGACATATTCTTGGATGAACTTTTCCTGTGCTGCTCGTTGATCTTCTGTTGTGAAATGTTCTGGCAATTTGTGAAGCAGAGAACAGATGAGTTTCCTGCAGTCCTAGGAGGTGTCATGGATACTGGACCACAGCATTTCTCCTAATTACAGCTGAACACACTGGTGCCCTGTGGTCAATGTGACTTAAAAAGGAGAAAATAGAGATGCCAAGTCTTTGTGCGTGATCATTGGACTGTTGTATTAAGAGAGAATTATTTATGAGAACATGCTATCTCACTCAAGTTATCAGAGGTCTTTGTCAGGGGTTGGGTTTGTTTGTTTTTGTTTTTCTTTTTGTTTTTCTTTTTTTTTTTTTTTCTAAAATGCTGCCAGGAAAAGAGATGTTCTGGTACATGGATAATGAGGCATTGCATCAAAAGTATTTCTTCAGTGTAAGTAGTCACAATGAATATTGCCGAGACTGGTGAATTCTCTGGAACACTTGCTTTTTAAAATAGCACCTTCTCCCACACACCCATATAGTTGTACTCAAGAAAAATGCCATGGTCCCACTTGTCTGTATCACAAAAATACCCAAATCCTGCCCTGAGTTTCCCTTAGTTCTGATTAGGATTTAAGAGGTTGCCCAGGCTGCGGTGCAAAGCATCTCCTCGATCGTAACCTTGCCACGCCAACCCTAAAAACTGCAGTGGAAAAACTGTGCTTYCCACGGAGCAATTTGTGCTGAAAAGAGGTTTTGATGGGCTCAAAGCTGCAGACCAATGCATTCCATGAGGCACAGCCAGGGTTTTGCCCGTTTCCCACCACCTGGCAGCAAGAGTTGGGTGAAATAGGGACCCTTTTTAGCCCGCCTAAGGTTTAAGTGCAGACAGGCTGCTCTTTATAGCTTCCCTTGGATTCAGTGTGGAATACAGGTAGTCTTTGAAATCAGCAGGAGAGCTGATGGAGGGATGTGCAACTCCTCAGAGTTTGGGGAGAGAGGGGGAAGAGAATCAGGTCAATCGCTGGCATTTTTAGCTGCGGTGCCTAAAGGGCTTTTGAGGCAGAATTCCTTTTTTGGGTCTGCAGCTGGCTTGGCTTGGTCTCAGCTGGAAAATAAAGGGATGGATCATATATTAGGACCYGTCTTTGGAGGAAATAGATTTAAAAATAAGTCAAGGTACGATCTCAGGTCAGTATCATTATTCTCTAAGGAATTTCACATAGGTGCTTGGCTTGCATTTTATCTCATGCTAGTTTTGGATATAGATTAAATTAAAGTGTGTGGAGGCAGGTTTACTGAGCAATAAGAATGTCCATATGGTGAGCTGCAGCCAAGCTATTAGTKACAGCCATTTCCTAATCTTACACAAGCTCTTACAGGTGTTTATAGAGCCCCTCTCCTGAGAATGATAAAGCACATGGATCACTGGAGCTGTCAATCAGGCCCTTTCATTCTATTAATTTCTGGTGTTACTAAAGATGTTTTTCACTTTTGATGATGAATTGAATATGATGAGCTGAAAGCCATGATGAAACACGTGGTCTGAATTTTCAAGCTGCTCAAACGTCCATTTAGAAGGAATATTTCCTCTTACTGCAACATATGTGTGTGACATTCRTCCTGAAAATGGCACATCAGAAGTTCAGGGAGATAAAGAACTTGTTTATACTGTAGGTCTAAAACATATGAGAAACTGAAGCTTATAATGTAATCACAAGTAACTGTAGCTGATGGGAAAACCATTTACTCTTAAATGGCAGCCCAGAATACTTATTAGAGAAAAAGATTGGGGTCTTTTTCCCATCAGAAATATTGAAATACATCAAAACAAACTTTTCATGTTGCTTCTAATCACCTTTCAAAAATGGTTTTGAAGAGTGTGTAAGAGATGGGAGAGAGGAAATCTATTTTCTRTTTCTTTTTTCAAGGAAAAAAAGGCCTAAAGAAAAGGAGATTTTTCATTTTCTCCTTCGCTGCTAATTTCTATTTCAGGCTTCTGGTTTTTTCTTTCTTGTAGTACTGAAAATATCCTGAGCTGATCCGATGTAAGGCAAACTGTGAGTCTTGGAAAATGGCAGCTCTGTGGTTACCTATTTCCTGGGACACCTTTTTTCTTAAAAGCTAATGACCTTACTGGCAAATATCTTATGAGCAGAGGCTCCACAGAAGTGGATAGCTCCCARTTTCCTGAAGGTCTTTGATTCTCCTTTGCCATAACCTATTAGTTTGAGGTTTCATCAAAGCAAATTTAACACCAAAATGAATTTTGTAGAGATAGATACAGACATTTTTGGCTGCAAGCGCAAAGATCTTTAGRTACTCAGATGGGATTTAGTTGTCAAGAATCCTTTGCCAAGCTCGGTCTTTAGTGACTGGAATTCATACAAATTCTACATGTCTTTCTCTGGTTGAGTTTAAAATGTCTTGAGATCCTCTTGATCCTTAATAAATTGAACCTGCATATGGTGGAAAGACAGGATGGAAATAAAGAGACATAAGAAGTATAATAAGCATCCCTGATACTACAGCATGAGAGAGAAGGGGCGAAGTTTCTGGCTGTATGAAAAGAYGGATTTTGATAAGGAGCTCAAGAATGTCCTAGGGAGGGTATCTTACATGCTGAGAATAGCAACTAAAGACCTATTTTTAGGAATCTGAGAGATTCCTGAAATGCAGCTCGGTAATTATTTTGCATGTTATTGTACRGTCAGATTCTTAAAAATGTATCTGATGTTGGGTACTAAAAATGCCAGCTGTCATGCTGCAGTAATAATTGTAATRAATTGTCAGTAATAGTTAGCTTATATACTGTTTATCTACTGACCTCGGAGCAGTTCATGAAGATCATCAGTATTATTGTCCCAACCGGGAAAGTGTCTTTTTTTAGGAAGCCAGGTTTCCTTGCTTTTTGCTGTACTTAACTTGCACAGTTTGATTTCAGCTTTTTGTTCTGCCTCAAAACTTTCTCTGTCCATCTSTCCTTACCCTGAGTGGCTTCAGTTCTTTTTAACCCTCAGTGACATTTTTCTCTGGTTCTCAGGTCTGTTATTATCCTACKTTTACAGCATCCAGGCTTGAGTAACACAAGGTCTGATGCCTCTGGTCAAACAAGCARTGTTTAGGCCTGGGTAAAACATCCCTGTATAGATGGGAGTGTTTTCTGAATTGATATCTGAGAGGATGGAAAGGGATGGAAATAGAAGATTCAGCCAAGTTCACTGTGGAGAGTGAGACATCTAAACTGYAGAATCTGCTGCCATTTTTATCAGCTGGTGAGCGTTTAAAATGAAAAAAGGGAATGATTATCTATAGAACTGGAACCATCAGAAGTGAAGCATGTAAGTGGATCTGTATAAAAATCAAAAAATCATCTCTGCTTTTCCTGTTGATATAATTTGCTSTTGTCACAGTTTTATTTTTTCTTTTATAATGAAATGAAGGTAGTATAGAGTACTTTGCTTTTTGTACCATAAAATTCAGCACTGTCTAATTTCACAGTTGCTTTTTTGACCATTAAATACAGTACTGCTTACAAGGCTTTTCAAGAAGTTTTTTTTTTCCCAGCTGTGATTTCTCAGCCTATGTSGACTAGTTAGTCTCTGAAAGTGTTGAGGAGTCTCCCCGGAACATCAAGACAACCAATCATTTTATGTATATTGCTTGGCATCCCAAAACTGGTCCCTCAAGACAGGCTTTTCTTCAATTATGATGTGAACTCYTCCATATCCACATCATATATTGAGGATTTATTTCCATCGTTTTGCCTGTTTCTTTGTGTGGCTAACAATGTTCACAACTGCATCAGTTGTGAACCTACCTCTTTGCTCTCCAGGATAACCTGTCCTTTCCATWTACTTTCTGGATACTGTTGAAGACCCTCCCATTAGAATCCCTGGCCTGTTTAGAAGCCAGATCTGAAATACAAAATCCAGCAGGATGTTTTTGTTCAAAACAGGTGCTGGTTTGTAGCCTGTGCTGCCTCTGCAGCTCAGCACACACGTCCTGTTTGTTTATACTGTTTACATATTTATACTGCATGCTGTTAATTTAGGAATTGATTAAGGACACAGGTGAAGTACAAATGCTGTCMCAGCCTTTTCATTCATACTGTCATGTTTGGCACCACCTGTTCTTTTGGTGCATTTATTATTCCTGAAAAGTATAAGATAAGTGATGTAGAGTATTCCAGGTGCTCCCAAACCATCCTGTCACAGCTCTTATTGCAGTGTTTGCTTACTGAATGGTTTGTTTATAGGTGAAAGGTTTAGGAGCGAAACAAATGGAGATCTGGATTTTCTCAGCTGAGACTCCAGCTCAGGCTAAAGTGAATTGTAATAGAAATAATTATTCCCATAATCTCCAACTGTTAAATAGTGGTCTGAGGGAGTGATCTGTCTTCATGTAAACCATCGACTCCACCTCCAAGCATCAGCACTTCCTGACAACAGTTTAGGAAAAAATCTCAGTTTTGTACCTTGGAGTGGCAAAGAGGTCAGGAAGCAGAATCTGATGAGGTTGTGTGACACGATGTATTGATCCAGCCTCAGAGGAGTTTGTACTGGCCAGAAAGCAACAGTCAGTYTGTTTGGGGAAAGAAAAAATGTTACTAGGGTCAGGGGAATACACAAATGGTGAAGGAAAAAAACAGTTGTATTTCTGGAGCAWGATATTTGATGCCAAGTATTTATTTACAGTCTTTAAAATTTCTGAGCAACTATCAAGTTACTCCTCAAATCCAGTTTGGATAGCTTTTTTCCCTGGTGTGTGTTTGTGGACCAGTATAGTTTAGAAGCCATGATATGTAGTGAAAGAGCATTTATGATGAGAACCTCATCTTTGCCCCAGCTCCTAGTAGCACTCTGAGCACCTAAACTGTTCTATAAACCAGGTGAGATTTAATCAGCTTTTTGCAGATGYAACTGTCATGCTTTGCTGTTTTAAAATCCCATTAATTTGGAGTAGTATGGAGCTGTCCCAAACTACTTTCTTTAAGCTTGTTTTGCCATAAAGCATGTGTACTGGAGTAAATTCATTCCATGTAGCCTTTACGTACAGTGTTTGTTTAGACTTATGGGTTATAGGAAACTTTTTTGGAACGAGTCTTTCTGTTGCTAAGATGTTGGTGCTTCACTTACTGCAGTTAAAAAGAGAATAGTTGGCTGTAGCTTCAATTTATTAGGTATCAGACCTTTCACATCTGACTTCAAGGGGCAACCATTAAAACATCTGAAAGAACATTTTGGAGAAACATTATTTGTGAAATTTGGCTATTTTATGCAAAAAGCAAGTTTTATAATTTGAAGAAAGAAACTGCATGTATTTTCCCAGGGACACAAATACAGGTTTGGATAAAGGCATTGTCTGAAGTTTGAACTTGAAAATCCTGTCCTTGCATGCATTTTTCCATGTCACATTCAGAAATCCCAAAGCCCCATTTTTCATGGATCCTGTGTTGTGGTAACTGTTGTTAAAATTGACTTTTGAGTAACAACTGTTGTATGTCTGATTTTATGGAGTTCATGTTCTCATAGCTGGCAAGGAAAGTTACTAGACTAGACTTTTACAGCTAAAAATTAACTCCAGCCCTATCTGAGGTTTGTGTGGAGTGAATAAAGTCATATATTCATTAAATTTCCCTTACTTACATTGTAAGTGGAATTATAGGGATTGACTGCAATGGTCACTGAAAGCAAGGAAAGAGAATATTTGTGGGAAGGAAATTTTAAGCTCATAATGATGACTATTTGGTCTGGAAAACTGATTCAATCCTGCTCATCTGAAAAAATGGAGTGTGTGACCTATATGTTAGTGCAATGAAGGTGGTTATGAAAAACCAAGTGCTACAGTAGACTTAAAGCAGAGTTTTGTGCTGAAAGTCACTTGACGTGGCTCGTGTTTAGGTGAAACATCTCTTTTTTTCTTGTTTATGCATGTGACTTGTTGCTTTTGCTTTGTTTGAATCAAAGTATAAGGCTGAAATAAGAGAGTTTATGCAGAGGCTGATTTGAAAACTGTTGCCATAGTTATGCATCCTACTCTCACTGAAGTCACTCACACTCTGCAGCCACTACATCTGATTTTTGGGAATTACCTTCTCAGGAGAGTAGTCCCGGAACACCTAAGTTCATGTACAGGAATACTGGACAGTAGTTATTCAGTAGATCACAAATTCTTTTATAATTGATGACAGCACAGATAGTAAGATCTATATTTTCTGTCTAAGTACTGCCTGATAAAGAATGCCATTACCTTCCATCCTGTTGTAACATATGTCATAACAACTAAAAGCTCCCAGCTAGGAATGTGATTTTTCCTGTACTGGGTGCTGTCACAAAGTACAACTGAAGATCCCCTACCAGAAGTGTTTTACAAACTCAACTTCCAACTTGGAGCTCTGTATTTTGTTCAAACGTACTCCCTGCTGCTTGAAGTCTCTGTGTCCTTCTGCTGAGTTCTGATTTCAGAATTTAAAGAAGCCTAACTGATACCTGAGCTTCATGCTTGTCCCTCACTGGCTTGCAAGAACACACAGTTCTGGAAAACACATTGCAAATTCAGTCACTGCTTGCACTGCTCTGTTCCAGCCCTCAATACTTCCTGTGACTTCCAAGCAGCAATTGGATTTTGTTTTCCAGAAGTACATGCAAATTAATTTTAAGTACCTGTGGGAAATTAAAATAGCATTTCTGCAAAACTTGTGCTCGCAACGTTACTTGAACATTTGAAATTATTTGGTCTACTGAGAAAGATTCAGACCAACTGTTCAATTATACAACAGTGGGGTTTGTTCTGTCTGAGGACATCTTGGGGATGCTTTGTATGAGCTGTTTACAGAACCTCACTGCTTCAGGGACTGCACCAGCATCGTAAAAGCTCTGCTTGGTCATATCTTTACAGGAACACAACCTGTCCTGTGAAAGAGAAGAGATTTTCCCCAGGATTACAATCCTGCACCGTAACTGGCAAATCTCCTGGAGCTCTTGAGCTCTGTGTACATGGAGATAAAATGTCTGTGTGTAAACAAATGCTGCCCTTTACTCTCCAGTGCTGTAAATAGGAATGGCAACCTCTCATTGTGGTTACAGGTAGTGTTAGGCTGATAGGTGTTGTTCTCTTATATCAAGAACCTGATAGAAAATGACAACTACTAGAGAAGTGTTTGTTTATCATAGATCCAAAATTTTGAGGGTTCTTTAAAAGGAACATACCTTTTGGAACACCTAAATGCTTTCAGAGTTGTATCTTTTATTACTATTTGGCAAAGTGGGATGCAAATGGATAATTGCACAGTTTTAGTTTTATAATAGTTAARAGCTTGAAAGGCCCTCCTTTGCTCTATAGTGAACACCCCAGTGGTATGACTTACCACAATAAATGTATCCATCCATCTCTCCACATACTATATATAGTCTTTATAAACTTGCAGCTACATAGTTATGCCTCAAAAACAGGGCAGATTTTTCCCTTGTGTATTTGTTCTGGCCACGAATCTTGAGGTCATTCCTTTCAAGCCAGGACAGTGTTGCTTGAGGCAGGCAGCTAGAGTGCAGTTCCTGCAGTCAACGTTGTTGTTTTGCCTGAAGGATCACTATAATCCTCTTTAGGTGCATGGTGGCTGTCATGACAGTCTAAGTCTGGGAGGCAGAGGGCCTAACAACATAATTTGCCCCAAGTTTCGCCCCAGAAATGCTGAGAAAATCAAGCATTTAGCCTGCTTTACTGTGCTGCAGTAAAATACCAATACACCTTCAGTCCCTCACGCTACAAGTGCATATCTCCAGCAAAGAGCAGACGTCAGTTTGCAACTAAAATCTATATATTCATATTCAGACCACTCTAGTGAGAGAAGTCTTTCATTGCTTTATCCATCTGTATTCCCGTTAGACTTGCCTTCAGCAGACTTTTTTCATTAGTTTTAACAGATTTGCTGTTGATAACATCACTGGCACTCCCAGTCCTGCCCTAAGAGACTTTTAAAACTGGTCAGAGGAGCAGCAATCCAAAAGCTGAGCGCAAATCCTCTTTCACTCCCTTCTCCCTCTTAACCATGTACTTGTAGGGAAATATCTGCTTCAGTAGATGGGGTGAGATGGAAATGAAGGATAAAACTTCATTACCTTTTCAGCGTATCGGAAGAACGGTGTACAGTCCTCATCCAGCCAGTCCTCTTGCTGTTCAAATCAGTAGTCAAGTTCTGTAAGGAAGGGTTTTGACCTTCTTCGTGCTCTGTAAATCTGATTAGATATGGAGCCTCCATATTACCTAGGCTGACAGTTTCKCATGCATCAGAGGAGTCTGATCTCGCTCCTGCTGAAACTGCCAGGAGACTTTCTGTGGACTTCTCTGGCAACTAAATCAGAAACTGTTTTTACCAGGTACTTTGGTACTTAAAATATTGGTGGCTCTGGAGGGTGTTTTGAGACTTGGCATGACAGAAGAGAACAAACACAATGGTAACATTAAAATCTGTGCCCTGAACCATCTTGGAACAATTGTTAAGTAGTGAGCAGTAAGGGAAGCTTGGAAAGGCTCTGATTGGCAAAAGTGGAACTCRAGATGTTTTACAATGCACCAGTAATGAAAGAACTGGTTTACAGACCACAAAACTTTAAGACTTATGAAAAGCGGGATTCTTGGCACAACGCAGCAGCATAAAGTTTGCTATTCCCTTCAGCCTGTTCCCAACGGGACTGCTTCTAYGACAGGATCAGTGGCACAGAGACCTTTATAATTCCATAGTGTTTCCCAACAKTAAATATTCTTGGGGGTTTGAATGAGAGGGTTTAGTCCCAAGGCTGAGACCTATGATTATAAAACTGAGGTCTCACCAGAGGGAACGAGCATCGGTAACCCTGATCCATACAGAGCAAAATGYGTAACTGACTCTGAGCAGGGAAATATTTTTTTAAGACTGTTTGCTAACAGACTCAAAGGTCAATAGTACCTACCAGGAATCCACTACTCCCTTCTCTTTAAAAATATCAGCTCCCATGCAACATCTATGGGATGGTATTGTCAGGGATGGTTTTCTCATGTAGTTTTGGTGATCATAACTTTATATATATATATGTGTGGTTATTCTACACTAAACACCCTCACTAGAGAAGGTGGTATTTCTGGTATCTCTCCAGCTGATATATACGGCAACATCTCTAAAAGCAATGCAGGAGACAATACTCAAAGGCTATTCTAAACTACTTTACTAAGCTTTTTTGTTTATTCAAGAACATGCATATTTTTTCTGCATCTTGGTTACAAAATATGTGGAAAGGAGAAATATTTCAGAGATATTCTTAGAAAAATGGTATCAGTTCAGCTACTAAGGATGGTATGTGATACTTCARTGAAAGGACAGCAGTAAAACTTCTCTTTCAGTAAAGGACACCTGTGGTGGAAAATGAATCTCACTTAATTGAGCAGTTCATTACTTTCACACATCCAATTTCAAAGCCTTTACATCTGCTCCTAGCAAGCKTCAACTGAACCCTGCTGAGTTATTGTAGGAGTTTTTTGATTGAAAATGGTTTCCAGGCTCTCTTTTTCTGTGTTTCCAATGTGGGCATTTTTCCTGTCAGATAAGGATGTATTTGCCCGACTATTTAATTATGAAACACTGTTGATACAGGTAAGTCAAAAGAGGTGTGAGACTGATAGATACAGAGTAACACTACTGATAACTTGCTCAAATATTGTGTTTGTTTTACTTTGTCTTTGCTAGCTTGTATGTTTGAGCATTACAAAAGACCGAGCACGTGTGAGCAAACAAGCTTCTTACTGTGATCCAGGCTGCTGAGAGCCACTCTGTGTAAATGTTTGCATTCTGGTCTGCTAACACTGGAATATGTTCTGATCCTCTAGTTCACACCTTTCCCTTGCTCCTGGAGGCAGGCTGAAGCTGAGGTTCTTGCACAAACTTCAGCAGCTGGAGCCTTGACAGTTATCAAATCTTGTGAAATTCCACAATAACTTGCAGGAACGGTGATTAACCATTGTTCCTTTCTTTTATTAGGAATATTTTGCGGGGACTTTGAGCTATGAAGTTGTGCAAGCGTTGGAAGTCAGAGTGGATTATGATTAACATATTCTAGTTAACCAGGATCAGGAAATTAGCAACATCCTTGCTGTGGCCTCCACGGATCGCCACATCCACAGCGCCAGAGTGGAAGGAATGAAGTCACCTGAACCTTTCACTCTGATGAAAGGCTGTGAAAATGAGAACAARGCCCCCATACTTTCCTAGAAGCAAAGAAGTCTGAGTGGCTGATTGCCAAGTGCACCACGCCAAGAGCTGTTGGGATCTCCGACGCATTCCAGTGGGAATATTAACAGGTCTGGGTAAAGTCTTCCAAACTTTCAAGAGTGCTGTGAATATCTGCTGCTTAATGTATGTACGGTTTGTGGTCCCCAGCTATCCGGAAACTCTCAAAAACTCTGCAAATACCTTCTGAAACTCTCACACCCAGACAGCTCTGCAAACATTCCTTCCCCTCTCTTCGAGCATATGTGGTCTCAGAATCCTGAAACCATCTGGAAGTATCAGCTATAGGCTTCCAATCATCACCTTGTAATAGGATTAGCACCCCATCAAGCCCACAGATGCTGGGCATCTGCTGAAACGGCTGTAATACTTTGAAACAGAAAATATCGTTAAAGGGGTGCGTGGAGCCTGAACCAAAGCTCAAAATCAGGGAATTCTGCTATTCCACGTGGGTTTGGGGTTAACCCATGGTCAATAATGACTTTGGATCCTCTGGCTTTTTATCCCATCTGAATATGCTCTGAAGCAGCTTTTAAAGACCAACTGAGACATGTTTTGTCCCTTTATGCTGTGTGAAAAGACTGAAATAGTATGAAGTGGCTACCAAAAGTCTGCTTCTGGGCAGGACAGATATACTCTGTGGAAAACCTCTGGAAGAGCATGAATCCATGTCCTTAGAAAGGAGAGACAGGAGTGCTATCAGTGGAGGCTGACTCCAGCAGCACCGTAGCCTGCAATGGGGTGGGGTCGAGAAAATTCTGCCTTAGGTTTTGGGCTGTCTAAATTACATCGGCAGAAGCAAGAGCTGGGATGTCTGAAAGCTGCCTTTGGCCTCTGTCCTGGGTGCTGTGCTCTGCCTCCCAGGAGCACAGCGAGAAAAGCTGCCCCTCAGCTTCTCGGCACCTGTTAAACTCCAATGTGCTCTGTAATTTTATCAGAGTGACAAGTGACTTCAGTTCTAACTTTAAAAACAAAGTTACCATTGAAGATGTGCCCTTTACTATTTTGGGTGATCTACCTAAGCCCTATCTATATTAATTGGCAAGAGCATTTATAACAGTTACTTGTAGATTCTTTGTCTCAGTTTGACAGATTTAGAACTTTTCAAGTGCTTGTTTGCCTTTTGGACATCCTGTTAAGAAGTGTTGAACAATCAGTCCTTCTAGCAAATTATATTTTTGGGAAACATCTGAACTAGTGCCACTTGTGACCAGGAGGTGACTATGGCTCTGTCTTCCAAGAGGTATAAAAAGGTTATCGGGTATTATTGTTTGACCACTGAGAAATTGGCACGAATTCAAGCCTTTTGCTGGATCTSAAAAATACCAAATAAATATACAGATGTTGTGAGGTTTGTTGCTTGCAAGTTTTTTGGAGCAATACGGAGTTTCTATTGGAAAAGAGATACGAGTCAGCATTTAAATTTCTGCAAGAAACAGCAGGCATCTGTTTTGTTGGTTTGTTTTTTTTTTTTTTTTCTTCCTCAAATTCGTGTTTTCATTTCACCCATCCAGAGGGGGAGTCTAATGATGCTTGTTTCCAGATCTGAACATCATCTGAGAACATTTGAATCTCTGTCTTTCGTGTGGACCCACCAAGCCTTTAAAGTAAGATTGAGAGCAGTAAAGGGCTGGAACTGAAAGTCATATTAGAAATTCTTCAAATGGGACAGCATGTGTTAGCTGACAGTAAAGGAATTTTAAGAGGCAAGCACCAGCTGCTGCACTGATGGAAGAAAGACGGAGCACATTTGACCTGGCAATTGTTTGGGGACTTTATTGTAGTAGAACAAAAGGAGAGTCTGAAAACACATGAAAACTCTTATGACTGGGGGGAAGGGAAGGCAGAGGGTGGAGAGAAAGGGAAAAGAAAGYCGGAAATTACACGTGCCTTCAATTCTGCTTTATAAATTGGCCCGGTCCCACATGAAAACGAAGATGCAAATTGTTTTGTCTTCTCTCTTAGACTGCAAAACTTATAAAAGGCAACGCAACTCAGTGTGTTCATGTTGGGCTGAATTTGTTTATTGAATTGTGTTTTCCTGGAACAGTTGAAGTTGGTAAACACAGCTTGAGCGGTCACATTCCCTTGAGGTTTTATGCCAAGGTGGGCACCTTCAAATTTTAGCTATAGGTTGCCCATGGGATGAATTTTGGGGTCAAACTGGGCAGCTGTGAGCCCCTTGCAGAGAAAAGTGATGGGGATGCCAAGAAAGATCCACCCCTAGCGGGACTTTCTGCCTCCTGAGTCGTTGTGTCAAATATCACTAAACTGAGGGTGTCAGAATTAAAGATTGGGACTCTCCCTCAAAGGCAGAGAGAGCTTTTGCAAAGCTTGGATCAGATTTCTGGCATAAGTTAGCAATTATTTGAGTCTGAGCTTTTGGTCTGTTTTTCTCTGTGGTAGGAATGAAGAAAAAGGGATTTGAATGAAGTGAGAAAGAAAGCATTCGCTCAAAATGTACAGAAACAGAATATTTTCTTTTTGCTTGAAACTTCTTTAATTTTACATTATTTGAAAAAAAATAATATTTTTCATCATCTTTTTTCTCCCCCAGATTTGGCAGTGAAAATTAGCTACTCTTGCAGAACGTCTGCTGCACTGGTCCTGTCAGCCAGGAAATGCACAGTCTTGTAATTGGTAAATAAATAGTTCCTGTGCTCACTTTATGTTTTGAACAGTCATTTGTCACCATTATTACTGGCAATTAATTCAATAATTTGGCAACTTGAACAAATATAAAGCTATACATCCAAAATGAGAAAAAAAAAATCAAACCAAACCAAAAATAAAACAGTACAAATACTAGAATAAGAAAACTTTGTAATGAAAGGTAACTTTGCAATTAAAACATTGAAAAATGCTTGGAAACAGTGCCATTTGAACAGTGTAACTAGAAAGTATTATAGCGAAGTATSTCCACTCTGATAGCCATAATTTTTGTAGATATTCAAATGTAATGATGTTATGTGCAGAATATTGACTTGATAGATGGTGAAGTCTTATATGGCAAAATGAACCAKTTCAAGAGTGGTTGGCACTGGCTTAAGACAAATAGTTTCAGAAATGTGAGAAGCTGTGAAAGAGCTGCTGTTGTTTTAAGGAACTTCAACAAAATAGCAACTCTCATGCTGGGTAAGATGACAATTATTTCTCAGCAGTAAGAAATGTGAAGAAAAAAAATGCAGGATGAGTGAATACAGGAGATCAATAAAAGGATGCCATAACATCACTTAGGGATAACTTTGTTTCAGAAAAGGAGTGGGTTTTTAAAGCCTATTAGAAATAGAAAAGCCACTCGTTTATTATTTCGGTGATATATTTATAAGACAGACCAAATGTGTCTGGTAAACAGAAAAAATCTGTTTAACATGCAGTGATCACTGCAGTAATGTGAAACTTTGCTTTATTTATTTCTGTGGTGCAGCTCCTTTGTAACTGTTGACTTTTTTCCTGACAGTAACACATTATGAGGGGCATACAGGCTACTAATTATATTGTACAAATACACAAGCCACCCAAAACTTCATAATTCATCAAAGGAACTACAGTTTATATTCTCCTTTTGGTGTTTGTAGTTGTAATGATCACGTTGTTACTTCTCTCATTCCAGGAGGAGCTGAGTCAAAGCCCGAGGAAGCTGTTGAGTGAAGCAGTGGTGAGTTTTGATGTCATAAAAAAATGCAAGTGTAAAAGAGAAAAGGGTTTTGTTAGCCAAGTCATCCTGTTTCTAATGTTACAACAGCTCATACCWGGTGAGTAATTTTGGCCTCTGTGAATGCCAGAGGTGAAATTGTCAAATTATTCAGGTACTTGTTTGGATGAAATGGTTCAAAAAGCTGAAAAATATCCTCATAGACAGGGAATTGGTTGAGGCTAGAAAGACAAGGGTGGCTAGTGAAGTGTGAAGACTGGGCTGAGGTTGTGAAATAAAAAGAGAAATCCCACCTAATGAGGCCTGAAATAAGAGGAACTAAGAGAGAGAGGAGACAAATTCATCTCTGCCTGCTGAGTCAGCTTCCCACTAGAAAGCCAAAATACATTGTTTGTGATTTCAGCATGAAATGGGGAGAACACACAGTATCAGCACAGAACTGAACTGGAGGACAAGCACGCTCATTTAGTATTTAAAATATGTGTTTTCACACGGYCATAGCTGGATACACAGCTGGATGACAGTGACCAAAGTAATAATAATGGAAAGCTGCTTCCGACCCTGGTCCTCACCCCAGCTGGGTAGTTGCAGATGCCTGGGGATCCCACACCAGGGCTCAGCTCTCCTGCTCCACAGGGGCAGCCAATTTGCTGCTGAAGAGGGTTTAAACCAGGCAGGTTGCCCCCTCCCCGCACATCATTTGGGGATTCCCCAGGGTTAGGGAGTCTCCGTCACCCTCTGAGACTCAGCCCAGGAGCAGATGACAATACTTGGGAGAGCAGACAGAAGTGTTTCTTGGCAGACATAAACCTATGTGGGTGTGATGAGCAGCTGGAGTTAACCCATCATGTGAAAGTAAGTTTGTCCCATTTGCTGCAACTATTTCAATCTCTCAGTTTTAGTCAACCTCTGACTAAAAATTTTGAACTGGCTGGTCAAACYGTTGCCTCTCGTGCCTGTCTTTTTTTCCCTTCTCAGTCTATCCCCTTTGCAGGCTTGTCTTTTTGCCTTTTCTGCACTACCACCTATGCCTTGTGCTGAAATGGTTTTCCCATTTGTTTCTGTCCGCGAGGGAGAGTGAGAGCGAAGAACATGTCACAGATGCTTTACGAATAATAGAGTGTTCCTGAACTAAAATAATCAAGGGTTGACACATTGACCTTTTCCACAGCTCTGTCTGGCAGTAACAGCTATCAGCTGCTTTGAAGGACATTCCAGTGAGACTAATGAAATGGCAGCCCCACTCTAACCAGCTACTCTGCCTTTTTTTTTTTTGGTGCCAGTGATTATCTGCCTCCCTTTTCTGTTCCATAGCCAGTTTTCACTCGATGGAGAAAAATCTTCTTTTTCTTGTCCCCACTGTCCAAGAGGCTTGTTGCATCTGGGACATTAATCTGCTGTGAAGTTTGGTGGGTGTTTTGTGAGCCTCTCAGGAAATGCTCTCCCCCCCATGTGTGTACCCTGGCCGGCGTCCCCCGTGAGAACTCCGGCCAGCGAGCGAGACGTGAGCTCCTTTTCCTGAAGCCTGGTTGGCCATCATTAATCAAGCTGTTCAAATGGCTTGTTTTGTTTTAAAATCAACTTCAGCTAATGTGTGTGTAATTTCCTGCTGCCTCCCCAGGCTCTTTCAAACAGTGACATGATCTAGGGCCTTTTCTGGTTGCCCAGGCTGCTGAGGGATCTCGTGTGTTGTAAAAGCCATGGCTGAGAGAGCAGGGCTTTGTTCCTGTGTGTGCTGCAAGACAGTGATGCTTTTCCAAAGGAAAAAAAAGTCTCTTGACTGCTGTGGGGACTCAGGGTACCCTGCTCATGCATTCACCAGCACTTTGGGAGGAGAAAACACTCCCTCAGTGTGGGGCTTTGGGTCACTACCTGCCTCTGATGGCTCTGTGGAAAATTAGCACTGACTCCCCTGAAGTAACTAATGGATTATTGACGTCAGAATCTGTTTTCTGAGGGAAAGGACAAGAAATAATTAAATCATGGAGGAAAGTTATGCATCTTTTCTAGATCTTTGAAATTAATCTTGGCAGGGGAAGCAGCCCAGGGTGGCGAGAGTTTTACCACTAACCTGGAGACAGAAGCAGACAGTGTAGAGAGGACTCTCCTCAGTTACAGCTTTTACTCATGGGGTTGCTGACCTTAATGTTGTGTCTCAGAGTTTTACGTGATGGGTCATCCTGCTGAAATATCCTACTTCAATATTATATATTCACTGAGGAAGTCAATGGCACAGCTTCCCTGCCAGAGGAAGCCAAGTGTATTCCATCTATGATATTTTCTCTTTCCACACTAAACATTCAATTAATTAGGCAAAATAAAATTATATTCTTGGTAGAAGCAAAAATGTTCTATGCTTAGATAAGAATATGGGAGGATAATGTTCACACCTGGTTAGGGAAACAGAGGCATAAACCTCAGTCTTCAGTATGCTATAGAACCTCTCTTGTTGTGTGAAAGCAAAGTAATCATGAGAACTTCAAATCTAACTCTTTATTTGCTTTCATTGTCTTGCTCCTCAAAGAAAAAGTTTCTTATTCAGTGGTACAGAATGTTTCATTTGACACAAACCAGATTTGTTTCTCTCTCTCTCCCCACCAAACCTCCCCTCCCCAACCTCTTAAGCTACCTTCAGTGTTTTCTACAATTTCATCATAAGTAGGTTTTTCAAAAATGCGTTTTTGATTCAAATGCTGAACAAAAAAGGATTTGTGCCATCCTGCTTGATATATTCAAAATGTTGCTTTGGATTAAACTGGTAGATTAATAGCTATATTTTTGGTGAATGAACTGATTTTGTAGCTTTTGGATGCTCTCTCTACATTCCACCATGCAGTACAATGAGTTGTAATGCATTTTACGTAGTTCTTTATTAGTTCCCTTCTCGTTATGATCATCTCAGTCTCAGTGCTGCAATTAAGAGTATTCCTAACATAATGCACTGCCATTGTGCCAAAATTGACCAAATCAATCTGTCAACTGAGCTGTGAGATCATCTTTGAAAAAAAAAAAAAGAGATAATTAAAGTGGGTTGGTTTACAAGAGTTCTTACTATTTACTTGCTTTTTTTAATCCTATTTTTTTCACTATAAAAGTGGCAAAGATGTGATACTGTCAGACAAGTAGGATGGGTCTCTTCAAAACTCTCCACTTGTTTTTTTGTAAGATGAAGTCTGAGGTTTTGCAAAAGAGGTGGTATAAAAGGAGCTTCTTTTTCTGTGGGCAAGCAATTGTCTGTGATTAACAGCTGAGGAGGCAAAACTTAAGGTGGTATCAAGTAATTTTTAAGGTGGGAAGATGCCTGTTAAACTTTTATCTTCTAACAGCATTCACTTTGCATGGGAAGCTCGTGTTTCTTAGACAAGGCTGTTAAAAATGCAAAGAAGTTTTTATAAGGAAGTTTTTAAATTTAACCTTTCACATTCTTCAAAAATCCACCTTGTTGGCTGCTGTGGGACAGGTCAGTGACACCAGTGGGGCCTGGAGCTGGGTTGGGTGGGCTGAGCAGCTCCCAGGGGAGCCCAGCCTCTAGCCAGAGCTTCACACCAAGACTGAGAGGAGAGGCCAGCAGAGAAGTGCAGGGAGGGATTCAGAGAGGCGGGTGCAAAGCTGTGAATCCTTCCCATACCTGTAGTGGTGTGACACCTCTGCTTCCTTGCTGAGTGGAGTGTAGCTACCCTGGGACTGCTGGGAACAGTCCCCACAGGCAGTCACTGTGAGGGAACCTTCCCCTTGTTCTGGAGGTCTTTTTCTCTGTACTTAAATGCTTATTGACTGTGAAAATGCAGGCTGCTCTTAAGGAAACTATACTGCTGTTTGCATTGAGAGCTGTTGTTTACTAAACCGATTAATAGTTAAACATAATTTATCATAATTATTTACCAGCTCTGATCATTTAAAACCCAAAAACCTTGGTACTGTGAGCCTGGTGCCTGAAGCTGTTCAGTTAAAACCTTTATTAATAATGTTCTTGTGGCTTTTTCTTTTAATTCCCGTAATGGCCGGATGCTGCACCGCACATCAAAGAAATCTGGGTTTTAAAGGCAATGGTGAGTGCTACACAGTGGATTCACTCCCCTTTGATCGCCATCCCCAGCACAAATAAATCCCATTAATCAATATTTTCTCTATTTCCTCCCTGCCTTTCTGTCAGTGCCAGAGATCTGTTTCCCATTTGCCTCGCTTTGTTTCAAATGAGAGGAAGATTTCTCTGACTATCTCCTGCCTAAAAGGTAAATTTCTCATTACTTTAGGAATGAAACTCTATCTGTTGTAACCGGGACTCGATCCGAGCCTCCTCGGCTCGAACGTCAGAGCAGGAATATTGAAGCAATTAGAGCCGCCATGAGTCTGTGAGCAATCCATTGGCCAGGATTCATTCACAGAAAATATTTGGTGTACCCTTGCCAACTGGAGGCAAATTAATAAAAGTCACAGTCTGTTCACAGGCAATTCTTGAGAAAAGTGATGAATTTCCTGAAAAAACTGTGACTTGCCCATCCCCTTCCAGTTGTGACTAGAAATTACTGTGAGTAACCGGTGTATTTTCCACAGAAGGCCCTGAGACATGGTTCTCTCTCATTTCCTCCCAAGCAGCTTTGTAGTTTTGCTGTGTGTTTGCAGCCTCACCTCTCTGCATTACGTGTACTCTTGGGTTTTTTTTGTTATGGGGTTTTTTTCTCTCTTTCCCCCAAGTATGTTTTCTATTTGTCTCCAGTTTGCTGGTGCCAAACGTTTTGGTGCATCTGCTGCCACCAACGAATGGCTGTGCCGGGAAAATCCAACTCCTTGGGGGTGGAAAGGCAGAGAAAGGATGATTATTTTTCCATTCTATTGAACAAAGCTGGCTTCTGTTGCCATTTTTAACACTCCAGTGTTACTGGAATTAATTTGATGCATCTGTTCCTGAATTACCTCCCATAGTTTTAGTCCTTACTAGACTTCCAAACCAGTGTTGATTTAGGCCTGTTTGTTTCAATCCATATTGCATTCCCATAAGCTCTCTGCTATTTTAAAGCAGTTTAATTGCTTTTTAAATCCTTCAATATTAAAGTCACAGTAAATTTCAAACTTCGTTATATTATTAAATATACATGTCTAGATTCTCACTAGGGCTGTATAAAGCCTGGCACATATTACCTTGTCCAAGTATGTTGTGAATATTCAGGTTCCAGAGCTTGATCAGGGACAATTTTATGGGAAATCCACAGTGTGTAAGCACTTTTTTTAATAGGGATTCTCCAGATCCCAGCATGAAGAAATTCCTGTTGACTTGAACAGCACAAATATTGAGAGAATAAGTGCCCGTTGTTCATAAATAACACGTTCTCACAATTAACCTTTTCAAGCAGTGTGCCATTGACAGATAGTTTCTTCACCTTGAATTTAATGTTTTTGTACTTAGAGGTGTGCAGAGATAAAGACTTGTTTAATCAATATATATTTGAGCTGATCTTGTTGAAAACAGAGAATGAGTTACAGTGACACCAGTCAAATGGAATTATGTATGTTCAGAGTTGCATGTCCTCTAGGTTCTTGTGCATGGATTTATTCAGGAGCATGTTGGGAGAGAAGTGTGTTGTAGAAAGGGATTAAAGTGACAATGCTGGGAAAGACATCCTATTAAGAATCAGTCTCTAAATGTGCTGCTGGGGAGGTCCAAATTTTCTGCCTTCTTCAGGTTAAAGAAATTTAACTCCCCAGTCAGTATTTCTCCCTTCCCCTGCCCTAGGAAACAGAGCTGAAAACACAGCGGGGAGACCTGAAAACTTCTCCTAACCTTGGTCCAGCCTGGGACATAAATTTAGACCAGCACTACATTACACTTCCTATGGCCCCGAGAGGCTGATGCGATGGCCAAGAATAGCTGAAAGAGAGCAACGCTCTGGCCATGTTCCCTCAGCCTCTCTCACACTGGGAAGCGGAGCAGGACAGGCACGGAGCTGCTGGAAAGGTCCCACGCTGCCAGGGAAGCCAGAGGCACCAGGAGTGGCCTCCCTGCCTCCCTCTTCCTCCTCCATCTGACACATGATTTACACCACCAGGAAGGGCCAGCGTGTGACACGCTCAGGAGCTGCTTTTAAATAGGTTGCCCCCATCAGGACTGAGAACAGTTGGGAGTCCAGAGGCAAAAGGTTTATTTTATGCTGGACAGAGGTAAAAGAATGTAAGCTTGATACCTTTTCCTGTCATTTGTCTAGCTGGAGATTTGTGCTTCCCACAGTTAGGCTGAAATCCGTTTGAGATCCTTTTCTTTCCTAAAACTGGAGGTAAAAATAATTACCCAGTCAAAAGCATTTTACATATCAAGTGATTAGGTTTTTCAATGAAAGCAAGTATGTGGCTTATTTAAAAAACAAACTGCGAAGAAAATAATCACAGCCATTTCAGTCTTAAAACCTGATATTTGGAAATCAAGGAAAATACATACATGTAACAAGCTAATTCATTTTGGTTTTAATTTATTTGTACTGACTTCCCTTTTTATGCATGAAAATACCACAGTTTCAGATAAGCCACTTACAAGCAATTGTAAGGAAAGAACCCACAAAGAATCAAGTCACTCAATTTAAGACAGAAACTCTCTGTCATTAAAACATTCCCTAAGGGGAAGCCACTTGAAAAAGGCTGGAAGAAGAGGTGGTGGGAGTCCAGATAAACATTCCTGCTTCTTGTCTTAGCCTTTTAAACCCGCAACCAAGTTGGACTTTTTGGAGCATCACACTGATTTTCTGCATAAGGGATTCATATGAATGAATGGAATTACTTAATTTTGCTCTTCTGAACTAGGGATGCTGGTGCTGGTTTTGATTTTTGTTGGAGGAAAGCAATAATGAAAAACTATAGGTGGTGATCTACCTGGTTTTTTTCTTCTGTTTCCAAATAGTTGCATCAATGAATGAACTTTTCCTCAAGCATTATTTGTAGCCTGTATTGCAGGAACATTGAGAAATTCTTCTTGGTCCTTTGCTACAGAGCATAATCCAAAGTATGCTTGATCTAGAAATTGGTAACCTGGGGAGAAAAATGCATCCTCAGGGTGATGCTTACCTCCACTTCTTGTGCATGTAAACCCAGACGAAAGTCAACAATTTTTCTTTCATGTATAAAGTATTGCAATGCACCCTCTCTTAGAGGAGACAGTAACCTTTTAACCTTAATCAGGGGGTTTGCCCTGAATCAGAAGGCTCAATCCCATTCCTTACAAACTTCCTTGTGTGGAAGGAAGGAAGCTAGAAAGGCTGTAAATGCTGTGGGCTGGCGGCCCCAGCTGTCAGCTCTGTTCATTTCAAACACTTAACCCACCTCTGTGCCCATGAACACAAGAGATCAGGGTGGTACTGGATCAAACAGGAAGACTTTAAATCTACTCTTCCTAGAAGTGACTGTGCCAGGCGCAGGAGAAGAAGCAGTCAGGCTGAGATTGAAAGCTAAGTTAACTTTTTGTGTATTCTTAGTCTTTAGAGGCAACTGGTTCCTTTTGGCAACAAGCAGAAAGCATGCATATTGTAAATTTTTTTTTTTCTTAAGTGCCCAAGGGTTTTAGGAAAATGAGTCCCATCAACTTTCAATGAACTTGTTCAGCTCAGCCCTAAAGATGCTTTGGATATTTTCCCCTCTAAGAGACAGTCCAAAAAAGTTCCATATCATACTGTTCATGTTTTCTTTACTGTTTCTGCAATTTGTGGAAACGACCTGGTGTGAAATTAAATCTCTTTCCTTCTGTATCTTTGTCTTTGACCTTGCCAGTTCTTCTTGCCATTTCTCTGCTGGCCAAAGCCTGCATTATGACAAAAGCATGGCAGTCGTCTTGCAGCTGGAGGAAACAAAATATAGATTAACTTCAGCCCTGCATTTTTGGAAAACTTTTTCTTGGCCTTATGGAGGAGGTCATAAATAACCCTTGGCTTCTGCTTCAGCCACCATTTCACCTGGGAAGGTCAACTCCATACCTCATTTCCCATTTTCTGTGGTTGTTACTAGTGGAAGACAAAAACAAAACAGTGAATCCACTGGGACTTCAGAAATGCTCCAGAGTGCCAGGATGTGCAGGGGAACTACAGAGGGAAAATGTCTTCTTTAATTATAGTTTATAGTTGCTTCTTTTTATGCATGACTGCATTACCGAGGGCACTTGTCATGGAGAAGCACCCTCTGGTCTGGGTGTAGCTCAGTCCTGGACCGGGGATGTGGCACCGTGTGCTGCCTTCCAGCTTGGGATGCCTGTGTATTGTTCTGGCCCACAAAGCCTGGCTGTCTGCCTTGGCTCTGCTTGGCCGTTGTTATTTCTGGTTTACCTCTGTGTAAACTCGACCACAGGGATGTGAAGTTCATCCAGGCTGAGCAGTTCATTTGCTTTACGTTAGCACAGGTCAGACGCAGAGAATCCCTGATCCCAGACTCCGTGGTAAATACAGCTCTGTGTTATCTCCCATGGCTGCTGCTTGATGAGCCAGCACTAAGTCCTATGGTACCTGCTCTAAATTTTGGATGATTAAGTGGGTTTGGATATCTACAAAATTAGATTAAAACATCTGAGCTGTGTAGAAGCTTAGCTTAGGAATTGCTCCTTTTTTCTTTATGCTCCTTATATAGTCATAGGAGAGATAAGTTCATGTTTTGCCTGTTTGAAGAAACAAACCATCAAACCCTACCAAATCAGAGAAGCCTTCTGGCTTGCATATCCATATTTAGAGACTTAGCAGAGAAAGTGTGAGCAATTAAGGAGGAATTTATCTGTGCTACCAAAACATGTGCCCATTTAGCTTAAGTGCATTTCGCTGACCGAGTTTGAAACTGGCAGCAGATGGGTGCCCAAACACAGAGATGATACAAGGATGACTTGGAGTAAGAGCAAGTAGAATTTTGGTTTTCCAAGCAGGAAAATGGATGTGTCAACCTCTAACAAGATGAATTATTTATTTTGTGTTTATTTTCAAAGTCTGCTGAAATGAGATTGTTATCTTCAGCATTCCGCCCACTGAAATCTGTGGATTTCTGTAGTTATCTGGTCCCATATCTTATATTTTTTTAGAGCTGGACAGAAAGCAGGGCTTGTCTGGAAGGAAGCTTGTACTGAAGTTTCAATGTCTTCTACTGAGTTAAATTCATCATTTGGCTGTGGAAAGGATCCCCAACCTATCAACAACACTGACAAACAAATTTATTAGAAGAGTACTGATTTTTTTTTTTTATACACACAGTAGATTCTAAAGTGCTTTTTGTATAGTTCAGTTCAAGTGGTTAAAGAGACAAAGCATGAGAAATGTAAACATTGTTGACATAAGCTGTTTTCTATTAATTAACTAATGCATATCAAACAGAAAGCTGTTGCCAGCACTTTACATGTGGTTCCCTTTCCCCAGAACCTTCTTTGCCAAACACAACACAGGTTACATGGTGGGAAAAATAGTCACGGGAATCAAGTCTTGATCCACAATTCTGCTGCTATGTCCATGCTTGGCGCTGGCACACCTGTGAACATGTAGTTTTACTACATAAACACGAGGAGCTGGGCTGCTGAATTACCTCACCGAAGCTTTCTAATAGGTGCATTTGGAAATTTTAGGTAATAATGCTAAACCAGGATCTCTGCTCTGGGCTTTCTGCCTTCTTGGAGAACTGGCAATCAGAGGCTGTGCAGTTGGCTGGGTACTTGCAGCCTTGCTCCTTGGCATCCAGCCCTGGTATTCTTTTGTCTCGATTCTGCAGCGTGGTTATCACACCACCTCAGCACGGGGAAGGAGCAAAAACATTTTTTAAAAGTGCAAAGGAAGAAGTCGAATTAAGATAAACATTTACATAACTGGGGAAAATTACCCAGGAAGGACTGGAAATCTGATGACATTCTGTTTACCTAGTGCAGTATTAAAACAGTTTGTGAGAGATACAAACCAGAACACTTTGTATAAATCACTGTGAATGTAAGGACCTGTGAAGCGAGACAGTAAACACGAAAATTATCAAGCTGGCTCAGCACAATAAATCTCACTCAAGACAATATTTTGCCCAATACCTTTACTAGAGCTCTCTTGAGAAGGGAGAAGAGCAAGGTGGTACAGAGCTTCACATGAAGAAAAGCTACCACGTGATCTATAGGTAACATCTACGAATTTGGCCCATTCTAACCAAATCTAGGCCTTGCTCTTCTATGAATGCGGGTCTTTCTGAGACTACAAAATTCTTGTTCTTGCTTCGTTTTGTTAGGATGCTGTTACTAACATCGGGTAATCATAAGATGGGTTTGCATTTTTCATGCATTTTAGCCAGCAGAGGTAAAGTTGTGCAGAAATCTGGGCTTTGTACTGACCAGTTCACCTGTCTGCTCGGTGCAAACTTTGTGAGATATCAGACCCCATCTAAGAAACACACTCTGAGTTTTTTAGAAGCAGAGGCTTCATTTGGGAATCTACCACAATATTTGGCTCCTCTCTCTGAAGCAAGACTGAATTTTTCATGCCTTCAAATTAGATTAGGTGCGTGTTTTCTCCCAAGATTTCATTGTAATCCTAAACAGGTTTTCTCAAGAGTTAAGGTTCGGCTGCAATACTGGAGAAGGTGCTGGCAAGCATGGAAATGGATGTTTCCTTTTTTTTGGCTGGGGTAATCTAACAACTCTCTTGATTACAGCATATGGTGTGTGAAAACAAGCATCAAACCAATCTGATAGGCAAGGCTGGAAAGGGAAGTAGCTAAAGAGGTCTGGGAAAAATTTGCGATGTGGAGATCTCAGCAAAAAAGAAGTTGGAGAATTATTAATGTGCAGATGGATTAGAAATTCTTCCCCAATGGGAAAGGACCACAGCAACCACAAAATTCACATTTTCAAAATGAAACACAAGGATCACTTCCTTAACCAAGGCTTCTCAGTAATAACATAAGACAAGCAAATTCATTAAAATAACATAACCACCCTTCTCACTGCCTGGGAAGAGAGAGGAATAGTTTTGTGCTCAACTTAAATTTTGTAATAAATACTGTATAAGAACATAAGCTAGATAACATATGTCATGATAAATGGAGTCTAGTCTACCAGGAGGCATTTATTAATAAAAACCCCAGCGACAGCCAAAACAAACAGGCCTCCCCAGAGCTCAAGTTTCTGTTTCATGCTCTGTATTTGTGAGGGATGTCTCGAGCTCTGTGCACAGCAGCGAGGCACAGAGTAGCTGAAGGATAAGTCAGGAGAAGGATCCAAGCTACTCACTTACACCAGCAGATAGGGAGACACAGGGAAGAGTCTGGCAGCAGAGGAGATGAGAGGGAAGAGGAAAGTCAGGCTGGCGAAGCAGAGGGAACACGGAAACGTGACAACTGTGAGAGGAGTTCTGGGAGGAGGAAGGATGAGTTGTTTGAGTGCTGGAGCTGATTTATTCACTTTCTGTGGGAATGAAAACTTGCTGCAGATCCCAGTCCACTGTCAGTTCTGAACATCTGGACAGATTCTGAACTTGCATCCAAACACTCTGTTCCCTTTTTCTTCTCACAGTTCCTTGCCCTTCTCTTTGTCTCTCTTCTGTGTCTCTGCTTGCTCTGATGACAGCTGTGTGCTCTTTGAGAGTGCAGTGCTTGAGGATTTCCCCATGGGAAATGTTTCTGGACTTTCTCAGGTCAGTGGGGAGCTGCTTCTTGGGTCAGTACCTGTGACAGACGTGGCAGAGTGCCCAGCCCTATCAGCTGGCAGCAAAATTTAAGTGCACCTTTCTCTATCCCCTCTTTGGCAGTGTTCAGAACAGCAGGAGGATGTCAGGACGTTTTGGGTGCTCTAAGCCTGTTCACATCATATTTGATTTTATTCAACTTTGTCGCATTTTTTTTAACCTTTGGAAGCAGGTTTTATTTTCTCCCCTTTGAAAGCAAACAATTGATTCCAGGGCCAGTAAAAATAGAATCCCTTCATAAGGCCTGAAGCTGAGCCCTTCCCAGTAATGTTATGGCAGGTCATTGTTCTGTCAAAAGATTATTAACTTTTTTAGTGTTAAAATGTAAATAAACAGGGAAGTTGCATGTGTCCCCGGGGCACTTGCTCAGTTATGAAAATACAAAGTACAAGTACATTTCTCGTCACAGAAAGGAGAATGGGGATATGTTTGGAACAATAGTAATCAATTTCAGAAATGCTGTGATTTATTGGGCATGGCAGTTTCAGATTTTTGAGGCATGCATAATACAATCTTTCTCTCCATCCCTTTTCTTCAAACAGATAAAACTTTTGGTGGAACTAGGACATAATTCACATGATGTTGTATGCTAAAGAGGCAGGGAAACAATAATTTATAACAATTTGCTCTGCTGTTCTCTGACACAGATTGTATTACCAAGGATTTGGTGTCCACTTTAATAACATTTTTTTTTAGGTATAGTTCATCAGTTTCTCAAAGGTTAAAACCATGCACATGCCATGAAGAGCATGATGAGAATTCTTCTTTTTCAGGTCAGCTGCTATTTGTGTACATGACAAATACATGTCTGTATTTCCTCTTGAGGACACAGATAATTCAATTTATTTTTTCAATTATGACAGTGTTAAGTAGCTGTTATCAATAACGTAAGTGAAGAGTACTGCAATATAATTCTTCCATAGAAATGATGTTTGAAGAAGTTTCATCTTAGATGTGAAGGCTCCTCAATCCATAGTATCCAGGGGTTCCATTTTCACAGAAGAAAATCCCCATCTCAGAACCCCGAGCTGAGCTTGCTGTTGGAGCCCTGACTTACTGGTGTGTCAAAAATTTTTTGGCCCTTGAAAGCAGAACATATAAAACTGATTGGTGTTGAAGCTTAGTTTGGGGAAAAAAACCATTTCATATCTGATCTCTTGCTCAGCTTTTGCACTTGGGAGGTCTCTGGCTTACTATAAAAATCAGATAAAATTGGCTGCCAAACTTGAGAGTCATAACAATCCATTTAACAAACTTGCCAGATTTTCTGGAAGATCCAACACTTGATCCTCAGACATCTGCCTTTGCTCTCTCTGTCACTCGGTAAAAGATTATTGTGTTCCTAGTTGGGTTTGCTTCTTCCCATGCTCAGCGAGGCCATTTTCACTGTCCTGCGAGAGAGTTTATGGCCCTCGTTTGGTTGCTGAGAAAGATAATTTTGACTYTTGTTCACCGTGAAGCTGCTGCCACCAAAAATGGTAGTCTGAACTTTTGCCTTCCTTTTTTACTCCTGAGTTGTCTCTAGCTCACATCAAGCCCTCGTTTGTCCCACCACAGCTGCTCCCTGCAAGCTTGGTTCTTATACTTGTCYCCTATCAAGACATTAATTATTTCTGTGTGGAAAACACCACCTTTTGGCCACAGGTGGTGATCTGCCACAATCACCTCTGCTCTTTCTCCCTTGCTGCAGCACTGGGCAGGGCAGGCAAGACACCATCAGCCAGGAGGGTTGTTCTGGGACAGTGATGCAGCAGAGCTTGCCAGGAGCAGGCTGTGACTCACAGCCCAGAGGAGTGGATGGGGTCCTGGCGTGCTCCGCTCCGAGGCTGGGAATGTCGTGGCTGGCCTCGGCGAGATGTGCACAGCAATTATCATCGAGCTGCTGAAGTAGGAAACATAGACTAAAAAAGTAGCTGGGACTTCAGGCTCGGTGAAAGCAGGGCTGTTTTGTTCCAGTGTCACTGCTCACCCTCCAGCTACCTCGTGTACGGCTCTTTGTAGCTGTAACGCGATGCTCACCCTGCTTCACCCCAGAAGGCTCAATCTCCCTTTTACCACGTCACTTCATCATCTAATTGTTGGTTGTATGCATTATGYGAGGCAGTGCTCTGGCACAGCAGGCAGAACTGAGCCCTGCTGCAAGTCCATTAACTCAGATGGAGCTACCTCCAGAGATGAATGTGCATGGAACCTCAGCGCCACTTTAATCAGAGTATTTCATATTCATGAACCTCTGTGTAAAGAGAGCTGTGTAATTAAGATCTTTCATAATGCTGTAGGGTATTCAAGCTAGGATAAGGAAGGTAACTTGTTTTTTAAGGGCACAAATTGATCTCCTGCTGTGGTCGGGAAAGCTTGATGCAGTGCACGTGTTCAGAGGAAGATTTAATAGTTGTGCTGCTGTTCTCTGAGTGCATGGAACAGGAAGAATAAGGTTTTCTGCTAAATAACATACTCATTTTTCTCAATGTTGATGCCTCTAACCAAGGCTAAAGTACAGTAATGTGTGTAAAATCTGCAGTGAATCAATGCAGTGCTTGTCTGTAGCCCTCTCCTGAATACTGGGAAAGGACAAGATTTTTGGGAGATAAACTGCTGTGCCTTTCCCTTCTCTCATACTCCTTAGAATTCATCATCTTGTGAAAATACAGGCGTCTTTTTCTTAACGGGGAAAGAAAGACAGCGGGTATGAGGCACATGCAGAGTCTCCTGCTGTTTGTCTGACTCATCCAGAGCCTTGGAAACTCCCCTTCACCTAAAATACGACCTGCTGTGGGAAAGCAGGGGTTGTTGTATCCCTGCAATTTTGCAAACGGTACTTACGGAAGAGGTTTAAAAATGAGTTTTCAGCACATCACACAATTAATAATCAGCTCTGTACTCCCTTCTGGCCTGAGCTGCGAAGGAAGGAGGCACTCAGCAAGGCTCTCCTCGCTTTCCACAAATCTCACAGCAACTTGCCATGAAATTGTTCAGGAGAGAGGCCCGAGAGCTGATCCAGGAAGGCTTGAGAAGCAGTTTGTCACTTGCGGCAGACTGAGCCCTCTGCTTTTGGAGAGAATTTGGCATTTTCCTTAAGAAAGCTCATCTGAGGGAGAGGCTGTTGGGTAGGAAAACTCCATCTCTTGGTACAGTGCAGATCCTACCTGGAGAGGAAGCAACAATTTTTCTCCCATTTCCTTGCATGCTGGTTCTGAGATCCAGGAAACAAAACCTCTCTCCTCCATGGCAGTTAATGTGTTGTGTTATCAGTCCCTTCTCTTTCCAGTGTGGAAATCTCTAGGAGCCTTCTGTGTCGCACAGCCTGTACCAGCTCCCCTAGTTCCTCATTCAGTCCCATGTATTCACCAATTTAAGCATTTTGTGGGAGTGGAAAGGATATTGCTAGGTTAATCCCCTCGGAAAAGCTGTCCAGGTGGATCTGAGGGGTTTGTCTGGGGTTTAGATTTACATGAATGCTCCTGCCCTTCTTTTTTGCACCACAATACAAAATTCGTGCTGCTTAAATTTGATTTTGATGTACTATTCTTATTTCCAGTCTAAYGGTTTTCTGTCCTCAGAAATACTCGTTTGCAGTTTCAGTCTAGGCTCACAGGCAGTTTCTTTGATATTGTACTTCAGAAAATGTGACTTGATTGTTGCTGAATTCAATTCTATGCCTGCCACAAACACTGTTCCAAATGACACTGGGAGACCTGTAAAACTGATATAATTTCATATGGTAATGTTTATATCTCTGCACAATGGGGCAGAGAGAAAACCACTGCTCTAAAACTTTTGCATGGCTGTCTAGTTTGAACCTTAGATGTCTAGTTTGGGATGTGCTGAGATTAATGAGCTTTAGTGAGAGCTCTCAAAGCTCAGTTGAATGATTTGCCTGGCTGTACACTGGGCTGTAACTGGAGCTGAATCTTATTCTGCAGCAAAACCCCACCTTGAATGTCAGGAAAACTTCAAGGTGTTTCATAAAAATGATGCTATTGTCTCTGATGCTCTTGACAAATTCTAAACAAGATTATCCTTGATTTTTAAAACTTATCAGGATGCTGATAAATGGCTTGTCACCCCTTACTGGTCATGAATTCACTAGGGAGTAAATTCATCCAATGTTTAACTCACAGAGAAGTAAGTCAGCTTTGTAAAGGGGTTTGATATTATCTAAAGAAAGACACTGTTGTATATAAGATTGTCTGAATAAACTGCATGTTCCATTCAGAACATTTACAGCAGCTGAGAAAGAGCAAATGTTTGTTGCACACTGCCACACTTACAGAAATTTATATTTTAAGAAAATTTCTAAACATTTTTCTTGACCTGTGAATCCGATAGTGCTTTAACAGCCCAGTCTGGTCTCATGTCTAGAGAAATATCTTTGCAATTTCTGAGGGCTAGATGCTTTGCAAAGCATAAACTAGCAARCAACGATGATTTTGTGAAAGGCATTATGCAGTAATGAAGGTTTTAAGTGAAAGCTAAAAGATTTTGCCATATAATTTTCCGTGAATGGTAATGGAAGATGCATAGCTAAACCACCAGTACTGCAACCCTTATTTTCATTAAGAGTTCTACCACTACTTTCTTTCCCTTCACTGAGGTCTCTGCTGGTTTTTGTATTTTTATTTTTTTTTTCCTTTTTCTGGTCCAGACAAATACCACAGTGATGAATATGTTAGAATAGCTTCTAAAATAATGGAATGTCTACACTTTTTCACTCTTTTGCCCATTCYGTACTTTACCTGCTCTTACAAATAGATAACCGATAGCCAAAACATTAATATTTTTTTCAGAGGACTCCAAGCAAAAACTGTTCAGGAGATTCTAGAAAGTTCAAATAATTTATTTGACAATAACTCACGTATTTGTATTCCTGAGCTTCTCTCAGTTCTGGAAAGAGGGAGAAACACCAAACTACTGTGGCACAGTTGCTTTTTAAATGACATTGCTGCTTTAACCCCAAATGGGAGAACTTGCCATCTAGAAAAAATGTCCTGTTCACCTGGACCTAGTCCAGTTTGAGGTGCTCTACATTTCYGTGAGAAACTTTAACCTTTTGGGGTTTGTTCTGAAGAAATGCTTTAGAGTTTTTAACTTCCTAAGCCATTTCAGGACAAAGAAATGACTTCAAACTGTCCAAGCATTTTCTAATATTAGATTTTATAGGTAGGTGGATCAGTAACTTTTTTGCTTCTGACAGCAATAACTTCTAAAATGCATTTCTTAAGTAGTTTTCCAAACATTAAACTTATAACCGCCAAACTAGTCCAGCTATAAGCAAATAGTATCCAGCTGCACTTTATAGAATTTTGGTGAATATGGGATAGAGAACTGAGATTTTATCTGAAGAGCTGTGCTTTGGAAGGAGATCAAATAGAATTTCTCTTCTGATTGCAATTTTGCTTTGCTTCAGTGTTTTTGTCAGGAGGATCTGAGTTATCGTAGCTGAATGGAAAAACATCTTTTCCCACTGATTTGAAAGCAGAATGTAAGACAAACCGGTGTTGTATGAARAAGTACTCTATAAATGCAGAAAACAAAGAAGAAAGGGATACCCTCAAACCAAACAATCAAAGAAACCCATTTTCTTTTGGGGTTTTATTCTTTCCCTTGGTGATGACATTCAGTGGTTGATTAATGGTGCGTCGGGCCACGTTTTGTTTAGCTAYGCAAAATCTTTCTGCAAACTCTCCCCATGCCTTTGTGGATGGTGACAAAAGCTTGGATTTTCCTGGTGATGATGGGTGCCCTGGGGCTGTTCTCAGTGTGGTGAGTGATGCTCTGATTGTCCATTCTCATCAGGCAACATTAGAAGCAAGTGCTTTCCATGGAATGTTTCTTCTGCCAGAGGATGTGCATCACTATTCCRACTGTTTGGCTTCTCTCCTTCATTGAGATTCATTAGGATCTGCAAGTCGTCCCCTGAGCATGAAAGCTCTTTGTGCAACTGGATATACCTCATTCACTTCTAATCTCTCTCTCCCTTTACACCTATTTGTACAAGACATGGTTCATTTTTAGAATTTTATAGGTCAGTCTTCAGAATATACATTGGAACGTTTCTTGATTTGGTTGATTTTGAATAACCTAGATTTTTTTCCTCCTTAATTTTTATTGTGTGCTACAAAATCACCCAATTTTTCTTCAGATTTTGGTGCTGCTTCATTTCAGTATATAAATATAAATGCATTCTGTTTTTTTTTAAAGAAACAGGTTAATTTACTACATAATTCTTTTAATCTTGTTGGCAATGCTCTTCCTAACGCAACTCAGGATTCTGTTGGCTTTCTTTGCTGCAAGGGCACCTTGCTGGCTCATGTTCAACTTGGTGTTTTGACTTTCCTCCCCTGATTCCTGCACGCTCAAACGCAGTCTCTTTATTTCATCTGAGTCACCCAGCCCTGCTTCTACCTTTTGTAAGTTTTATTTTTATCTTGGAGTCATCAGGATCATCTTGTTCATCCATGCAGGCCAACTGTGCTTGATTGTTCTCTTGTCAGGACAGACCAAGACCTGGAGGACTTAGTCCTGGGTCCTCCTTCTCTCCAGGACTGTCTGGCATGGGATTCTCTGAGGCAGATCCTGGAAGAAAATCATGTGCTCATCTGAAGTCCTGGTTTTTGCCTTGTTTCCTTCTTCCAGAATCTTGAACTCCACCATCCTGTGGTCACTGCAGCAAGGCTGACCCTTACCTTCACATCYCTGACCACTTCTTCCTTGTTTGTAAGTGTGAGGTCCAGGACACCATCTTTCCGTGTTGATTCCTGGATATTCAGGAAAGGAGACTGACTTGCAATTGCMTATTCTGGCAATTTTCTTTAATTTTTCTGACATCTCTGCATTTACACTCCCAACCCTACAGCTCAGATGATTAGAACTGGCTGTGGTAAGAACTGTTCTGGCCTGCTGCCCAAAAATAATATTCCATCATTTCCTGACGGGGGAAAAAAAGTCCTGTAGACTTGTGGCCATTTGTCCTCGCATCTATTTGCAGCTCCTTATTTCCCTTGAGAAGCATCCAAGACCATTTGGAAGTTGAATTTTCCGATGTCCTCACTGATCTCCTCCTCCCTCCCCCTCTGTTTCTTGGAAGGACCAGTTTATGAGGACAAATCTCCCACGTCGTTTAATCCCATTATTCACTACTATGTGTCCATTTTATTTCTACTCATCACACAGCATTCTTTAGCTCCTCCTTTTTCTGAACTTACTTGGACATCTGCCCCCTGTAACACTTACAGATGCATAAACATACAAAAAGTGGGCACTTTGTCATGTTACAGATCTTATCTAACAGCAGATTCAGCTATCAGATTATCATTAGGTAATGTGCTGACACACACATCCCTCAGGGAGGTGATTGTGAGCTGCTGGAGGAAAAAGGATGAAGATTAGCCTGCCAAATATATGATAGGTATTAATCATCATCATCATCAAATACAAGCTGAAACAGCGGATTTTTTTCCTCAGAAAAGCACTAAACTACAATTCAAAGCTTATCCTTTCGTCTGCAGAATTACTGTAGCATGCGGTGAACTGTTTGGGGGTTTTTTGACTGAATCAACTTTGACAGCGTATTGATCTAATAATTTCAGTTGCTTTCTAGCATTTCAATACTTTCTTTTCTCTTCAGAATTCCCCTTCAACATAAACATAATTCCCCTTTCACAGGATTTTGATAAACTTGAACTGAATGCACATACAACCAACTTGCACTGTCTCCATTAAGAGATTTCAAATCAAGTCTTTATTTTCTTTCATTGATATTTCCCATTATYGAAAAGACCAAAACCTCCTAGACCTTTTCAAGATGTATGTACCTTCTTATGCTTGGAACTGAACCTACTTAACATTGCAYCTTTGCATTCTATGTACACTACTGCGTGCAGAGAATAAAAGTTTATATGCTTGTATGAAGCACTTGAATCAGGACTTGATGTCTTGGGCCTAGTGAGATTCAGATCCCAAAATGATGGATATTAGTAAACTTAGGCTCTACAGGCATGGCAGGCATGGCTTTAAACTCTTTGTAAAATAGTATCTCTCCGTTCCCCTTAGGGATGTTTAGTGTATTATTCTGAAATTTAAGTAGAGATGTAAAAGGGGGAAAAAGGTGGAATAAAGAATTAAGACGGCTTTTATGTGATCATATTCAAATTTGCTGCAGAGTAGGTTGAACCCATCCTTGAATTCAGTAGATGACTCAGTTTTCCACTTCTTGTTATATCCATTTTGCCCTCACTGCATAAATCAGTCTGCCTTTCTTTAAAATAAATACATCAAGTGTTGCATACGATGCCAAGGAGGGAGCTCTCATGCTGATCATGTTCTCAGGAGCCTGATGCAGATCACAGTAAATGGTGGCACCAATAGAATACAAAGGAAAAAAATATTTTGTTGTTATCTACTGCCCTTAAAATATAATTAAATGTTGTTATCTACTGCCCTTAAATTTGTGACAGTTCTTCAAATTCTTCAAATGCATATTTGTGTAGCTCAGAGATCATTTAAAACTGTGCTGTGGGCACCTCTTAAGACTGGGAATGGAGTGTTATTAACAATTTTTCACTATGATTTTTCCTGGAGTCACTAAAAGGCACAATTAAATTTGCAGTGTTCCTTCAAGGTTCATTTCCTTTCAGGAAAAGATCAGCTGTCAAATAGAACAAGAGCTGTTCTAGAGAAACAGGATAATCAATTAGTGATTAGTTGAGCACTTTTAGCCAAATGATCTTATCCAGTAATATATTTTTCCCAGCACAGYTGAAGAATGCTGCTTTATCAGAATAGTTAATGATGTTAAACTTCAGAGCCCAGATGAATTTCTAGGTTCATTGCAGGGAACATAAAACTAGTAATTTGGGAGTTTTGACCAAGAAAGTGAGTCAATTTCTCCAGTAAACGACCCTTTGTAGGTAATATTTTCTACATAAAAACTGCTGAACTCTTAACATAATACCATTAAGGCTCTCTTTGTTCCCACATATCTGTTGGCATAAAGATCTCATATAATTCTGTTGACAGCATTGCCATAAATGATACAACACAAAAGTGTGTTAAATGCATTACTGTTTCCATTTAGGTTTGCATGCACTTACATCTGAAAAGATGAGGTGAGAGGGTGGCTATTTAAAATGATTTTTCCTTCCTCACATCAAATGCAGTAGGTGAATCCAATGTTGAAATAAATGAAGGTATTAGTGTATCCTAGTCATGAACRCAAGGCACCACTAAGCACTGCCTTCTAAAAAAAGTCTTGTGTAGGAGACCTCCTGAGAATGAATTAGGGAGTGTGTGATAACATTGAAATAAAAGGATTTGTGTGGCAGTAGCTGGAAGCAGAAGCTGGTTTGTTCTCCTGCCAAATGAATATATACTGACTTCACTGGGCTTACTCAGTACGTGGGGACCAAATCCTGTTTTTGTTGAAATCAGCGACAGAACTCCCATTGACCTCAGCAGAACCTGGAATTGATGCTCTGTTTCTCTGTGACTGATGTTTTCACATCGTTTACAGGAGGGAGTTTTTTCTTCTTGGTCACTGTGGTAGGAGCTTGTCAGAACGTCACGGAGATCTATGGAGTAACTGCAGAGTAATGTCACTGGAAGTGAGAGGAGAATTTGACCCTGTTTGTTGGAGTGGAAACTTGAAGTGATGAAACCAGAGTTCAAGGAGGCCACTAGAACTGGAAGATTTGGAAACTGCATGGCAGGATCATAACAGCCTCTGGAGCTTCAGGTTTGCTGTAGGTAACATGTGATATGGAATGCGAGGGAGCTTCTTATCCCTCACGCTTTCTCTTTACAATCAAAGCTRGAAAACGTTTGCCTGCGATATTTCTTTCTAAGTTCAGGCAGGAATTGCAGCAAATAGGTACAGCTAGTGGCTTTGCTCAGCAGATGGAATGATACATCAGCTGAGCTTTTCCTGTTCTCTCAGCTCCCTGGAAAATTCTGAACATCATAATAAGTTCAGAGATGGCTCTGGTGCCAGGTCACACAGCTACTGGCTGAGGAGTGCTGATGTGCACTCTGAGAATGGTTAATGTTTCCTTTTATTGCATGGCCAAAATAAGACAGAGCTACACTGCAGACTCTTTTCCACTTGTAGTCTGGAGATTCTGAAATATTTCACTTTTCCTGGTGGCTATATGGAGCAAAACAAAACATCAGCTGGTAGTTCACATTTTTGCTGCCTGCTTTATTTAGCCCCAACCCTGAAGTGACTCTGGGCATTTATAAAAAGAGAACTCTCACAACACTGAGCCCATGTGAAAGACGGTGTCGGCTTTCCTCTGTGGAGATTAAAACCAGAGGGTTTGCTGTCCAGTGCCAAGCCTAACTCCATGGCTAAGTTAAGCCAGGGAGCCTGTGTTCTGTCCCATCACTGCCTGTGCAGTGCTCTCTGCACAAGTGTGTTGTGGATTAATGGTATAACTCGTTCTGTCAATCTGTCTTTCCAAGTGAATTCAGTGGTCTGGGATGTGATTGTGATTTAAAAATGAGCCTTGAATCTAGATCCGTGCTGGACAGTCCTTCCTAAGAGAACGGTATATTGCAAAATGGACATGAATTGCCATTTTTCAGAACCTTGTGTTAGTAAAATTGCTACTAGGTTAGAATATAAATATTTTATATTCCCAGAAAGTTTGGGACTTAGTCTTATTATGAGACATCATTTTTTAGAAATGTTTCTTTCTGTATCTTTCTATTATTTCTTTCTGTTTCTTTCTCTATTCCACTGTCTTCACGCCAGTAAAAGACAGTGGATTACACATTAATGTTAAGAAAACACTCAGGATCTGTTTAGATGTCTTAGGCGTTTAAGACCTAAAAGCAAAGAGGAGAGACAAACTAGTGGAAGTTTTTCTTAGGTCATTACCCAGCAAAGGCCACAGCTCAGAACTCCCCCAAAGAATATCAACACCCCTACAAACAACATAAACCAGCCTGGTGACATGGAGAAGTACCTGATGGCAAGGGCTCTGAGGAAAGCACGCTTTGACAGCCTGTTTTCCTTATAGATGTGGATGCTTAAAATGGGAGTCTTTCTTTGAGAAGGGGTCAGGACAGAATACAAATAAATCAATAAACCAGAAACGCTTGTGGGACAAAATAATTCGGTCTTTCAGGCAGTGGAAGTCCAGACATTCAGGGGAAGTAAGTTAAATAACTGGTGGTGCATTTGAATGAGAACATTCATCTTGTTTGTCAAAATCCCACAGATATTCTTCAAACTGACAGAAGTGTCTGACCACATTTCCCCCTTTCCCTACCCTGAATGAACTTGTGAACCAATTGGGCGCTGCCTGGGTTCCGGACATTTCAATAGTTTTGGCTGTATTCTAACATTCAGCCTAGAGGAATTCCTGTTAATTTTCTTTATSCTCTTTATTAAGCTTTTGTTTTGTTCCCTCGGGCCTTTTCTGTGTGTTGAATGGGAAAACCACTTTATCTGATGAAATTTACATTTGCGTAATTTTGAGCGATGGCTGCTTTCTTTGAGAACATCCTATGCGAAGATCCAGAGTCCAAGCATTCTTGAACTTTGTGTTGTTTGGGTTGTTTATGGTATACACTTGGGTCCAGACTTCAGTTCTGCAAGTGACTTTGCTCAGTGTATAATGAGGAGAAACAAAAGCGTGATTCTCTGCATCTGAATTTGTTATGGGCAGGTCTAAACACCACCAGTTTTGGGGCTTGTGCCATTAAATGTCTGAAGAAAAACTGATGGGGAGGAGTGCTTGCTACTCCCTTAGCAGCAGGTGATTACTTAATCAAATATCTGGGGTGTGCTGGGTGTTGTTATGTGGGAGCCTACAGAAAGCAAACCCAGAAACCTGGGTTTCAAGCACGTTCTCCTGGCACATGTTGTAACATCAGGAGAACCACATGGAAGGGCCTGGAAGAGATCAAGGTTTTTTTCAAAAAGCCTGGTGTGGAAACAGCCAGCCAGCCTCATGCCACGAGTATTGTGCAATCTGTGCTGTCGAAAGTAAGATTCTTTCAGCTGATTTTCTGCATAAGCATCATGATGCAAATATCAAGAGGAAATTATGTCAAATTCATCAATTTCAGAGATCCTGGATTAGTCTGGCAGGTGCATAGGCTACTTCAATTCATCCTGTTTGATGTGGTGAGACAATCCTGCTGAGCCTTCTGCCTTACTAAGCCTGTGGTTGTACTGACCAGTCCACCGAAGCTGCACATCAAATCCTTTTAGTATAACTCAAGACATATCTACCATTTTGCCTGATGAGACTTTTAAAAATGCCCTGCTTTTATAATTTTATTTTGGACATCTTAGAAAGCTTCACAAAACTTCGTATTACAATGTTTTAGCTTGGCTTAGAGCCTATGACCTTTTTATTTTCCCTGTACTTTTAAATCTGTAGACACAAATTTACAGGTTTGGGGTTGCTTGAACATTGCTCCTTTTCTTGTCTCTGTTTTTATCTCCCAGAATGTGAGACATAAAACAATATAATCGTCCTCAGACTATAAGGAAGATGATCTTGAAGGCAGTCAAAAATAAGTTTTGATGCTCTTTAAATTAGAAAAATACATAATTTTATCTATCATATAATATAATTATTTTATTTGTCTGAAGCTTTGAGGTCAAACTGGGAGAAACGAATTTGCAAACAGCAAAACAAAACAAATATATTTCAGCTGATTAAAACTTCATTTTCTGCCTGCTTCACCTGGGGTCATCAGACAGATTATACATCTGTTCTTCCCATAAAATAACTTGACAATTAACTTTGGAAACTGCCCTCTAGGAAAGGTGAGATTGTGCCACAGGCTATGCGATGAGGTAGCACACTGAGGGGAGAGGAACCAGCAGCTTAGCTCAATACATTATACATCAAATTTATAAAGCTGACTTTGATTTTAGCAGGACAACAGGAGCCTTGTCCAAGCAGCTGTCACCAGGACTGGCACTGATCATGAGACTGGGTTTGCTTTTAGAGTTTCACTGGGGAAAGATTTAGCACCAGGAAGTTTCCATTTGCCTGCCTGCTCATGTAATGGATGGTAAAGCTCTCTTTACTATTTCAGGTTTTTCCTGGCTCACGCAGCAGCATCTTGTAATTCCATAACATCCTTTATTTAGACCCATGTGAGGAGGAGCTCAGGTTGGCTGTTTATTTATGCTTGGAAGTGGCTTACTTTCCTTCAGGGCAGCTTTCCTTCACCATAGGGGTGAGAAGGGACTGACTTATTTCAAAATGAGTCCAATTAAATGTTGTCAAAACTAAGAGCAACTCTGATTTCACTGTCAGAATACCCTAAATAATAACTTGATCTACTGAGCAAGTTACACTGTGATCTCCAATGTCTTTGAATAGAGCTTTTCTGCATAATGATATAAAGTCTGATTATAGATACTGCTGATTATAGATACCAAGATACTGCTGAACACTGTCAAACCTATGTTATGGTTTGACAAATTATACTTTGTGATCTGTTAAAAACCTTTCAGTTGATTGCAACTGTTCTTTCTGGGCCTAAAATCAACATAATACTTTGTTCGAAATATTTAAATGCAGATTGTCAGCAACTGAGGAGTTCCTTTTATCCCACCTGGTTAGAAAAGAGTCACATACTACCAAATGAATTTCCAGTTTTTCTGCCACTAACAGACCTCAGCACGATTATGAATGTCATTAATTTCTGCACCCTATGATGAAAGCAGGGAGAACAAAGGATCATCAGGTAGTTCCTATTCCACAGCAGAACACATTCCACTGAAAAAGTCCAGCCATCAAGAAARAAAGATGAATATAAGAACCAACTAAAAAGGGACTCTTGAGTTATTTAATTTCTCATTATGTATTTAAGAGCCCTATTTTTCCCTGTGAGTCGACTGGTATCTCATGGTACCAAATTTATACCTGAAAATCTGGACTGGAATGCTACTGATATGGAAAAAAAAATTATTTGAGATCTTTAGCTTGTAGAAGCTTTCATGATGCAGAACTGTTGTGGTCAGGACCATGAACTGTCCTGGAAGGACTGAGTTTGTTAAGTTTAAAATACAATGATAAACCCAAAGACCTCGATCCTGAAAACTATAATTTTCTTAAACAGCTTAAATATCTGATCATTTGGATTTAACATCTGCACATATGAATTATATCTACAGCTTTACACAATAGAGAGATCCCATATTACTTCATTAAGGAAATAGGAAACCACTGAGAAGTAAAAACATAAATCGCTATAAAATAGACGTGGAATCACAGCTATGCTGAGAAAACATTTCTGCCGCTGTTAAAAGCCCCAGTTGAAGATTATGGCAGATTTTCTCTCTTTTAAAAGACTTAAAACATAGGTATGGCCAAAACCAACCAGCAGGAAACATTGTGATGTGCAGTTTGCTTTGTTTTGTGTAATTTCGTGCTTTGTTGATGCTACAGTACCTTCCAGCACCCATAAACCAGACGATAAACAGTCCTAGGTGACTGTTCTGAATCAGTGTGTCCCCAAGAAGACATGGGGACACACTGATATGCATGATTTTAAAGTGRTTGGGTTTTTCTTTTTGAAATTTGTTCACACGAATATTCGTGGAGGAAAAGCTTCATTCATAGTAATGTTTTACACTCTGTTAATGTGCGTTGCTATTATGTGCAATAAATTTTAGTGCATTTTTATCTTAGGATGTGTTTAAAAGGCCCAGTTGCCAATCTGATTTCTGCCTGTCAGCAAGTTTGGTCTTGAATTACTCGACAGGTTATAAATACTCAACTCAACTCTGTGAATCTATCTTTTTAGAGTCAGTCATATTGGGAGTGTAGACACACTTTTAATTCAGATCAAATATGAATCTTGATATACAAATTAGGTAAAATAGCAGTAAATAGTTAAATGTCCCCTGGTAACACCTGTTATAGTACCAAAAGAGATGGTCCTTGATGCCAAAAAATCAAGAAATACTTGAGATGTGGTTTATTTCAAAATAAACTTTCTGTGAGAAATTCCAAGCCATGCCAGTTGAGTCCAGGAAGAGGACCAGAGACCCTGGGATGTGTAAAAGTAGAACATGGTTCTATAATTTATGTTTCTAAATGCAATGTATTTGAGCTATTACCAGTGAAAGCATGGTGACATTTAAAGGGAATTTGTGTTTCTGCTTGGTATTTCTTGGCTAGCTTATCTAGGACAAAAGTCACAAAATTAATGTCAAAATCCAAAATATAGTGTATTTTTTTCCGGAACTGTAAACATGTATCCCTGCTCCAAATTAGCAACCTTGAGTACAGTAAATTATCCCTAGAATATTAGGTACTGTATCATATATAAACMCCGTAATTTGTTTTTTAGAACATCATTTTGTAAGGTTTATGACTGTCAGTAATATGTGTCCACAGAGCTCAGTTACTGCCTCTAATCAAGGTGATCCTGTTAAAGACTTGATCCTGAGGTGAAATCTCCCAGCATGTTCGTGCTGTTTTGTATAAAAGTTTAGATCTGTAAGAAAGAAGAACAGTTAAAATTTTACGCAGAAAGCAGCTCAGCTTCATTTGAAGCTGTTCACAGGACCAGTCTCCTCCAGGCCCTGTGTCCCTGGTGGAAGTTGGAGTACATTTGGTGCACATCTGGAACCACGCTCAGTTTCCTCCCAAAGCATTTAGTCCGTGTGTAGTGAAATAACTCTGTGAATCCAACTAATACCCAGCAAGTGGGCAYGACTGGGGAATTTAACTCAAAATCGCACCACTGCTCTGAACTGAAATAAATGTAGGTGTCGTATCTTCTCTCCTTTGTTGAACTTTGCATTGGTAACTTGGTAAGGAAGAAGTTCTGTCTTCAGGAATAAAAATGAGAAATTTTCTTTTTGTAGGCAATGTTACATAGCTAATTTCAAAAGCAGCTTTTAATTTTGTTAATGTATATGCTAGACAGAGGAATTCTAACTTTGAACACATCATGTTTTCCCAGCTAAATCCTATGACTGAGAAGTGTTAAAAAAATGAAAAGAAAAATTTTGCAGTTGACCTCAGATGTGCATTTATATGTAAATACAGTCATGAGACCTGTCTAAATGTGAAAAATTTATGTTTTCAAAATTGTTTGCTTTACTTTTCTGAATGCAAATGATCATACATGCAAAGAATTATTTGAATTGGTGTAACTGAGATGATTTCTTCTGTTTAACTTCATATAACTTACTTCATTTCCCATTGCAATAAATAGGGACTTTTTCTCCTGACATGGGTACAACTCAACCTTTTGGAAATGAGGTACTGTTACTTCAGCAATGAGTGTTGCAATTTATAAAGACATTTTGCTGCAGCCCAATAGCCTCGGAGGGGAAGAAAAATCTTTAGTGACTCAGAGCCTGTTTCTCACGTGGTTTTGCACATAAATATGGAATGGCATATCAGTACTGAGACGTAGCTTGAAAAAAAAACATTATTCAAACAAATATATTTTTCATTTATTACCTTTTTAAAGTTACTTTACCAAACCTCAGCTGTATCTGTAACAGCATCCCCTTTCCCTGCAATATTTGCTTAAACGTCAACCAATATCAACCCTGCAATATCTGCTTAAAAGAGATCAAAATGTATTTTTACAAATTCATATTGATCACACTGAACTGTTTTACTCAGAAAAAAAACCTTCTGAATCGTTTCAGGTTTAAATTTTACTAAAGTACCTTTTTTGGTGTTCGAATGGTTTGAACACAGCTCCGAGTACTGAATGCACCAGTCTGCCCTTCAGTACTGTGCAGATTTTAGTAAGTATGGAAAGGAAGTCACATAAAAGTGTGAGGGGCAAGGCTCATGAGGAACAAAATGGGAAAAGAGTAGTGGGAAGGGGGATGGAAAAATATCCAAGCTCCTATGTGCCCCAAGGAGTGTTTGGGTTTAGAAAGGAGATGGCAGGGAGTGCTGCCTTCCTCCATGGAAATCTTGAGAAAATGTCTGGTCCACTCACTCCTCTGATAGTCACGGAGCTTGCTCCTGTCTGGTTTTCCCTGTGCATTCTTTCCCTTGCTTTACTAGGGCCCTGAGAAATAGAAAAGAAGATGTCATCTCCAGCTAATTCTATAAACACTGCTATCAGAAAAGACATTTTAAACCATCATAAAAAGGCCCATTGTGCAACTGGAGCCTTGGAACAAGAATGGCTTATAGCTCAACCATTGTTAAAGGTTAATGTTCCTATCATTGCATTCCTTTTTCTGGTTCCCATAACCAGGCTGTAATGATAGATAAATATACGAGCTATTTCTTTGTGTTGGCAAAATCACAATTCAGAAAGACATAGTTTCCTAGGTTATTTTTAAACTAATATGCTGGTTTATAGCTAGATGAATAAACCCATCTTTTTTTAAGAGAAAAGACTTTTAATGTTATGTTGCTTTTGCAGAATGTGAGCATTTTTGTCTATCAAAACAGAGTTAACAGCTTTATGAAGTCAGCTCGTGAACTGAAAAGGAAGTTAATTAAAACAATAACATTAATTTACCGTTGCCAAATGTTAACCAATCTTGTACTTTCCACAATTATTTTTACTGTTGTACAATAATTTGAATGTTTTTGTCATTGTTTTGTATTGTTATGTTCCTGTAAGTGCTGAATGCTGATTCCAGGGCTGAAATTCTATTTTCTGTTAGCTGACTGAGCAGCAGAGTCTGCACATCTCTCTTCTAAGCTCTCCCCGTTTTCCTACAAGGAGCAAAGCAACGTCTTCTTTATTTTAGTGAGTTGCTGTGCTCCTTGGTTAGTGCATTATGACTGCTTTTTATCAGTAAGGTACTCTGATAAAACGTTACAACTTCTAGGCCACTCTGCAGGTTGAGGTCTGAAAGTTTCCTTGTGACATGGYAGGGGTAGAGCATCTTCTTAGCCCAGGCTTTCTTTCAAAGCCAGGAGAGGGAAGATTCACTCTTCACMGTTTCATCAGATTTAGTGATTCTTCTGAATATCCACAGAATTCCACTTGCCCAGCACTGCTGGTCTGCTCAAACATCTGCCAAGTCCCAGGTGCTCCTGAACTGGCAGGTCCAAGTCTTGGAGCTTGTGCTCTGTTCAATCTGTGTTTTGCAGGCAATTTTGGGGTAGAGTCCTTTGCACAACACAGCTGTACTGTGCTCAGCACCTCTTCAAAAGGGTTGGATGCCATATTACTGCTCCTGGTTACAGGTTTTCTGGTTCAGGGACAAATTGAGAGGAAGAAGCAGGCCAGCTGCAGCTACCTCCTATTTTTGGAGTCCAATCTACTGGAACTGTTTCTGAACTAAAAGTAATSCCMAATAATTWTTTTTTTTTTCCAGGGAGAGAAAGCATTCTAGTAGCTCTACCCTGGCTTGTGGTGGTTTTGAAGGGAAGTAAGTAGTTTCCCATTTAACAATCTAAAGCAAAATACCTGTGAAAGGTAAGTCAGATGGGACATTTTGGTAGCATGGCTCTGGGGCAGTAATACATCCTAGTGAACAGAGCTTGGGCTCCAGATGGTGTCTGAGTGGATGGACCTGGTTCCCTGCAGAGATTTGATAATCAGGTTGTTCTTTGGAGTCTGCGTTAAATGTCCTTAAGACAGAAATGGAYGAGAAGCCCTGCTAAGGAAATTCTTATTGAAACATTCTTGGTTTTTTACCAAAAGAATAAATAAGGAAGGTCCTTCTGTCATTGCTTTCTATTTCCAGTGGTATAACTGCCAATATTGTTTAGGTAACTTGTTAGGCCATTTTTCTATGGAAAATTTAGGCTTCATTTMAAAAAATTCCAACAAATAAGCCAAAGCCCAAACAATAAACCCCTCCAAAAACCAACCAAAGAAAAAGGCAAACATATATTAATCTTTCAGCAAAGAACAAATGCTGCCAGTGCACCTTCATGAGTGGTGAACCGCCCTTTAACCCTTGAATTGTTTCCTGAAGCCGTCAACAGTAAAATTACAGACTTTAAGTTCCTGCTATATTGATTCTGAATGCTAAGAACTGACAATACACCATTTTAAACTTTGTTGTCGTTAAAGAAGCCTCYTGCATTTGTTCCTTGTGCAGATCTACTGCCGACAGTGCAGCGTGTGGGCTGTTTGCACAGAGGAGCACGTAGTGCTGTTCATAAGCTCCACATGAATACAACTTAGATTTGCCCCTGAAGTAACAACTCTGGTATGTTTTTTAGGTTGTACTTTAGGCTATACTTTTTCTCTATAGACTGCTTTTAATCCTCTGTGCAAGCCTTTTGTTGTGTCTATCAGACACATCAGAGAAAAGCAGCTGTGGTATTTGAGGAGGAGGTTATGAGACAGAGAGTGGYGGCAGAAGTTCGGACTAAATATGTTTTAGCAGATATTGTGATACACAAATGTTATTTCCAGGGGTTTTGCCTTTCTTTTAATGGTGCTTTAGAGATTTGAATTTCCCATTTTGTTCCCAGTTGTGAGGTTAACTGTATGAAAATTGAGCAAACCTTATCTGGTAGTATTATTTTATGTGCTGGTGAAGCAGATATCCATAAAAATGAGACGAATGTGTCACATCTTCACAGCATGGGGAATACAGGGTGGGGATACTCGCACTTTTAAAGTGCTTCAGGAACAAGTGCCTATATGGAAAAACTCTTAGTTCTGCTTTTCTTGACAGACACCACGTACTCAGCTCCTTGCAAAACCTGGAAACACAGCATCACACATCAGTGTCTGGTTTGCCTTCACTGTGATGATAAAATTAATATAGTTTCAGGTACTAATTTGGGTACACCCTCTTCAAAATCTAAGCAGCTAAGCAAATTGTAAGCAATGAAATAGGCCTATAGATTTTGGCCTCTGGTAAAAGGCTACAATAATACAGCTAATTACATGAATGTGTAGCCACAATATGGAAGTGTTTGTAAGAAAGCAAAAAAAAATCAATGAAATTAAAAAAAGAAGCAGTTTTATTCAAGATTCTTTAAAATGGGGAAAACTGTGAAGTAGTATGCTCTTTGTTTACAAAAATGCTGTGTTTATTTAAGTAGGGGGATATATATAGTGTGCAGAGTTTGGCTGATGACACATAACATGAAGAATTGGGAGGCAATGTTGTATTCAATAACCCTGCTCGCTCAAGACTCTTTCCTCCAGTTTTACCAAGCATGTTTTCAAAGCCTGCACAACTACCAGATTTTATGAAACTTCATGCAAAATGTCACCCATTACAATATGGGTGAAATGCAGTRCAGTATCGTCCTCCAATTTTTACAGAATATAATCCTAAATACAAAAATCAGCACGATTTTAGGATTTKCTCACTTTTATTCAACATAAAATTAACCTAACTCAAAAGCATACTTTTCATTACAAAGAGSAAAACTATAAAGCGATTTTTGCTAAATGGAAAGTTAGTGTGAGATTTGTTGGTTTCAGAGTTAGAGATCTTGTTTTGTTAAATCCAGTTTTGTTTGACTGTCGCTTTAGGTTTTTAAGCTCCTTTGTGACATTTCTGTACAGCAACTGAAACATTTTTCAAAGTGATAGATTTTTAACTTGGGCTGGTAATGAAGTTTAAAACTTTAAAACACGGAGATACAAGTTTTAACTTTTAAAAGTTTCACGAAAAGAAGAATAACAGCATAATGAATTGTAACAAAGGAGTGTATTTTTTTTACCTTAGATATTCTAATTAGATTTTTGTAAATCCCAAATTTGTCTCTAAAAACATGTTTTTCATGCAATTCATGCAACYAATTCCGCTCCTGAAAGTAAGAGTGCTTTAAATCAAAACAGTTCAATTTATCTTAAAAAAGTAAGCACTCAAAATCATGCAACAAAGGAAATTTTGACAGATGCTTTTAAATGACTGCATCTGATCAGATCTATCATTTGTAAGAGGACATGAGCAACTTCAGGTGGATTTTTTTAATACACTTGTCACGTTCCCATATAAAAGGGGAAAGATTTTCTACAGAAAGTAATTTTTATTTCATGGTATAAAACAGAAATTCAGCCCTGATCTTCCTTTAGCACTTAGATATTACTAAGTATTATATTTTTGAAATATGCTTATGTTACTTTTTGTTCCAAAGGAGCTACCCCTGCACTTAGAGCCAGATGTTGCAGTGCAGTTGTAAGAAATGTTGTTCTGCAAACTGAGCGATTGATTAGGCAACTTCACAAAAAAAAAACCATCCTTCCCTTCTCTCCCCTCCCTCTCTTCTTCCAACCCTTCACTTAAGCAACCTCCTGTGATGAAAAAATAGCGCTCAAAAATCGTGTGACACGTTCTGAGGAAGACTTCTGGCCTTAATTTCCTTTCTGTTTTTCCTTGCCTCCCTACGTAACCTTCAATGTCGTAGCTCAGAAGCTTTTTTTGGTAGGAGAACAGGGCTGTGTCAAGAGCAGAGACAGCTCGTGGGTGCTTTAGTGTGCCACAATATATCTGCAAACACACACCTTGGGCAGCAGGCAAAGAAGCACTGGGGGCTGCTGGAGGAAAGAGCAGGATGGACATGGCTGGTAAAAGATGCTTCTGTAGGGTATTGCCGTGCAGAGATTGGTCACATCATAAATATTTTTCCTTACAATTGATTTTTTTTGCACATGTAAAGTTGCTCTTGTAGCAACAGACAACACAAAGATGACTGGTGATGAACTTGTCTCTTACATATAMAACTGGTTAAAGTAACAAGAAATGGCTGCATTGAAAGTGGAGTCAGTGCCACTTTAGCAGTCTTTGGGTGTTCACATTTACAGTGCAGCCCTCTCAGCACCACCTTCGTCCCTGTGTGATGCCAAGGGATGTGAGCTCCCATCCAATGGCAGTGACTCATGAGCTCAGAGAGATGGAATTAATCGTGGCAGCATTTCTGATGCTGATACTGCTGTTTGCTCTTTACATAAAAGRAACAGGAAAGGAGAGAAAGGGGCAGCATTCTCCTTTCTGGTAGCTCCGTTATAAAGTGTTTGTAGCTTTCAAAATAAATGACTGTTTTTTTCCATTTTTTTTAAGGGGGGGAGAAAAAAAATCCTCCTGAGATGCAATCTTGAGCAAAGTACAAGAAGTTCCCAAAGGATGCTGAACATGAGCAAAAACATTTCCAGCATTCTTATAATAATGCTGTGTTTACTTTGTCAATTAATGATTCATTACCCAAAACTGCTTGTGCATTACAAATAGCTCTGCACTGTATTTATGGAGCTGCAAACTGTAAAAGGCAAAGATGGCTTCACTYTTCTTGCAGCCACTTGTTTATCTGAATACCAGAAAGCAGAGTTGTAGAGAGTGTAGGGTATCATATGTTTATTTGTTTAGTCTTGCAGTGCCTTTGCTCTTTGATGAGGAGCTCCTACACTCTCCATGGCAGAACAGGGCCTTCTCATGGGTCTGAGCAGAGACCTGGGCCACAAATTGCCTCTATCTCCCTTCCAAGCAGACCTGTCATCCCATTGCCTCCATGGGCAGAGGAGCAGTGTGACCCCACAAGTGCCTAGAAGCTCAAGGCACAAAGGCAATTGGTTTCCAAGAGCCATTAGAACTTGGTCATGCAATTGCTGCTGGACAGGAGAGAGGTCAGACCAAGTATTCAGCTGGTGTAAATCAGTCCAGCTTGTCACTGATTTTAATGGAATTGGTTGATTTATATCAGTTGGGAATCTGACCTATCTCAGACAGAGATGGAAAGCATAGAGCAGTTAAATTCAGTGGGAGTTGTGCTCCCCTGTCACGTGTGTAATAGAGCTGAGTTCCTGCAGCTGTGGGAGATGCATCTTGGATTTCCCCACTCTGGTGTTCTTAAAATTATGGCAGAGCTTTTCARTCACAGCACATTTTTATTTTATTTTATTGCCATTAGGCCATCTGAGCTTGGCTAAACATGTGGTTGTAAGTTTATTAGACTTCTAAAATTAATTTCACCCCGATGGCTTTCACCTCGATAAATTACATCATAAATGGACATAGGTGAAAGCTGGAATCTTCTAGCATTAGTCTAAAATAACAGGTTTAATGGTTTTTCTTTGCACATAATAGTTACAGAATTTGATCAAAAGCCMAATGTGGAAAAACTCTCTTGCCTTTAAAAGACACTGCCAAAAGATTCAAGTTGTTTATTTGCAGTCTTATCTTCAGGACACTTTGTTACACATTCAAACACAAGTCCACAGAGGGATTTGCTCAAAAGTCTTCAGGCATCCGACTCTTCCAAGAGAGTCCAAGGTGCACAGACTCCATGTCTGACATCCAAAGGAAGAGTCAGTACTGCAAGGACTGGAAAGCAGAGAGTGCTTTTCACATCAGCAAATAGCTTGTGTCTGGAAAGGAGGGGAAGTACACTTTGCTCAGCATCACTAGACTATACCACTCCCCACTTGGGATTCATGGAATTGAGCTCACTTGTGAAGAGCTTTGAATCCCCTGACAGAAACTATTACTGCTTTAAAAATAAACCTGCCATTTCCTGACTCTGCAAAATGTGCATATTTCTTGAATATTAGTCTATCAACACAGAGATATTAATCAATAGTATTAGATAGCATCTGCAAATCATCTTCCCCCCCAGCATTTTTTTTAATTCATATTGTTRTCAGTTTTTATGAGCATTATGTATCTTGTGAATCCCAGCTAACCAGAATGATATAAATCTTAGAGCTGTGAGAACCGAAAAGATACTTGCAAGCAATTATGCAATATCTGTATTAAAATAAAACAAACTGGGGCCAAAGTCTAGACATTTGCCTTTCAGTTATGTGATTCTTATCTCTGTCCTTCAGTTTCTCCATGGAGATGGTCAGTAAAGTCTCTCAACAGAAGAAAAACGATCAGCCACAGAGTTGGCCAAACTGTACAGTTTAAACTGGTATTGTATAATTTTTCATTATTGAGTTCACTAAAAATGTAAGGCCAAATAATGCCTTATTTTCATTGATTAGCCTTCTATATATTTCCACCAGTAGCTCTTCTTCATCCCAAAGAGTCTGGATCCARTACCTTCTAGAAAACAGCAAAATGAGGCGAGTTTCCAGCTGAGCAAAAGTTGGACTCAGATAYGGAAACTGAATGAGGACTCCACTCTGCAGGTCGGGATCCAAGAGAAATTTCAGGGTTTCACAGGCAAGTCCACGCTCTCTGTTTGGTGCCACACCATCTTTTGGCCGGGAATGCTCTTTCCAGGATCTTCAGACTTACAGATGTTTCACCACTGTGCAGTTTCAGGCCATAGCATTACAGATTCCTTCCTGGAAAGGACATAGGGGGAGTTGRATGGAACAAAGGCCACACAAACTTGAGATCTTCTTTTGAAGGGCTTTGTCTGTGTATCTTTACAAACTGGTGCTGGTAGACTTTAATTTCTTCTGCAGAATTCGACTCAGTGACTTGAATTAAGGACTTTGCATGAATTAACAGACAATGTAAGTAAAGAATACCTACAAGTACAGAAAACTGCTCAAAAGATAATCTTACGTAGAACTAAAATTATGCTGTGGCTTCAGATTATATTCAATTTCCAGTTATATTAGACGTACAGAAGCCACTGTGTGTTGTCATATAAGTGAGGTTAGGAGAATTTGGATTCCTGATTAATTATTATTATCCTAATTGGATTGYGGCTATTAAGTGATTCACCGTGAAGTGTTTTGGATTCTGTAGAGGAGCTTCTGTCCTCAGTGCATTTAGTGAAAGAAGAGCAAAAATACTCGATCTTTTTGGAGAAAACAAGGTCAAGAAAAAGAAAGCAGCCTGGTGAGGTTGGTACTGACCATAAGTCTGATGGAATCCGACTGTCAAGTTTTCCTAAATGCTTCTCTGTGTTTCCATGGTGTTTTGATTTATGAAGAAAACTTGTGGAAGCTTCGTTTTATGGCAATGGAAACTAGACAACCTCAGAATACAGCTTTTGTTTCTTTAATGTCTGGCAGTTAGACAGAACTGAGAAGTCCTCTGCTTATCTCTTTATTTCCAAACTCCTGCTGCCTTATGATGTGTTAGATTGCCAGCCCAGATGCTTTCATAAACCTGGACTAGTGCCTTCATCTAGCCTATCTAAGTAACTTTGTATTACATTCATTGTTGTCATAGAACAGCCACATATTTTGATTTTTTTTTTTCTTTCAACTTGAAAGCATATTTATAAAGTGTGTTATTTTTATTCAGTGGTTCCTCCATTTAAAAACTTTGGATAAGCATTAATGTGTAGGCACTACTGATGATTCTTTTCTACCAAGTATTTCCATTTTTATTACTGGAGCTAGTTTGTTTAAAGTTACAGCAGTTTGACCTACCTGAGCTGCAGACAATTCTCTCGATCTTTTCATTTTTTGAGTGGAAATTGTAAAATAATTCTTAAGAACAAATATTTTCATATATAATAAGGAAGAGGATGATGTGATAAGAGAATGGCAGGAGAATTGCTCACAACACCTAACAAAGTTAGGTCAGATGATATTCATTATTAGGTGGTCAGTAAAATTACATGATATTTTGTGGCCAAAAGGAAATGCTTAAGATATGGTAGATATATTGCCTGTTAATRTGTAAAATGAGAAAATGTGAGTCACACGGGTTCTTATGAATTGGCAGCTTCAACAAGAACACTGTCTCCACAATTTTTTTGCTGTTTTGAGAACAGAAGAGATTTGAGTGTGCTCAAGCATAACCACTACATGTTTTTACAACCAAGTTCGTGATTCCCAGCTCAGTTTGTCCCCTGCTTTATCAATTCCCTCCCACCATGCCTCCTTGTTGCAAACMGAGAGCCGAGACCTATGAGTAAATCCCCTGCTGTCACCTCAGACATATTGTTTTGAGGTTGTTTTCTAGCTTATTTCCATGTAGAACTCTCACAGTCATGTTTCTCTCTCCAGCCTCTGATGTTATTTCTTTTCTGAGCATTTTTCCTTGAACTGCTTGAGACTGTTGACGGAAAACCACTTACTGAAGGCTCTACCAACACCACTCATAAGAATGCCAGAATAAAAAAGACACAGGATAGTGTTAATTTCAATTGAAATATTTGAATCAGTAACAATATTCGTTGTCTTCTAGAGCCACACCATTTCATCCTAAATTGCTTCCTTGTCATTGAGTGAAATAGCAATAGAAGTTATTTCTTCTTGGGTGAATCTTTTCTTGCAATTAATTTAGGGGGGAATAGAGGTCGTTATTGTCTCTTGGAATGTTTCTCCCGCCATTAGACCTCCTTCTTCCAAATTACTCATCTATAATCACAATTAGTCTCCCACAGGGGTTTTCTTTTGAATGTCTTTTTAAAGAAAGCGGTTTAYGAGGTTGCCCTGCTAAAGACATGAAAATGTGCTTTATTGCAAGACTGAGATTCAGCCTCTCTCATAACATGAGCTGAAGTGCTGGAGCCAGGGACAATCTTTCAGGGATTTTTACTCAGGGAAGTTTGCATGGGAGCTGTGTTCTGTCTAGTGTTCATGTAGGTGAATACAAGCAGAAAAAGAGAGCAGCAGCCCAGGCATTCTAAGCACCTTCTCACTCAGTTTCAAGAGAGACAATATTTTAAGTTTTGAACTACCRGAATTTAATAGCCCTCACGTCTAAGACTGGCACTTGATATTTTGCATCCACTGATACTGGTAGATGAGGGATTYGGCACACAAAGACTTAAATACCCTTCTCTTTGAGGTTCACAGTGTTGGTGCTGTGCTTGAATACAAATTTGGTTTTAAATTCCATACCTGCTCTCCAGAATTCAGCCTGTGAGCATCTGGGCCTTTGGGTTCAGACTTTTTGCTAGTGGATGCATTCTCTCCCTTTATAAACCTTGTAGAGAACTTYCATTAAACAACCTCAGCTGTTCCTGCACTCCAACACTTTCCATGTCTCAATCCTGAATGAAAAAAAATTAAAAAATGAAGTAGCATATTTCAAACCTACTAGAAAATAACTTTTGACATATGATAGTTAGAGCTTAAACTAGTTCCTATCTTATCCCTGTGTGTATTTATAATCCCTCTTGAATTCCAGCACATTTTGTTTTGACATTTTTCTYGAGTTACCAAGACTAATATGAGCAGCTTCAATCTACTCCAAAACTGTGATACAAAATAAAATACACCAAAGATTTAAATTATATAAACAGCTATGTAGTGAATACATAACCATGTCATGGCAGGACAGCTCAGGGACTCAGTTTCGAAATGAAATTGTCTTCATCTTCACCACCTGTTATAATTCATTTAGAGAAATTAGTTATGGTTCTAGACCATGAAGCATAAAGTACTGCGTGTACAAGGCATCCTTAAATACTTTATTTTGATACTTAGACTGCTGCTGCTTAGAACCATCTTTGTAAAAGAGTTATKGATAAACTGGAGCAGTTTCAACAGTGCCCTCAGCTGTTGGATGGCACTGGATATTGGACCAGATGACTTCCATAGGTCTCTTGGCATTAAATTATTCTATGGCAAATTGATCCTCTCAGCTTTATGTTGCTGATATTTTCATCATGAGTGTCAGTGTTCCTAAATTAAGGTACTTTAAGTGTATGGAGAAAAAAAAATCACAGGTTTTACTGTGCAGGAATTACTGTGAGAAAAAGGATTCAAGCATGTGGTTGCAAATGGTTGTAGTTTTCACCAAAACAGGAACCAGCAWCAGAATAAGCTTTACTGTTATCTATATCCTTTATCTTGTGCTTCAGTCACAGAGGTTTGTATACATAAAAATTAAAGGGATACTCTGKGATGGAAGAATCATTTGTTTATTAAGTCTCTGGTTGATTGAGTCTCCAAATAAAAGAATTTCTAAAATGTAGTTCTAATTTTGTAAGTTATGCACTTGTCTTTTTGTATTTTATTATTGAATTGAGATGTTTAGATTGGTCCTTTTTTAGTCCTCTCGCAATTAGGCCTGGTTGTTGCTTTCTTTTTTTCCTAGTTTGCTATTTGTTTAAAGAACTTTGGAACTACTGCARTTTTTATTTGGTTGAATTTCACATGAATTTACTTATCTCTATCTTGTACTGTTAGTGCTGTACATACTGTGAGAAATTGCTGTCAGAACAAAGTTAGTTTAGGAGGCCAATGCTTCTGTCAATATTAWTTTTTTTTCCTTTCTACAGAAATGAAGGATAAAATGTCATTTTAYCTGCAAAATCATTTCCCTTTAGGACAGATTGCAAAAGGAAAGGCTCTTCCAAAGAACTTATAATGGTTGTTTCTTATTTCTGTTACAGTTGTCTGCGGCCCCAGTCAAAATCATGGCCRTGTTATTCTAGGCATTAGTTTAATACATAGAAGCAGTTCTTGCTCAGCAAACTTATATTTAGGAGGCAAAGCAAATAGACAGAAGAGAAGAAAATATTTTATCCAGACTTTTACAGACAGCTTGAATTTTATCTTCRCTGCAAAAAGGCAGCACAAAAAATGTTCCTGAAACGAGACTGCTACCTGGAATTAAAATTCTAGTGAATCAGTAGAGCAAAAGTCAGAGTTATCTCAATGTAGCTGCAATGGTGGAGATGAGATCAGCAAGCATAAAATGTGCTGCCTAGAATTCTACCCTGCCCAAAATTACTTGACGTAAATACATCATCCTCCTAATCCTCCCTGCCATCCACTGTTGTTAATACTTTAGCAAAAGGATTTAGTGCTGCTCATGAGGCTTTTTGTAGTCAGTAAGAATGAACTTCTGTCTATTCAATCCTGATTCAATGAGAGGCAAACTAAACATAAATCATCATTCTGAAAAGTCAGATGTATCTTTGTTAAGGTCCTCTTTATTCTGTGAAAAGATGCTGCCTGGTTTTGGTCTGTGACTTTATGAAAATGACCATACAAAGGACGTTTGTTTGAAAAATGCAATTAAGAAGATCAATTAATTTCTTATTTGCTTTCCCTCTCCAATTGATTTCAACCACATCTCCATGTGAGATATGCTTAGTTAATTGCCATCTCCAAAGTTAAATATTGATTCTGACACTGGCTGTCCAGATAAGGGAGGCTACCTCCCACCGCAAACACTTGTTCCAAACTAACTTTCTCTTACACCCAAACCAAACCAAATTCATTGTTCACATTCCAATTGTATTATAGCTCCTTGTAATTTATTRTAGTTCTATTCCACACTTTTTTGGTTCCAATGGGGTGCTCTTCAATGCTCTTGCTGACCCACTTCCAATRGTGCATTAAGTTATGTGATTAACATCTGTCACATGTTTGTACTCTCATCTTCTCCGCAGGGATGTAAGTGTGTGCAGTGAAGTGTCCTGATAATTTGTCATTTTAAATATGAATGTTGCTCTGTATTTATTAATGAAGGCAAGGTCAGGGAAATTGGCCTTAGATTTGGACCAAAAAAATGAGTGGGTTTGTGATCAATTTTCTCCTCAACCCTGGTGACAAATAATTATGCTGTGGGTAAAATTAACATTGAGACTTCATTTTATAGGAGTAATATGATGTCACATGTTCTTTTTACAGCTTCTGTCAGTGTTTTGTTTTACTACATTTGTTCTTACAGCAAGGCATGTCTGGTTACTAGTGAATTATCYGGGTCCAAAATGCTTTTTGGATCATAGATTATCTTTTACCTCCAGTAGTCACAACAAATTTATCATATGCACATATAGGTATGGTACTATATAACAGTATTTTAACCTTAGAAATATTAGTACTGYCAGTAAAAAATAATCCTTCATCAARAAGTGATGGGCACAGCTTTACAGCAGTTTAATTTTTATCTTGTTTTTTCTCATTTGTGGTTTCTGAAGCGATTCCTCATGGAACTTGCCTTTGCTTTCCTCGTTCATTTTTTGTCCAGTTTATTTCTGGTCATCTTGGCCTATGTAAAAGCTAGAAGCTGTGAGCCATTAGSTTTTTAAAATGTGAAAACTTGTTTTTTGTATTTATTGGGCTGTTTCAGACTGAAGTGTTGGAAACAGCTGGGAGGCTAATCAGTAACTTTCTGAGAAATACTAATTAATGAAATATTTAGTGGTCTGGATTGCTTTTAGCACAAGAGGCTCATTCCTTGTCAGGTTTCTATATCCACGGGATGTTTGCTTTGTTATCGTAAGAGCGCTTTCTAAATGGAAAAAGGAAAGTTTGAAAAAGAATGCATGATAACAGAAAACGAGAAGATTAYAAATATGAACTTTGGCTCTCCTAAACAGAATGGCTAAACTTAATTAACCTCACTGGGGCCAGGATTTTGTCCTGAAGGTTTCTGATAATGTTTTTCAAGCTATTGAATGCAAGTGTGAAAAAATACTATTGTCAATGGTATACAAAAGTAGAGGATTCCAAGTACTACAGTGTATTTTATGAAATTCAAAAAGATTTCTCTATGTCACTGAGAGTCACTGTCACCAGACTTCCCACATGGGAGTGATTTCCTCTGTCACACTCAACTCTTTGAAGCAATGACAATTGCAAATTTGGCATATCAGGTTTCAGTACTGCCTCCCTTTCAGTACTTGCATCCCTTCTCCCTCCCTCTTTGTTGCCTGGGCTAGTATAATTCTCCATCTTGTTCTGGTTTTGCCCAGGATAACTTACAAATTACAAAAATATCCATTAGCTTTGATTAGGGCTATCTGGGTTTTCAAAGCTTAACAAGCCAATTGAATATTTCCTATTTCACGTTATATTTTTCACTTAAAATAAGACCTCTAACCCAATGTTGTTATAGCAAGAATAGCTAAGATTACAACAGGCGAAGACCTGGATACAGGAGAGACTATTTGATCCACAAAATCAATTTCCTCTTTTACCAAGGTAGGATGAGAAGCTGTCATTTGTTAAGCTGCCCTAAGACACCTCTGAGTGATCATATCCTCAGGCAGAGAGACCCAAGATTAAACCATTCTGTCAGAAGTAAAACAAGACAGAAGATGGCCTTAAAATTGGAGAAGAATTTTCAAAACTGAGGAGAAAATTCAGTTCCCGATGCCAAAACTTCAAGGGCATACTTGAATTAACCTTTCTCTCCCGTGTCAGGGACTCAGGAGTGCAGAATGAAAGGTCAGTTTTGTGCCATAGGATCTCTTCAGTCTGCCCCTGGCTTTGGCTCTCTCTCCTGGATCCTCTTAGGCTCTGATGACAGAAGAAATCTTTTACTTGTAAGAACTTAGTACCACAAATAGCTGGGCTACCCAAAAATCCCAGGCCTCTGTGTYAGGTAGTTAATCAAGAATCCAACAGGAACTTTGTGCCTACACCTAACACTGAGCGTGAATTACTCAAGTTGCCATTGCTTCCTGTCGAATGTTATTATAGGGGTAATTTCTCATGGAGTTAATTATGTCTGATGTCAAATTAGAATTTGCCAGTGTTGATTATAATTGGTTGTGTTTTGCTGCACACAGAAATTCCTAATGCTGCGTTGTTTAAATCATAGTTCTGGATTAGCAGCTAAGAAGGATTCTTTGGAGTGAAGAACTGACAACTGTAATTGTGCAATGAAATAATTGAAGCGTGCCAAGCAATTAAGGAATTCTATTTATAGCCAGAACATATTTCTGACTCGTCTTTCCGTGCTCCTTGTTTGTTACCTTACGTGCAAGGGAAAGAAATAGCACAGTTATGATCCCATRGCTTAACCAGAAACAACAAATGTGTTGTGTAAAGGTACAATCAGTGGGCAGCACTGAGGTTTGAATATGTCAGAAGGTGGGTTTGGTGGCCAGGTCAGGGCCAGGGACATATTCTGACTTGTGTGAGTCAAAGAACTTGGCAAATTTCTTGATGAAATTTCTCGTCCGAGACAGAGTGCCGTCCTTTTGCTCATCTCCTCCTCCAGGGACAGGGCTCCTCTTGAGCAATGTGGGTCAGCTGCTCCTTTGTGAAAGTTTCCTCACTCATCTCAGTCTCAGGGAAGTGACACACTGTTCCTTACGGATTTTGGCAACAGCTGAACCTCACTGGAAGAGGGGCCTCCACATTGTTTGCACAGGGGCCAGGCCCAAAACCATGAATCTGGTTTATGATTCAGGGACTGGAATCTGAATAATTTGGAGGAATTTGTACATGGAGTTCTGGTTTTGGCCTATCGTAACTACTTTCTTGAGTTTATTTCTTATATGTTGATGAGGTCTTTGAGCAGTATAAATGACAATGAATCAAAAAATATATGTCCCAGCCTGGGGCAAAGAACACGGGGTTGTTTTGTGTTGTGACTGCTATCCACCCCTTGGCCTGTTTCACGATCCTAAGAAGACAGGGTCAATTTGTCATGGGAAGGGAGGTGATTATCATTAATACAGAGAGGGAGATTGTAAGAGACTGTAATGAAAGAGCTAAGGTCATAGTCCATGGCAAACAGGTGAAATAAAAATTTCAGTGAAGATGGTAACTCTTTAGCAGTTGGGAATCAGTTTTTGGGAATTGCACTTTAGTCTGTCATGTCACCTTTGTGGCAGAGTAAGATGCACAGCAGCAAAAAGCACTGTGATACCTCCCAGATTCCATTTCTTTGGATATTTTAATCTTGTTTATAATCTATACCAAGGGTCTTCTCTCAGAYTGCTCTTCCTATGAGAGATAACATAATTTCTTTGCTGTGTCATTTTTATGTCTTGGTGTTTTCTTTTAGAAGTTAAATATTACTTCTGTTATTGTACAAGCAAATTCCTGTGCATTTTATTTCATAGTGCAATTAAAGTTCTTTTGATTTGAAAGACTTTTTAAGGACTGAGATGCTAGTAAGACTGCAAAATTAGTCATTGTTAATTCAATTTTATTTTAGCAATAGTTTTAAAATATTTATATGCCTTTCTAAGTTCTTAAGTTACACATTTAGAACAGCAAACATTATAGTCAATCGACAGCAGTCTAGATAAGATCTGAGAAAATTTGCTATTTCTGACATGACATGAAAACATTCCTTTTTAATCCTCTAAAATTCAGGAAAACAATAAACAAAAGCTCTAAGGTATTTCTGTTTGCCTAGACATAAACCCAAGTATTTCTTTTTCTACACTAAAAAGTTCCACTGTTGCAATTACATCAGCATTAAGAGACTAATCAAAGACATGGCCCTACTGATGACTTCTGTCCAAACAGTCTTACTGCTGGAGATGGTGGGAAGCAATCTAGCAAGTCTTTTCCTCACTGATGTCTCCCATTTAGACAAACCTTCGTGAGGAAGGCTGATTTCTGGGTTTAGATCTTCTTCTACCAAGCCACTTTGTTTAGTAGGTTGTGTAGCCCTTAATGTGCCACCAGCTCCTTCATCAACTGGCTTTCTGGGCTTCCTGGGTGAGTAGCCACAAAGTCAAGGTCGATAAGGTTTGATCCAGAGTAGCCTTTTGCTCTTTTGCAAATATTTTCTAATTGTTTCTAATAACAATTAGTTATTCGTGTTGGCTTTCACTCCAGAGATTTAGATGTGAAACAAAAGTGCTGCTGTTCCTGTGAGAAGCCCAGCTAGTTTGAAGCCTCAATAAAGAGGAGCCAAAGGCTTGGAGAGCCTTCAGTACACACAGGAGGGTACCYTGGCCTGTGTGCCAGTGGGACTGGCTGGGGAGGCAGCCCTGTGCCCCCAGGATGCTGCACCTTGCTCTGTGGACAGAGCAGACCTGAACCAGGTCCTTCCCCTCTCTCTTTCCTTGGTAGCAGCAGTTGTGGCATCTCAGGAGGGCTCTTGATCACATTGTTGGTGATAAGACAGTCAGGCTCCTTTGCTCCTGGAGGCAYATGCTCAACTCCCAGTTTCCAGGGCATGGGAAGTGTGTGAATGAGCTCTAGACAGAAGTCGTCATCTTCAGCGCAGCTGTAAGATTTCTGGAAAATAAAGCCTTGATGGGGGATCTGAATGACAGTTCATGTAGAACTTGATAAAGTATTGATGAGGACTGAGGAGTGTGCCTTAAGTCAGCCAGTGTTGTGGGAATCTTAATCGTGAGGACACTCATGTTATCTTGGAGCTAACAAAGAGGCAATTCCAGACAAAAAACAGCCATAAAGCAAATATTTTTACCATTATACTGTCACTGTGGGCCTGCCTGTGCTTAAGAACAAAATCATAATCTTGCTGAAGGCTCCTTTAGTGCCTGCACCATTTTTCATTGTCCAGATTTTTCGATTTCACAAATGAAAATTAGGGAGCGTCATTCCCTTTTTTGCTGAGATGGGCTTTGTTGCTAAGCATTTTAACCGAAGTGCTTTGAAGCTAAAATCAAGACAAAGCATTTCAGTGTCATCTCTTTGCTAAATCAATTCTCTGATGTTTATGTTTGCAGAGGAAAGGGCCTAACCACTGAATCAGCCTGAATATGTATTGAGATGACACACACTGAATGCYGCCTTCGGAAACTCAAAGTATGATCCTCATCTGCCAACATACCAGAACATCAGGAGCTGAATATCACAGTGTAGGACACGAGAAACAAGGATTATGTAGATTTAAAAATGCTGAGTTCATCTAGATAGAAAAACTCCAAGCAGCTGTGCAGGTTGGAGGCTGATAGAGCTTTGCCAAAAAAAAACTTGGCAAAAAAACCCTGTGGGTGCTGGTGGGCAAAAAACTGGACAGGAATCAGCAGTGTAATCTTGCAAAAAGAGTCAAACACATACTGGGTTGTGTTGGTGAGAGTGGAAGCAGGTTGAGGGAAGGGAGCCTTCCCCTCTATTGCTTTAGCCACAACAGCAAAAACTCCGTTTTAGAAAAGTCAGCAATCATTAAAATGCCTTGCTGCCTGTTAGCAAGGAAGATCCTAAGAGAGGGATTTGCCAGCATACAGAGACATTCCAAAATATTGAGCAACTGCTGTCCAACTCCACATTCATCCATCACAATGAACAGAGGCTGTTGCTGATTATGGGCTCTGCATCTTTTTGTGGTTTTGGAGCCGTTCTCAGCYTCTCATTAAGAGATGGAATCGAAGCACCTTTTTCTTTCTATTGAGGAATGCTGACACCCACTGAACAAAATATGAATTGATTAAGGGCTTGCCACTTCTAAGGAATTGCTTCAAAGTCAAGCCAACMGCTTCAGTCATGTTGCTGTTCATGCAGTGACAGAGATGCTCGTAAGCAATAATGGAGTGTTACACTAAGTGCTTATGATTGCACAATTTTTGTGAGCCAGAAAAAGAGATTGCAAATGCCAGTGTGTGGAGATGACTGCCATTGCATATTCCAKATTGTGCTCCTCCACCTGCAGCTGAATTCTCAGTGCTGGAATTCCTCCCGTGCCTTTTCAAGCCAACCATGTCATGGAAATGGCTGCCAACGATTTATCCAGAGCTTGGCATGAGTTCTTGGCTGGATGGGGAGGAAGAGTTTGGCCAACAGAATAAATGAATAGAGTTGAAATAATTTTTATCCCAATAATCTGATCTGTCTGCTTATGAAGAAAACCTTTTATTTTGCTGTTCTTACAGGAAACCAACATTTATTTTTGTTTTAGCTATATTATCTGTAGCAAATTCTGATAAAGTGCACCTACAAACATTGCCCAGAAGTTGCATGTGGTGCTCTGGAATCAGTGCTGTGATGGTCACAGTTGAATGTGTCAGCCTCCAACAAGCACAGTGTTTCCTTGGGAAATGGTCACAAATCAAATTTTCTGGCCTCTCCTTTTGAAAGTATTTCTGAGTGTTGCAAATTGGCTTGAACTGATCTTTATTGTCACCRTGAACATTCATTTCAGCAGCCTCAGCTGTTTCACAGCTACTTGCGTGTCTGGATCTGCTGTATTTCACACCAGAACTGCCGTCAATTCCGGTAAGTTAAAGGGCTTTCCCCAAAGTAGCCTGGTTTGAACACCATGCCTTTTCCAGGGAAGCAGTTGGATCAAATGGCTCAGTCAGAGATGTTTAAAAAGGATTACAATAGGCTTACTCCTCATTAGTCAGCATAGTTACTCTTGTCCAACTACTGGAGTGAGCCCAGATGAGCTAAACTTGGGACAGGTCAGGCCAGACAACAGCTCTGTCAACCCTTTCCGCCTGAARGTTGTGATACAGGCAAAAATAAGCTGTGGATCACCTCTGTTATTTTAGTTCCTTTGTATTTGCAGAGTAAACCAAATTAGAATTACAAGAATCTCTGAAACTGGACCAAATTAAGTTTCTTTGGCACTTACTGATACAACCTTGTTCAAGCTTACAGGAGTCTTTACCAGAAGGAACACTTTTAAACTGTCAAGCATTACGTAGAGGGATCATGGCAGAAGTGAGAGTGCACACAGACAGGTGACCATGTTATCTCTTGGTATCCACAAAGGGAGATCACAGGACAAGAGATCAATTGTGATGCTCTCCTGATACATGCTGGAGTGTTTTATCTTGATGCAAAAACGGATAATGAGAGAATGAATGTTATTCTTCCCTGTCTCCACTGCTACAGCAGCAGCCTGAGGTACAGGAGGGCCTCATTCATGGGGATTTTTGGAGCTGTGTAGGTGAGACCCCAAAGGTCACATTCACTTGCTGTTGGCTGCCTCAGTTTGTGTCAGGTTGCTCAAGTGCAATAGGGAAAGAGAGAGAACATATAACAAGAAGAGTAATGATGTGAAAACATTGCCTTAATTAAGTTATTGCATAATTCATCATTTAATGCCTTCAGCAAGTTTTGCAGGCGATGGGATCAGCAGAACCCTTAGGTTCAGGCTCCTACTAGGGCTGGAAGGAAGAAGAAAGTAGCCCAGACCCCACAAGTGTTGCAGTTCACTCTAAGAAGATGATTTTGGTGGTTCTGAGAAAAGCCTGTCAATTGTCACTGGCCCTGTACAGGCTTCTGAGGCTTCCCAAGTGTTAACCTCAGTTCCTAGCCTGAACTAACCTTCTTCTCCCTCTGCACTTAGTTTGCTAAATTAGTTTGGACATAGAATATTTGGAGTACAAACAGTCTATAAAATGTTAGTGAATAATGGTCTCTTTTCCCTGGCATAAGATTAACAAACCCAGGCAAAACAGCCAAATGTTGTGCAGCTGTATCTAAACCGAATAACATGAGCTCTTACAACAACCTTCATTGCAGAAATGAAATGAAATTTCCCTTAGAGTTTATTGATGTTTCCCGTTATGACACAGTGCACATGGTTCAATTAATTCAATAAACTTGTATATAAAACCAAAATGAACCTCTGATTCTGCCATTAACTGCCAACAATTAATATTACCTCTGTAGCAGGAAAGTCCCCTCCGTTTCATTCTTGATAACTCAACCCCAGTAATCAGTGATTTATCTTTATTGCCTCCGTGCCTCTTGATCAAAAACAGAGAATGCAACAACTTAAAATTATTTCTAATTTAATTATATGCTATTAAAAAAGGATATTTCGTATTAGTGATTTCTTATGATAGGGAAAAAAATCACTCTGTAGCCTTTCAGGAAATGCAGTATATGGATAACAAATCTCTTAATCATATTTTTCTTTTCACAAAACTTCTTCTATGAAGTGTTTTGAGATTTAATATGTGAYCTTCTCATCTGAAAGTCGTATGGCACAGTGAACATCTGGTTTATGTATTCTTACTGCAAAGTGCCTGTGAGTCCTCAGAAAATGTTAGAAGATCCCTATTGCCTTTGCAAACATGGGGCCAAGTTATTAAGGTTTTTGCTTCTAATTATAAATTAGTGGTTTTTCTTCTTAAAAGACCGTAGGATTTGGACCATATGAAAGCAGTAAAAAAAAAATAAAGTCAGAAATTTCACCAAAAGAAAACCCCCCTGAACTCTTCTTTTCTTTACAGGTGAAAGTGAAATTAGAGTTACAATCAGCTTTTTACCCTTTCTCATTTTGATATGTGTCAGGTAAGGTTYCTTATAATGAAAAATATTTCTATATAAACCTTTTTTGGTCTACAGTAAAAACTGTCTGCTATAACTGTCTTGCTAATAGTCTATAATACAATATTATTTCTCCTTGTTTGTTTTCCAGTAAATGCTTGGATTAGCTTCTAAAAAAAAGGACACAAAAAATTATAAAACAAACAAAACCTAAAAATGACACCCCAAACCAGGTAAGTCCATTCTAAGAATGCATGCACATTTTTCCACTGACTCACTGGAGGTGACAAGAAGAGTGGGAGTTCAGAAATATCCCTCTSTGTGCCAAAGCTGCCATCTGTCTGATGAATGACACCAGGGTGGCCATAGATCTTCTCTGAGGCTCCAGAGTGCTGCCCTGGGCTCCTGGTGATCATTCAGGCCTGCTGATCATTCCAAGCTGGCTGGAGCATGCTGRACATCCATTCTGTTCCTCTCCTCCTTCCCCAAGAGTGAAGGTGTTGAGAAGTTGCTGGTATTCATCTGGGTTTTGTCATAATATGGCCCAAGATATTAAATGGGTTTTTTGAAGCACTTGCAGAACCAATTATTTATATACAGCTGGCGAAGAGATAAAGATGAGTTGCAGATTGATAAGATAAATTGAATTATTTTCAAGGTATATTCCAGTACTATAATGCTGGAAAATAGCCCTAAGCAGCAAGCCCTGGGAGCTGCAGTTTCCTTCTAGTCAGCCCATTGCTGCCAGCTCCAAACCAAAATCTACAGGAGGTGTGTGAGGAAACCACCATGTCACACTCTCCAGTTTAGCGAGAAGAATCAGAGGGGCTGGGGAAAAATCCTGTGCTGACTTTACCTCACCAGCCCTGCTCCTCACAGTTCAGATGGTCCTATTTTATATTATAAAAAAGGTAAAAGCAGAGAGGCATCTTAATGACTCTTTGAACTGGTATAAATTGTCTCATCTATCTGTTTTAATCATCTCATCTCAAGATTACCTAACTTGTTCTTTAAAGACCTCTGAAGGTGGGAATCCCCACATATGTTGCTTCACGATTTTTCCCAATTTTTTTTTTTCACTTAAGTCATTCAAACCTATAAATCAGAGCCATGAAAGAAACTAATCCTGAKGTTTTAGGGTTTTTTTCCTATTAAGTGGAGCGACCCCATTCTCCAGCTTTCTCCCATATGAAATAGTTTCTTCATTTATGTTTTTATTTGGTGTTCTCTCCACAGCCTCTTTGCTTGGCCTGCTTCTTTCTTGAGGTCTGGTGCTCAGCACTGGACTACAGCTGCTGGACCTAACTGACCTGGGAAGACAGATTGTCATTGTGCTTTTGCTCTGATTGCACATCTTGTCACACAGCATTCCTTTTCCAAAGCAGTGCTGCCCTGATGACAAGCAGCTGGAACAGCCACGGCAGCCTTTGTGCCTTCTCTGCAGAACCCAGCCAGTGTTTCCTCCCCTCTGTTCATTTTTTCAGCCTAAGAGTCATGTAGGATATGAAACTTCTGTGAAATATTGGGTGTGAAACTGTGAAAATCTGTGAAGTATTGTCCTGTTTTCTCAGACCTTCAGTTCTCCACTCTGTCATTCTGGAAGAGGACACCTCCTCCAGCATAGTGGCAGAAGTTCTCAAGATAACCTGTTCTGGAAGTAATTTTTACTCCATCATTCTATATCTTCTTATGGTGAGGGTGATGATGATGATGACGTTCCTTTGAAACGATTTTTTGGAATTCACTCCTTATTTACTTTTTAATACTGTGGCTGAAGATATCCCTGTACATCCCAGAAGTCAGGTAGGTGTTCAGCTGAGCCTTTTGGGAGCTGATAATTCAAAGCATAACATCTTGACAAGAGGCCTCCTCTGGAAGGTATTAGCATGCGTCCTGTTCTGGGGGATGGAGAGAGAACTCTTAATTAAGAGACACCCTCMTGTCATTATTTGTGTGAGATGCTGTCTGAATTACTGCCATCTGCACAGAGTGGAGCTCTCAGCGCYAATTCTGAGAACTGAGCTCATGAGAGGCTCCACTGACACCGTGGCTACCTCAGGTTAGGTGCCTAAAAGTAGATGTAGCAGTTCTTCCTCTGTGTCCCAACTGTCCTGTGGGTGTTCCTTGTTTTATCAGGATTCAGCTGCTTTGGAGATAAGGGTCTCCAGTTTAAGCTCCATGACTGAWCTCTCATTGCAGCCAGGGAACTCTCCAGAGGATCATTGCTCCTTTCTCAGCCACTGATCTCACTTCTGAACAAATTCTTCCCTGGACTAGCTTATTCTATTTTCTCGGACATTGAAGGGGCCTAGATGACGTAGATTGAAGCTGTTAACTTTAGATAGGATTAAGATAGGCTTATATTTTAGTATATTCATATGTAAAGTTAGATAATTATACTTCATGAGGATATTTAAAGCCTAAATGGTGGTTCTRAATGGACTCAGACTTGTCCTGCTTTTGGAAATTGTCTGTGAAATGGCAGTGAACAGAAGAGGCTCCCAGTAAAATAAACAACTCACGCCTTCTACTAYGCAAAAATTTCTGTCCAATATGATATGGCTCTCCAGGCTGGGACAGGTTTTGAAAAACTATRTTAGGTGACATTTGTTTTCTTTTCCCTTTGTGGGATTCTTCAGCCCACTAAAACCAGGTTACTTGAGTGCAGTTGAGCTTTATGAAGCTTGGTTTGTTTGCACGAGTTGAATTCTGTCCCGCATTGTGTATTGTCAAAAGTTTCTTTCATCGCAAATGTAGTTTCAAAAAAATCCAATCCAATACATTTTTTTTTTTKCAGGGAAAATAGTAAATTCAAGCAGGAGTGATTTATGGATGGTCAGGAGAAGGAGAAGAAAATGGGTCATGTAAAAAGGAGAAGTAATGAGACTAGAATCATTCCTGCTATTATGGGTTCAGCATAAAAATTTGTGCCAGCTTTGTGGTGATGATACCGAATTGAAAGAACGGTTGTTTATTGAAAATCTGTGAACAAAGAGAGGTTTGGCTGTCGTTTTACATGGAAAAATGTTGCAACATTCAAAAAGAGCTATATAAGTTCATAAACAAATGATTGTCTAAGAATTGTCACAACTCCATCTGATAAGAGTTTCATTTTTTGTATTTATTACTTTTTTGGATAATGGAAGATGATAAATGAGTTTCYGAAATTTGGAAATAAGCTGTGTTTTTCATCAGCCGTCATTTATTAAAGCATGCTTTTCTGGACTTTAGTAAAAGCGTGAACATAAAAACGTTGCTCATCTAGTATTGAAATCTGCTGGATAAAGTTATCTGAGCAACCCCATCCCTATACATTATCAATGTTTTTAGATTTCCTTTGTGGAATTCATCCTAGCAGGTAGGATTATCCCAGGAGAGAGATCAGAATCTTAAATGGGTAGAAAAATGAAAGAACACCGATCACATGAATATTTATGAGAATTATGATTAGAGAGAGCTTTTAGCTATAAAAATTACATCTTGATTCAGATTTACTAAAAATTTATATTTGTTTCTCAAGGTATCCCTGAATTAACACTTAATAGGCCAGGTCACTGCTGTAAAGTTGAAAGTCTTGTAGCCCCTTTTCCGCTTTCTTTTTTATTAGACTTTGGGTTCAAGGGATACTAAATCTGCTCCTGATCCATTGTGAATGGTCAAAGATCCGAGTAGTCAAATATTCCAATCATTCTCTCTAACTTAAATTGACCTCTGAGTAACGCAAAAGCCTTTCAAGCCTTAGTTTGCCGTATCTCAAAAATCAGATTTTTCTTTCCAGCACCCACATCCTGGAAGTTTTGAAAATAGTGTACACCCTTATTTCCAGTCTTTTATATCCCATGGGATAATATTTGGCTTCTGTGCAATGAATTGAGGACATTTCAYGTGAAAATTGAAGCCTGTGATGTTGTTTTTTTCTGATGTTTCTTAGGTCAGCAAAAGGCACCATTCACTTTCTGTATTTATATTCCTGCTCGGGTGTCTCCTCTGCTCAGAATTCTTAATCCCTTCAGTTCCTCTCCCTCTTTTCTTTGAGAAAAAAAAGCCTGGCAGTTCTGATAGCGCAAGCTTCAGACACACTGGGAACATCTGGAAACCTGACAGTGAAGTGTTGAGTGCAGCAACTCCGTGGTTGTTGTCTGAGTCCTTTGCACTGCAACTCCTGGGTTCTCCCTGTCCTTGGAGACCCACTCCAAGCAAGTCTCTTTTTCAGAGCACTGGTAGAARGATCATCATGGAAGCATTTCCTCACCTCTTCTTCATTTTCCCACACAGCTGTGGGGGTAGTTCTAATGTTGGCATAATAATTAAATAATAATTCAARTCCTCACCCCGAAATCTGATATTTTTAGTTTATATTTGCATCCCTCTGTATCTTTATTTGATTTTTAAAATCATTTTCCATCAGAAACATTGCCATAAATTTGCCACCGCTCCAGTTTATCTCAGAAATCAGTCTGAGTTTACTGCCTTGCAAAAAGCAGCACGCCCTGGGGGTTTATGGCTTTCCTGAATTGCCTCTTTTAACACATCACATGAAATCCAGCAAAAGAGAGAAAAAGCACCAGGCAAGGAAAACATTTTGCTCCTTGTCTTCTACCACACAACAGTGCCACCAGCACGGTAAAGTGTTTGAATGAGGTGACTTCATAGACAAAGAACAGCTGSTAATAACTTAACTAGAAAGAGACAGGAAAACACTTGTAGTTTGATCCTGGGAAGGTTTTAACTTTGGGTTAATTCATTTATTTTCTGACTTTTTGCAGGTCTTTTTAGGTTATCTTTCCATCAGGTAACGTGGTTGTTATCATGTAGTAAATCAAAGGTAATCATAATGCTTCATTACTACAATTCCCTCAAAAGAGAGATTATTTTGGTTTTCACCCKTAAGTTCATCCCAGGGAAATATTCATAGTTCCCTATCCCTCTGAAACTTCTGTCTTATTGCACCATACACTGAAATACACACTTGGAGACAGACACTCAGTTCCTTCCAGTGTGGTAATGCCTCTGTTCTTTATTTCAGATCTAAAGATCTAAAGCCTTTAAAAGTCCCCAGAACACTCCTTTCAAGACTGACAATCCACAGTAAGTAAAAATACTTTTAAAWCTGTGGTTTTGTTATGCAATTAGATATAACTATTGGTGTTCTTTTTAATGGTTTCCAGAAAATAAGATGAAAGTARGGATACAGGGAGTAAAACTTTGGCTTTTTAATGCTGATAACTATGGATAAGTGTAATTGTGCTAAACTGTATATCTATCCTGAGAGATACATCTGGAACACTGCAAGTACTGCTAAGTAGAGTGGAAATATAAAGAAAAAAYTAAATAAGGGTTTAAAAAAACCTCTGAATATTCACATTATGCTATTAGCATGAATGGCTTAAATCACAGGATATTTTAGAGGTGAAGAAAGCAACAGATGTATTAACATATTTCATACAAACTCCAGTAGTCTCATCTATATGAAGATGAGTATCTACTGAGTGTAAATGGCAAAACTCCACAAATTATGTGTCATGGAATTAATGGAGCACCCACTTGCACCAGGAATTCATCTCTACCTTACTTGACAAGTACAGGCATAGATTCAGTGTGTTTTTCYGGGTTTTTTCATCTGTCACAACATACAGACAAGCTCATGTTCAGAAGTTTGTCAACTGCTTGTTGATTTGAAATTTAAAAATGCAAAGATTTCCATCAAAGCTTCCCAAAATCTATCCTRTTTCTAATTAATTCCTATAATACCTGCAGCTGGACTCACACTCTGATATTTCATTCAATGTACTTGTGCTGAGCTGTTCAYCACCACCTGTTTGAGGACCATCCAGCCAATTTCTTATCTGCTGAGAGGTCCATCCATCAAATCCACATCTCTGCAGTTTAGAGACAAGGATGTCATGAGGGAGAGTGTCAAATTTTTTGCACAAATCCAGGCAGATTACAAGCCCRGGTAGATTTCTCTGCCCACTGATAAGAAACAGGCCTTCTGCATGCCTTTTTATAAAATACCTRATGTGAGCTTCCCAGCTTACCCAGAGGGCTGACAGATCCAGGTGCACCCCAGGAGAGATGCAGTTTTTAGATTCTAGAGAAAAAACTGGCTACCACATCCCTCTTTTATCTGTCAGCAATGCTCCAGCTCAGATGTGCTCACGTGTAAACACGGCTGTGTGTAGGTTATCACCAGGGCTGAAACAAACTGACTCATTGTGCATCCCTGCCAGCAGTCTAGGAGTGATCGTTGAATATTTTGTTCCATTGATTCATTTTGAGATCTTTTTTTTAAAACTCCTCAGCTGTGTCCTATAGACTGCTCCTAACAGTACGCTTGACCCCTATATCTCCAAGCAGACCACTAAACCCCCTTGCTAAAGACTCTTCTCTTTCCAGTTTCTTGTTTAACAATTCCAACGCCTTTTTCTTTTCTTGTTTTTTTTCCCAGGCCTCACACTAAAAAGTYCTCCAGCTGAGTTATGCCCCTTAGCCCTGGAATTCACACCCCAACCCCTCCGTTGACGCAAACTTTGGAGAGCAGCCCCGTGGAGGATAACCTAAGTGCTGCCTCCAGAGCTAAGTGTGCTGTCCTTGCTTGTTATGGTAACATTGATGCACATATCTCCCTTTCCTCATTTGTTATATCCTAATGTCATTAGGACGAGCCTGCAGCGATTCTAAAAGCTGGCTGTGCAGCCTCTTTGACGTCATTGCAGAAAGGTCTCGCCTGCAGACCCTGCATATACTGCCTGTGATATAGTGTATAAAAATCCATGTCACTGCTGGCTCTCTGGGAGCTCTGGAAATGATTCAACTGTCTGGAATGGGCAGATGGCTGCTATCAAAGTTTTATTATCACCATCATTATTATTACAGTGGTTTGTGACACATATTGAACTTTCAGGCTGGTGTTAAAGCTTAAGTATTTGAGCAACGCTTTCTGAAATTCAAATCCCTCAAATCCYTTCCAATCTGACTCCAGAAAGCAGGAGTAGGTTTAGAGCTAATTAGACAGATTGCTTGGTTCTACTTCCAACTTTCGGGATAATTATCTGAAAATTCTTGTTCTCATGTAAACGCAACTGTTAACTATTTTTAATTGCTTTGATTTATTGCAGAACTCAAATTCAGTACATATTGAATGTTCAGCAGGGTGGAAAGAAAATTTGTGTTAGTTAAGGGTCCATATGGATTGGATTGTCTACCAAGTCTTTTTCTCTTTGGAAAAGCTTTTAGTCAACCTAGGCTACTGGATTCTGCCTGCTAGAGGCATCCTTTATGTCGAAGCATGCTGAGGAATTTCTAGGCAGACATCTTCTGTTTGTTTTTCTTTCACCATCGACCTCTTTCCCCCACACTTAGTGATCTCAGCTAGGTGTCTACAGGGCAAGCTTTCATTTATTAAGAGACAATTTGTTTCATGGTTATGTCCTCTTTGTTACATCATCTCCASTGCTTTCATAAAACCCTGGAGTCCCTTTCTGTGTCAGAAACTCCATTATATCCCTGAAATTGCTCTTCTAGCCTAGGTTGGGGGTGATATACTCTTTAACAGAGACAAAGGGAAACAAAACCACTTTTCATTCCTCCTAAGTTATGGTTCTATTCCCTCTTCTGTAACAGAGTTCTGTACCCAGGTAAGTATGACAGTAATTGTTGCTCGCTGTTCCTGACGTGGAATCTCTCAGAGGATCACAAATTGTCTTTTATCTCACTACATTTAAGTGCTATGGAATCTCCTGGGAGATTTAAAATAACCTAATCACCAAATGAATGCAGTTTAGGGAGCTGATGTCTGCCTTGCTTTCACTTAATTTCCCCAGCAACCTGGAGCAGGCTGTCCAGGAAGCTGTGTCTGTATCCCCTGAAGTTTTTCTCCAACTCTACTCCCACCTGATAGCAGGCAAAAAAGTACATTTTGCTGGTGTCTTTTGTATACATTCTCTTGTCTTGCCCCAATAATTAACATGACAGATAGTGGCACAGAGAGATGGAGTGAGCCATGTAGACTCATTTATGCAGTRCTTAGGTTTTAACATATAAATTACTAAGATATGTATCCTCTCTTCTACCCCACACAGATTGAAGGGAAATAAAGCAGAGTTTGCATATTTTACTATAGGACTAGAATCAGAGAAATGTGAACCAAAACCAGACCAATTTTTTTCTGTTTGGATTTTTATTTTTTTTTCCCATGGAAATTCTGACAGAGTGCTTCTTTCCTGTTGCTTTAGAAAACATTGGCACTTGGCCTATTTTATTCTCAGGTTTACCTACATAGAGCATTTTCTGTAGCTTGGGAGAACACATCAGCTGCAGGAAAGAAGGAAAAAAGCATTGGCCTCATAAAATAGCATTTTAGGGAAGAGAGCAGGGAAGGGAAGGAAGGAAGGAAGGCAGGCAGGCATTTTCTGTAACAATATAGTAGATGTTTGTTAGGAGTCTATTTCATAAGTATCTAATTCCATGGATATATAGCAAACAGTACTTCTGAAGATGCCAGAAATATGTCCTTGTGAACTTTTGAAAACCCTGAAAAACAAACAATTATGGGATTTTAACTTATTTGATTTGCTGGAGCTTTTTTTTTTTTTTTTTTTGGACCGAGAGATGACTTGGCATTTGAAATAGATGAATGGGACATCCAGGGTATGGACATTTGTTTTCGTTTGAGATCATCTGGCTGCAGCACACAGAAAGAACATTTTCATCAGTCATTGCTCAGTCAGAATTTAGGAGTATGGAAAAAAAAAAAAGGCCAAAATGACTGTGAAATGCAGTCTTCTACCTATAGTTAGATTTTTTGGCCCTCTTGATTTCCYGGTCCCCCGTATTCCACACACAACCCCGTGGCCAGAACAAGCTACTGTAGATGTGAGAAGAAAATTCACATCATTCTGATCTAAAGCACATGTCTCAGCCACTCTGTCTTCCCTCAGAATTTAGCCAGTGGTAACACATTAAAACACTTAGGAGTCCATTCAGCACAGGGCTGTGTTACATATGTATGCTGGCCTTTTCATTAAAATTCATGAGTAGCAGTGCCTTAAACTTGCCTGCTACAAGGATTTTTTTGTTTGGATAGCCCAGACAGGCTCGTAAAAGCCACCAGTGCTTTACATTCTCGATCCAACTCCGCAACAATAAAAGTCTTTAAAAATTGCACATATACAGAACTAACCCAAATGCCACAATATAAAGAAAACTGCAAAACCCCCACAATGTATTCTTAAACTGACAGTTTAATCATTCCCTGTAAGATTAGTGTCTGTGCCCTGGCTGAATTCAAATAGATCTTACATGTTGTGGCCAGAATTCCAGTAAAATTGGAGCATGATATGCAAATATTTTCTTCTCCATTGAAGACTCCAAATTAATAGTTTCTGGAAAGGGGGGCTTCTTTTTTTTTTTCTTTTTTTTTTTAAGAAGAAGAAGAATGGCATGAATAAGTTCTTAAACTAGGTTAGTAGGATATATAGTAGACTGCTGCTAATCCTTTTAGCTAATCCATCTGTTTTGTCATTCTCACCTGATATCTTTTTTTCCTTCACTTCTCGTGAAAGGTTTAATGTTGGATTTTCACATTTTACAAAAGATTTAACCATGTGTATAACAAGACAAATATGGGTAATCCTGCTGATGGGATAACCACTGGGAATGAGGTTTCGGACCTTGTGGCAGAGACTCTCCTGTGACACCTCAGAGTGATCTGCAGACAGRTTTAGGTCTAGAAAGGCTTTGCATTTAAAATTGTTTATGGTTAGAARTTATGTACAGGCTGCCTATTAGAACAAAGTGAAGTGTTTAATGAACTTGTCTAATTAATTACATGAAGAGTATTAGTTTCCCATCTAAAATGGCAGACCCAAAAAGTAGAAGAATCACTGAGTCCTGGAATATGGAAGAATTTCTAGACAGTGGTGGTGGTGCAGAGCCTGGGGTGTTCCATCTGCTTGGGTACCCACCCAGCATTTTTGGGACACCTGTGTGTCTGCAGCTTGCTTTTTCATTTACCCACACAATTTGCGATCTTCAGTTAATAATCCCTGGACTCTGGTAGTACAACACATGTCCCATTCAGCCTCATCCTTGCTGGGATTRTGGTAACCTCTGGCAGAGGAGCAAGTGGGAGGCTGGGGTGAAGATTTCTGTAGCTGTCCCAGTGCCAAATGTGATGCTAGGGGTTGAAGTCAGTCTGGGAACATCTGTGAGCTGCACTTGAGGAAATGACAGCTCTGCAGGTATCTGCTTAGAAGCACAACTAAGAGCACATTGCTCCCCTAGGGAGTCCTAAAGGAGATGTGGTATGAGATTTTTTTGTCATATGATATTATTTAATTGAATAAAATAGGCTAAAGGAGAAAAGACCTGTCATGGTTTAACCTCAGACAGCAAGGAAGTACCTCACAGCTGCTTGCTCACTCCTCCCCAGTGGGATAGGGGAGAGAATTGGAAGGGTAAAAGTGAGAAAACTCATGGATTTAAGAGGCAAAGCAAGAGCTGTGCATGCAAGCAAAGCMTAACAAGGAATTAATTCCCCACGTCCCATGGGCAGGCAGGTGTTCAGCCATCTCCGGGAGATCAGGGCTCCATCACATGTAATGGTTACTTGGGAAGACAAAAGCCATCACTGGGAACATCCCCTCTTCCTCCTTCTTCCCCAGCTTTACATGCTGAGCATGATCCATATGGTGCGGGATTTCCCCATGGTCAGTTGTGGTCAGGTGTCCTGGCTGTGTCCCTTCCCAGCTCCCCGTGCTTCCCAGCCCCCTCGCTGGAGGGGTGAGGAGCAGAAAAGGCCTTGGCTCTGTGTGAGCCCTGCTCAGCAGGGACTGAAACATCCCTGTGTTACCAACACTGCTTCCAGCACAAATCCCAAGCTAGGACAAGCGGCCTAAAAAAGAAAAGAACCCTCGTTTTTATAGCTACATAAGCTAAAGGTAAGACAGACTGAACAAGATTGCCCCTAGCTGTATGCTTTTCTCCTGGATAGTTTAAAATAAAGCAATGGAATCTGTGCAGACACTTAGCACAAAAATTTCTTTTTCTCTTTCCCCCTCCTTTCCCACTTTCTGACAAAGCTTCTGATCTTTACATATAGCTGGGCATTCTACAGGCAAATAGATTGTATTACAAATGAGTTCATGTAAACATAAAATATTCRAGAAGCCTGGTCCTTCTGTAAATCCATTTCATGCCGTGGTCAGAGAACACGCCTGGTGTCTCTGAGTTTTGTAACCTTGTGAAAATCTGGAGCCTTTCCTTTCTCAAAAGCCTGATTTTGTTTCTTCCCCATTCCCACTCTCCGTGTGAATCCTTGACCAACCCTCCTCATACCTTTAGCTGTGCCATATAGCCCTGGCAGGTCTGGAGTGGTTTATGGATTGGATTTGTTTACACAACTCCAATGTGAAGATTACTCTGTGAAAGTTCTCAGAGCGTCCTGAGAGAAAGCAGGAGTTTAGCTCCTCCTTCAGGACTCTTTATAATTGATGAACTTTGGAAGAAAAGAGGTGGGATTTTTTTTCTGGTAGGCTATCTGGGAAAGTCTTGCTTTCTCACAGTAAATATCAAAGTACCTTTCATTTTTGATCACTGAGGTGGCTTACTGACAGGACTATGGTTTCTGGTGTGTGTAGGAAGTTCAGGATGAAACTCTTAACATGTCCATTTCACTGTTATTACAGGAATCCATTTAAATAATATATATCTGTTTCAAATAAGTTGCATAGTTAAGCTCTTGCCTTGCTTTACTGCAGCATCTGGGAATCATCAAATTATTATACAGCTGGTTAGATGTAAAATACATTTGTGTACTCAGTGCCTGTGTTTTCTGTTTCTGTGAATCATTGGGGTTTTATTGTCTCTTTGTTTCAAATAAGTATCTTTTAATACTCTATATTTGGATTGTAAGGATAGCTGAGGTTGGTAATTTACACCATGCTAACCAAATTTCTATTATGGAGAGAATTAGGTTGTATTTTGTAAAGTGAATCTTTCATTAATTTGAGCCATTACAAAAAGCAACAGATAATGTAACTCCTTAGAGGTATAAATAGATATACAGAGACAAATTAACACTATTCTGTTTATCTGTTATTGGAAAGAAATCTTATTTATGCTTCAAAGTATGGCATCAGTAGTTTTAATGTTACAGCTCAATTACAACTCATTTTGAATCTTTTTTATAGAGGAGTTAATTGTAGAGAAGACTTGATCTCAGAAGCTGAACCAGATGGTGACAAGGCCAGCAGGGACATGTGCTCAGACTGGGAGCAGTACATCAACACTGGTAATGCCAGCTTCCACGACCTCACTATTCAGGGATGTTTTCCTTACAGTCTTACCATTTTTCAATCCCATAATTTTTTTTGAAGCCCCGATCATAATTTTGGAATAGCTGAGCTTAGCAAAATGGATTTTCACCAGGGATAGTGATTATAGAACATTTCTGAGGTCCAAATTGTTTTGACAACAGACAAAATATTTCCTTGCTTTCTGCTTCTTATGATGCTTAGAACATTGACAGTCTTTGCTAGAGTGTTTTTGACAAGGGGTAAAAAAAAATCCTCTCGCACTGTTTGCAGTACCAAATCTTCCACTTGTCCTTGTATTCATGAAACAATTCCGGTGTCTCTCTGCTGGCGGGYGAGTTAAGGAGGCTTTTACTGATTTTGAGCCTCATGAAACAATGCCCTGCCTTTTTTGCTTCGTTGACTCTTGGGTTTATGTAGGTTCACGATAAGGGACGTGCTGGCCATCAAGAAGAATATGGGGTTTAGAGGAGTCTTAGATGAACTCAGCAGGCAGAATCTYGACTTCTGAGGGCAGTTTGCTGTGGGATCACATGCCATTTGTGCTGTGATGYGTTTGTTGACAAATGCGACATAAAGAAATTTAGGAGGAAAAAGAAACCACATTTTCTTAAAGTGTTTTAGATCACTTTGTGGTCTAACCACATGCTCAAAAACTTCCTGAGCTGGAAACAGTCTCCAGATGACCTACAGGCTTTAAAACTCACCAAAACAAAAAGTTCTCTACCACAAAAGCATTCCAATGGTTGTACTCTGGTAGAAAATAGTTTCTCATCATACGCTTTAATACAGAAAAATGTTCTGGTTTCTTGTCACCTTTTATTCTTCTGCAAAAAATATAAACTTGTTAGAGTTTAACGTAGCTTTTGGCTTATGGGATGGCTTTGTATGCACAGCAATAAATTGGGACATACTCTAAAACTTTTTGGTAACTTGGCAGATTATCCCCAGTGTCAGCCAGGCACAACTGTTTTTCTTGGCATGAGTTTCAATAGCATTTAAACAGCACAATGCRCATTTCTAGCATCTCTTTTGCAGAAAGAGCAGTTTCACCGGAAAACTTTAATCTACTGCGAATCTGGGGAATAATTGACCACCATGTCCAATAGTAATTTCAATTTAACAGTATAATTTGTCCACGATTACAGTGGGGCTTTGAGCTAGAGGATTTATCATTGAGGCTAACATGGGTAGAGCTTTTTTYCTGATCTTTGACACGTGTGCTTTCTTTTAGAAGCTTCTACACTGTTAGTGCAGCATGAAAGACACCACTGTACATTTCCTTGGGATTTTGGGATTCTTTGAATATACTGAATTGTACAGGTTATGTTTCTCCTCTATACCCTTGTGTCTGCTGTAATCAGATGTAAAGGCACCTCATTTAGAYTTCCCTGGCTTTAAAGCAAATCTTCTGGGACTGTTAACCTGCAGCTGAGCACAGCCTGCATCACCTGCAGGAGAAATTTGGCTCTATGCTCCCAGGACTACATTGTTATCAATACTGGAAGTAGCTGGTCTCAACCCAGTTTGGGAATGTTTTCATTACCTATTCACACCTTTCATTGCAGGCTAATATGTTCTTAACTAGTGAAATGTTTATTGGAATCTAAGCTAATGTTTGGAGCCTGATTCTTACTCTCATTCTCCCAGCTCCATCTTGGCAGTTCAAAGGGACCCTAAATAGCATGCTTGATGTGTTTGTATGAACTGAYGTAATATTAAAGCAGGAGTAAACGATCACATTTGAAGCCTTCTTATCTTGATATTGTAAAAGTATTCCCTGCTTATAAGTGCACTTGTGCAGCTTGAGCAACCACCTCTAAGCTTAAAAAGGCACAAGTCTTCGAGGTCTGTGCTCACAACYGCTATGAACTGCAGCCCTTCCCTCTCTCTTTCCCAGTAAGAATTTGATCGTCTTGTCTCTGCTCCTCTCAGGAGATAAACATCCTTCAGTCCAGGTCCCTCCAATCACAAGCATAATGAATCTATTTTTTGCCAGCTGGCCAGGATTCATTCTGAAAGTCTCTCTCCCCTGGCTAATAAACTTAATCATTCTGAAGGATTTACCTCTGTGTGCTTCAGAGGTCTTTGTTTACCTCAGTTTTAACCATGGCTTCACATCTGCTCCTAAAAATAAAACTTTTTTTTTCAAAAATTGGAAGTTAAACTTACAATTTAACAGAGAGATTTCAACTTTTCTGTGAAGATTAATATTAATTATTTAAAATAAAAAAAACCCAAAACAATAAGTTTCAAGGTCAAAAAAGAGGTAACTATTTTTCAGTGTTCTTCAATTGTCAACTTTTAAAATTTAAGTTGATGGTAGAAACCTGCAGAATTTAGGCCAATTATTTGTGGCTGTTTTTGATTCCTTAGAAATATTCTGTAGACTGCCAGCATCGATTATAATTGTGCTAGAAATGAGAGGTCTGGTTCTTGGGGTCCATTTTTATTTTTGYAGGAGGCAACCCCTATTTTTTGTTGTTATAAGGCACTGCCTTTACTTTGTTAAAGCTTACAGATCCATAGAGCTCCCTTCTAGATGTTAAATATCATTATTAGAGAAACACTAGAGTCTTTTAGAGTATAAGGCTAAGTATACTAAAAATTAAACAATCATGATTTAATTAATAAAGCGAGTAAAACTGAACTCAAGGTTTGAAAAAAAATTAGTGGTAGGACCAACTGTACCTGACCCATACAGTTCTGACACTTGCAATCCTTCAAGATGCTGTAAGGACTTTTTTAGTGCCTCTTTAGATAATCACCAGCAAAACATTGTGGGATGGTTTCTGAACTGTCACTTGGYTCCTTTTTGAAGCCACAAACGCTTTCAAAATATTTCCCTGACTGTAGAAAACATATTAACAATATTTCTATAATATATTTCAATTGTCCTTRAACTTTATATCAGTTCTGACCAGCTGTACTGTTCAGTTCACTAAAAGTTGGACTGTAAGATCTGGGAAAAGAACATGCCTTCAGTATGAGTTTAATCCGCTCCCAGCTTCCCTGATTTTCAGATCTATGGCATGTAACACCTCTGTGGTTCTGCTGACGTMTGTGCCTGAACTTTGTGGTGTGTTTTTTATACACTTTGTTATAGCTGAACACAATAGAGGTTTGTGTTGGTTTAGAATTAAGTGTACAATTAACTGTTCTCTCCAGCAAGATAAACGATACTGATTAACTATTTCTTTCCGTGCRAAGATAAATCCCCATAAGCAATTCCTGATTCTTTGTGTTGTGTAATACATCAGCCTGAATAGCCAGAGAAAACAGAGCAAGTAATCATGTCCATTTTTCCACTTTCCTTTTTTTTWAAATGAAAAATGTGATAAGTGAATTAGAGGCTACTTTTTCAAACTTGATCTTTTTAGGGTACTATTTCACTAGTCAGATTAGGGCATCAATGAACAAGGGTATTGGCAACAACCCAGTTTGCCACACTGGTCTTCGTAGGAATTTCTGTGCTAATTATTCTGACTCCCTGCTACAAGTGCATGTTTTCTACCCAGAAATCTATAGATCCTGACAGTCTGTTGCTTTTGTCTCATCATAGAAAATCTATGAAGAKGGAAGGTGTAATACCTTCCTGCAGAGTCTCTATTTGGAATGTGYGCAAACTAATCAGATCTTTGGAAAATTACAGGTTCCATTTTGAGCATTTTATACTGTGAAATTATTGTGCCCTCTTGTCATTTTTGTCTCTATTTGACAAAGCAGTGATTCACGTTTAATGCTTGTTTCCTTTGTGAGCAGATGAGCAGTACATGTGGTTTTGGATTGCCTTGTGTAAATCAAATCGAGGTAACACTAATGAAATCCTTGAAGGCTGCTCCCTTCTCTCATTGTGAGTCCTCTTTTCCTGTGTGCCGAATTTCTATAGTGTCGAATTATAGGATGTCAAATGTGAAGCAGGTATGCAACACAGAGCAAGTGTWGGTATCCCTCAAAACAGAGGCTATGGAATGACTGATGCAGAGCTTGCACTCCTTGACCTAAAAGTCTCAAAAACTTGCCATGCACTTTTCTTTTCAAATGCCTCTCTCTTTGTAACACCCTTCATATCCATACCAAGGAACCTCCAATGGAAAAAAAAGCGTCGTTTTTCATCTCTTCCATTTTTTTCTGTAACAGAGCCAAACGTGATTTTTCTCTGAGTTAAAAAAACACATMTATCTCTTTTTATGTTGCCATTGATATCAAAGGAGATAAGGCCTTTAACTGAATCCACCGCTGACCTGAGACTCCTGAATTACAACACACACCCTCGAGTAGACCAAGGATCAAACACACTCCTGTGCAGAGGCTCAGCACAAACCTGACTGTAAGTGCCTTGTAAATCTTGAAAAGATGAATTTTCTTTTTATGGGGATAAATTTTACCTAACTCAAGGTACACCTTGTAGTGAGTGTAGATGTTTGGAAAGGTGTTTGAACTTTGATTCTGGTTAAGAAGCTGAGAACAGTGCAGGTATATCTATTGCAAACCAGTCTTTATTATCCAGTGATCATAACACTGATCTATTAAATAAGTTCARAAGGAATAGATGTGACCTGCTAGGTAAGACATGAGCTGCTGCTAGTGCAGATGTGCCATTGTTTTGTGTGTAACTGAGGTGAGTCACTTCACTTTTGCAGGTATGAAAAATGTACAATTATAAGCATATTTTCTTTGTGCCTAGTATGGCAGCAGATTGAGTAATATTAGTTAGTAMGTAATTATTATTAATTAATGCATCTGCAGCTTTATCAGGTGTAAGTAATATACAAAAGCAGCTCCTATGGAGTTTTTTCTTAACGGCGTAGAAAGCCACCTCTCCTCGGAAAATTCTATTTTCTCCGTGTCAGCTGTTTTAATCTTAAAGCTCTGGAATTCAAGCTGTGTTTATGGTTTACGACTGATCACAATCTCTAAGACTTTTATATCCCTGACTATGCAAACTTAATTCTGGTCCTATGTTTCTAGAGAAACTGCTGGCGGAAGCAAGATTTGAAATTTGTTTTCCATTAGTATTTAAACTTGGGATTAAAATTCGCACTAATGAAATGCAGATGCACGATTTTACTTAGAAGATGGATATGGCAGGATCACCAAGCTGGCTGGAATAAATAAATAAAAATAACAAAAACCAACAGGCAAATATTTCAGAAAATAGACATTACTAGCCTGGATATCGCAGACAATTTAGAAGAAAAAGTATTGTCACGGATTTTTTTACTCTCCCCTGTCATCTGGGGTTTTGTTTTTTGTTTGTTTGTTTGTTTGTTTGTTTGTTTGTTTATGGCTGGATTTTGCCTTCAAACTAATCTCAGATCATAAAGCCTCAGACTCAGCAAAGTTAGAAAAGACCAAGTGGGGTCACCTAGAGCAGGCTGCCCAGGACGATGCCCAGTCAGGTTTTCAACATTTCCAAGGATGGAGACTCCACAGCCACTCTGGACAACATATTCCAGTGTTGATAAGGACATGGTACCAGCCCCTGAGATACACCACTGGCTTCCAGCTGGACTTTCTGAGGCTGATGATGCTTTTCTGGGCTCAGCCCTTCGGGCAGCTTTCAATCCACCTCCTGTTCCTCAGCTAACCAGCTCTTAAACCATTTATCTAGGGGTAYGTTATGTAGGACAGTGTCAAAAGCCTTGTTAAAGTCAGGCAAACACCATGCATTGCTCTCCTGTCATCCACCAAGCCAGCCAAGCTATCAGCTTGGCCAGGCATGATGTGCCCTTTGGAAATTCATCCTGACTGCTCCTCATAACCTTTATGTCCTTCATGTGTCTGAAAAAGGATTCCAGGATTATTTGCTTCCCCAGCTTCACAGGGATGGAGATGAGGCTGACCAGCTTGTAGTTCCTCGGATCCTCCTTCTTGCTCCTTTTGAAGATAGAGATGGCGTTTGATTTCTTCCATTTCTCAGGAAACTCTTCCAATTGCCATAACCTTTCGAAGATAATCAAGCAACAACATGAACCAGCTTCCTGAGCTCTCATGGCTGCATCCCATCAGATCCCATGGACTTGTRCGTGCCCAGTTTAMGTGTTTCTTAACCTTGCCCTCCTCAACTGAGGGTAAGTCTGTCTTGTTCCAAAAATAAGTCCATTAAAAGCAAGATAGAGCAGCATTCTGYCATCAGTATTAAGCCCTCTGATTTTAATCTAATGGGGCATTCTGATTTTGTGGCGTTTTTTCCCATCRGAGTGACCCTGGAAGGTGCTGAGCCTCCAAAATTCCACTGGCAGTTTCTCGGCATCTGAGCTCTCAACAGCACTTTGCAGGATCARCCTCTCCAGAACTGCTTATGAACTTCATGTGTAAACTTGAGGAATGAATCTTGGAGATATGACATGCATTTTGTTTGTTATTTTAGGCCACTTTATACTTGATCTGATCTTCAAGGTCAGTGTTCTCGTCTCTTTTTTTCAGATAAACAAATTTGTATCCTTCTTTGGCCAAGACATCACATCTCCAAAGTATGTGTGACAGAGCCGAGGTTTACATTTCATCTGCTTCCACAGTTGCTTCTGACAGCTGCTAGAGAAGGAGCAGAGTGTTGTTCCCTGCCTGGATTTATGGCTGTGCCTTCGTCGTTTCTGTTGCAATTCCTTGTTGCAGCAATGTCCTGGGAAAGTTCTTATCTGACGTGGGTAGGTGATAACACAGTGGTCACACCAATGGGAAAAAAATGGGGATGTTGATGTAGCATCAGCAGGGTTTGAAAGCTGCTGTCTTCCCTCCACACAGGATTTGAGCTCTCTACCAAGAACCTTCCCACTGAGGGATATTCTTTCAGTATTCCAGAATATTCACACCAGGCCTTTAACAGAAAGAATTAGTGACAGTTATCCGGGCAATTTGTATATGCCTCAATATGTCACAGTTTTTGTTTGTGATCTTTTTCTGGATAGTTTTTTTAATCTTCTCTCACTTTTCAGTGTCCATCCTTTATCACTTTCTGGAGTTCTCCATTGTTTGGTCCCCAGGGACCAAAATGTTAAACTAAAATCTTGGTCRTTAAACAGAACTTCTGGTGGGAAATACAAAATTGTAGAAATTGCCCAAACGACAAAAAGTCTGCAAATTTTCACATTTCATTGTGATTCATTTTTTAAACATAGTATTGTTTGTAATATAACATTATTTAAAAGAGTGGTGGCATWAAAGGGATCAAAATTGCAAAGTTCACACTATGTGCTTTCTTTAGGAAGGCCAAATAGGGATACCAAGCCACAAGAAACTGTAATGTTGTATTTGAAAATTTTTTTCTGTTGAAAATTTATTAGAATTGGCACGTTAATTTTAGTAATTTCTCGAAGGGAAACTGATCTTTTTTTAAATTGTCATTATTGCTTTATCATTAGCAGCATTCACAGAGGTTTTTGTATTATTTTTCTGTGTTCTGATAGGTGATCAATATCCCATCTTCTGATAGGAAGAATTGTCTGTATTTACAAGGAGTTTCATACTGACTCTGTAGCCTGTCCTTTCCCACTCTCTCAGCTTTTAAAAGAAATTCCAGGTATGCTAACAGAGGTCTTTTCTCTGGWACACTCATGCTGCTGGGAAGAGCTGGCAATCTAAACAAAAGAGAGAAAGAAGAGTAGAAATGTTAATGTCACCATTTTGCTAATGGAGTTATGATAAACACACCGAAGTCACCGATTAACCCTGGGACAGAGCCTGAACCCTGTGACCCTGTCCCTGGGTTTAGCACAAKAAAACCATCCTTTACTCAGGAGCTTTGCCATAGGTGGCAGAGAGTGAGAGGCTGTAAAAACTGAACAATTGGCTGTTTATTTCCTCAGGAGGGTTTACATCTTACACCTGCAGCACAGCACTGAAATACTGAAATGCACTCATAGTCATCACATTGAGTAAAGCACTTGTCTCACRCACAATCTCCTTACCATTTAGAAACATTTTGTTTCATTATTAAGACACTTACATGACGTGGCATGTTTTTTATTCCCTCCACAAATATTCCTGGTCCTGGTCTGAGGAAAGCAGTTAATGAAACGCTGGCCCCTAGTTCAAATTGTAAATAGGTTTGTTTCTCTACTACAGAGAGGTGCCATTGTAGTGAAGCAAAGAGAACTTCCTTCTATTATTTGTAAACTGCAGGGGGCTAAACAATCTATTGCATTCTAAACAGCACTCTCCCACACAGATATTCACATACACTGCAAAAGAATTCATGCTTTGTCTGGACGAAAATGAAGTCCCAGAGGTAATTTCTGGACCGTGTGGGAAATCATGCCTCCGGCAGAAAATTTATAGCTATGATTGTTTAATTGAAACGAAAAATATAGTGTTAAATATTTTTAACAAAAGCATTCAATTGTTTCATGTTTTTCAGCTGACTCCTGCTGCTGCCAATTTATAGAAATTATAAATCTTGGATGAAGTTTCAGGTCACTTTACAGGAAGTAGTTTGACTAATTTCAATATACTGTTTTGGTCACATCATAAAGTGATGTGCATTGARTATGCATTTAGTTTGAATTTATTGCTGGCCTACACTGGAAATAACAGAGTTTATACCAAATTTCACAAAAAGTCATTTGGGAACGGCATTAGTAGATACTAGAAATGATTGTTTATTTTGGTGTATGACTGACGATAAGGGTTGTCTGAGAAACAGCMGATTATTAGCCTTGAGAAGGATCTTTTCCGCCCTCATTTAGATGTAAATGAACGTTCTAGGTGTGACAACCAAACGGGCAAAAGCTTGTCACTGCAGACCCCGAGGCATCCACTCCCTTCCTGTCCTGGGCTGATACCGGCAGCCTCCTCACATGACCCTGCCGTGGCTGGGCTGGAGGCTTCCAATTGATGAGACACGATGATGGTTATGAGGCCCTTGCATGATGTTCCCTGCGGGAGCTGCCCTGAGCACGCTCAGCCCAATGAGTTTTCTCATCTGTTGGGATGAATTTACGGTACAGATAAAAGCATCATTTTCATCTGCATAGGAAAACGGGCGGCTCTGACACAAAATTCAAGTTTCTGCTCATTTTCTTCAATCAGAACCGAGCAGGATTTTAACGTTTTTTTTCTGAAAGGAACAAAGCGTGATTTCCCAACCTCACTTCTCTCTGGGAAAAAAAAAAAAAGAAATAATAGTTTATGACATGTCTTTTTCTCTGCTTATCTCAGAGTCCTTCTCACACTTTCAGGTATTAAACCCCATGGTCTTACCTTTACTGTCCTTCCCCTTTCCAGCTGTCCTTCCCTTCTGAGATCCCTGATAATGTTTCTTCGGAGTTTGGGGGGATTATCAGCAGGTGCACAATTTGCCTTTTGCTTCAGCTTCTGTGTCGGTAAAAGGAGCACAGATACAGCTCTGCCTGTTCCACAGCAGCTGTGAGCCAAAGCTCATGCTTATAAAGCACATTAAGCTGGGTACATGCTAATGTCAGATAAGGGTAGGTTAGTGATTGTTATTTCTTTGGCTTAATTGATAATAGCAATAATTGAAGGTGAAGATAAAATTTAACCCTTTGGACTTGTGTAGATTTGAGAGGCTGTGTTGTTTCCATCCACTGACTCTTTCTCATGAGGTGAATCTTATTCCTCAGGAGAAAAAAATTTGATCTCAGCAGTAACACTGAAAAGAAATCCTGTGATATGGAGGGGGGGAAAAAAGTCATGCATGCCCTTGAGATCCTCTGTCTCTTTYTCCTCAAGTCTGAATCCACTTTTCCTTTACATAAGACTGCCATTAAACAATGAAAAGCTCAAAGCACTTGTGGTCTTGCAGTCACCATTTAAGGGATTTTGGGAGTCAGAGAGAAGCACTARATTGCTTGTCTAGTGATAAGCCAAAGCTATCATTCACTGCATGGGGTTYAGACCAGACAAGTGGCTTATTTTAACTCTGTGTTTTCAGAGATCCCTCATAGTATGTTTTTTGCTGCATTTAAATCCCTTTCTGTCAACCAATAATGCTCAGAGCAGCTTTTTTTTGTTGGGCTTTGAGAGCTGGGAACTGCAGATGGATGATGCAGACACAACCAGGTATTTCCCTGCAAAATATCCATCCAACTATAGCTATTCAACTTCCCTTGTTTAGTCAGACTAATAATTTAAAGATAACCATCAGGCATTTTCCAGCAAACCCCTCACTGAAACAATTGCATGTTTCATACTTTCCAAAAGCTTCCAGAAAAGTCAGCAGATTTATGATTTAAAGAAAAACACCCTATCACATTCAGCAGCTTGCGAAAACAAACTTCCTCCCCAGTTTGACGTTCCCTGATCACGGTGCAATCTTTTTAAAGGGCAGTTACTGGAGAGGAACTTTGTCAATGTTTGGTGGAAAGTTTCTTCTTGTCTCGGGGGAGGGTTCACACCGAGTGTGCACTTCTGTTTGCTCTCGGGGTGCACTCGAGCTGCGCTTGCTCATGGCACTAAACGCGGCTCTTCGCAAACAGGTCGTGAAAAAGCTGACCTTTAGCAAAGAGGAAATAATCCCCAGCCCTTGAAGACCTAGAAGCTTCCGTAGAAACTCATCATTGCTTCTCTAGTAACCCACCAGGCATTTCTAGGGGCTGCACTGTGCTTTTGGGACTTGGTCCTCACCTCACAGGGTCACGGTTCTTCCCAATCTTGGGCTTGAGAAAAGGAATTGTGAACAGATCTGGAAAAGCAGAAGTTTTTTTTCTCCCCAGGTGGCAAATCCAGTCTCCCAGGTGGGAATATCACCATGATAATCTCATTTTTTTACTTGATGACTGAAAGTGACGTGAGGAAATTATAGCACTAGAAGCAACCCAGTGTCTGGTTAAGGTTAATAGAGTCTTCACCATCTTCTAGCTCTTCCTTATTAAAAAAAAAGAAAACAGGTGTGATTTCATTACTAACATTAGTTATTCTTTATTTTCCTAATGCATGTATTTGTTAGTTATGGTCCCAGTGTTTCCCTGCCCCTTAGGGAGCTGAGTCTACTTCAATGAAAATATGGCAGCAGTGTTTCAACTTGCTTATATGGACTGGTTAAAAATAACAGTGCAATCAAAAATGCTTTCAGTTGCTCAGCAAACCATAGCCCATATATATAATGCTGCATACGACTTAGGAATATAACCACAGGGAAATCAGGAAGCTGGGAGATCTCTCAGAAAACAGAACTGGACTCTATTTAGCTTATTCTCTGAGGTACCTTTAAAAATTCAGTTATGTAATAAATGTGGTCAGAAATTATTTGTTGAAATGGTTTATATGCGTGTTGGAAAGTGGCACTTCATCAGAGCCACAACTTTTTTTTCTTTTTCTGAAATATTACTCCAGTTTCAATAAAACTTTCATCAACACAGATATTTTAAGTCCAAGGCAGAATTTGGTGGGACTAGAACTGGGGATGTCTGTCCAGGAAAAGTTGCTAGTCTAGAAAATGTGAAAACAGAAGCAAATTAATGCACATGGCCCATAATTAGAGTTTAACCGGAAATTAAAAGACAATGTGTAGCGATGGGAAGATGAATGTAATAGAACAGCTGTCCAACAGAAATAGCAAAAGTATTCATCTGATAAGGCACTGATCCTTATTTAGTTAACACAGGGCTTCATGAATTTGTGATTTTGCAGGGCTTCATGTGTGTGTTTGCCCCTAATTGCAGAGAAGAGAGACCCTGGCAAGCCCATTCTGTTCTTGTATTTTTAAAAGGACTTCTAAATTTTTGTATTCATCTTGCTGCAGTATGGTATCAGGTTTTGAGCTTAAGGTGAGATGGAACAATAAAACTATTCCCTTCATTAATTTATTTGTAAACTCAGACTTTATACAAGCATTGAATTAGTTGCCCAAATGGCAGCTGAGTCATACCATCTAAATTTTGTGCATTCTCATGCAGTTGTATTCCTAGTTATAGTTACATTTCTCAGTTTGCTGAAGCCCAGGAACAGGGAAAATGACAAAGAGCTCATGTGAGAGACAGAAATTATCAACATAAGAATCCTAAAATGCTTAGAATGCTCTTCATCACCAAAACATTCTTTAGCTTCTCTTTTATGTCTGTTTATTTCTATTCTGAAATATCTGCAAAATTTAAAAAAATAATGCATTGTATTTTGAGCAGAATAATCTGTGAAAATCTTGAAAGGCACAATTACAAGTGCAGTAAGGTATATTATATTGTCTTTCTGTTCCTTTAAAATGATAGACAGAATTAAGAACTTGTTATTTATTGATTGTGCAATGTTAGAACTTAATAAAAACCACCAGGTGTAGTAAAAAAAAAAAAAAAGAAAAATTATATTTGAAAAAGTTGTGGTACAGTGGGTCCCAGTGAACGTAATTGTCATTACCAGGCCAAAACTGATTTTAAAATTMAATTTCAGGTCTATAAATTTTAGGCTGCTAAGAGAACCAATTAATCTAAAATAGTTACAGGTACATCTTATCTGCTAAGTGGTTTGTCATTCACATTCTATAACACTAAAGAGTTTTAGCACCTAAAATGCTAACAGAATGAATAAGGTGTACCAATAAACATTTATAGGAATAGGTACTGCATAAGGAGAACTGAGATCTCTAATGAAATTAAGTAACTATTAATGAACTCTCATTTTTCCTGTGACATTTGAACACAYGGTGATTGTGACAGGATATAAAGAAGCCCATTCTTTCTGACATGATGTATAGGAGGTCAGCTCCAGTGGTGTGTCCTGGCTATAGTGGTTTTAGCTAACAGAAGGAAAAATAAGATTTTAKCAAGTCTTAATTTAACTTAGTTGTGTCCATAAGATAGCCAGTGCCAAGAACATGGCCATGTTATTGATTCCTCCTGCCTACACAGGGCTCTCAACCAGCCCAAATCCTGCATTAAAGCCCTGACACAATTGCTGCTAAGCCTTGAAAGTTGGAATTTGAGTTGAATTTAAACTTTCTACTGCAATTCCAAAATACCAAGGCTTTGAACTGGCTTCACTGTTCCTAACTGTGGCCATCTGAAATTTAGGCCTAAGTCTAAACTGGGTGTCCATGCTCTCAAATTTGCCAAGAGAACAGAGAGAAAAAAAAAACCCAAAGCCTATCAGAGAGCAATTTGCAGATATTGTTTTGGAGATATATTTTAASGATGGAGTTAATTTCTCCATCTCTCACTATTAGTCACACAAGGAGCCTAAATAAGTTGTAGGCTCCACATCAGAGAGATGTCCTCCTCCCAAGGATGTGCTGCTTGAAATCCAAGAAAGGCTTCCTTGTAGTGCAGGATGAGCACAGCAACTGCAATCTTTCTGGAYGCCTGAAAAGTCCAGCTCTGGAAAACCTGTGGTGAGATCGAGTCGTTTTAAATATTGCTGTTTTCCTATATATCACCATTTTTTTGTAACCACAATCACAAAAAGCTTTCATCTTGTGTCTTTTAGGAGAAATGTAACCACCATGTAAAAAATTACAGCCCTCTGAGAGGGCTGTTTCTCTACCATTCCTAGGATCAAAAGGGATATTTTAATGAAACTGAAATTTTCATTTTTAATGAAAGCAGAGCCTGACTGTCATGGCTGTTGTGTCCTGTTACTCGACYAGTCTGAATTCCTTCTGCCTGATTGCTGTCTGTGACGGCCAAGGTTTAAACTGGAAATTCTGAGAATGCTCGGGACAGCTGAAGGTATGGATTTACTGACAACCTGGTTTCCTTAGGAATCTCCAACCTTTGTCAGAGACTCCTTGGTTTTGATTGAATTAATGCCTGTTCCAATAGCACTTGAAACAGATATTTCGTTTTGGGATTTTTGCACTTTTGAAGGAGATGGGGGTAGGAGAAGGGAAAGACATTCCTAAAGAGAAGAGGTGATTTTACACTGTGATTTACCAGGCACATAATTACGGTGGTAACACTCAGCACTGGGAAGAAAAGACATTATACCCACGCATTAATATGTGGCAGTGCTAATCCTACTTCAGAACTTACTGGTTAAGGGCTGAAGATTTATTTTTTTTAAATTTATTTGCTCATGTGTKCTTTGAATATTGCAGAACCCTTCCTGTTGATTTGAGGAAAGGGCTGTGCTTGAGAGAAATGTCCATCAAGAGAGTATCATCAAGGCACCACMTCTGGGGCTCGGAGACCTGTGCTCAATTTTCACCTCTGACAAGCTGTCCTGGACTCACTGTGAGCAATTTGCTTTTCCTTGGATTGCATGTGCAGTTGGAAAATGAACCCACTCCTGAGCAGAGGTGTTGAAAGACTCCATTAATCTTCGTGAGGTGCTCAGAGCTGGCACACCAAGCACCTGGATAGAGGGCTGACAGCCAGGACTAGGCAAATTGCTAATTGCTTTCTTTCAGTTCAGGTTTTTTTGGATTGCTCTGTGACCTGTTACGTGGGAAGACACCAAGATACATGTGTTAACTGTTAAGTAGGTGACTGTAAAATATAGATTTGTCTGTGTTAGAGCCATGCTAGAATGATAAAGAGACGCTTCACTTTTCTGCTCTGTTACTTCTCTTCACACAGCAGTGCAAAGGTTGGTTACATAAAGATTCGAACAATATTTTGCAGAGGCAAATGGGAAGGAAACTCTGAAGAATTCTCTCAAAAGTACCTTTTCGGGATGTGAACACTCTCCCAAATAAAATTCATAGCAAGATGTACTAACACATGAGTTTCCTCATAAAATACCTGATCCAGCCTTTAGTTGCCTGCTTACAAAGAATTGAATTGAACTAGAACTGATCCTAGTATCACCTTCCTTTCAAGGAATTCTATTGTGCACATTTCCTTGACTGAGTGCCCACAGTGTGTCTGTATTTTTGCCATATGCTAGCATAAGACTTGTTTAATTAAGGACTTTTCATATGTTTCAGTTCCYCAGAAGAAAACAGTCCCTGGGCGGAGGGCAATACATAATCATGCTTCTGGAAAGCCATTATATTTTTTAAAAGGTAAACAGTAACAAAACTGAAGGAACSAAAAATGCCTGGAGTGCCAGATTTGGAGGCGAATACTCACAGAATTCTYGCTACAACACAGGGAAACTGAAATGCCATTTTGGTGCTAAATATTAACATCAGTACCAGAGTTAGTCTGAAATACTGAAAATGTGAATGCAGAGGTAAGTKATATATGTGTTCCAGCCATTTGGGCTTTTGACCTTTCCGATATTTGCCATTTCATTCTCTCACCTATAACCCGGAGATTTATGGCAGAGCAAACTTGTTAATCCTAACAACCATATTTTCATTTGGAAGCTGGGCCGACTGTCAATAAACATCAAAAGGAACTCCTTGGCTTGCAGGGGACACCTGTTAAAAGAGGAGTTTCGTGCGTCACAGGGCACTGTTGGGGTGAAACACGTTTACGGTGCTGCAGGTATCACTGGGAAACCTGGCAGGGCTCCTCACACGCCGGGCAGCTGAAGACAAACCTCTTCGAGGCCTTTGTGTGTGTGTGTGTGTGTGTGTGTGTGTGTGTGTGTGTTTTCTTGGCATGTTTTCCAATGAGGTCTTCATCTTTCATATTAATCAAAAGTGGGGTTTAGATCTGGGTCTACAGCTCCTCCAAAGACAAGGAGCCTTTACAAAGTTGTCTGGAGCTGGCTGATGTTGGTGAATAAACCTCGCTCTATGGACCCAGGCCAAAGCCTGTTAAACTCAACCATGATCTTCCCACTGACTTTTGTGTATTTTGCCTCACATCCTTGGGGGCAAAMATGCTGCCACTGTGAGTCACGTAAATATATTTTGCCCCACAATTAATTAAAATTAATTGGATTCACGAGACTACTCATGGGATGGAAATGGAAATCAATATGAGAGCGAGGAATCTGCAGAGAATGTTGTCATCSCCACTACATTGTCCACGTTTTACATTTAATCTTTGACTTTTGTGTTATTTTAGGACCAGGAATTAACAGTTTTGTTTGGTGAGTATCCTGCCTGCTCGTGTGCACGGTGTGCATTTTTGTAATCTTTATGCAGCAATTTGTGAGATTTAGTTGAAGATGAAAAGCTATATCTTTTCAAATTTTCAGCAGTTTTAGTGCAGCAGGAAATCATATGATATTGCAAAAATGTATATAATTTAAGGCACTAGAATTACAAACATAATATTGAAGTAARTGATCTGAACTTCAAAAATAGCCCTTTGGATAGAAGGATAATAATTTAAATTTTTGAATCTGAACGTACCCTTTAAAAATGGTCTTTTTTTAACGAAGATTAAGTATCTTGTCTAGAAAGACCTTCAGATTTGACAAGCCACATTCCATTTATGTGTAGGACCTCTGGGTGCCAGACCCCACTCTTACAGGAATGGAAGCTGATTCTCTTTGATGCTAGCAATATAAATACTCATCCACCTCCGAAACTATCTCAATTTTTTTCCCCCCTAATTACGCTGTTTATAATCAAACAGCTTAATGCAACATCAGCTGTGAAGAAATTCAGTGGGGAATGCCACCCACACTGCAAATGTTACGCCAAGTGAAGCGCATGTTTTCACGGGCTGCTTCAGAACGGCTTCCCAGACAGAGGGGATTATCCCGCTGCTCCGGCGCTCCAAGTCATCATTCTGGCTTCCATAGCCCTCTTGCCCTTTTCCTTTGCAGCCAAGGTGATTCCAGCACACAACAGCATTCCCAGCTTGCTCGGGTCCAGGTGCTTCCSGCCAGGCTGGTGTGGTTTGACTCCGGCGTAGGTGGCACGTGTCTCTGGGAATACTTGAGCAACTCCTCGCTCTTCCCACGCTCACATTTTCTGTCCTCCACACTGCACTGACACTTTCTGGCAGCTTCCTAGTCCTGCCCTGCCGGAGAATGCCATACAATGAGTGTGAGCACAGCATCCAGCATCCAATAATAATATTTGGTGGTATCCATTTCTGGTTATAAACAATTTGCCACAAAAACCAAAAAGTACCGGCTGTTCTCAGAATCTTTTTTTCCCTGCAAATTCATGCTTCCTTAATATTCCTAAGTTGTTTTTTTTTTTTATCAGTTTGTTTTTAAGAGTTTGTTTAATTTATGAGTTTATTAATTTTCCAAGAACTTTTGCTAGTAGCATGATTTGCCTGTGTTTTTCCAACAGGAAATGAAATCAAGACTGGTGAATGATGCCAATTGTCAAAACTTTATTAACAGCAGAAAAATACTTCTTGGAGAAAAGTTGAGTTTTACCACCTGTGTTCTCAGTCCTGAAGACAGTTTTCTGTGAGAACTTGGGCAAATCTCCTCCCAGCACTCCACCTCTGTGTAACRTGGGGATAATGCCTTACCCAGCCTAGGAAAAAACACAGTTGAAAGTACAAAKAGAAAGCCTGATGATAGGAGTGAAAACTGTCCTAGCTGAGCCAGATCTTGAAGCCTTGAGGTTTTTTACAAATTAGCTTTCGATGTCCTGCTCATGATGCTCAAGGGTTTTAAAGAAATAAATGAAAAGAATAAAGCCAAACTGAGTGTGACAGAATCCTTCACTCACTTTCACTGGGGCAATAACTGGCTTAGAGGGTTTGCTTACGTGCATGCTGAGCAAAATCTAATAGGGATCCCTAGAGGGGCAAAACACTTTTTATTGTAATTTGTGAGAGTGTCTTCTCTGACATCCACCGGGTTGGATGGGCTGGATTGAGTTGTACAAGAAGAGAAGAAAAAAAGGCAAACAGAACCCAAGCTTAAACACCACATTACTCAATGGAAATTTGCTTTCCAGTGTTTTCAGGGTTACCCATGTTAGAGAAAGGCAGTTGTTTATTCCAGCTGGATAGTACAAAATGTCTCCTTTTACCCAGACACTGCTGGCAAAAATCATCTTTCTTTTATGAAACATGTTAGATCTACTGTGGGTTCTTCTGGTTTGGGTTTTTTTTTTTTTCACTCTTATCTTAGAGTTATCCTTTTTAGAATTAATATTGGTCTCCTGATACATGTAAAACAACAGAGTTATGTCCTGTCTTCTGGAGTTTGTGCCTTGAGTCACAATTCCAGGCAGAGTGCAAGGATGGTTATCATCCAATACAGCAGTGGCATGGTTTGAAGCTTTGAGAGTGGTAAGGGATGGACAAGGGCCCCACAGTGATAGGAGAGCTTTTTTAGCAAACTCCTCAACAGCAGTGTACTGGCTTTATTAAGATAAACTAGAGGAKATATTAATTGGAACCATGTGTATCCATGACAGAATAAAAGGAAAAAAAATGTTCGAAGGAGAGATAGCATCAAATGAGAAGATTGGGTCTAACACATATTTAATAAGATGCTGACAAGCCTAAGCAAATTCACTGGGACCTGATATATAATCCAAACCAGCTTTAAGTGAGGTTCTGAAATTGAAAGCTATAAAGTGTATCTTATAGACTGATACTCAAACTGATGGGTCTTTGAGGGTTTGGCTCTCAGCCATCCAAGTACTGAATTTAGAGCAGATGGTGAGGGTGTTGCAACCCTCAGTCTGCTAGAGGTAATATTAAGAAAATTCAAATAGACTAATACTAATCTTAAAAACAATGTTAAAGTGATACTTTTTCTTCCTGACACCACTAGCAACAGAAAAAATATGAGTGCAAATGCTCRTCTTTCCTTCCACCAGAGAGTTGTCCTCGTCTCTACTGGATTGACTCACAAAGTGTCTTTTTATAACAGGTTATTTTGATTGCATTTTCTGTGTATGAAACTTTCTCCTGTAAAATGTGTGTGTATTTGCATTCCTAGTTTATTATACTCCTGTTGCTGTTCCTAGTGGGCCTGTAATGTTTACAGGGTGAAAAGAAGAGGGAACTTGTTTTTAGCACTATATTCTTTGTGTGATTTGACAGAGAATTAGGGAAGGCTAATTTGAGTGTGAAAGTTGTGCGTGGCTGCCCTGAGATAACATGCTGATATTTTATCTACAGGGAGGAAGCAGTGAGAAAATCCTTGGAGCTCTACATAAGCAAAGTCAGGATTTTGATGGCAGTATGTGGAAATTCACTTTTGCTCTCCACCAGAAATTTATTTCTCCTATAAGTTTTGGAAAAAAGCCATGCAGGAAGTAATGGGTTTTTTTCCATACCAGTGGATCCCAAAACACCTTATAAAAGCATACGCATGTAGCAAAACAAATATGCCTCTGTATGGGCTGCAGCATAAACCACATAGATAATCATTGTGGAGCAGACTTGCAGTTACWAGAATATTTTCCTCTCCCAATCATTTTTATCCTTATTAAAACAGCCTACATTATCAGTGTGCCACCAAATTGTTGAGGTGTGCCAATTAGTTTTGCTAGAACAACCTAAGTTAAGGAGGTAACATCAGATTTACCAGTCTGGGTTGTACACTGTGATGTCTGGAGTATTTAAAGCAGTGTAACAGAGAAATGAATTGAGCCCTTTTTCACCAGAGCTGTTTTTTTAGCGAGTTTCGCTGTTATAAAATTGAACGACACATTCGTGAATTATGGATTATGGAATTAAGAATTGCAGATCTATGTAGCTCGCACTTTAAGGGCTACCTCTACTGTTAAGTTAGAAAGAATCTCCTTGAAAAAACACATTTAAGTCTGACTAACGTTTCATAGGAAGCAGAGACTGTGCCATAGGGGTTTTTTATGTGGAACAGAACCTATTAAGCACCTCATGATGTGGAGGCAATTCCAAATTACACGAAGAGAATTTTCTTGATTTACTGGCATTGTTACTTTTCAGTGTTACAACGAGTGGCCACCGGCATACTTTAAAGCCAAAACWGTGTCCAAGTAGTCCCACCCTGGTAATTTCCTAGCCTGGTTTTGGATGCAGTTACTTAGAATTCCACATCCAGTAAAAAAAGGCAATAACAACTAACTCGCCTGTTCCTCTTTCCTAGTTCAACAGCATTGGAAAACCTCCTCTTGTAACTCCRAGCTATATTGAAGGAAAATGGCCAACATAATCATCTTTTTAATCGGAATCATATCTCCTTTTAAGAATTCACTGAAAACCAGTAACTGCTGGTTCGTTTTGGTCTCCGTGACGCACGCAAGAGAGGGCAGAGCTGACCAGCTGCAGTGAACCTACTGCTGAGCTCGGCCAATAGATTGCTCCACACTCCAAGCAGATGTTTCTCTTTTAGGCTAATGGAACTCTTGCAGAGCATATCCCTTCCCAAGAGAAAACACCAGCACAGTTGGAAGCTGGAAGGGCTCATCTCAATAACAGAAGCAAGGTGCCAGCAGCATCAGCCGCAGTTATTAATAAAAATCCATGAACAGAACAGCAATTGCACTTTGTTTTAGCTTTTTTTAAAAGAAAACCCACGCCGACCAACACTTTTTCTCCTCTGCATGGCCCTCTTAGATGGAGTGTTTTTACTCCTAGAGCAATTGTCTTCTGTGTGAGAGAACAGGAAATTAATGTCTTGCGATACCACTGTTGCTCTGTGTCAGTCATAAAACGGGARGGAGAACTGCGTTTTTGTAAATAACTGTTAAAATTCACATCACAGGTGATCATTGATACTTTGTCTTTGTCCTAGGCAAAAATAAGGAGAACTTCATTATGCTTTGAGAGCACAGACTGGGTTTGATTTGAGTCTTACACCTGGAAGTGGCTCTTCTAATGTCAGTCCATTCATACTTGTTTGTGTCACTGCAAGAGGAGAGAAATGCTCATTATATTTGCTCCACAGGATGAATGACARTGAACAGAGCTAGGCTTCTATATTAGACTCTGAATAAGAATAGTTTCCAATTCCTGGAAACACTCTCTTTCCTCTTGGGACTTGTACATCCGTTTCTGTCTAGTCAATGGTTCCGAGAGCTACTTGTAAAATGATAATTAATGCTGGGGTTTTGTATCTTATGCAACTGTGACCTGAAACCTGGAGAGCCAAATTTCATAGAAGGGACACAAAAGACAGGCGAAATTGGGGAACAGTTTGCATTGCTTCATTGTTGTTTCCCAGAAGCAGTGGCAAAGAATTGAATCTCTTCTCTTGCTATGGCTGTTGGAGAAAATGTTTTAAGGTTCTGCTGTCTGGAACAAAAATGTCTCTGTCTCTTTGGGTTGTTTTTTTTTACATTAGAACATAGTTGGGTTCAAACTTCTACAATGCACACACAGAGACACAATGAGGGGAGGTGCTAAGAATTTGATCTAATGGCAAGAAGACAAGAGTGGGGAAAAATTAGATATTAGTGTCAGAATACTCCTTTTCAAAGCATTTAAGGAAGGTAGAGCACCTGGAATACCTCACTACAGAATGGGAACTGTTTCTGCTTTCAGCAGCCTGGAGTGGAAGTGCCTGGCAACTTGCTGCTCATTTTCTCCTGCTATTCATGTTGAGTTTTGAGGCAGATAATGCTTATTAACACTCAAAATTCAGCTCCACAACGAGCATTACACTGTGACCACCAGCACCAGCTGTAAGTTCTTCTGCCCTGGTGAAACCTCTGTTATTGATGCCAAGGGAAATCAGCATTTTCCATCATACTCCAATTGAAAGAGAATGGTAAACAACACTGTATCTCACATTTCATTGGCTGCGTAGAAGTGTTGGCTTTTAATAACATCTTCTTAAGATTATTTATATAGTCTATTTGCCATTATCCGTATCAGTTCATGCCCTTTGTGTGTTTTAGATAACACTGTTGTGTTTCCTTTGACTTAACATTTGGTGCGTTGTGAACTCGCCAATAGTCGGAGCAGATCGGGGTTGCCTCTGTCTGATCTCTTCCACAAGCTGTTTATTAAGGAACAACTCATTATTAGAGACTGTAAACTCAGCTTTTACACTGGAGGTCTCTGTAGCTACACTTGCAGGGGCTCTTTGCCTGTGCTTCTTCAGTTTAAATTTGTGTTGGGTATTTAAATGCCAAGAAATCTTTCCAGAGTGAAACAAAAGGACTCAGGCAAAGCTCAGCACCTTTTTTTGACTGATTCTGGGAGACTTTACAGTGGCCAAATGTGAAATTCCCTAGAGCCTGATCTTCTTCAGTTCTAGGATTTAGGCTTGGTTTTCTCTAGAAAATTGGCCACCCACGTGAGTTGTAATCAGATCCAAAAATTCTTCTGCCTTCTCTATGGCTCTCCAGCCAAAKTTTGAGCAGGATCCGTGAAGATCCATTGAATACACTAACCAGAGCAGCCTCCTATGCATCCATGCTATTGAGGAGCTAGGACAGGTCATGGGAACACAATCATCTGAATCAAAAAATGTGTGTAGAAAAAAACCCCTGAAGATATCATCTAATTGACAAAACACTTTGCAAAACACCATGAATGAATATTGACTGGATTGCTAATGGCCTACTGATTGCTAAGGATTAAAAACATAAGAAAGAAAACATGCTTTCTTAGCTCTGCACAGTCAAAGTAACAGCTGTATCTGCAGAAAGAGGTTCCTGATTAGATAGGATGCAAACTATTACAGTTCTCCCTGCCTGCCCATAAACAAATACAAAAAAAGTATATCAAGGACAGAAAACAGCTCTTCTCAGAACACAGTCATCTATGACCCCTCATGATGGCCTTTCTCCTCGTCTGACTCCCCAGTCATTCGGGAGTCAAGCCCCTGTAAAGGGTTAGTATAGTCTCCTAAGATTTGTGAGGATTAAGAAAAGTATTGCGGTTTTGGTTTTTGAGGRTTTTTTTCCTCCTTCTGGATCTTAGACTACACATGAATCTCATGGCCAAATCATAACTGTGAGACTGTGGGACTCTTACTTGTGCTGACAGCAAGGCACATGGCATTTTTACTTTTTGTTTTCGGTTTCTAGTGTTAAAAAATATTCTACAGCGCAGACTTTAATTTGTATTACAAGACAGCCTGCCTCTCCAGAAGAAAAACAATATTTGATGCAAAAATTCCTCCTCAGAAAGGCTTCCAAAAATGAAACAAAGGAGGAACAGATTATTCTTTCCAGAATCTGTGTTGAGAAAGACTCAGAGCAAGTTCCCTCAGAGRGAGTACCCAAGAAGCTACTTCTCTCTTTTTAGGACCACAGAAGCCAGCTAGGGTGCTCCTGTGGAATAAAAAACAAGAACAGGAGGACTGTTCTAGGTCAATGCCTCCTGATAGTCACCTGAACCCTAAAAGCAGCCCCTGCCAGGCACCACAGGCAGGAAATGTTGTGCTGGATGAACTTCAGTCATGCAAGACCCCACCTGCAGGGCCGCATCCAGCTCTGGGGTCCCAGCACAGGAAGGACATGGACCTGTTGGACCGAGTCAAGAGGAGGTCACCAAGATGTTTGTACAGTCAAGGAAAGGTGTTTAGAGTTTCCTGCAGGCTGGGAGGGGGCAGATGTTGAGCCAAGAGTGCTGGTAATTWAAAAAGGAAACATAGATATGTAATTCTGACTCCTTTTCCTGCCAAGTACCCTTGGGATCAGGATTACATTTCACCAATCTATTCCCATTGAGACATTTCTATAACCAACTTGCAGCCCTTTGCTGGTTGCACCTGTGTTCTTTCACTACACCTTGTCCCCATCCTGAAGGCTCATCTCAGTTATTCCTTTGCCTGTAYCTCTGCTGTCCATCCTGTCCTCCATTCGTCCTCTACTCCTCCAGCTCACTGCTCATCTCCTGCTTTTCCCACGTTGTTTTGCAGTTTCATTTTTATTTCCACTATTTGCTCAACAACTGGCTCTCTTTTCAACGTCTGCATGAAAAGTCTGTCCTGCTCTGCATTGCTGATATCTTGATCCCYGGGGTCCTTCTCTAAGTGAAATAACAATCCTGTTTGCCCCAAATAGATTTTAAGTGCTTGACAGAGGAGACAACTCTGTGCTTTTGTGTATTGCAAAATACCAACCTGCTTTTTCAGGCCTCTCATTCTAATAAATGACGTATAGCAGTAGAGACTGGAGTAAAAAAGGTGTGGAGTGGCAGGTTCCTGATTTCTTTTAACWGTTCTGAATGTGGATACTCTGAAAGACAAAAAGAGTTAAGCTATGCCCTAGGATTTTGTGATAATGGAAAGCTGGAAGGGAATTCGTTTRTGGACTTCAGGACAGAGTTCACATTTATTCACTTCTTAACCACTCCCATTTCCTTCATCCAGTCAGCAGATAAAGCTGCTATCTAAATCAATAGCTGTTAGGCTTAAGATATTTCCTATCATAGTTCTGAAACAAAAACAATTTCATTTGTTTCAAACTGGAGTAATTTCCACTTCTTAGTGTTGAAACAAATACTTACACATACATGTGTCTATATATGCACAYGTACACAAAGATACACAGTGGAGCAAGACTAGATGTAAAATGTGAAAAATGGAACTGGAATGATTAAACTATATTAATTAATTTTAACATGAACAAAAAGTATTAACCTCTCTGGAGAATGTTATTTGTTCACTGGACAATTAAAAAAAATTAATCTTTTACTCTCTCGATAAAGGGATGTTGGATTTCTGAAACATTGGATATTTTAATGCATACTTATACAGCTAAACATTTTCTCTTAATTGCAAAGTATTTACAGACATATCCCTTAAAATAGCTTTTTGCTGGCCTAAGCAATTCAAAGATTTTCTGAGGTTTTTTTTCTACTTTCTTGCTTATTCAGGAGGACTTTATCTGTACCTGTTACAGTTTGAGTTAACATTTACTGAACATGAATGACCACGCATGGGAGTCACCACTATGCCTCAGTTTATTTATCCAGTAAATTCCAAATTYCCCTCATCCATCTTGAACTCATTTAATATTCTCCCACAACTACTATTCCCAGTCTTTTCTGTCTTAATCACAGCCTCTTTACTGAGCCATTCCTGCCCTGATTAGTCTCTGTATTTGCATTCTAATATCGAAGTGGTGTTTTCCTCTTTTGTCTCAATTCCTTCATCTTCATTCTGTTGTCTCACTTTTCATTCCTCTCTACTTACAGCAGGTTTAACTCAGCAATCAAATCAGGCTCTGAGGTGCAACAAAGTGGTTGCCAAAGACCCAGAGCTTTCAGGTGAGGTGAATAAAATTTAGTCCCTCAGCAGCAGCACATTCATGTGCTCTCACCTGGAAAATATCTACCGAGAGTGTTAAAGAAGTTGACTGGGTGAAATGAAACAAATCTCTTCTGAGCTCCTGTTCCCTGTGAATTTTCAAACGGCTAAAACCTGGCCAAATTTGGTGACTTTTCAGGGCATGATAAAAGACTCATGTAAAGAGCTTCTCTTCTTCTGTGTCTGGATTGCTGCTCCCATAAGAACATTCTCTCTTGCTGGGGAAAAAAGTAAGTACATGGTTCYTAAAAAGCACAGTAAATCTCTTTTTTTTTTTCTCCTCTAGTTTTTTTAGTCATGATTGGACTGTTCTGGCTGGAATCTTACATCTTCCCTTCCATTTAACTAAAACAAAAAAATCAGACTCAAGCAGAAAATGAGCCTGGAAACTTTCAACCAGAACAGTTGGTTTAGTTATGTTTTAAGTAATAGGAAACAGTGTTCAATGAACTTTAATAATATAGGTAGTTCCTATTTTACTTATAACAAGAATTTTAATGTGGAATATGTGTGTGTGCTTCATTAAATGCCCTAAGCTGAAGTCCTTACTATTTTTACTRTATAGTGATTATTGTATATTTAAATGCAAGAAATGTACTGAAACTTAYTGGAAATAATGAGAACATGGGAGCTCTCAAGGTGTTTCAGTTTAACAAACCACTTCTATAGGACCTACTGGATAGTAAATTTTGATGTGCTTCATAAAATAATGTATATTTTTAAAATATATATCATATCAGAGCAAAAGCCTGTTGGAAAAAAAAGGATTTTAGCTTGCTTTCTTGGGTCTGCCATGGATTTCCTGAGAATGAGCACAATAATGTAGCCTTGTTTTCATTTGCCTTGTCTTTAAACATTTGTCTATACACAATTGTTTTTCATTCTCTGTTTCTTGCAAATGCTTCTTGTTCTTTAAATGGGCCTGTAGTAACTTGCATGCTTGATGGTCCCACTTTTCCTCTTGATTATTGGTGGAATTTAAAATACTGCTGTCAGCCAGCTTTTTTCTAAACCTATTCCAATTCCATATGATGATGTGCTTGGTTTGAATTTTGCTTTAAAACCAGCCTAAATAAGCAGAATGCCTTGTCTGGGAATGACAGAAATGATACYGTGCTGATTGTGGGTCCTTCACCAGCCGGGCTGGAGCAGTGTGAATTTTGTACTTGCAGTGTAAGTGGCTGGTGCTGGTTTGTTCCTTGCCTGCAGACAACAGAGATTTTGTTAATGCCCTCCAGCCTCTGTGGAAGTGACATAATTATGTTTGTTAACASGATCCTGTGGCACACATTCCCGGAATACTCAGCTGATTGCTGATCCCATAAATACGTGTGTTACTCATCATGAGGTGCAGGCTCCTGCTCGGTGTGTGCCAGGACCTAATGGGCTGGATGAAAGGGCTTTGTCCAAGCTTTAAATACAAATTGTTCAGTACTCTGAGATAGAAATCATTCAGCCCAAGAGGTTCAAACAGACACCACAGGAATCCGAGATCACAGGAAACTTCCTTCTGTGGTTCCTTTGTAAGGATCTGCATGTTGATTTAACTCAAACAGAAAGTCATGTGTGTGTAATTAAATGTCTTTGATAAGTTTTGATAGTAAATTACCTCCACTAGTAGATTTCGAAATCAGCAGTAATATGGGAGATGTTGTATGGCATTTTGTTTTGTTTTTTGACTTGTTAAACCTACTTGCACCTTTAGTTGTCTGAGTGTGCACTTTCCTTATTGATGAGACTTCCTTTGAGCATCAAAGACTCCCATTAGGAAATCAAAATTCCTGGCTTATTGAAAYACAGTCTTGTTGACCAGGCTGCCAGAACATTATTTGATTTCTTTTTTTYATTAGACAGGTGAATTTCGCATGGGCTGAGAGTCCTTTTGTAACAAAATCACCTTGCTTCAAAACCATGTGCTTCAGTAAAAACAAAGAAGTATCGTGTTTATCTGAATGTTTCATCTGGGACAAAACAACCATTAAAAGGGGTGTGTGCTAAATGTATGTGTTAGCATAACCTTTTCAGTATATTAGCTTACTAACCTAAAGGGTTGGAAGAAAAAAGATGATTCTCTAAGTGCAGGTTTGAAACTTCACTTAGCCTGGGGGGGAGCGGGATCAAAATGTCCTGCCTGGATGTAACTTGGAGATACAGAGAAGTCTCCAAAGGTTTTACAGATGTACAGCTGATACTGGAAGTAGATAATTGGTCARGAGGTATTCCAAGCCACATGAAAAGCTTGGGGAAACAGCCACAGGGAACTCCTGCAGACTCTGATTTGGCATCAAAAGCTTTTGGCCGTTGTGAATGTAATCCTGGTGTTGTCGTGTAATAACTTCAAACTCAGGTTGAGTTATCCTGAGTGTAGCAATGTCACATGGAGATTTCTTCATGCTTCAGAAACGCTGTTTTATCTGCAGGAAGAAGAAAATGTTCATTTGTGGCCAGACATCTTGGCCCTCTTTTCTTCTTGTGCTTTGCTTTCTGTATTGTCTTTAGGTATTTCCTGAGGGAAGCCACGAGGCTGAGTCCTTATGCGTGTTGCTTTGATACAMGTAGATGAAAGTTTCCATATACTCTTCCCCCAGTTGTTGCCCAGTTGAAATGCCTCTTCATTTTGAGGCAGATAGTCAGGAGACAAAGTGGTTCCCAGCAAAGTTGTTTCCCTAATATGCTTTCTTGGGATTTCTTCCATGTTCTGAGGCGAGCGAGCTTCATGAGTTTGCTGCAGTTGTATTAGTTTTAGATAAATTTGTTTGTAATACGTGATTGGAACTAGAGGAAWATCCAGAGGCTGAAGCCACATGAGGTGAGTTCTGATGCAGGCAAAAAAATAGTCCCAACCTAGAAAACSTTGCAAGCTCAAGTGCAGGACTAAAGGTAAAAGGATGTGACAAGTCTATGGCGAAGTGAGAACACCTCATAGTAYGACACCTGCTCCAGTTTATGGCCAGTGCCCTGGAGGTGACCTGATTTATCTGTGCTGGATATCTCATCTCTTTGAGGATGGCTTGCATGACATGCAGATGCCACAGGAGATTGTCCAGTAATATAAGGGAGTGAGTTTGATAAGTGAGYAGCCATGGTATGTCCACCAGCGAAACAAAGACAGGGGCCACAACTTGAGCTCAGAATGATTGATTAGGTGCAGATACACCAGTAAGCATTTAGAAATCAAGACTGGGATCTTGCAAGTGATGTAATTAAATTAATTTTATTTGATTTTTTCTGCTTCAAAATTACTTTGAACATAACATGTTACTTAGTTTTTGCTTAAGTTTGAAATTGAAATCATCCAGAGTTAGCATGAATGTTCTAAAACATTCAAAGCTACAGATGTCTGTTCTATGTTACATATATGTTTCAGYAGAAATCCCTTTCAGGTGCTGTAAATTGAAAGCTAATTTTTCATTTTAATCTGTATCAGGAGGAAAGGAACCATGGAGAGCTATTATCTTACAGTCATGTTCTATTAAATGGCTTCTATCAAGTTTCCTTTTCTTTCCCTATAATATTGAGTTTTAATTCCACCTCTGTCCACCAAATACATTAGCCAAGYGAGACTGCAATTTCTTCTCCAATTAAAAACATCAGTATGTCCCTTTGACCAATATAAATTATTATTTACTTTCTGAGGCTGCATGTACTCGGAAGAGTCTATGATATCTGTTTTTAAAACTACAAATAGGGCTTTATTCTCAGCAGATACACATCAAATTTTAAACCACCCTTTGACAATTATGATGATAAGGAAGCTTACATCTGTCTTAACACTATTGTTGGTGTCTGTGTCTTGTTTTGGGGGTTTTTTCTGTTCATTTCAAATAAGTACTTGTATTTCATGTGGGCAGAACTAGATCTCAGAACTCAGTTTTGTGCTGCTGCTACTCCTCAATCAAACACATTCCTTTTTCTCAGTTTATTCACCTGAGTGCTGGGTGCAAGAAAACTGTGTCTTACACAAATATCTCTGAAGGTTTCTGTATTTTTTAGTAATTATATATATACATACACAAAAAGAAGTTATAATACACGGATGAAAGACTAAACAAGTGCTGTTCCATGTTCCTTAAGCTGTAGCACCCTGCAGTTGATATGAACTGTCAATATTGGTGCACTCCAAAAGAAGTTTCTTGAAAGCCAAAGTTTTTTGCTTCATTTTTATTAGAAGAAAACTAGGCTTTCAAATTTTTTTAAAGTTCTTGAAATTACTTAAAGATTGCTGCTGTRTTTGCAAATTGGATCCAACATATGGGGCTGTTAGGCCAGCTGTCTTTGTCACATCATGTTCCTCTTGTTCTTACTGACATGAATAAGCAGCTTTAAATCGTGCTGAACTGAAAAGAAGTTTTAAATGAAGCCATCCAGGTTGAATAAATAGCAATACACTACAGACAGTTCACCAAAAATGAGTCAGACAAGAAGTGAGGAGTCATTCACAGAGTAGAACACATCCGTTTGAACTGTACAGAAACATCAGTTTTTAAGCAGAACTTCATGTGAAATTACATCGGGAGTTATCAGAATTATTAGGAGTTTCTCTTTGGTTATTCCTATATTTTTAATAAGTGCATGTAAACATTGTAAGCATTAAGAATGATCACTATGCCTTTCTTCGAAGATGGCTTTCAGGATATTTAAAAGAAAAGTCATCTTCAAAGTATTTTCAGCAACATGTGCACAAAGGCTGTTGCCATTTTTGTGYGTTGGTGTTTTGGCACCTCTGCACCAACACCAGCCTTTGCTGCAGCTGAGAGCACCCAGCCTCTGGAAYGAGTGTGTCTTTATTTTTTTTAAATAGAGAAGAGTGAAATTCTTGGGAAAGCATAGGGGTTAGAACTTACCTTTTAAAATTGTGATTTTACAATTACTTTTGAAATAAGAAATAAACTTCAAGCTGCTGGCAGTCAAAGTGTCACACTCCTTTCTTCTGGAAAGTTCAGGGGTCATCACTGACCAGATATCATGAGTCTTGCAAGTGGTCTACTTTCTAAAGTTATTAGCCTGTAAATGTGCTCATGTGAAAAGGTGTGATTAAATATAGTCCATGCCCTAGGGCAATCAAGAGTATTCCTGGATGAAGGGAAAATCAAACTAATGGTGAACAAGCCCCTAGCAATTTCCTGTTGTGTTGCTTAAAAACAGACGTGATTTTATTTCCTTTCTGAATATCAGGATAATTACACATTTCTGGAAGGTCTGATCTGCATAATGGAGAGCTAAACATGAGTTGAGATCAAAATTTAAAAGAATCCACAGTTCRGTGGGAGAGGCTGCAAGCCATTAATTTGGCATCTTATAGAAAAAGGATGGAAGCACAAATCCAGGTATTCCTAAGATTCACCAGGATCTGGATCTGTGTTTCAGAGTTGGCATCAGTTCTGGTCTATTGCAATGAAAATAGAAAGTGGAGTTAAAAAAAAAAGACCACTTTTTTCCTTACTTTTGGCAACATGTTATTGTGTCCTTCAGGATTAGTATTAGATCAAGGGCCTCTTTCTGAGCATAGCTTTRTTATGTCATCTCTTAATTCTGTTAAGAGTAACCAAGAAAGTGTATTATTCCTTATGGATTTTCAGAATGATATGCAGTTCAAAATATCAAATACTTATTATCTCTATTAAAATAATTTCAATATAGCCAAATATAATTTTAAACGCTTGATTTACAAATGCTTTTTCACCAAGAAATGCTGAACACAATAACCACAGACTCTGAGTCGCCAGAACCTACATAAAACATAGAAGAGGCTTCATCTTAACTTGGATAATTATTTTTAAAAGAGAAGCAGCATAAAAGTGAAATGTTTGCAGAGGCAGAAYGTTCTTTGTGACTCACCTGGCCTTTATCAGAAAAATCAGGCTCCTGACAGTGCCTGACCTTGGCAGCATTATGTCTGTGAATTACCTGGCTGCAATGCCTCTGCTTCCAGGAAAAACCATCTCAAAGATAGCTTAAGAAAGTTAATTTGTTTTTATTATCAAACCTGTCACGTAAATTGAGTGGATTCTGAGTATTTGGGAGTATTTTAGGCATGGAGAGCTCATCTATCACTACTCTACTCRATTTAACTGTTGAGTAGACTACTCAACAATTTCTACTCTCTTTTCAAATAATTATATTTTTGGGGTTTTCTTTTTGCTCTGTAGTGTTAGACAGTTTTCCCTTACTTTTCTGATGATCACAGAGACTAATTTGCATTTTGATGTCATGTATGAGTTACAATTTCTAAACTCTAAATGTTGAAAATAAATATCCATTGCTTTGCCCTGGCAGAACAGAGTTCCACGCCCCAAAAATATTTCTGCACATGTATTTTACTCTCAGCATTGTTAAACCTTGTTCTCGAAAATGTCCAGCAGTTACTCAGCCAGTCCACAGCACTGTGGGGTCTTTAGAAGGTGATGTCTTTGCTGCTTGCTTCTACATCTGGAAAATATTATCTGTATCAATACTTTTTTTTTTCTTAACTCACAACAATACACCACTTGCTTTAAAGGTGAATTGTTACTTTTTGTTTTTTATAATGTGCATTAGCTAAAAGTATGGAAAGACTCATCTTGGATTTTTCTTCATCTCTGTCCAAGTATATCATCACCTGGTTTTGGATGTGGTGGTTGGTTCCTGTGAAATTAGAATATCAGTCGTGTTGTGTCTGTACTGTGCTGATTCCAGGAAAGTTGTTTTGGACCCAGAAGGGAAATGCATGGAAATCTTTCTTGCAGCACCATTCCCATAACAGACATCAAAATAGAGTCTCGTTTGGTTTTGGAGATGATACTGTGGGGGTTTTGTGGGCTTTTATTTGGGTTTAGGATTTGTTTTTTGTGAAAACTGCAACAGGTTAATGAGGAATAATGTGCAGCAATGAGGGTTGGCTTGAAAATAAGCTTTTATCAACAATTAGAGAAAGCATAGGGACTGCAGATAATTTGTCCTTTTTTTTGTCTCTTGTCTTGATGGTCACATGCTTCTGGCTGCTTTGCTAAAGACAATGAACTTTGTGACTCAAGCCTTTCCCTCACCTCGTGTGCATGTTTCTGAATGTTCTTCCACTTTTTGAGCATTGTGGTTTTCTATTGCAGAAAGATTTTTGCAAGTATCTAATCTGATGACACACAATTAGGACTAGACAAGATCTAAATGGAAGCAGTGAAGCTGTTACATTCATCAAGTTTCTTCACTGTCTGAGGTTTGCTTATAGTAGTATAGCATCATTTTACAGTGGTTTACTGGAAATGGGGTGAATTCAATTGGAAATTCTTTGGGGTGTTAGCAACTTTGTCTGCATTTTCAGACTGAAGCTCTTTTGCTCTGCAGTGAGTGAAATGTTGTGCACCTGGGAAAGCCAGTCCCACTGACTTCTGATACAACCTTTGACCTGACTGAAAATTAGTTTTAAGTTCATGAAATGCATGTGAAAACTAATTGGGCTTCAAAAGGTTAATCTGGTATGAACCAGGGAAAGCAATAAAACTCTTAGGATGCTGAAGAGTGGAGTTTTGGGGGGGGTTTTGTTCATTTTTTTAAAGAAACAAGTGGTAAATATACATGATGCCAGCTGCCACAAGTAACAATAAAATTGAGGGGTTTGTGTGGGGATTTTGTTCATTTTTTTCACAGTATCAAATTTTGACCAAAGCAGTTTCTGTGTGTGGTGTTAACTACTGTAAGTACTGTTTAGGATACAGAGTAATTAGTGCAAGGCTAGTTCCTTCTTTTTCCTTCTTTTGCTGTTTTCATGTGTCTAGGAATGTTTTTTTTTCAGTAATGATTTATAGACTGTAAGCTAGAGGAGGCAATTAACGTTAACAACTAGATTCTTTCCCTGGGCATAGAATATCACTTCCCAATTTGTCTTCCCMGTTGTCCCAAATAGTGAAATTGACCCTCATAGTTCTTGTCCCCAGTTAATCAATCTCTTTCCTGCATTTTGAGGTCAGACAGCGCTGAAGCCACAAGGAAAAAAGTCCTTATAGCAAGCTGAGGCTGACTGTGCTCTGTGCCACGACATCAGCTGCAGTGTGATGCTTGTCCGTGCTTCAAAGATCCTTATTTAAATACATTGGTTCTAACTCAAAATCCCAGACATCTTCCTCCTTACTTTGCCTTCTGCTAGTCTGAATCATCCATGACAGAATTGTCTAAAGTGTTCTTGAAAGAGAGTCCTCTTTTGGTAAAATGGGCCCACGCTTCACTGTCCTTGCTGTTAGAGAGTTTTAAACTTATGTCAACACTTAATGAGCTGAAATTGCCAGGAAGGACAGTTATTTCTTGTGCTGTTACAAAAGAAAAGAGGAAAAATACTACCTTTTTTTTTTTTCTTTTCCCCTGTTACTTTTTATATATTTTGAGGCTGCAGTTTGTCTCAAAGGTCTCTCGGATTTGAGTGCTTTGGTCGCTTAACCTTTCCTTGGGGGCCAGGCTTTCATCTGCTCTCGTGGTGGCACTGAAAGCCTCTTTCACCATTGTTCCCCGGTGCCTGTACGTGCTGCTGGCTCGCAGGTGCATGCAAACACTGTCAGGAAAGATTCAAGGCTGAATGGATGTGACGTGCTGACGTCAATGACCCAGGCTTCAAAAACAACTTTATAACCTGGAGAAAACAGAACAAGCCTATAAAAGCTGTGGGAGTAAAATCTGTTGGTTTCTCGGCGCTGCATAATCCTTCCTCAAACACAGCCACCCCCCAGCAGCCCTGCACAGCCTGCTCAGCCTCCAGCCACTCATTACAGGTTCAGGCTTGACTCTTTCCTCGAGGAAGCAGACAAAAATCACTGCACTCAAAGCACCTCTTGTTTCCTCGCCAGAAACCCTTCTGGATGTGTTTTCTTGCGCTCCTTCAAGGCAGTGACAGGCTCGTTCTCCCTGGCACGAGACAAACGAGCACACAGTCCAGTTGCTGCCTTCTTCGGGATGTCCTCTGGTGTCTTTATGTCCACCCCAATCTCATGTGACTGAGCATCTGTGATCATCTCACACAAGGCAGTTAGCTGAGCCCTTGAAAAGGAAAGCTGGGCAGGGAGGCTTTTCCAGACCACCTAGTTCTTAGCAGCTACCTTTGTTTTTCCCTTGGAGAGTGCTGTTTCACATTCATTTTAAACCTGCATCCCTGGGTGGGTTTGCCCCACCCCTGAGCCAAAGCTTCTCCTTTGTGTTGACCACAGCATCTGTGTGGTGAACAAGATCACTGGACTGATCCAGCTGAAAATGAATTCAGCAACAAAACTAACAATGAAATTTCTGTACATCATCTCCGTTTTGCTGCGGGATGGCACCAGCGCTACTGGAGGAATAAAGAATAAATTGGTASTGACAGGGGGCCAAGCATGCAGAGCAGCAGCCCAGACTTCACTGAGCTCACTGACCAGCCTTGGAGGAATCTGATAATCTTTTATCTCAGCCAAATTATTAAATCTAAACCTTGTCTCCTCAGCAGAGCTGTTCAGTGGTTTAGGCTTCCTCCTACACCAGTGTGTGTGACTGGTGTTCCCAATGCCATTCCCACATGTTGTCCCACTGTTAGGCAGGATGGAGAAGTGGACACTTCCACACTGCAGCCTTTTTGGATAGCAGCAGATGCACCAAAGCAGTTCTGCTGAAGTGCCAYGTTTCAGGATAAGCACAACAAACATCCCCACGCCAGCCTGGGTGCATTGCACGGGGCTGGAATTTTAGGCACAGAGGTTTGTGCTCTGTTGAAGTTGGGTTTAACTGAGTGACCCTTCAAAGGAGACACAACTAAACAAGCAGCTGAGGCCACACTTGAATTTTCAGCACAGCACCCAAGTTGCCAGATGTTGGCTCCTTTTTGCATTTTTATTTCTGCAGCTGTGTGTTCTGGATCCTATGGGACTGCCTTCCCGGGGCCAGGGAATTCAGTTCATGTTCGTGTGCTCCCTATCTAACACAATGTGCTGTRCAATAACATACGATATTTTTCATCCTTGCTTTCCAAATGGTTACATTTCACTAATCCCCTTCTGCTTGTACTGGTAACAAAACAAAACCACTCTCAAGTCTGTTGCTGCGTAATTTTTCTTATCAAAGTCCTTTTCCCATAAAACCTTATGTTGAAATATCCAACAACCTTAGGAAAACATGTGACTTCCCCCCCCCATTACTGCCAGAAATTGGCTTCTCTATTTAAAATGAGACCTTTAGACCATTTGAGGTTTATCTACAATAAGCCCACAGATGAGGTTCCTCCTTGACCCTGCAGCTGATTGTGAAACTGTCACAGGGAGAGAGTTATGCACTTCAAGAAGGCATAAATCACGGAGTTAATCATAATCAAACTGCGGAAGTCARGCAGGAATCAGTTAAAGGCACAAAACCAATCTAGCAGCCATTGCAGCTGCCCTTTTTGCAAATCCATCATTTGGAGAAAAGATAAGCATCCAAGGAAAAACAAATGCCTCTTGCTTGAATGCACATGATTTCCAATGCAGAGGTGGTTGCCCTGAAATCCCAGCGCTAATTTAATTTGCTTTATTCAAAACASTAGTTAGAGGTGAGGATGGAGGAGGGAAGGGATTGTTTTGGGGGGGGGTTGGGCTTTTCTGGTATGTCTTTGGTTTGGACTTTCTTTGGGGATATTCTGGGAGTTTTTTTAATCATACTTGTAAAGTTCTCTGTCCTGCCTGACTCAACAGAGATTGTCACAAGAGAAGGTTTTCCAGTCTTCAAAAAATCGATTAGACATTTGACTGAGTGAGCAAAGACCTGGGCTCAGAGTGGATGTGCAAAATTCAAACCTGAGTTGGCAGTTGTCAGCTGAAACTCTAAATGCAAAACCTTCTTGACTCAGATTATTGAGTCCCTTATTGGAATGTCTGTTGAAAGATTTCCTGTGGTTGTTTCTTAAGAGCAAGTGTAGTATTGCTCTAGACAAACAAAACTACAGGAAACAGGTCTTGGCAGGCACAAACATTGTTTGCTGCTTGATTGAAGTGGGGGCATCTACAGTTAYGGGAATGCAGTTTCACAGTGAGAGAAAATCTATTACCTTTTAAGTATTCATTTTATGTTAGGATTTGGTGAGTTTTTGGTTGGTAAATTGGGGTGGGTTTTTTGTTTCGGGATTTTTTTATTTTGGAGGGGGGAATTTTGGGGGTTTTAAGTGTGGAGAGGGGGAAAAGGAGGGAGAAAATAGAACAACAGATGAGGAATAAAGACTTCAACCTGAGTCTGCCTTATCCAGGGTGAATGCCAAGATCAGCTGTATTCTTTTCTTCTCTGGCATATTTTWAAAAACATATTTTAAAAATAGTTTGATTTTTATACGGAGCAATATACGCTGGGTTGGAGGGTTTATTCCTCRTTGGATCCAACGTCCAAGGTAAACGAGTATTCCATGGCAACTYGAGCGTGGGAGCATTTCACAGCGGGGCCCAGTGGGTGTGAGATGTTTACACAGAATAAAAGATCTGCAGCAGGAGACACAGAGAGCAGCCCCCCRGTAAGACTGGTGATAACCTCAGCCACCTGGCACACTGGCATTAAAGCAATTTCTGTGGATACATTGACTTTTGACCAAGAAAAGGAGAAACTAAAACCTTGCTCGTGTTATGGAAGTGCCTTAAACACTGCATTTCTCTATTATTCTTCTTCTYTGTGCCTCTCACCCTGTCTCTGCCTTCTATTTTTTTTTTTTTTAACTGGAAATTCCCTTTTTCTGGATGCGACTTGCTTTGTGCCTGGTTCTGTTCCACGAAAACTTTTGCTCTTCATATGTCAAGAGTTTGTGACAAAAGAAATCATTTCGTTAGAAAGCTCCTGATCAAGCTGTAATTGGCAYACTGCATCCCACAGCTCTTCTGTACAAAAGGAGAGGATGCACATTGCTGTGCCCTACTCCTGGTGGTCCTCAACTCTCATTAAAGATGCTTTGCCATCTGTGAAACAGTTGCAGCAAGAAATGGGAAGGCAACTCCAATTATATTATCATCACTTCTAGCCTAAATGTTCCTTTAATGCTTGCTCTTGTGTCTAATTTGGGAATAAAATCCTCAGTGCAAACATCTTTTTGGGGCATGGCCATTTCTGAAGCGTCTGSGTTACTGTTCTGTGTTATTCGGGAAGCCAGATGAGATGATCACGGTGCTGCCTTCTGGTCACAGGCCCTGTTTAACATTTACCCCTTCCCTTATCCTTTTCTCCTACKGCTTTCAAAGTGTGAAAACCAGGTGTGACATCTGCAAGGGCTGTGTGTGGAATGTCTTTGCCATCCTGCTTTTTTTTTTTTAATATATATTTTCCAGCTATCACTTGCCAGAAACTCTCTGGGATAACAATGTGTATAGCTGAGGTTTACTGTCCCAGAGAGTGTATGCTCAGCTAAGGTGCTAGAGTTGGGGGGGTTTTGTTGTTTGTTTGGGTTTTTTAGTTGTTTCTGGGGGTTTTTTTCTCTTAAAAAACTCAAAAAAATCAGCAAAACAAACAACCAAAAAATCCCAAAACAATGCCCTCCCTCTTCCCTGCCATCAAGAGACTCCACCTTACGAGAGAGACTTGTCAAAGGAAAAATATCCTCTTCTCTTTAAAAACTTGCAGAAAAGCAGAGCTTTTTCTGTGATGGTCTCCAGCACCTGCTGGTGTCCAGCAGATGGTGCTGAGGAAAGTASAGGTTTCTCACAAAAACAAGGGTGAATATTATTACTGGGTATAATTCTTCCCATTGTCCTATGCAATCCTTACTGCATCTGCTGCTTAGGTGCCAAATGGCAGGAAAGGACCTTCCTCAACCACCACCCACTGGAGATGGACAAATTACAGCTCTGTTCCCCAACCAGGAGTGTAACATTCCCTGGGGAATGTTATGCTCTGCACTTGTTTTAGCACCTTCATCTGTTGTCAAGCTGCAAATCCAGCTGTAGGCATTTTGAAAAGTGCATCCTATTGCCCTGAGAGATAAGGGTTGGACTAGACTAGMACAGCTCTATCCCCAAACCCGTGAATTTTGCCTTGCACAGATTTGCCAGAAAGGTTTCTACCTCTGGCTTGCACTGACAATGATCTTATTTTCTGGCTGTACAATACATTGCAGGAAGAACTGAACAAATAGATTAAAAAATTTGGAAGCACTTGTGACATCAAGGGATAGATTAAATCAGCAAGACAATTGAATCATATTTTCAGTGGAAGATAACATTGCAAACCGATTAAAKCCATGGGCCATTTTAACTGCCTTATGTCCTACGCTTCAAAACACTGAGGCCAAAAGTACCTGAGGCCTCTGCTGTTCAAAATGTCAGTTTGAGTAGCTGTCTGGGGCTGTCAGGTCTCCCCTGGAAGTAGATCACATAAAAGCTGCAGTGTGAATCCAAATTGGGGCATGGAGTGTTTGCAGACCTTATTCCATAGCGGCTGATCCAGAGTAGTCAGTGGAAAGGGGATGGGTGATATCCTTGTGGTTATYTATAAGAACTGCTGTTTAATTTGCAGCTCAGCCATTGTTAGTCCTAATGGTCATTTGACTTACTGGGTTACTTAAATATCTGGGTACCACTAATCCACTGCCACAGAACTCCTTTTATGTACCTGAGAAAAAACAATCCCACACACATCAGCATGGAGTGCCACGGACTCCCCAAGGAGACAGCGGAGAAGGCAAAGGGAGGAGGCTAAAGCAGGCAGGATCAACCCATTTAGAGATCTTCCAGCAGGGCTCACCTGCCTGCTCTTTACTTGGCTGGAAAAAGTAAAGGATGGAGTCACAGCTAAGGGTATCATGCTGATTTGGGTTAGGACTTTTAAACTTTGTTCAGTTCCCTGATTCATTCAAATTTTTCCTGTGCAGGCAAGCAAGCCATCCACCTTCCCTGCTTGTCACTTCCCTATCTACAGAATATTGATAAAAGCCTCCACATTACCTCAGCGTGGACTCAAATTAAAGAGTGGGAGGATCTGTTCTGGCAGTAGGTAGGGGATATATTTTCTTTCAAGTTTTTCTGCTGCATGTAATAGAGAAAGGATACTCTTGGAGAGAGAGAAAAAGATTGTCTTTTAGAAAGTAAATGCAATTAGAAAAGTCTGTAGAGGAAATTATCTGATGATTTCTTTTTCTTTCTTTGATTCCTCTGGATTCTCTGAAAATTGTTTCTTTCTGTATCAGCAGTTAACTGTGTTAGCATTATTGTCTTACTGAAGGCTCACCAGACCTTAKTTGTCATTTGTTTTGCTGTGGCTCCAAGGGATAACATCGCATCCTGTGTGAATTTGGCTTGGAAAGAGAAGTCTTAGGGAGTTCCATTCTGTAATTTGCAGAATAAAATAAAGTACCCATCTCCTCACTGGATAATCAAAACGTTTAGCAGCTTAATGCTGGGTATAGTAAGGTGAATACACAGCTGAAGTATAAAACTTTCATCTTCACCTTTATGGTCAGACCTGTCCTTTAAATGCTCTGTTCACATTTGGTTCAAAGGCTGATGACACACAAGGGAGTATTTTCTTAGCCATTAAGGTGACTTTTCTAAAACCACCAAATATTCAGCAGTGTTTAACCATGTACACACCCAGCTGCTTGTCTGTGCAATGAAAAATKAGCATAGTGTTTTGATAGGTGAGAGAAGAGCCACCGATATATTTCAAGTTAAAATGACAAAACTTGGCATATTTTCTTAGCAGGGTCACATGGTATTAAAAATGTTTTATGGAGGAATTATTTTGAACTATAAAATATTCTGTTTGTTTTTTTCTGACTGCTGAGATAACAGCAGAATGTTTTGTCTACATGTATCCAGCCTTCATTAGCTGCTGGAAGATGTAGTATTGATTCAAACTTCTTGGAACTTCAACTCAAAGCAGAGGTAATTTATAGTGCTCTGGATGGGAAGTTTCTGAGAAAGGAACTTTAGTAATAGAGGGTTTGTTGATTTTCTTCTTTTATTTTTTRGGGTTGTTGGTGTTTAGAATATACTTTGGTATAGTATACATTGTGTTACTTTTCTTTGGATTTCTTTCCATCTATATGCCTGGAGCCCTTGCTCATAGTTAAACTGTTGGTACCATTAACCACCAGAACACAACTAATTATCTTTATTATGGTAAGACCCAGATGCCATTTAGAAATACGATTTTTGTTTCACTAGATCCTGTATAAACAGGCTAAAGCAATCTGTGGCTGAAGATTTCACAGTTTGAGTATGCCACAGAACAATGGATTATATCAAACAAGCAGATAAAYATTACACAGGGACAGCAGGTTTTTTTTTATTTGGTTCATTTGATTTGATTTGGTTGATTCAATTTGTTTAAATATTAAGTAAGTGGTGCTCAGTAAAAAATGGAAGGAGATCATTTGATTAGGAAAACAAACAACAGGAGAGWTGAGAAGGGAAGCACTGGACCGAACTCAGCAGGGAATAAGAGAAAGGGAAATAGGGCAAGTAGGTACTTCAAGGGCTAAAGTGAAGTATCTAAGAGAAAGTTGGATGAAAATACATGGATTGAAAACGATAATAAAATTGCTGAAGACATCATGAACACATAATACTACTAGTAGGCATTGTACTGTTCAAGTCTCCAGATGACTGCGGGGTTTTCTATTAAATGTGAGGGATGGGACCAGCAGAAGTTGATCTTGACATCAGGAATACAGAAGGAACTTAAACTCACTCTTGTAATCATCATTGCAGCTCTTGGTATCTGCAGTTTGCTCTGGTCAGGGAAGCTGTGCTCGTCTCTCAGAGAATAGATCTGCTTTCCATCCCATCTCGTATTTCAGTGGTCACTTTCCATGCCTCTTTTGTTGAAACACTGGCCATAACAACATGAAAACTAGATGTGTCCTTTGGCATTGACAGTGTCTCAATTAGTAGATAGTCAGTGGCTATATCAATATTTGGAAAAGTTAGTTGTTTCTGTATGCTGTTTTTGGAGAGGAAATCTTAATCTGGAGTCTGGTCTTCCACACTGTTGTCTTTTAATGAACTTGAGCCTGTGCCATCTGCCAGCCTTACAGATTACCTGGGGAGCTTTCATGTTGCTGCTCACATAAATTGATGCATAATTTATGTTTTATGCTAGATAGCTACCTTGAGGCGTTTCTTCACTGATTCTAGTGAGGACATAAGTTCTCTCTTGCTGTAGTCTCTGCATCATCATTATTCTTTCAGAGCAAAAGCCTACAAGAAAAAACAGTTAAATATATTTCCTGTCATAAACCTGAAATCTTGAGCCAGCACCTTAAAATGCAAGAACAAGCCATTAAAAACCGCCTACAAACATGAAACAACTGTTTTAATTTGTTGCCAAAACCAGTTTATCAGATTAGGATATCTGACTGGCCTTCCTAATGTTTGTGCTGCAAACTTTTTCTGGTCTGTGGTTTGCTGTGTGGGGATGTCTTTGTGTCACTGGTTTGAGAGTCTGACCTTTAGTTATGAGAAACAATATTTTATTGTTATGAACAGAACAGAAGGAAAGCAGAGCTTCATTTTCACTCTGCTGCCTTTCATGTAAAAACTCCAGTATAGGTGATTCCTACAGTCCACAGCAGAGTTATGGAATCTGCCCTTAAGGATGTGGAGAATTGTCCTGTTATAAGGACAGAGGGACTGGACAGGCTCGAGAGGTGGCCCCGTGTGAACTTCATGAAGCTCAACAAGGCCAAGTTGTGAAGTCCTGCAGGGGGGTCAGAGCAATTCCAAGCACAGACACAGGATGGGAGGCGAATGGGTTGTGAATAACACTGGGAAGAAGGATTGGAGGGTGTTGGTTGATGAGAGACTCAACAGGAGCCAGCAATGAGCACTGACAGCCCAGAAAGCATCCAAAGCAGCCTGACCAGAAGGTCCAGGGAGGGAATTCTGCCCCTCTGCCCCGCTCTGCTGAGACCCCCCTGCAGTGCTGCATCCAGCTCTGGGGTCCCAGCACAGGGAGGACATGGACCTGTGGGAGCGAGTCMRGAGRATACCAAGATGATCAGAGGGATTGAGCAGCTCTTCTATGAGAAAAGGCTGAGAGAATTGGGATTGTTTGGCCTGGAGAATGGAAGGCTCTGGGGAAACCCTATGGCAGACTTCTGCCCCTAAAGGAGGCCTACGAGAGAGCTGGAGWGGGACTTTCTATAAGGGCATGTAGTGACAGGACAAGGGAGAACGGCTTCAACCTTACAGAGAGTAGGTTTAGATTGGATGTTAGGAAGAAATTCTTCTCTGAGGCCCTGGCACAGGTTGCCCAGAGAAGCTGTGGATGCCCCATCCCTGGAAGTGTTCAAGGCCAGGTTGGATGGGGCTCTGAGCACCCTGGTCTAGTGGAAGGTGTCCCTGCCCACGGCAGAATGGTTGGAACGAGATGATCTTCAAGGTCCTTTCAAACCCAAACCATTTTGTGATTCTGCAATTCTGTGGTTTCTACCCCAGAGATTTGGCGTCTCTACTAATTGTTTAGCTACTCCTACAATGTTGTAAAAATGAATTCATGTTTGCAGAGGGCTTCAAGATGATCAGATGAAAAGTTSTGACCAAGTACAAAGTATAATTATTAGCCAGTGTTTAACAAGGTTTTATGATTAGCATGTTGCCTGTGCAAACAGTATTTACCTTAGGGTTACTACAGGGTGAGACCTGGGCACCCCACAGTACTTTTTTCCACTCCCACTGAATCTCATGGAGGAACATTTGAGATCTTTGTCTCCAGTTTCTTGCASCTCAGTCCAAAACTCTCAAATGAGGCTACTCTGTTGATAAAACATTGTTTACTTAAATCTTGAAAACAGTCAGGAAAGAACCACTTGATTTCAACAGCTGCTTTTACAAGGGTGTCTTGGCAAGAAGTAGTCRTTTATTCAACCATCAACACAGAATTAACAAGTGAAGGGACACTTAAAAAGTTCCTKTAGGTTCTCTAAAGAAATGCGTTTTTATAAGGAAACGTCTGAGTTTGACGTGTTCATATACACGGTGATACACGCTAAAAAAGTCTATTTCTGGCTCAAGTTAGCAATTCTGGCTTTATTTAAGGTAATAAAATTCAGCAGGCAACAGAGGTACACTTTCAGTGACATGAATGTTGGGATCACATGTGCACGTTGACGTCTGTATCCCATCTCACACTGTAAGGTGTTGCTCACTGTATTTATTCAAGGTTTGTGCAGTGGTTTTGACTGCACTAGGAACTCAGAACACCTTTCTGCTTTCTGTCAGAATGGACAGCCAGAAATTTCTGCCTAAATGTCTATAACTTCATTAGAGCTTCTCTAGAAACTACATAAACTGTTTTTTACCTCATTCTTGAGAAGAAAAGAGTTCTCTTCTAATACAGCTGCACAGGAGTTAGGGAGAACAAAAATAATTGTGAAAAGAAAAATTGGAAGGGGTGATTTAAAACCTTATAGTGTCAAAGTGAATTTGCTAGCTTCCAGTATTTCTCAGTACTTACCATGAAGGTCAGCATGTGTCTTCCTCTTTGCCTGAAACCCATCCAATTTCCATTCAGATGCAGCTGCTTCATATGCCTTTTGTTCCTGTACAGGTTTGAGCAACTCCAGTGCTTGAAGGGAGGGGATGAGAGGAACACCCTGACAAACCTCAAGGCCTTTTCATAGCTTATCACCAAGCAAAAGGTGTATTCCTGTGAAGGTCATCCCAAGGATGGGCAGAGCAGCAGCGTGTCCMCTGGCTAACGCTGCCCAGAGGAGCTATAAATAGCAGCTTTTCCCTCCCCAGTGCCAGCTAGATGCTGGATTTGTGATCATGGCATTCGCAGCTCAGCTCAAACAGCTCCCGTGCCAAACAGTAGGCGAAAAAAGCAAGGGAGCAAGGAAGCTTCTCCAGATCTCAGCACGGGGGATGTAGAAAATCAGATGATGAATTCATTATAGGCACAGAGTATTTGTGGCTGAAGTAAATATTTCTCCTGGGTCAGATCCCTTTCTATCTTCCCTGATAAATGAACTGGCATCAATGGACGTGTTACAAAGGCTTTATGCTTTGGCTTTACTTTATCCAGACATACAGACAAGGGAAAGGCATGTATTTTTCACTCAACACAAGACCACTTAATCACAGCTTTGTCTGTGTAAGCTCTTAGGATCCAGGTCTAAAACACCAATAACCAAAAAAAGGTGTTCTCCTTGTTATCAGTTAGCCTTACAATGGGCAGTTCAGTGCTGTGGCATTCTCCAAGAGAAGCAAACTTTAGCAGCTCACACTTGGAGCAAAGGATCCATAACACTGGACACAGGCTGCTGATTTTCCAAGCACATCTATCTTGTCTTTGCTGAACTGGAGGCACTAAATCAATAGTGTTTTAGGGTGGAGGGGTTTTTTTTGGGGGGGGGGGGAGTGGTGTCAGGTTTTTGGGCAGTTTTGTTGTTTTGGTTTTGGGAGGTGTTTTGCAGGGGTTATTTATATTGTCAGAAGACTTCTGGCTTTGCTTGCTAAAAACAAAAAAAAAAACCCCGACATTTTTTATGCAGGTGTTCATCTGTRCGTATGGCTGATTTTTAGTGGCCACTGGGAGTGTTGCATGTGCAAGCTTGCACTCCAAAGGAGAGAGGAGGAACAGCAGGAAACATAACAAATGCAAGGGAAGCTCAAAGTAAGAGCAGAGCAAAAGTTTCAATAAACAGCACTTCCAAAGCAGCAAACATGTGTCTGCTACCAGAGCTCTGTTGCAATAGCATTTTCAGAGGAGAAAGCATGAGAGATCTATTAGCTGTATTTATATAGCTTTTAAAGCATTAAAACCATCCAATTTACAAGCTTAAAMCCAAGGCAACCTTCTTCCATGGCCTGTGCGTTCAGCTTGCCTCGATCTGTGCTCTTTCACGCATGTTTGGGTTATGATGCCTTGCCCTTGTTTTTGGATTTGTTCTTGGTTACACCTGTGCTACTTTATGGTTTTTAAATAGGCATCGAGTGATTGCACTTAGCTTTAAAATATACCAAAAAAAGGATCGACAGACAAAAATAAGCAAAAGTTTGGCTTGGTTTCACTGAGTTTTGGCTTTGTAGGACTAGCAAAAGAAAACATAATATATTCAAATGCAGCCATGGGCGATTCAGAGTGTACATGACAGACGCTAAATAAACTGATGCTCTCTTGTATAAAGCTGAGGTTACTTTCTGCTTTAGATATAAGTGGCTCGTTAACACCTCAGAGAGAGAAATAGCCTGCATGCCCTAGAAGTGGGAGAGTTGCAATTGTGGCCAAGCTGCTTTGCCTTCAGGAGTGCAAGGTAGGGGGAAGGAGCTGTGGACAGTTGTATTTTTATAAAGGTTTTTAATCACATGTCAAAAACCAATCTGAGTTTTTTGAGGGCAGTAATTTAGGACTTTGAGGGGAAGCTTTTCTGCGTATCTAAATACTGATTTTAAATCATAAAAGGCAAAATTGCAGTCTTGCTTTGCTTCTGAAGTAATTTCCAAACCTTTTTAACGCTCTCAAATCTTTTTTGACTTCTGACTCTCGGTGTGGCTGTACCAGTTTCTCTGAGTCGTTGGCATTTGGGGCAAATGCTCTTACATCCTAAAATGCTTTGTTGGGTTTTTGGGGGGGGCTTGGGAGGGTGGGGGCAGAGGTGAGAGGGCATAACAATTTTAGTTTCTTCCTGTCTAGTGAACCAGACTCCTGTTTCCCATGGAGAGCTGTACAAGCTTGGGAGAGCCTGCTTGCAGGGTAAAGAAGTTGCACTTCTAACCACAGCCCTTTAATGAAAGCCAGGAGGTGATGATGGAGTGAGTCAGCCAGCCCACAGTGTGTGGAGTCTGGGTACAGCCTGTTCCCGAGGTTCCACAAAACCTACTAATTCCTGCCCCCAGGGACATCCCGCAGGGGATTAGACTGTTCTCAGCACCTTCTGAGCTTTCCTTACGGTGCCAGAGGGTCAGCCCTAAGCCTTGTCTTGTTTAGAAAGTAGCACTAATCAGGTCTTGCAATCTCTTGGGTGTTAGGTGTTTATTTGTTGGGGTTTGTGGGGGGAGCTGTTTGTTGTAGTTTTTAAATTTCTCTTCGCCTTTGGTGATTTTTAGAGTAGCTGCTTGTGCTCCTGTCGAGGAGGAGCAGGATACTGGTGAGAGCTCTGTGTTTAAAACTCTGCAGAGTGTTTTAGGAGCTTTGAAGTAGCAGGTGATATTGATAAAGGTCTTTGAAAGAAAGGTTAATAATAGAAATTTAACCAGCTCTTGGCATATTTAATGCTATTGTGGTGTGCCTCTAAACTGACAGGAGGTTTTGTTTAAGTAGGTGATTATTTGGCTTTGATTATTATTTGGGTTTTATTGGGAGGGAAGAATTTTTCCTTGGTTTTTTTTTGGTGGGACATGTCATATGTTTGGGTGGTTTGTGTGTGGGGGTGGGGTTTTTTTTTTCMGTTTTGTTTAGAGGAGTGGAAATACACTCAAGCACTGCTCTTCACCTGCTGTCTTGCTTGTATCTTTGATTTCCATGCCTCTCTTCCAGTTAAGGAACTTTCTGTTTTCTATTTCAGATATTTTCTTGAACTGAGGGGTTGGCTCCAAGATAAAAAAAAAAAAAAGAAAAATGCCACTAATTAACTTATAAAAAGGCTTCTTGGACAGTCATACTAAGAGAGTTTATAAGCAGCTTCTGGCTGACTCACTACCAGAAGTTCCTTGTAGTGGGAGTCAGTAAAGGGGCCAATTGATCAACAGTTGTGTCCATTTTTCTAAAAAGCAATTTGTTAGGTGACAGAGATTCTTAGGCTTGGCCAAAGGGAAATTTCCGTGCAAATAACTCCAGGACCAGGTTCTTTAAAGGCTGTTGATGCCCAACAAGCCACACTTCACACAGCCTTACRCAGAGTTTACAATAACAGACACCTTCGGGCAAACAGTCTGTGCTTCGAGATTTACACTTGTGTATCTCTCTCTTTAATGGTTTGCAAAAGATGCTGGATTAGCTAAGATACSTTTTGTTATTTAAGCAAAGGCTTGCTCTGCAGCCATGCAGCCTTAATCGGCACAAAAGCTGGAGAAAAAACAAACACAACTACTAAAATATTTTCCAGGTTATCAGAGCCTCCTCCAGAGAAAATTGTGTCAATAGTGCTGTCCTTAGATTTGTTAAATGCTTTAAAAATTTTTGCTGGGAGGGCAGACGTTTTTTAAGCATGCCAAAGAAATGACTTTTTTGAAATAATTATTATTCATGTGCTTACTTGAAGGATATAATATAATTTGCCTAAATTTGAGTATGTGACAAATCGAATGGGAGCATCTCTCACTGGTGTGCAATATGCCCAAGCTAACTGTGAGAGTCATTGATTTCCACTGTTTGATCTCTCAGCCTTAATTTTCTGCCAGATGGGCTGTCTGTGTTGTTTAAAGACGAGCTTACAGCCAGATGTGGGACACAGAAAGCCACAACGATTTCTCCTTCATAAACGGGCAGTTTCAAACATTATTTCCCCCTCCCCCAATCAATTTTAAAATACTTTATCAGCGTTTTGTGCTTTGAGGCCACCTCTCATTTCCTCAGGAARCCTTGCATGGGGTGTGAACCAGTATGGCAGAGCCATAACCAGGAGTTTCACCTTGCTCCTGCAGCTCCCCGTCTAAGGCACCACATTCCTTGGGTCTGATCTCTGTACTGTTAATTATGGCCATGGATATTGATAACTTCCATTCAGCACTTTGACCTGGTTTTAGGAATAGGTGGGGAGGAAGACAAAGGCACCTGGCCCATCCTGAGTGCACAATTAGGGCTTTGAGTACAGATGGAGTCACTCCACCAGCAAAGCAATTGAGGATGCAGCAGGCACAGAGGTTCTAAGGCATTCTGTGAAATTTTCCACCCACAAAGATGCTCCTCTTCTACAGTAGGTGGAAGTGGGGACAAAAGCTTGGGTTTGGAAGAGTGGGCTCTATAGATCTTCCTAAAATCTAGTAATAAGATACCAAGGTCCAGCACAGTACCCAAAGCATCTGGGAGAAGAGACAAATGCTGGGTTGTCTGAAATAATTTCTGTGCACCTGGCATGGTATATCCTAACTTTCCCAAACCTCCCATCTTCTCTGGGGCAAAACTGCGCTTTGTGGTCTAAAGAGCCTTCTGGTATCCCTTTTATCCCGCCTGCTTTTAGACTTCCATCTCCCCAGTGCCATAAATGGCCACCCTGCCCATGGTCTTCGTGGTTTTTACCTCTGGCAGCCTTTGTACAGCCACCAGTGTGAGGGCACAGCCACTAACCTGGGGTGTGGGGTTTTAGAGGGGACTGGGAAGGAGCCTCGCATTTCTTTAGAAGAAACTGCCTCGTGGAAGGCTCTGCCTGCCAAGGCTTGGGTCGTGCAGCACGAGCTGCTCCTCGTGCTTGGCTCGGGGCACCCACCGCGTTCTGCCCGCGCCCTCCGAGCGGCCAAGGCCTAAGTGCCTCTTTGCGGAGAGCGTGTTTACTTTATACGAACTGGAGACTTTTGAAAAACTTGATTTTAGTCAATAAGCTAAAGGTTAGCTAGATATTTAAGGAGATAGAAGGATGGTTTACTTTATCCTACCTTTAAATGTTAAGGTTAGTTGGTAGAGCAAAGACAGCGCGGAAATTAATGGAGTGTATATATAAAATGGGAGCGCTGTCAGAGCCAACTTTCTTAAGCATTGGGAGTACTGCTGACGTAAAACCAAATAATATTTTTTCATTGTTGTGCTCTTATGAGTGCCTGTGAACTTGTCGGAAAGCCAGAGATGAAGTTTTGGGTATTTTTTCGGAGGGCATATAAARTGAGTAGGTGCAGATTACGTCATTTTTGTGTTTATAAATCACTTCAATAGTCTTGACCCGGAGAAGTTTATTGAATCTAGTGCTATCTTTCATGTAAAATAGTGTGCTTGTAGTCTACAGCTTTTAAGGATCTATTTTTTTCCTCCACTGTATATTGTAGAATTGTATTCTTTCCTAATATGGTGTTTGAGAGATGTTTTAAAAATAAATCATATTGACATTTGGATTTAATTATAAATTTCAAAGATAGGAACACGCMGTTTATACAATATTTCAGCACAGTGTTCATCTGAGCAGTACACAATGAAAACTTTTTATTACATTTACATTATTCAAGGAGCCCAAACACTTAGGTGTTTGAGAATTTGTATATTGATATGGAGAGAGGGCAAAACAGTTCTCTGCTGAAATCAACAGTGAACTCTGTCCTCTACAGAAATAAACCAGTGGGAGCAAACTAAGTTGCTTGAGCTGTGGAGTGAATGCAAATTGGCTTTTCTTCTCCATTTATTGGAAGATTTTGTGAAAGAAGGACTGCAGAATGTAGTTGTAACACTGCTGAATTTCAAAACAGCCAAAAGCATAGGTGCCTGTATCGGAAGTATAGCTAATGTACAAAATTTTTAATTCATGAAGTATATTTCCTTCACAAGCCATCAGTTAAAATATTTTTGTTTTTCTGTAGATATTTCTCCCAACTTCTCAAGTTCCTTTGTACTTTCAGCTTTGTTCATCTCTTCACAGACTGGCACCTCCTTTTTATAATGTTGCACACTCTAAGCATGCTACTTTACGCAAAACATTGTGATAGGCTTAAAGTAAAATTTTATTGAATCTATCAAAATGATCTGTAAGACCCATGTGCCATATGTCCCCAAATATACTGACATATGGGAATCTTCCAATACTGCAGTGTCCAGGGAACCTTTAAGGACTTCCTGAATGTAATCCAACGTCTTGCAGGACTCCGAAGCACAATTTGTCTTCGTAATGTTACTGCTTCTAACATTTAGCAACAGTTCAGCTGTATGAACCTAAAATACAGATGAATAAAAAATGTACAAGAAGAGAGAAGAAAGATGGGAATGGGGAAATAACACATTCCATCACCACTTTCTTGGAAGAAACTGATGAGGCTGAGGAAGCAAGAGACTGCTTGAGGCATTGAATCAGATTTTAAAGACCATGTTCAATACCGTTTTTTATTTTCCTCTTGCTTACATGTTGGTGAAAATACGAAGTTTGCTAAAACCCTGACAAAGAAGTCAATGTAAAGAAACAGCATAAAGGGTGATAACCCATATTTCTGAGACTGCCTTCTGCAGAGGTGCAACAGGCAGTTCCACTGAAATATTAAACAGTCTTTACTATAATATAGATTAACACAGTGGACTAAATTATTTTGCATTGCAAATTAAGTATGTGAATAATCTTTAAATGCTATAAAGACACCAGACTGGCTTTTAGTATTCTGAAGAATTAGAGTGAAAATGTGTTGGTTAACTGGTTCTGCATTATTTATCTGTTTATCAGGTCCAGCAATAGCTTAATCTGTTCTTATCCCATTATTTTACTTTAGAAAACTTGATTTTTGACTCTTCATAGGATCTAATGTTCAAACTAATGAAAAGAGAAATAAATTGATCCCTTTCATCTGGTCAAAATGACCAGCTAGTGACAGAAAAGACTGGGTGGAGGGGGAAGGAACAGATCACAAGGGATAATTCAGTAGAGGGAATCCCAATGGTTGAGGGAGACTGAAGTGCATGTTCCTTTTTTCATTTAAAATAGAGGACAAAACTCCAAGAAATAACAATGAAGCTCTACAGACCAAATTATTACAAGAATAAGTCCGAGCCCAGTTCATTGCAGTTGCTCTGGGCTCCACTGGTTTTCAAGGACGACAAAAATTCCTGAAAAACTTATAAAACTTTCAATACCAAAGTGCTCCCCAGGTTTYCAGTGACCAAATAGCTTTTTTGCAAACTTGTCAAGGCAAATCCTTCAGAAGGCAATTAAATTGGTTCTCTCACATGGGTTTTGTTGTTCCTGGTTTGAGGGGTTTTTTTGGGGTTTTTTTGTTGTATTTAAACATTCAGTGAGAGATTTATGAGCTCTGGTAAGACCACAGCCCCAATTATAATTCATCACAAAGCTTTAAACATTGATTTCCATTAGGTTTCCCTGTATGCAGGATTCAAAAATCACTAAAAAAARATGGAAAAACACTCTCCTATGTGCTATAACTCCTTTAAAAATTTAAAATCTGACAAAGGAAAAAGCCCCTTGACCAAAAGCACCGTAGTTGCCCTTTTTTTATGCTGCAGTAGGAGTGCTACACCCATCAGCATGTCTGGTAAGCAGCAGCAAGTCTAAACCAAATAAACTTCAGGGGCAATTTCACGCCCTGCCTTACTAATATCAAAATTGCAAGTGTCTAATCCAAGTACTTCCTAGAAATTAATTCAATTCTGCTATTTGATAAAGAACCATCTTTATTCAATATATTAGAATTTTAACTTTCTAGCAACACATTGGTAAGCCAATTTTTTTTTTTTAATCACAAAAATGAAAAAATTTTTTGGAGACTCTAATTTGTATACCACCTACTTTTTTGGCTGTTTCTGTTTGTATTGTGTAAATATTTTGAATTATCTTGCTTAGACTTTTGGAGGATATTTGGAGCTTCTACATGATATTAAAAGACTCTTGTCTGCAGACTGCAAACGCTCATGTGCATCTGACTTTTATGTCAACTTTTACGTACTTTGATTATACAAAATTATGAAAGAAAAAAAGCGTTTTCCACTGACTTTTAATTTCATAGCGATATTTTTGCTTTTAGGAGAGGGGCTTTTTTTTATTGCTGAAATACTTGCAGTCTTTTTGAGGAGCTTTGGGGTGATGGAAGTGATACAGTAAGAAAACATTTGATTCCCTCTCTAACCCACAATTTTCAGACCCAATAAGAAAATCTAATGTAGGTAATAATGCGGCATACATGGAAAAAATCCAATCTTTCTTTTAGCTAGTGAAATTAATGGAGAAAATTGGGTTCTTTTTAGGGTTATTTGGTTTTGTTTGGGTTTTTTTTTTTTWAATTTCTGTAATGCTTTCAAAAAACAAGACATGAATAAGAACACCTACCAATGCCCAAATAAAACTCTTATTCTATCTGTTGTTTATTTCAGAATCCTTTKGGGGGAAAAAAAAGTCAATCTTAACCCAGTTGTACCATTCTTCTATCCAAAATTTTCAGAAGAACCACAGATACCCTGCTATGTGGTGTGATGGTTTCCATTCAGTGTGACACTCAATTATTTCTGTTTGCCTGGAAGGACAGATCTGTTCAGGCTGAGAGCGAAAATGAAACAACAGAACTGAGATCATGGCTAATGTGAATATAGAGTTTGGAGAGTGAGAGCAGATTAAGACTATAGTTTGGGGGCTCTTCCAAGAAGGATGAYAAATAGATACACTTCACCTTCAAAAAATTAGCTGTGGAACTTGGGGGGGGGAAAGTAAAGGAAAGTTTGCTTTGACTTTGGATAGAAAAAGAGCTTGTCTTCTGGGTGCCACACTGGTGCAYGTTCTCAAGTCATACTTAGTTTGCAGGCATTTGCAAGGTTTTAGCCACCTCCTATCTCACTGGTCCTTTGGAAGAAATGTGTTTCCCTGCCAAGAGCCACTTTAAAATCCATTAAACATAAGTAAAACTGTCAAGCCCATTTCTTCTGCTTCTGTAATAAGCAAGAAAAAACACATTTGTTTTTAAAATACTCACTTGCTTCCTTTGTTGCTAAGGTGTTTTTGCTGTAGCTGAGGAGCTCTGCTGCTGTTATATGTCCTGTGCATTTCATTTTCTGGAGTGGAAAAAAAAGCCTCTAACACAGTAATCAGAGCAAACTAGTTTGGGTTGACTGCAGCAAATTCACACTCCAGGTTTCAGCCCCAAAGGCACTGTTTAAAGCACTGCATCTGCTCCATCTGGAAATCTGTAATAACTCGAGCCTTCCTTCCACTCTCCTTTTTCTTTTTCTTTGGTGGTTTCCTACACACACCCTTCTTGATACACTTCCCATGTATAGAAAGGCAAGGTCTGTTAAAGTTGCCCTCTCTTTYCCTGCAGTGCACAGTTTTCATTCCTCTCCCTGCTGCTGCACTCACCGAGCATCCCTGGCGTGTTGCAAACTCACAGAAGAGCTGTGAGAGCAGCAGAGCTGAGACCAGGATCCTCTCCAGAGCTTCCCTAGGGCAGACGTTCAATCTTGGCACCTAAAACTGTGTATTATTGCAGCTTCTTGAAATCACAGAATGCTGAGTCAACTAATATGGCTGTTAATGAACCCAGCAACAGCAGACTTTTGTTTTTACRGGTTTTTTCCTCCATATCAATGCAGTTGTCTTTCTCTACCATAGGAAAATCTTTTCCTTAACACACTATATTTCAAAAAACAGGCAAGCAGAGTTTTTTTCCTCAGGAAGTTGTTTGCAGATCTGCATTCTCAGGCCTTTGGTTTGCATGGGATATCTGTTTGTTGCATGTAAATTACAGAGCAGCTGCTCGAATTCCCACTGGTTTGTGTCTCTTGACATCTTGTTAAGGACAGCGGAAACACAGAGTTCGTTGTTAATCTAATTAAATTCTAAACAGTCTAATTAAATACTTATTAGTCAAATTACAATGCTGCTAATACTTCTGGTTACAATTACATGCAGTTAATGTACAAACAAACTCTGTGGCATCCATCCTTTTCTCGGATGCTACATTTACCCTTTCACTGCCCCTCTGGGTCCAAGGCTTAAAGGTTTTAGTTTGACAAAGGCACAGGGCCTGGCAAGTGATCAGCATGCCAAGTCCTTTACCAGGAGGAAGAGGAGGATGTAGGTTGTTTCTTCTTCCTTTTTTCAGTTTCCATATGTGGCCATTTTGATGTTTGCCAGCGTGCTTTATGCCCTGTTTTTTACCTCGCTGATCCTCAGGTTTTATGTTGCGTACAAATTTACCACATCTGTTCTATACATATTGAGTACTTGCTCTTTTTTTAACCCCTAAAATAATGTTTGCCCAGTTCTTTCACTGRCTCTGGGGAAGTGGTTTATAGCCCTGGCATCATCCTGTACCTTACAGTGCCTGCAACTGTTGCTTGCAGTAACTGATCCGAGATCATTTAATCCAAAGGATCAGAGGTGTTTTCTCTGTATTCCCATCTAGGAGGGCTGTTCCTCTGAGGGGAGACCATTTCATTCTAGTATGATAGGGTATGGCCATACACTTTAAGGTAGTAGGTTCTGTGTGTTTGGCATGCCTGCAGGGAGAGGTGAAAGTAAGGCATCCTCTATTTTTTCTGGTTTTTTTCCCCACCCTTTTCTTTTTCTGTGATGCCACTATTCATAAGATCTTCGTGTTGTTTCAACAGCCATTAAGCGCTTTCTGATAGGACAGTGGACTTCAAAAAGGATCCTTCTGGATTCCTAAGGGTTTGCAAAGGAAATGTTTGGAACAGGCAGCAGGTTTGGGACAGCCACAGGAGCTGTGAAAAWTGCCACAGCATTTGGAAGTAAGCTTTTTAAGGAAAACCCTCTTTAACAGAGACGCCTATTATGTTTATGTTTATATATCTTTCAATGTTGCAGGTAATAGATGAGGACTATTTTCACTAGGACACAGGGTTAGTTTCTCTCTGGTGAAATGGTTAATTAGTATGATTAATTATAAATTATTATTTATTAAAACAGTCAAAAGAATAGACTGTATCACAAGAGATGTGCATGTGACCCTTCTTTTACTCAGCTGCTATACCCTCTGCATGCAAGCAAGATTTAATTCATAAATCAGGCAGTGGTGTTAAGGTGATGTCGTGCTGGACCAGCCCAGCCCAAGCACTTGTGCCTTGCAATTTAAAAAGCCATTTTTACCGTGTTTCTGCCTAGTTTGTTTTTAATGTATTAAAATTTGGCTTTTAGTCTACATACTGTCATAATGATTACAACCTGGAGAGTAGCAGCCTTTCAACTGGTTTGTTCCAGGTGCTGGAAAACTCATGAAGTTTTCCCAGTCTGCTGTGTTTATGCAGCCACTTTGAAATAAGAATGGGCTAAGAATGCCCCAAAGAATGATTTTTTTTATGAAATATATTTATCAGGAGCCTGAAAATGTATTATCTCAAGGTAAAACGTAACTAGCAGAGAGGTAACTGTGTGAAGGGATGAAGAACAGACACCTGTCTGTAAATTTGGTGCTGTGACTCAACAGAAAAAGATGGCTCTGCTGAGAAATTTCAGTGTAAAAAGTAATTTATAGGATGGAAATAATAACATATGTTTTGAAAATACAACATAYAGACAAAGAATGGAAAATTTGGGAAATGGTGTGCATGTTCAACTCAGTCCTGCTTAGCTTTTATTGGTAGTATAAGACTGTGGAATGTGACAGCTTATGAGGAAGTAGGGAGCACTGAAAGATCTTTTCAATGGTAACTTCAAACACAGTCTCTTTTCTCTTTGGTTATCAGTCCATTGAGGTGTTTTATAAATAGCAAAGATAGATTGTCAGATACTTTCAATAGGAAAGAGCAGGGGCAGGACAGGGAAGTAATAAGTTRTATGAGATACCAATCATATTTCCATCAACAGAAAATGACTCGTGATTCATAAAAGCCTTCTTTATACTAGAATACATTGTTTAGAATTTTGTTTAAAAATTAAACAGAATGTCTAACATTTCAGCAGCTTTAACATCCTGGCCTGATTTCCAACGGACATTCTAGAAATAAAACATATATTTCAAAGCTTGAATTCTCCTTAGAAGAGCTTATAGGCAGTTTGGTGGGATATTTTTTTTCGGTGCCACCCTATTAATTTGCCAGCTGAACAATGTTTTTGCAAGGAAAGCAACGAGTAAGAAGTGTGCTTTGAGCTGGCAAGTCAGAATAAGGCATCTTGTGAAAACAAAGAAAAAGCTCTCTGCAAAATGCAAAGCAAAATTCATGCCAGGATTGCTGTTCTGAATTGCAGTGTACAGCACCTTGGTGAGATTCCAGTCAATTCCCCACCTGTGAGTAATCCTCTAAATAAAGGTGTAAATTTCACAGTAAATCCCTCTGCAAGGCCTTCTAAGCCCGGAGCATTACCAAGAAAATATAGAGTGCACAATTCAGTATGATCTATGGGGGGRAAAAGGAAGGTTGGAAGATGATCCCTCTGTCACTTTCTTGTCACTCAGGCTGCTAGAGAGGCAGAAGGTGGACACATCATGCAGTGCTTGCTGGCAGGCTGGGTTAGTGCAGGGACAGAAGACCACACCCCGGTGATATTTCTCTGACACATGCAGGCATATACGTTTGCTTTATTCTTTACTTTTTAAATGTAGTTTAGCCRGAGCAAAGTGTGAGAGCTGGTGTCTCCTAGCTTTAGTAATGGCTGTATCTGCACCAGGTGCTGCCTGGCCAAGTGGCACAACGTAGTGTGGTTAATGTCTGTGCACTTCAGCTCTCRTCCTTCCTCAATTTCCCCTTCCTCCAGCTCCCCCAGACAAGGTGGYTACATCCAGGCTGCCAACCATGAGCATGAGCTTTCCCCTGAACTAGAGCCAAGCACTGACTGGGAGGGTAAGCCTTTGAACGAGCCAGAACTGTGCCAGGGAACATGCCAAGAGCGAGGAGGTAAAGATGACTGTGGCCCAGCTCTCAGTCTGTGTCCTGGCCTTGTCCTGCTTACTGGAATAGACAGAGCACACAGCCAAAGAGGTCAGGAAGAGAGCACAGCACTGAATGTTTTTAGCACACTAGGGACATTTGCCCTGCTGGCCTTGGCACTGTTTTCTCATGCACCGCTTCTGTGCATATGCTCATTCCYTTCCCCTCCTTGCTTTCCCCTGCTTTCCCTGCCTGCTCTCCACCTTTTCATGTATGAATGAGTCAGATGGTCCAAGCAAAAAGCCTGCAATCATACTGCATCTTTATTGTGACCTGTAATCATTCAAATAATTTCCAGAGTTTTAATCTCCCTTGTAAAGGCTAAGTGCATCTGATCCAGGAGCCCCACTCAGAGYTGGAATGGAGGACCAAGACTCTACCACCCTTTAAAAAAAAAAAAAAAAAAAATTCCCAGGAATGTCCAGGACTGCAGAAGGCTGCTTTCCAAGGAGCCTGCAATAGTGTCTGTACTGCTGTGAACTTCTGCAAAAATCACAAAGTTTAATTTTTGACTTGGTTTGATTCCAAGGGAATACAGAGCTCTAACCCAGGCCACCCTGTGGTGCACACCAGCAACTTTCCTRCTCATGGACAGGGTAGCTGCCTGTGGGGTACACAGAGTCATGGGCAAAAGCAAAGAGAACCTTGTTAGACTGGAATAATTGTTATCACAAGTAATAATACTGAGTATTTTGTTCATTTATTGTGGGTAGTAATGTCATCACAGAAAAGGCAGTGGTAGAAACCATGGGTCTACTATATGGCTGACTAAGGTGGATTCTCTCTGGTTTATATAGGCGAGTAAATAAAGTGAAAAAAATGCTCCCCCAGTGATCTATGAGTTCACACACTGCTGCTTTGCAGCAAGACAAGAGCTCCCTAGTGCCTGAAGCATTTTTTTTAATAATGTATAGGCTGTAAAATCACTGAAGTGTTTGAAAATTCACCTAACACTAATTTTTTCTGTTTGTGATGATGGAAACCTGATGGAGTAGTAAGAATTGCTTTCAGGGTGTCCTGAGACAAACCTGAAAAGCTGAGAATGCAGCTTGGTTTGGGCCACAGATTGGTTAAGCCATGCAACCCATGAGCATCAATTAGAGGAACYCTCAGAGATGTGAATGCTTGGAGGTTACTTTAGTTCTTTTTACAGTTTGCAGAAGAATTAACCAAAGAGAAGTTGTCTTTTTAACAGAAYGTGGTGATGACTTGTCTTTACCAGTCACAATCCAGAGCAGGGATCTGAAAAGCCAGAAAACATCCCCAGAAACATGGATATAAAACTGTGCAAGAGGGAGGAGGCATTCAACTTCAGGCTCCAACACAAGAGAGCTGACTCTGCTTTTACACTCAGATCAAGGACAAATTGTCTACTGGCTTTGAACCAAGCACTGGMTCAAAACTAAGATAATGGGAAAATTTCCTTTTTATTTGACTCTATTTTTTTTCAAAGTGGTTTTTATCTCGCTCATTTAAAAGTCTGTTGCCTCTGTTCTGAGAAGGTTTTTTTCCAGGATCAGAGATGTCTTGCATTCCTCAAGTGCAATTCATTCCCAATAAAAGGCTCTGTGTTCCATATCAAGCATTAATGTTTCCAGATTGTAAACCTGACAGGTCTAACAGATTTATTCTTGTTTTCTATTAGTGAGAAGCTAAGATTGTGAGGTTAACATTTAGCATGCTGTGGAGTGTGAGCAGCTCTTTCTGTGGCTGTGGTTTTGCTCTACAATGCAACAAAACTGGCAAAACAAACCAGGAAAAGCAACTCTTTCCTGAAGTGCCTGGGGTCTGAATAATTGTAGTTTTAACAATCAATGCGAGAAATAAAAAATGATGCAAAATATAAAATCTATTGATACTTTCTTATTAAATTTTGGATTTTTTTTTTTTTTTAAAGTATCCTGTAACTAAATGGGACAAATGAAATCCTTTTGACTTGCTTGATAAGAAGCTCTGGTTGTACCTATTCAGGCATTACTTAAACTTCCCTTGAACAACAAGAGGGGTTTTTTTTCGCATGTTTAATTTCTGCTTAGTGATTGAAACTGTTTGAAGTATTTACAGTAAGATGTGTATGGATTTTCAGTGGATAAGCAAGCTGGGGTTTTATGCAAAGCTTATGTCTATAAAACAAACTCAAAATCTGATTCGTTGCTCCAGTGTGTGAAAAATACAGCTTATTATGAAAAATCACAGTAAGGGATCTATCTATCTATTTATTTTATTTAAAATCATGGACTCCTAGCATGGTTTGGGTTGGAAGGGACCTTAAAGATCATCTTGTTCCAACACCCCTGCGATGGGCAGGGACACCTTCCACTACACCAGGCTGCTCAACAAACATGCAAATATACCTATAACTAGAAATACATTTGCCATAACACTCAAAAAAAGGGATTGTTTGATGCTGGGAACATGTAGCAGTGATTTTTAAGAAAGTAAGAACTTAAGYTTCAATGTTAATTTAGTGAATTAATTCCACCTCCCCAGACATAATTAGAGATGTGGAAAAGAAATGGCGATGTGAATAGACATGAATTAAGGAATTATAATTACTTTGCAACAATATTCTATAGCCAAACTGACCTTTGTTGCTGGAAATAATTTGGTGGAGAGCGTAAAAACAGTGAGATGGATCCAAACGCTCTCACATTTGCATCCCAAGATTGCAGTTTGGCTTCATGTCTAATGTTGGAGCCAGCAGGCACACACTGCACCCAACCACAGCAGGACCACCTTGCACCACTCCTAACTTACATCTATATTTGCATAAATAAAATAATGGGTCTTACTTAAAGACTATTAGCTTAACTAGAGAAGGACAAACAAGACCCTATTTATTTGGCTAAGAAGAGGTTATTTTTTTCTTATGCTTTGAGGTGATCCTACGCCAGCAAAATACAATTTTTTTTACCCCCCAGAAAGTATACAGCATGATTTTGTATTCATCTCAGCAAGTTGCTTAATTGGGTTCAGCACTGCCAAAAGTTGACAGTACAGATTTCTGGTGTGGCACCAGTTAATGTTTACTGCAGATGGATCTCAGGACTCTTATAGGCCATGGAGCTGCTGGGAGACCCTACCAAGAAATACATTTGTGTTCCTGGTGGAATAAAAAAGCTGTAACTTTAGGTGTATTGGATTACTTGACATGCTTCACAGGTCAATTCGTGGAAAAACATCAGTGCAAACCTCCCAGCAGTGATTCTTCATATCTTTCTCTTCTACTAATTGGGTGAAAAAAAAATAGAGAGAGAGGAGAAAATTCTGGCAATTGCACACTTCTGTTTAGAGGAGGTTCTGGTTGACTTGTATTGAACAGTTCGTTGTACTTTTAGTTTCTGTTGTGTTTTTCTCAATTTCATAGATTTCAGTAGTTTTACTACTTTTGTAGCTCACTTATTGGTTATTCATCATATCTATGTGGTCTCTTTGCCCTCAATTTGATGTACATACTAAAATGGGTTTACTGCAATATGTGAGTGTGCATGAGAAWTAGGATTATTTTTGAAGTAATAAATGGCTTGCATGGCACCTGGAGGTAACTCTGTACTAAGAGACTGCTCTTACTCTCTCTGTTGTGTATCAGCTGAGAAGTTGAAGACACAAGATTCATTTCACTTCCAGGAGTTATTATAAACACACCCTTTGTGTAAGAGATTTGAAATATTTTGAATTAACATGAGAAATATTAAATAGAGAAATATTAACAAGATAGCAGATGATTCTGTACGCTTGCAGGTGTGAAAATATTAAGTATATACGTGAACATGCTCAAAAGAAATCTTAGTTTTGTGTGCAGCATTGACTTAGAGCAGAGCCACAAGGAAAATACTTTGTTTCATCTTTTTCTTTCGCACAAACTGGCAGCATTTTTAAAACAGCTCTTTCACGTCAGCTCTGTACATAATTGTTCTGTTTTGGCTGGCGAGCATTATTTGCTGAAATACCACTTCTTATCTTCCATCTCTTTGCTGGCTCCTGTCCACTTTTCAGCTACTCCTCTGCATCTTCTGACTCGTTGGCTTCTTTGAGAGATGATTTAGAGTGCCTTAGATTGTCTTGTATGCTGCCTGCTTTGGGCATTTTCTTTATTKTAGTAGATGTCCCACTGTCGTTTGAGCAAGGAGCATTCAGACTTTTTGTGAATAACTGTGAAGGTGGCTCTCAGCGTGTTGTAACTACGTGGCAGTGATGAAGGAATAAGATTATTTAGCTCCTAGGCATAGTTCTTAAGACATTAATTAAGATTTTCTTCTGATATGACAGAAAAGTTTCCATGCTTACGTTTCAAACTTACGGTTTTCATTGTCACCATTCTGTAATTGTTCCGTGACTCTAAGAACAAGAAATATTTCCCACTTTCTTTTGCAGGAAATAGTACAGAACAATGTCTCCATGAGGAATGATAGAGGACAGTAAGGGATTGTAGTAATTTTCCCTCTTTATTTTAAAAAAGCTGGTTTTAATAACAACCTGGAATTACCCATGTATAGTCCATCAAAGCTTTTATGATCTTCAAAACAGGGAATGCTTTTTGTTCCAATGACTTTTGTGAAGTCACATACCAGAGTGATGAGCATCAGAAACCCTAGAGAGGCAGGAAGTCAGATGTCCTATAAGGTTAAATTCTTTTCTTCTCTGGGTTGTCTTTTTCTGTAGAACATACCACGATGTGGCATTAGCTCCAACTCTCACTTTTAAGGGTAAATTGCAATCATTATTTCAGGCTGTGTATTTATTGTCCCTTGCTTTAATTTCTGGTTTTACACGTGCTGTAAAAGCTCAACGAGACAATTTCTGTTGTGAGAGCTAAACACAACTCGATCACGGAGTATTAAAAAACATGATGATGGTTATTTGGTTAGCCACCAATTTCCTTTCTCATGCTCTCAGTCTCAGATTACTGAACCCTCATCTGGCATTCCCAGACGTGCTCACTCATTGTCCTGCAGCAGACAAATACAGAGCACGTTTTACAAGTAACGTGTGGGACGTTCCAACTGATGTCAATCCACGTGTTGCCTGGATACAGCTCTGATTTGTGTTTAGGGTTATTTAATTAACCTCTTAATTGTAAAGTACAGAGAGTTGAAGCATGCAGGCCAAAGTCTAGCCAATGCAAAAACTCAAAAGGCTGTAATGGGCTCAGACACCCACTGCTCTGGTCATCAACTATATTGTGGTTGTAACACGGAAGATAAAAGTTAAAAGGGGCTTAGATGAAGTTGGAGGAGGCTGAGTGGAGGGGGAGGATGTTATTAGCAATACCAGACTAAAGGAAATGAATTTGTAGAGAGCGTTGTTCAGCATGTGTCCTGTAGAAGATTGGAGGAATGTTGAACAGCTGCTCAAGTCTTCCCAGCCTCTCTAAYGGGCTAAGCATGGAGTGTCTTTGGAAAAAGAACTGTCTGTGGCAATGGGTAGTGATCTCTGGAGCCTTCTTATGGTTTTTGGGATGCAAATTGCAGGAAATAGTAAATGTTTGAYATCAGTGTACACTGCCCGATGCTCAGTGAAGAGTCAGAAGGATGTATGGAATTTGCACGGGTTCAAATGTTTAAAAGTGAGTCGTGGCTCCCTCTCCATAAACTTCTGGAAATATGAAGCGTAGAAATGTAGCTTATACCTAATCGAGGGAGATGGCTTGGGCTGAGGCCTCTGCACTTAAAGATGTTGATCCAGGAAGAACTCTCTTTTGCCCTCAATCTATGGAGAATTTCCATCCAAGAGGAGAAAGGGAAATACAGTGATACAGCAAAATTGTCAGATTTATGGAACTCTTAACACCAACTGAAACCTGAGTGTATAATCAAGCTGCATTAGGCTGTCTGTGCAAGATCAGATGGGGCTGTCAGTTGCTCTTTTTCAAGCTCAGAGGTACAAAAAGTCCACAAAACCTTAAGTGTATGCTGTCTACTCTAATATCCTCTCGAGCAAGTTTAGGGTAAGTGGAAATAACCATAATCGTGGATCTTTTACTACAGTTGTGTCTGCCAGACCTGGTTTGTGGTGAAATGAGATGGTTTAGTGTAAAATATCCAATTTTGGCATTGTCATGAGTAATATAAAGGAGCAAAATATAAAAAGTCATTGATGAAATGAACAGTGATCTGATGACCCAGTTCAAGAATATGGTGGAAGACCATTTTAGTAGAGGTAAAAGAATCTAAAAAAGGACTTTTCATACAAAATGATGTGGAAATAAAGRTCCAAGCTATATCATCATTTCCAAAGCAGTGCTGCTGCTTAGCCATCCCTTTGGGGGGATCTAGGAAATCAGGGTTTTGTCCTTCTTTTTCTGTTTACATACTTAATATTACGTGAGACCCAGTGCCACGCTGATCATGTATAGCTTAACTGGGATATCAGATGGTAATTCATGGCATTACCTGGGTAGATTTACTTAATTTGCCCAGGGGAAAAAAGAAAAAAGGATGGAGGGATCTTAAATTAAAGGATCTGTGTACTGCCTTGATAAACTGGAGCCAAACAGGATCCCATAATGATGTGTGGAACCCATGGAGTGTAATTCCTCCCATTTTACTCCTTACTGTGTGAAAAGGGGAGACATGGCAGTGGGCACTGGACCCATCTAAAAGCACTAAAATTACGAAGAGTAATGAATGCCTGGTGCAGGTGACAAGGAAAAGATGAGTGCCAGGAATCCATGGGCACAGAGCTGACATCCTCAGTCTCCTGGGACTGCAGGCAGAGGCAGCCCAGAGCAAAGTGAACTTTTTCCTGCTCTGCTCTGACTGACTGATGGCTTTGAGCTTTCTGTGCTCCTCCTGGAGGTGTGGGGCTTTCTTCTTGCTTGGTCTACTTTGAACATGCAGCATGAATTAAAGCACTGGGAAACTTATGCAAGGCATGGATAGAGGAGCTGCCTTGTCTCAAACTGAGCCATCTCCATATTTGCCTTCCAAAATGTTTCTTACAGAGGTGATAGTTTACTGGCTATGAATACTTCCAAAGACAAAAGCTGTGAACTTAAACCAGTCTGCTTTGTTAGATGCCAAAGGTTTGCATTTGCTGTACTGAATGGAATTTTCTACTGCCCTAATGTGACTGGAATGGAAGCTAAGATAAAATTTGCATATTTAAAAGTTAAATGAAAAAAAAAATATTTTTTTAGCATCTGTATCACACATATACATGTAGGTTGAACAACATTTCTTTCTACACTGCTCCAGAACTTTGGTCTCTACCGAATTCCTTCTGACTTGTCACAAAAGGGAGGCTCAGATCCTCTGCAGTGATGATGTGGTGGATTTGATTCACAGCCTAACAGACTTAAGGTGCTTCGTGCACCAGAGCTTAAGAAAAAAATCCTCAGGATGTTTATTGAGTGTTATTTACCAGACATGGTTTATACCATTACTAAATCCATTTAATTCATTGGATTTTTTTGTGATTATGTGCTGTGGAAATAATAAGGTATTTCAGAAAGTTTTCTTTTACTTCAGTAAGATCTGTCCCTCACTCAGCTTTTACAGATTTTTATGTGGTAGCTACCTTACAGCCCATTAGTCCTTCAGAAAAGCTGATCCAGGTTTTATAATCTTTCTTTTTTTCCCCAGATGATTTTTCACAAGCCAGAAGTTTCTCTAAAATCCCTTTCTTGACTCATTATTTCCTGGCAATTCTAAGCCGGRTCTTTGTTTTCTATTCCAAGAGTCTGGAATGCCATAATATTTCTCATTCAGTTTTTGAGGAAGAGTTGTCTGGTTGTCGTGTAAAAGTTTCGGTGCCCTGTTCCAAAAATTCATAATAACTTTATTTAATATTTTAGCACACCAGTGTTTCACTTAAAACAATATATCCAGTGTTTTTGTAACAGTGATGGTCTGGAGATTTAWGGGAAGTAAGGTGTGTAAGGATATATTGCCTCCCTTTCTACAACTGGCTTCTCTTAAAAGGAAAATGAAAAGAAAAGAAAATTTCTTCACACAGTGCTGCCTTGTGCAGTTATCCCCCAGTAACTGGGAGAATATATTTTTAATAAAATATTTTAGAAGAGTGCCAAGCCATTCCTAAAAGCCAGCTCCTGTCAGAAGTTCTCTTTTCACCTGTTTGTTGCCCTTCTGAACTCACTGGGATATTGAATAACTTCTTTTCTAAATTTTGTTTAATTCTGTGTGAGTGGTGCCTAGCACACTGCAAGTACTAACGTCAGGACGCAGGAACGAACCCGAAGCCCAGTATTTCCAAGACACACATTTTCATGGAAAGGCACATGTCCCTGAAACCCTTTCCATCACCCAGGGCTTCAAGCAATTATGGCCATCAGATGGCTGACCTGTAACACCTCTTACTGTAAAACCTTGTGTGCAGGCATGGCACTCAGTGTCCACTAAATATCTACRTGAAATCAGAAAACCTGGTCTTGTTCACCATATAAAGTCCTGGATCCAATRTGTTTTACCATGTTATTTTGCTGGGAAAAAAAGCCTTGCCGTTTTTTCTCGTGGATCAACACAATGGAAAAGGTGTTAATTTTTGCTGTAAAAGACGTTTACAATATGGAAATGCTCCACAAGAATAGGTTTCAAGCCGCTGTTCCCCTRGGCTTTGGCTTTGAAACTCGAAATTACATTATTCTTTTCAATATCTTATAACTTGAAAAAAATTCTCAAAGAAATGCACWATCTTAAAACTAAACCCAACACTTAATGTTCTGCCTCTCACAGTATCTTCTTTACAAAAAAAGCCCTCTGGACAAATCAAAAAGAAAATACTTTCTTTTGCCCATGTCAGGCTACAAACTACACAATCCCTTTGCTTTTTATTTTGGTTAGCAGCTTGGACTCCCCTACTGCATAACTAACCTGAACAAATATTGTGCCTTAGATCATTTCAAGAGAACAAATTCCAAAACAAGCAAAGGAACAATAGACAACAATTTTTTTCTCAGGGAAAAAAAGTAGGTAATTAATTATCCTCAGAAGGATAGCTAATCATTTACAGGCATTTTTTTAATCAACCAAAGTACAATTTATATAGATTTTTAAGTCGGAAAGGAAAAAAGAAACCCATACACAGTAGTTTTGAGCTACCTTCAGCCCTACTGTGCTGTGTACACAGTGTAATAATATCCTTGGCAAAACAAGCAATCGTTTATGCAGCCCCATGCAGCACAGGAACCCTGTAAATACAGGAATTTTACATAATGTACAAGCGTCACGCTTTACAGAGGGCATTACACACTTTTGCTGCCAGGAATGAAGCTCTGTGGTCAGGGAAAATATTAATCTATAGACTGATGTTGAGCAATATTGAATTTTAGAATGCTGGTTCAAGCTCAGACCCTTTCCTATCTCCTGCCAAGCGAGGTGTACGGAGGGGGATGGCAGCACTTCCAAACCTGTTGACCCTTCCTGATTCCTTCTGGTGGTCCCCCCATACAGACACAGCAGGTGCCTGCTGGTTTCACACTTCCTTCGAAAGGGAAGGGAAATAAAGGCCCCCTTGCAACGTAAAATCTGGTTAACTTTGGCTGCAGTGGGCAGCTTCCCTGGTCTGAAGGAAGGACAGAAAGGTGTCTTCCCTGAATTCCTGGGAGGAGTGCAGTTGCCTGCAAATACTGCAGCTTTTGCACAGTGATCCAGCCTGGGACTGGATGCACCCAAGCGTTTCTTGCAGGTGATGACTGTTTATAAGTTTTTGTGTCACTTGTTGCATTTTGAGAGCTTCTCAGGGGAGCTCAAGTCTCGTTAAACGCAAGAGGGGTAAAAAAAGAACTCTGTGAGGATAAAAAGGAAGGTTTGCTAATCAAACTTGGTGACTGGCAAAGAACAAGCTCAGGACTTTGGCAGCTCTCTTGTGGTTTTTGAGCATGAACTCTCTGTGGCTAAGAAATGAAGGTAGTGCCCTCTGTTCATCTGTCATATTGTACCTTAAAAATCTAACTAGAAACCAGAGATTTACTGCCCTAGTCCAAGGTATGACTGTCTCTAAGGGAATATACCTAAGCAACTAGAGGCTTGAGGAGGAGGATTGGATCCACTTTTCTGGGAGGTTCAAGGTACATGCATCACAGAACAGCCCACTGGAAAACGTGCCAGGCATGAGGTCTCCATAACACCAAAGTACTTGGAGGCATATTCCCCTGGATGCATGCAAGCAGTCTGCATTGTTTTTAGTCCCAGTGTGAGCTATCCAGGCCCAGGCTGTCCCAGGGGGCATTTAGCTGAGCTGGTGTGCTGCTGTGCAGGCCACAATGCTGGYGAGCTGGTACCCATGGCTGGACTGGCATCCCTGCCCTGCTTTGGCACAGGGCTGGCTCGCCTCCAGCGAGTGCAGACAGTCAGTGTGGGAAAGGCAGGAAGGTCTCGCAGCAACAAGGATGGATCAGCCCACAGGAGAGGGAATTGGAAATCCTGTTCAGTCCATGAATAGTAGGAAGGCACAAGTAGCTGAAAATCCTGTTACTTATTCAGCTTTCTTACCATGGATCTCATTTTGGGCTTTCTATCCCTGCTTGTGTTGTCTTCAATTCTCACCTGAGTATCTGCACTATTTTTACTAGAGAAGGTATTTCTTTTTATCTTTTACTAGACTATTTTGACTGATACTTAACTGAAAGCAACTCTGTTGCTGCAGTTGAAGAACAGAACACTGCTGTTCCCAAGGGAATGTTCTCTTCCCATGAGTGTAACAAGATGCTTCTGAGTAAAAACTCCAAATAAGTGATGTCTTTTTAATTTGACACAACTTTGCATTATGCTTTCCTATCTAACACCTCGCCTCATACCAGTCTTCTGGGTTTTAGAAAACATTAACCCTACAGAATTCTAACATAAAGCTAAAGACTATCAGATCAATCCAAACTGAATTTTTTTTTTTCGGTGCTACTTTTTGGAGACCTTTTTGGCTTCATCTTTAGGAAAAAAATCTGTGGTGAACCCAGCCAGTTAGAAACGTAGGGCAACTTCACATATTATTTTAGGAACTGAAGACAGAAGTGAATATGTTTTATTCTCTTCTATGAGGTATTTGGGACCCAAGGAGGCAGAGGTATCTGCTCTGTACTTACACCACACTAATGCCTTAATAAACAAAAGTAGGGAGAGATTCTGGGCTTTRGGTCTGGTCCTCTAGGGTGAGCCTGCACCCTTAGAAAGCCCAAGTGTTATCCTATTCCCACGGGGCCTGAGAGGCAACACAGYAGTGTCTGCTCTCCAGAGCTGGAGTGTTTACATCCAAGTGGGACAGACTGGGTCCATATGAACGCTTGGCTTCCCCCCAGCATCTTGTGGCATGACAGCWGGATCAGGCCCAGTGCTGATGTTGTTTTTTCAGGACTGGAATACGAAGCTAAGTGTGCATTCAACAGCAGAACAAGACACTCGAGTGAGTTGATGGTAGGCCTGTTAGAGCCCCAACTTGCAGTACTACTTTGAGAATCAGTTTTCTCTTATTTTCATTTTTTTTTAAAACTGCTGTATAAGAACAATATTCTGTCTGCGTAAAGTGCTTCGATTGCTTCCAAATGAATTTCTCTAAGTACACTGTGGGTTTAATATAATACCAGACTTTTGATTTCACTCTAGGGAGAGCACATTMATTATAAAAAGCAGACCAAAATTTAGCAATGCTCATGGCACTCAGAACATTAAAAAAATCTGGGAGGTGTCTTGGAACTTGGGACTGTTGCTCCTATGCTTTTGAGCTGGCACAGAGATGACACAATAAATCTGTTGTGATCTTCAAGCACTGGGTTAAACATTGTGCTGTTGATAACTTTAAGGGTGGATGAGTGGAGACAAACATTGTTACTTGCTGAAAAAGAGTAGGATGACAAGTCTGGGTCTTCTCTGTTGGATGTGCCCACACTCATTTCTGTCAGCCTGGCAAGCCACATGGAAAATATGCCCACAGAAACGGGGGCAAGGACCTGGTGGATCCTTCCAGGATCACTTTTTAGAAGAGGCTGACAGGGATGTCACTTGAACGTGTAAGGAGGCAGCAGCAGTTTGTTATCTGCCATAGAGCAAAAGGTTGCTGTAGCTGATAGTTCAAAGAATGCCTGGAGAACTGGACAAAGCTCTCCTACAGTGCCCACTGAAAGTTCAGAAGGACCAAGAAAGATGAGAGGAAATTTTGGGTACCCTATCCTTCTGCAGTGAGATAAGAAGGGGAATGTGGGAAAGCATTCAGCCAACAGCATGAACAAGCTTGAATGTCAAGAGTTTCCCACTGGCATGGAATGAAGTGAAAGTATTCACTGACTCCTGCAGCCTCAGGGCTGAGGCACAGCAACCAGAGCATTGTTTCCAAGCAAGGATCTTGCAAAGTTCATGGACTAAAATCCCCAGCCTGAATGTCCAGAACCTTTGGCAAARCTTAGATCCTAAATCTGTGGCTCAGGTCTGTTCCTGGAACAACATTTACTTAAGTGAGCATTGAACTGTTTCTAGATTTTTCTGCTTTACTATCTTCCTACAACGTGAACAAAAGTGAAAACCCCCCCAAAATTAGATCTTCATCAGCAAGTTGAGTTCCCAGAGTTGTTGAAGGAATTACCATGGTTCTGAGGAAGGAAAGTGACCCAGTTCCAGAAGACAGKGATGCACAGACAGAGCATTTGGTTTCATCATACAAGATGAGTAAAATTTCTGGGCAGAACTGTTTCTAAACTTTAAAGACAAAACCTCTCAATTTTTATTTTTTAAAATTAAACCATTTTGCTTAGAACTARTATCATAGAAATCCTGTGGCCAGAGTAGCTTAGGACTAGATGCTATGGAAGTATTTGTTTTTTGAGCTCATGTTCTGAGTTCTTTTATAGGAAAGGGAGAAGGAGAGAGACACTTAGTACCAGGACTGTCACATTCGATCCATTTTAGATACTTATTTAAGGATAAAATGAATCACACCTTAGGAAAAACCTTCCMCTGAGAAGTCTAGAGAAGTGTCTCAAATATAGATGTATATCCGTACAGMTGTACCTCTCTGCAGACTGTGATTGATACACAACTTGTGTAATGGTTTTTCCTTAGTTCAGCTTTTTGGATGGAACCTTCTCTCTGTGTTTCTCTCTCCCTCAGCTGGAGAGTTGTTTTCTGAATGTTGACTATGACACAGAATGTTGCCAATAAAATCACTGGGAAAGGAAAGTAAATCAAAATCTATTCAAACAGCCCTCTAAAAGTCCAATTAAAATTGTACTTTCACAAAATATGCTGCTTTAATGGAGATTCTAAAATGGAAATGTTTCTTGTTTAGTTTAAGCAAGTGGCTTTCAAAGGAAATTCTTATTACTCAATTAGCAAGAAACAAGGCAATAGAATTTAGAAAGTGYATAATACAGATGTTAGAATGCTGTGTGTTCCACATCTATGTTGTAGGTAAACACAATACAGAAATAATTGAAATGGCTTTTTTGTTTCTTTTTAATTTAAAATAATCTGAAAAATACTGTCCACCTGCATAGCAGAGAACCACTTAAAACCAGTCTAATTTATTGAAGCAAGAGAAATGTTTAAGTGCAGCCTTCCACRCAGCTACCTGTTCATATTCTCCATCAATGCTAATTATTACTTCCACCTGAAAAACACTACTTATCCCCTCACATACCTCAGATACCACAGACAATAACCTATCAARAAATAGTGCAGAGCCGTTTTTTCCTTTTTTTTTTTCCCCTAATGTTTTTTTTTTTCCGCTTTAGATATCTGTTTCTAGGATTACACCAGGACAAACTTGCTCCAAGGCAATCATACTAACTCTGCTGTATTTCCTAATTCCTTAGTGTTTGACCTTGCATCCTTAACACTTTGTAATGTCAGTTCTGCACGTGATTCACATCCTGCTGCCAGTCTGAGCCACTCTCACACACCATTTCCTGGCCAGTGAGTGAATAAGCCACTTCTTTTTTAATGCTCCCAACTCCTTTAAGCTCCCACTCCTTTCCCATCTCCCGGGGTGACRTAGTTGCCTGACAAGCAAGAGGTCTCAGCCTTCCTGCAGAGCAACAATTCACATTTTGTTAAAATCAGAGAGACCATTTTATGGTGCTGTGACAGAAGTGTGAAAATGTGACACGGTTCAGCTTTTGTTACTTGTYGGAGCCAGGTTAAAATCCCAGTAGGCACTGCAGATCCAGGAAGCAGCTGGTTCAAACTGAGGAGCATCCATCACCTTCCCGGCACTGTGGATCCACCACCCTCCCGGATGGGAATGATCACTACCATAGATTTTTGCACCTTGTCTGCTCTGTGCTTTTTCACCTCACACCCAATCCCTGACTCAGCCTGCACCCACTGGTGGTGCTTTCTCTCCTCCCTCAAACCTGGAAGGACTCATGGGTAGAGGCTGGAGAAGAGAAGGCAATGAGTGTATTTTATCTGTCTGCTGTCACTGAATCACCCATTCCTTTCAGTGATGGGCCCTTGTTTTCCTTGTTCAGCCTTTGATTTTGGCAAGCCCATTCCCCAGAGGTTTCTCAAGAAAACTCATGGCTWTTTGAGCTAATTTCAACTAGTGAAGTCTCAATATCTTGATTTTTAGAGTCTTTTTAAATGCTTTTTTTTTTTCTTTTAAGTCTCAACAATCCCTTTAACCTACTTCTGTATGTCTGTACACAACAGAATTGCTATGCTACCTCACAGCAGCACTCTGAATTGATTTAAAAGGATTTCAGAGCCTCAGTCGTAAATATCATGGAAGTGTTTATATTGCAAGCATGTTCTAATAGAGCACCTATTCCAGAACCACAATCCAAATTCTGCCTTTGTGGAAAAACTGTTTGATGATTTCCAGAAGGAAGCTGTTAGTAATTATAACTTTCAATGTGTGTATTCAAACAATCTGAAATGTAAGATGTTTTCAAAACAAGAGGTGGTTTAGAGTTGTTTTTTAAAGACAGGGTGTGTAGTTCTCATGTATGCACTTGCTGAAACACACAGGGTACCTTGTCTTTCTGTATATTCCTACAGAACTTAGYCTGATAATGTTATTCCATTTAATGCCTTTATTCCTTCCATACACTGGAATGATCTCATTAYTGCGTATGTGGACACCTGTTCCAAATGATTTCTAATTGCCTTGATTAGGCTTATTTAAAATTTTAATTATTATTTTGCAGCCTTTGTTTAGAATTGAATTCTTGGGAATTTGTCAGAAATTGCAGGAGTTGCAAACAAAGTTCCCTGCACTAACAACTGCTGTGGCAGCTGTAAACAATAGGCACTACTCCCACAACATTCTTCAAGCTGCAATAAATTTGTTTCTCTGCCTGCCTTAGCGATTTAAGTGCTTGAAGTTAAATTTTTAAAGCAGCCACCCATAAATTGGTGCAATAACTACCTTCGTAATGGTTAAAAAGTGCAGCCAAAACCAACAAATCTGCTCACTAAAGGAAAACATGTACACATCGATACAAACTRTTAAAACACATATTATCAATTGTTTTCTTAAAGAGTTTGTTGGTTTGGGTGGTTTTTTACTTCCTTTAAAAATGCCAGGCAGAAAATCATCYTGTCTTCTTCTTCAATGTGTTTGACAGTGGGAACATCTTCAAAAACCTATGRAATCCATACATGCTGGCAGAAGAGAGGCATATTTTAGCACCGGTCACTCATTTAGGTTCCCTTCCTGTTGTGCCCAGCTCCCTTCTTGGAGTTAAGAGCAGATTTGGAATGGGAATCACGGAGATCATGTTTTGCTTCTCCCTTCCACTGAGAGGAGAGCTCGCTGTGAAATATTGCTTTTCTCTTGTCATGCATCCCCTCTTCCCTGTCCATCAGTCACTGTGCAGACTGTGGAAACTCCACTTTCAACACTTTAAAGGTTAGAGCCTGCTGTGCCAGTGAAGGACAGGACAACACCAGCAGGGCTTTATGGTCTTTCCATCCCTCTTCACGTCCCTCCGGTTTCCTTTGTCCATCCTCGCTGGTGAGGGAGGAAGAGAGGCTTGGATCGCAGGGCCCTTACTTCAGGCATAAGGAATGTGGCTTTCAAAGTTCAGCCAAGTATGAGCTACCAAGATCCAACACCCTTTTAAACCGTGAACTCGCAGCCAGCAGCACCTTATTCCGTACGTCTGCAGTGCTCAACACGATGCAGAGCTGCTCTTTCCTGAAAAACAGAGTCAGCACCATGGAACTACTGAGTCTTTGACACAGGGATAGAGCCAGCAGTACTTCTATCTTCACCCTGAATAAAAACCACATTATTTTAGCAAATGTTTCTTCTTGTTTGCACCAGTTTATAACCTTCCTCAGCGAAGTGTCAGAGCGCTTCAATGTTTCTCTTGAGCTCACTGAAGAGAAGGAATGCTAGGGAGTCCAATAGGGTGACCATGCAAACTTTTGTGTGTTGAAGGTCCCCAATATATTATTTTCATTGTTCAGCACTCAATAATATGTTGCATGCATTTCAATTCCAAATCACTAATTAGAAAGCAAGTTATTCTACACTACAGTGGGTTCATTTCACTTAGAATGGTTGCCAAACTCCAAGAGCATAACTTGCAACCAAGAATACTTTTTTTTTTCCCCAACGATGAGGAATTACAGTAACTTTTCAAAATACTGCAAAAAATTTATTACYGATAAACTTGCTTGGGGGTTAAAAATACCCTGTGTTATATACATTTACCATGAGACATGGTGAGCATCAGCTTGGGGCAGCAGTAATCCCTAGTGGAGCACTGAGTGTGGTTGTATTTTGGTTAAAATGAATCTCTACATGTTGCTTTCCAGGGAAGAGCAGTTTCACAGATAGATATTTGTTTCTCTGTAGCATTTGCTATGTTTTGCATATWTTTCTTCTTATTTCAGTCAAGGAGGACATGTCAAACAGCCTTTTTTTCCAAGCTGATAGTGTACAGYGATTTCACCCTCTGTATTCCAGGACTTGTGCATCTTTCCTACTATCTGACACCTATATTGCACAGACTGCTTTTAGTTTATTCATTACACAGACCTTTCCATTTTTGTGTAATATGTGTCGTTTGGGTTTTTTTGATCTTTAAATTATTCCATCTTTAACAAAGGCTTATCTAATGCTGACGGCAATTACAGTGTTATAGTCAGGTATGTGCCAGGACTTGGAACTCTCAAACAAATTTCATTCTAGATATTTAGATTTCAGAGTTTTGTTTTATTTTGTTTAGGGTGATATAGCTGACCATGTATTTTTCGTGGTAATTGGACTAAGTAAATAYGAGATCAAAGCATTTTGTTGCTATCTCAAGGTGTTGGTAAATAGCAGCAGCATCGTGGTGTGGAACAGATGGGTGTTCTCACTTGTTTGGCAGGTGAGTGATTTCWCTGCAAAGGGAAGGCTTCCAGCTCAGCTTTGTGGCACTGCAATAAACAATGTACAGGGCAGAATATGGATACCTACCCGTCTAGCTTCCTGGGAAAATAATGAAAAGGAATAACCAGCTCATGCAGAAGAAAATGAAGAGATTAGCTAGAGAGGGAAGGAAGTCAGGAAGAATATCTGAAGGTATCAGAGCTGGTGAGAAACAATGTGATGGACYATTTCCAGTAAGATTTCTACTGAGATATCTTTAACTATGCTGTGTTGAATTGTTAGCTTGCTAAATTGGTATTATTTTCAGATAATAACATTTCACAGAAAATTCATCCTGTTTGAAGGAGAAAAACGTAAGAATTTCTCGTAACTTCATTGTTTTTATGAATAGTGTTCCCACTTTAAATTCTCTCTGGTTTAGGTTAAATTTTATGGAGTAACAACAAATCTCTGTGTGGGTTTGTTTCCCACAAGTCTTGTTACAAAGGTGATTAAACACAGGGCACTGCAGTTCAGTTCCCACCTGTTAAAGTTTAATCTTTAGCCACTTAGTTGTTCTGTGACATGCTTGGGACTACTAATGCCATAAAGCCACATGGCATCTCTTAAAATTAATTTGTAACAAGCTAATAGAATACATCTGAAACACCAGGTAGAGTTAAGACCTAGAAGCTGTTAATGTGAATAATTACTGCCTCAGGCTCAGCTCAGTTGAAAGCCTAAGAGTTCATGGGTAGGCTAAGCTGTTTTGCAGGATGCTCTTGGGACCTGCTGTACTGCTCTGAGAGCTTTGGTAAGGTTGTTTTCTGTGTCATTTGTTATTAAAATAAACAATTAAATCAAAACTCCATGAATCTATGAACAACCTGCAATACAAAAGATCAGTGGGAGTCAAAATCCCCGGGAAGGAGTTCCAGTTCAGAACTGAGCTGCTAAATCAGGATACATTACAAAGGATATGTATTCAAAAATGTGTAGTTCTATACAAGAAGAATTCACTCCAAGTGAATTCCACTGAAGATTATGGTTGCAATTGCGGGACTACACTGGGACTCAGAATATTAGAATAAAAAATAATATATCAAGCAAAATATGATGGCACCTTTGKAGCTTTAGCAGCAGCAAAGATGTCGGGCAAGGCATACAAGGTACTGGAYAGTAGGAACTCCAGTGAACYGAYGAGTGGAGAGCTGAATGCTTAGAGATGTTATACAACGTGGACCATTTAAAAACGTACATCTTTTTCTTGTRCTGAAAATTCTATTTGTTTTGGGACTTGAGAGCATAATTTAGTTTTCTGGTTTTAAAGCACGGAGGTATTGGGATGGAAGTCCTGCCTTCCAGAGCGCCYCAAAAGAAAGCAAATTTTGACTATTTTTTTTTTTCCTGTTTAGAAGGCTATAACATGGAAACTTATTTTAATAGGGCTATATTGATTTTTCCTCCCAAAGTGTCAAGTCTTGGGACTGCAGAACACGGTGGAGCTCCTGCATGGCACTGGTGCCAACACACAGCAGATACCATGTCTAGGCAGCTGGAATGTTTGCTTTAGCTGCATTTCCTAAACTTGGTCAGGAATAACTGCACATGTACCTACACATGTGCCAAATCTACAGGAGACTGCAAGAACTGCCTGGCAGCTTGACTGCTTTTGTAGCAGGGATATTTTGTGGCTTTTGTTGGCTGGTTCCTCTTCATATTTTCTTTTTCAGCAAACTACTCCAGCAAGATAATCCTGCTATCTGAATCATAGCGTTTGAGTGGCTGTGAATGCACCAAGGGCCTGGTCCCCAAAAAGGTGTCACTGAGAGTAGTTTGTTTGATGATGCCTGTCACAGGGTAAATTGTTTCTTCTAAAGATGTGTCCAAATAGCCAAGCCCCCTGGGGAATGAAAGAGCACACATTGCTGGCGACAAATACAGAAAACTGATTCCCAGCTTTCAGTCTTATCAGAACTCTGAATCACGCTCTGGCCCCAAAGGAGTAGAAAAAGACTAATGGTCTAACTCCAAGAGATYTTTGGGTAAGGGCTATATGCAAATGAGTTCTCTGTAGCTAGAGGTTTTCCTTCTAAATAGAATTGAGAGGTGTTATTGCCTAGCACCAAGGAAAGCAGACAGGARGGTTGCTCATTTGGACAAGTTTCTCTCTTCTTTTGTTTGTTTTCTGCAGTAAAGCTTGATTACTCCACTAGAATCCATCTCGTGGAGTTATTAGACACAATGGGAAGTAAACAGAGACATGAAAACAGAGGCAGCAGGGCAGAATACGGCAAAGGACACAGCCTAAAGTTCAGGGATAAAAGAAACAGCGATAAGATGCACCCCAAGATGCCAGTGCGGAACTACACTTGAGGGAGAAGACAGAAGTAGAGACCACAACAAGCCAGCCAGGTTAGCTGAGTCTGCACTGCCAACTGCAGTTCTCATCCACAGGATGGGACATTATTATTGTTGGTAAACACCTTAAATAAATTGAAAGCGAGGTGGCGACTGTGCCATGAAATAGCCCACGCGATAATTCTGATGTGCTCTGCCACTTTTACGAGCCCTGTGCATGTTGAGCAATCCAAACCAAACACAGATAATGACACACAGTAAAACCATTCAGCCTAAGGAATGGCTGCTGATTCCATCTGAGCTGCCTGGTGCAGATTCAGGACACCCAGCATCCTGATGTCAAAAGGAGAGCTGGCTAATCGCTGAGCAGGACACTGCTGGATAAGAAACCACATAATATGTGACCTAGAAAAGATGATGTTTTTCCAGCCAGCCTTGGAAAACATAAAAGCAGAGTTCCTAAGGCAAAGGATAGCAACCAGCGCTTCCAGAAGAGATGAGGAATATTAAAATTGACTTTTTTATGCCTCAGCTCAGTTTGAGAAAGGATCTTGCTGTGCTCCTTTTGCTGTTTTATGGGGTTTTTTTGAGTTTTGGTTTGTGGTTGGGGATTTTTTTGAAGGCACACCCCAAGACTGTTATTAGTGGAAATACAGGGCTCAGTTTCTAAGAGAAACAGAGACCCTGCTAAACTCTCAAACTGGAGTCTTGTGCTGTTGTCTGCTGCCACACTTTACTATTTGCACAGTCATGGCGAAATTTTGAGAAACAGAAATTATATTTCTGACAGATGGAATTGTTTCTGTGTAAGGACAGATGCTTTTTATACAGCTTTTATTTAAAACTATGGATTTTTTCAATGCTTGTTTACGGAAATTTAAAACAGCAAATTACCGCTTTGCTCATAAAAATGTGTTTTTCTCAGTACAATCAAGTTTCAAGAACATCCCACACTTATGCAACATACCATCTAACTAAATTAATTACATAGCCAGCATTTTTATGATATTCAAATGSCCTTTGGGGAAAATAATAACTCCAAAAATCCTTGGACATCCTTTTCTTACAGATGCAGAAGTCTCCCTATCCCTTCTAATAACAAAGGTGTCACAGAAGAACTTTTATAACGAAAATGCATTTTCTTGTAGTTACACTAATAAGACAGCAGCAAGGTGTTAAGGAAACTCACCTCATCATGATAAAGATTGAGATATGAACAGTGGGAGGATAAATAAAATAACAATGTGGATTTATCATAACTGTTGTCTGGGCTTCATCTCCCAAGACACACACTGTGCCATGAGTCTGGTGAATGTGCCTTGGATCTTGGTCCCCAGCATCTGAATTCTGGAATTCTGGTAGAKGTCAGCTCTCAGTACCATAGCAGAAGGCAGCTAGATGCAAATGCCCACTTTGAAAGTGCTGTGCTGCATCACAGAGGAAAGCTTAGYGAAGAAAATCTTTCAAGCCAACTGAAAAAAACAAAAACACGTTATTGGGTTTTTTTTAATAAGTTTCCTTTTGTTTTTTTCTGAATATTTATTTTTAAAAAATGACTTTGACTGCAGAGAAATTTTCAGTTCTAGGATACAATATTTCTTGGTCACAGCGGCTACTCAAGAAGGCATATTTCTGTCTGGCTCTTAAAATGGGCCAGTCACAGATGCATCATCAGAGTAATTTATGATATGTATGTAATGTTTACCAGAATACAAATACATAAAAGATAAAACATGCATTCAAATGATAAAACCCACAGACAGTTAAGTAAACCTGACTGAGCCTGAAAGCTAAACATTTGCAAAGAGATATATTGTAAGGCAAGTCATTTCAGAACACAACAAATGACAATTGGATGTATAAAATAGTCTTAGACATTGTCATCTCTCATCCCATTGTATCGACTTCCACGTGTCTAAGGAGCAGGTACTTTTTTATGCTGATACAGCCTCAGCTGTTAATCGGGAAAGATGAAAAAGCACAGGTGACATGGAAGGGAATTACATCAGGAAAGCTTCACTTGGGGTACTTGCACCCCTTGGGCCAGGTATTCTGCATGGCAGTCCAGGTGCCAGGCAGATGGTGAGMTTGATCTTTTAATAAGAGTTTTTAAAACCCTGATTGTATTTTTAAAGCTGTTATTGGTCTTACCTCTGACCTCAAGAGGACTTTTTTTATCTCAGGACTGGAAAAAATGCAAAGTCAATGTGAAGTGCTTTCATTATTTGTGCCTTGTAAGGGGGATTCTAGAGAATAGTTTTCAAGAGGGTYTTGGTTTCTTTAGGTCTTATTCCTTATGTGTACCCTAATCAGGTCATTTACAGAGGATACACTTTATTTTCCTTTGCATTTACACATTGGGACAGCTCCAAGGCCATTAAGAATGTTTTTAATTCCAAAGTGATTGAGGTATTTCTCATCTATGTTTAATCCTGTGTCTTTCATCKGAGAATCTGACTGATATAGGCCTTTCTGCTTGGGAATATTAAATATACTTGGAAACAGATAGGTAGTTATTAGCTGAAGTTTTTTCTCAAATTTATATCATTAGATTTGCTAACTCTGAGATTTTCAGCAAAGTCTGAGATACTGGTCTTGCCCTTACAGCTTTTAGATAATTTGATAATTGACTGATCTTCGCACCAGTTTTAGTCAGAAATGCCAAAGCTGAAATTTCTTAAATTTGAGAGGGCCTATGAGCATCTATGGACTTTGGGAAATTGATTCTGGTCTAATGGGCTTGTTTTTACTTAAGATATCATCAGCATATTTGAGGGGGATATTTTCTGCTGCCTGTTTTCAGGAATATCAAATGTGCCCAGAGCACAGGATAAATGTTTGCAAGTGTTCTCTTGAACATGGAGAAGAGAAAGCAATAATTGTAAATGAAAATGTGCAGAAGAAATTATGTTTCTCAATACAGTTGGAACGATGCTTAACATTCAGCTTTGCAGCATTCTCTTCCTCATTATGGAGCACAATCAATATATCCAACACAAAGTGTAAGTCTAAAACCAGGGAGTTCAGTAATACAGGATGAGGGATCCCATGGTTAGCCTTTTCTTTTCAAAGAGCAGCTCTATGTCACTTTTGACAGACAGTCTTTGCTTTACAGAGAGCAGATTGGAAAAATCTGTGTGGAACAAAGTGTCTTTGAAGCGCACAGCTCCAGTTTATATTTTTTTCTTTTTGTTTGCCAGTTCACAAACAAAATTCTAAATCATGCCATAATTTCCTTTTCTGCTATATACAAAAGAAGAAATAATGGTTATGAACTGTTTTGCTGTTAATTAAAATAAGCAGACAGTTATGGTCTGAGACAGACCCCAGAAGTTCTGAGTTGACGAATGTGCCTGTTTACAAGTTTGTAGTTGGTCTCCACCTACGAAATGGGATGGTAAAGAACCCTAAAAGCAACTATCACCCCCAGGCTGSGGGGATGATTGGATCAGGCTCTGACCTACACTAAACTGTAAATATAAAGCCTAGTAAATACGAAGACTTACAATTGGATCCAGGAAAACAGTTGCATGCAGAATTCAGTGGCGCTTAATAGTCAGCTTTGATCATGGGGTAGAGGCTACATTCTTTTTCTTCATGTCTTATGTAAGTGCACTTTCAGAAACCTCAGTCTGTGTTTTGGAACTGAGCAGGGCCCTATTCTACTTTGCAGCTGGAGTGGAATTATTTCAGGAGGACCTCTGCTCTGGTTTTTGGTTTAGCTCAAGAGGCCACAGACTCAACCCAGTGGCATTTCTTTGTATGTCTGCAAAATGGCAACTTCTGAACATCACATCTGGATGCTTCTGAAATTTTAGGGAAAGCTACAGGTTTTGATAGCCAAGACCTTGCTGATTTCACACAAAAGTAATCAAATAAATGGGAGACACACAGAGCTTCTGCTTTCTCTAGAATACAGCCACAACTTTTGAGTCAAAGACCTGGTTAATGGTTCCTGTACAGCAGAGTAGAAATGTCATCTTCTTCTCACAGTTGTTCAAGGTGTTGCTATTCTGATGGAGTCCTTCCTACRAAAGTGCTGGTGTTAGGAAAGAAAAGCAAAAATGGGAGAAAGCCAGAAAGCATGGACGAGTAGTTTGTGTAGTGGGAATATCCTAGAGAGAGACAACAGCTCAAATACTRGCAGGGACAGAAAGAGCAAACAGGACCATGTACAGCCAAGGAAAGAGGATTCTGTTACTTGAGACAAATGGGTTGCACAAAAGAAAATTTCTCTGGCCCACGTGGACCAGGAATAAAAAATGGAGWTTCAGCTGCCAGGAAAAAAGGAACACTGGGGCAAGTTCAAGGCCATTAAGGAGGTAGTAAGAGATGGGGAATGGGCAATTTGCAACATCAAGGGTTTGTCTAAGATAAACCTGCAGGATTCTGCTATGCCAGAGACCAGGAGGTGCTGCACGGGGTGGGGGGGACTCTGCTGTGGAATGGGGCGAAAATTTGCATATTAACCGGAACRGAAGAAGAGACAAGGATGTGAAAGGCACAGCACCTCTGGGAAAGGGGAAGGAGGCTTTGTAATCAAGGTTGGTTTGGACAGATGGGGAGTGTGGAGGAGAGGCTCGGGAGGAAGGCAAGAAACCTCTCTGGCATGCTGCAAGCTCAGCCTACAGAAGCTGCAGAGTGTGTGACCCTCTTGTTAACTTCATTTCACAATGTTCCCTGCATGCTTTGTGTGGCTTCCAAGTAATGCATGACATCAGCAATCTTAATAAAAACCACCTGCTTGGTACATTTCATGTTCAACTCTGTTAAACTTTCCTAGTTCAAAATACCCACTGCTATCTGCAAGAGGAGGATAATTAGTTTCCTCTAAATTTGCTGAGCTTTGTTAAATGAGTCCTTTCCTTAAGGAGTAAAAGTATGAATTTATATGCTTTTGCTCCACATTTTTGGAAATCATCTTTCAGCTGTTCAACTTTGTGGGCTGATAAAAACATTTGTCAAAATTAACTACTGATCCTCCTCTTTAGCTTGCTTCCAGCCACGTTCATGACCTGCGTTTCAGGATGAATGACTGACTCCTGTGCTCCAGGGAAGTATAGGGTGTAAATGGCCGTAGATCTAGTGGGAGGTATGCTCAACACACCCCAGTAGATCTCCTTAAGCTTCAGGTTGCCTGGAGTCTTTCAAGTCGGACAAGAAGCAATGTTTATACATCCCTCAGCACAAGGAAGAAGCTGATGTGGGCCAGAGGCAATTAATATCAGCAGTTAAAATAGCTGCTTCAAAAAAAAAAAGTAGCATCAGAAGTAATCGCTTGGCTTTTCGCTGTCATCATCCAAAAAGTCTCAGGCTGTGGTGTTCCTGTGTGTTAAATATCAGATTAGTGTCTCYCAATACCCAACAAAAGGACCACTCTTTTTCCCTGAGCTGCTTTGCAAAGTTTATTCCAGATTTCGTTTTGCCGTGACAGAGGTTCACAAAATTCTCAGTACTCAAGAAATAAATGTGGTGGTCATGTGTCTCTTTTTCGAGGAGTCTGAGCTTTCATTATAGCCACAGCCAGAAGTCAGAGCTCCTTCCAGTGTCTCCCTTGCTCTCCAGTTTAATCTGTCATTAGTGACACTGAAGAACACTTCCCTCGAGGTAGATTTTTTGGTTCGAGTGAACGTAGCCATTTGCAGGAGGTTTTTGAACCTCTTTTTGTTTTATCAGAAAAAGCCAGGCACAAAGGGCGGCTTCTGAAAACTTATTTTAAGACAAGGAAAGGGGTCATGAACCCGAGGTTCTGCTGTTTAAATCAGCAGAACTTCTTTGGATTCTGTGTGGGATTAGGGAAAGGGCATGGGCTTCGCCGGTTGTGTCGCAAATTTTCCAGAGTGCTTTTTCTGAACAAGCCAGAAAAAGATTTGCCTGAAGGGACACATGAATATGAGGCACATGAATAACTTTTTAGCATAAAATTTCTGGKGGTTTTAGGAGAGAAAGGGCTAAAAAGGGGGTACCATAGAGGCTGGTGGAGAGAAGGCAGCACCAGAGGTTGATCAACATGCAGCGTGGTGGGGAAATTGGGGGAGTCTTCGGAGACCAYTGGGCCCTCTTTGAAATCTGCTGCCAGAGCTCAGAGCTCAGGCATTGAATAGTCTGTAATCAATACTGCTCTCCTTTGCTGCCTTCATGCAAGTCTTGGCATTACTAGACCTAGTACAAAAAAAAAAAAGGAAAGATTGTAAATAAATCTCTACACATAAAAGCCCCAGGCCTCTCTAGACACATACTTTCAAATCTATTTATTCACCTCTTCCCCTCTGTTTTCATATTTAGATAGGGATAGCTGTGGTGTAAAACAGAGCTATATATTTTTGTCTGTTAGGACATGAGAAAGGGCACAGTGCTCTGTGCTTCAGCAGCTGTTCTGAGGCCAGTGTGCTAACTGTATTTATTTATTAGTGGGTTGTTTTGGTTAGACTATTTTTTCCCCTGGTATATATGCTGCTGTAACTGGTGGACATGCTTTCCCTCTCCTACATCAACAAAGAAATTGGCCCCAGAGAAATTCAGGGGATATTCCCGTTTGAACTCTGAATTCTCCAGGTAAAGATGTTTTTTTCCTGCGTGGTTTTTCTATTATCATCTAGCTCTGAATGCATTCTTTTGGCATGTGAAATAGCAGAAATATATGTCATGTGTTTTCTGAGGACATGAGCCATAACCCTCAGAAATAAATTTGCCGCTTCTCTAACCCAGAAGCCATTGAAGAAATTAAATCTGGATGAATGATGGAAATATATTGCAGTCAAAGGAGAGCTGTAGATTCTTTCTGACAGCAACTGTGGTTTCTAAAGCTTCCTTAATTTTCACTCACACATATCTGAAGCAATGATTAATCCAGTGAAATGTGCAAAATTGCCCATGTAAATCTGACTTTCTTAAACAGGAATTATCTTAAAGTCTCATAAAGCATTCTGACACTCAGATCTAAACTTTCTTTTGTGATGCAAATAAGCATCACGTATGTATAACTTCATGTCTCCAATTTCCAGTAGTTCCGGAGGAGGAATTTTCATCCACTGGAAAACAGCATCTTTCTCTGCAGGGGTTTATTCATAGAAGAGCATCTGTGTTTCTTTTGAACATTAACAAAAATGCCTTGCTTGCCTGTGGATTAAGAAAAAATCTCAAACTGAAGACTGACTTCCCCTCTCCCTTCCTGTTCAAATTGTGAAATTGGCATGAAAAATATTTTTTTTTTCTTTTTCTGAGCTATTCTGATGCTCTGTGGTGTGATGGATTGTCCTTAAAAAAAAAAAAAAACATGAGAGAAACTGTGAAATGCTGGTCCTCTTGATTCCAGCTGTTCAGGCCTTAAGATAAAACAAATGTCAGGAATATCACAATAAATCCTGAAATCTAGTAAAACCATAGTGGGGGAAAAGTGATCAGAAGCTGTGCAGCAATGCACAGATGGAAAGAATACCTTGAGGAATGATACAGCCTTTGGTGACTTTTCTTCTGGTGCTCATCCTGGGACAGTGACTGGCATTGGGTGTAGGGAGAAAAATACTGATTAGTGTATGAATATATACTAGATAGTAGTGGATAGTTAACCTTAAAATTATTAAATCATGCTAATTTTTCAAGAATGGGGCTAATAGCTCCTAAAATTTCCCATGAATCTTGTAGCCATGTCTTTGTTTTGGATTCAAGTTTGCCACAGCAAGACATCTTCCACGTGCTGTGGATTTTTAGTAAATAAAACCACTGGGGMTCTGCTACCCCTGTACTTTTTCATAACAGGTTTGTTGCATAAAAGCTTTTATTTGAAAAAAAGACAAGAGTCCGCATAAGCATTTCAGAGACAATAGAATCTGAGGTTGTAAACACATGCTTGTGACCTTATTAAGAGAATTTTGGTTTGAGAAGAGGAAAGCTTGTGATCAAGCAACTGCAGTCACAATAATAACAAGAGAAAACAGAAAGCCACTGTCAGCTTAATTATTTTGGGAATCTCTGTCCTGCCCAAGGCTGCCTCTTTGTGACAACCTTCATTTCAGGACAGGATACATAGTTCAACCTAACAGAGATATAGAAGTGTGATTACTAAGAAAATTTGTGTTAAATTTTTACTTATTATATTATTCAAACGAACAGGACTGCAAAAAATTAATTTAGCGATCCAGCAATGGAAGTTAGTGCAAGTGCTTCCAACTATTATCAAAATGGCTGTTTTTTGAAGGATCACATTTATCAAGGTTATTTGTGTAACTTAGCTCCCATCACCCTAAAATATACGTTAAAAGTGTGACGAGGTTTTAGTAATTCAGTGTTGTTCCTGTTCCTAATTAACCTTACAAGCAGCACACCAAAGATGATTGCAAAAGTCATTTAGTGGCTCCGACTTTCCGACAGGGCATTTCAAATAGACGATGTGTAMATGTTTGATTGTTTGCCTTCTGCCCTTTTGTCGTTATCAGCATCGTGTTATTTTCCATCACACAACCTGTGATGAAGATAGCATTTGTAAATAAACCCGAGAAGAGACGGAACCGGGGACAGCTTGGATGTGTCAGTGCTCATTTGAGTTAATCAGCCAGCTGGTCTTTCATCCCGGTTCCTTATTCTGCCCCCTCTTCCCCCCAGAGCAAGGGAGAGATTCATGCTTCCCGACTGACTGCACGGAGAGGCTCGATTATGTCATTGGAGTGGCCAGATGGCCTGACCACAAAATCCACTCTGTCAGCCCTCACAGCCTCCGAAGGGAAGCTCCCGGCCGCAGGGCTGGCCCTGCCCAGCCAGGGAGGGAGCACAGAGCTGCACACACTTCCACAAGCTGACCTGAATCTTTGTGGGCAGCGCTTGCTTACTTGCTCATCTGACACCTCCAGTGAGTGGCTTCTCCCTGGTATTCCAGGATAAAGGAACTGAATAATCCCAACACAATGTTGTGCTACCACCCAAAGCACACAGGCGTGCACCCCGTGCCGTCCTCAGACTGAATTTTGGCTGCAATATCATTGTACCAGAGCTAGGTTTTGGTGTACATGGGTTTTATGTTGTCCTAACTCTCGTAATTCTCCTGGGTATATAGGGCAAACACACCACATTAAGGAACAAAATTAAAAAGCAGGAGCTTGTTTTAATTAAGAGACACTGAGGGAATAGAAGGCAAATGGCAATAAAGCACAGAGACCTATGGGAAACTATTCTTACTCTTCCAGTCCTTGCCATTCTAGCTTGTTTTCCTTAGATGCTGAATTACATCTTCAGCCACTCTATTTTAACTCTCTTTCACTGACATCAGCCTTGTTCTGTTGCTCTAACTGATGAAGGCTTATGGTTTGGCTCACTGTTTTATCCCAGCCCTCAATTTTACAGAGGCTTTGCCTCTTTTAAAATTTACTTGAGTGTTGGTATGACGGTGCTTTGGAAAGAAGGGCTTCTGATAGATCTTCTTGAGTCTGCTGTCAAATTAATTCTCTTTTTAAGGGAGCTTTACAAATTTTAATTACAGTATTTCTACAAAACCCTTGAAGTACTGGTTTTGTGCTTTTTTTTACTTTTCAAGAGGAAGGAGTAGCTGTGGCTCAACCACAAAACCAAAGATGTTTGTTTAAAAATACACAAATAGATTTTCTGCAATCCATATCCACATTCAGTGAGTGTACAATATGTGTTTTCTAGTCTGTTTGCATGGATGGTGATGTGTGACAGAAGCTTAAGTTGCAAATGAAATCCATTCCTAAAAGAATAGGTGACAAGGCAGTGTAAGATTTAATTCCCGTTGCATGAATCTCTTCATTTTCACATGTCTCTTCACACTTGATTGGACATACTGATATTTTAAATGCATTACAAATTTAATCAAAAGCATCAAATAAGACACACAACATTGAAATTACATCCAGGAAAACATCCGGGGCTAGAGAGGGGCGATTATGCTTGCATAAAAAAATAAAGATTCTATACTTTCATGAATTAATTGATTAAGCAAAGGCATATTGAAGCTCCTCAGAAGTGTATGTGCAAGGTCAACTCATGGCATTTCCCAGATTGCAAACCAATGCATTGATCTGAATAGACTTTTGTATTTGAATAACTTCTAGGATGACTCCATTGGACTTTCTCCTCTGCAGTCTGTTCACAGGGCTGAGATGAGATCAAGAACACTGTTCCCATGTGCAAAGTCATTCAGAGCTGTATTATCAAGTTTGGGGGGCTGAAGGTTCAGCCTTACAAAGTTCATTCCCACAGATATGTCCATCACCCTTTGAAGAACTATTGCTTAGAAAGGAACAAGGCCTTGAAGTGAGATTTGATAATACAATTATTGGTTTACTATCAAGATAAAGTACCCTGGAGGTATCTGAAGCTATGCTCTTTAGCTTCCTGCACAGCACACAATCTTCCTCATGTTTATAAAATATATTCTCTTCTCTTGAAATCAAACTCCAAAACACTGGGGTTTTTTCTCTCCAGATTTGCTCCATGTGGAAAACATGACAGACTAGGATAACAGCAAGAAAAATTAGAAGATATAAAAGCTCAAAATTCTACTCAAGTGACAGGATAATTTCAAATAGTTCAAAAAGGGCCTTCACCACCACCCACTCTGTATTATAGATACTTCTCTACCGGGTTTTTTTCCCTTAAGTAGAGACCGAAAAGATTAAAATCAATCAGAGCTGCATAATGAATATGTATAATTTTCTTTCTTCCTGTGTGTGGAATCTACACAGTTACATTTACGTGTTAGAAGACCATTAGAACAAAATTTGTAAGGTAGAAACATCACAAATCTCATCTTTGCCACTGTTTAAGGAAATCCCAGGCGTGCAATGCATGTTGAAAGAAATAGTTTGACAGGTTTCTATGAAAAAAGGTGGTGGAATTACTTGCAGCAGACCTTATAAAAAGTTTCATTCATTGCATATGAAACAGGTTATCATACTGTAAGAGAGTTATATTAAACTCAAATATTGCTGAGTAACTTCTTGAACTCTACAAAAAACCCAAGATACTCTGTCTGCCAATCTGTCTGACCAGGTTTGTCTTAAATTGTTGTGCCAGAGGCGTTTTCTTGATCTTTTTCATTGTTTTCTCAGCTCAGGTGTCAATACTTCAGTGTAAATAAGGAAGCAAATAGTAAGTACTGAACTGGTATAAATCATTAGTAAGAGTTTCATGAAAGGTGGAAGAATTTAAAATGTTAGTCAATGGGAGGTTATTTCTGCAGAACAAACAGATGAGCAATGACATTCTCCTCCATAACATCCTACTGAAAGCAGATTACTGTAAATGAAACCAATTATGAAATCCAGGATGAAGAAATATTATGATTTACAGGAGAGTTATTCCATAGATTCATGTTTTCTTTACCATCATTTATGTAGCAGAAAAGGTCTTGGCTCTGTGTAAGCCCTGCTTAGCAGTAACAAAAATAGCTCTATATTATCAACACTGTTTTGAGCACAAATCCAAAATATAGTGCCATACCAGCTACTGTGGAGGAAATTAACTTTGTCCCACTCAAAATTAACAGAAAGACATGTTTTGAAACAGGTCAGTCCTTCATTTAATTTTACTAATGATGTAGTAATATTCACACCTCTTGCATTCAGCTCTGATGATACACAAGGAATAACTTTCGAAGTTGTTTATTATTTTAGCTTGATCTGTTTTGCAGACAAGAGCAAACAGAAAAAAAAATCCAAGGTACAGTTTTCCATCAGGTGTGGAGTATTCCGTCTTTTGTGTTTTTTCATATATTTTTTAAACTCAGACATGAATGAGAGACTTCTATCAGTATCTGAATAAAATGCCCAAAATCTGAATAGTATTTGAAAAGCAGAGGGTTGAAAAACTTGTTTATAAGTTTCTCTTCCTGCTGTTCTGACCTGACACAAGACCGAGGGACGACATTTTGCCTTCTTCCTCTTAGGTTAATAAAAAGCGTTGAAAACTCCATTCTTCATAAATAAAGCTGGAAGGAAATCAGCCTGAATGAATCAATTGAACAGATGTGCCATCTTCCATTAGGCAGATAAAATAAATAGCTGTATTTTGTGAAAGAACCATCAAATTACCAGCTACACAATGCAAAATATTCCTGTGTAAATGGACAAGTTCATAGCTCCTGTGGTRAGCTTAGTTAGCTGCAAATCTGATTCTTTCTATGGTTATGTGCCTGACTTAGTCCCTTTGATACTGAACAGTTTGAGCTCCATCTCTGTTTGGGTTACAAATGTCTCCCAACTCTTGAGAGATTTATTTCATTTAATTTGCTCTCTAATAATCTGATTGAAATGAGACAAGGTAAAAAAAGCAGTTGTTTTTGCTGTATGAAGAAAGTGAGTATCATCAGATTTATGTGTTCAGGTTTCTGTTTGTTTTCCTGTTTCTAGAGGATTTTTTGGTGGAGGACGTTTGCTTTAAAAACAGGAAAAGTCAGAAGCCGTCCCTACATCCAGTTTAGAGAGATGAACAATGAAAAATGGATTCATTGAAGTCTGGTTGAGGACCTGGTTAAAATTCTGGCTTTCTCTAACAGTAGGGAATGTGTTCTATTACTCACTTTCTTGGATTAGCTCTAACAAATCTGTCAAAGCAAAAATACAAGTTATTTCCTTTTGCATTTGTAATAGAGGCCGTTCTAAAGCTCATACTGAACCTCTGCCTCAGAAAACTTTCTTGCTAGAGTTGCAGTGTTTGGGGTGATAGGAAAAACCTTAAGTCCTCTCTGTTTCTGGAAACTTAAGCACCTCATTGCACGTTTGGTTTTGTTCTGGTTTAGGTGCGGAGTCTTGAGGTACAGGGAAAATTCCATCATGGTTCATCATGTTCTGCCTTTCCAATTGTCTGCAGTTAGGCAGACTCATTTCCTTTTCTTCCAGTCCTATTTCTCACTGTGATGTTTCTATGAAATATTAAACAGATGCTTTCTTAAGATCCAGGGGTGGATATGTTTGCAACACAGGTAAAGCAATTTCTGTGAATGCTCTGTGCTTTAGCAGGGTCCTGGTTTTTGGTGTCTGAAATATTTTTTAAGCCTTGAAAGCCTTACAGTAGTCCATAAGGACTTTTAACAAATTTTGACATTCTTTAGGGATAGATGTAAACATCCTTCAGTCAGTCATGCTTTTAAACTCTGAAATAAAAAAAAARACTTTCAGGAGAGGTGGAAAGGCTCATTGAATAAACAGAAATTCCTTTGACATCTTTTGTTTAAAAAAACCCATGGAAGTTAAAAGTGTCATTGCTGCATTCTGTGCCTTATTGAAATGGGAGGAGTTGACTGTGGACCTTGTGAAGGTATCAGTGCGGAGTCAGGCATTTTGGAGTGATCTATAATGGATGTAAGCAGGTTGTATCCAATTGGGAATATGCACTCTGTGCAAGCCTGTGCCTGTTCTTACAGCATGTCCTGGCTTGGACTCTGCAGTCAATTCAAAGARCTAAGTCAAGGGGAAAAGGCTGTATGCCCTGCATTAAGAAACCTTCCATTCCTTCATTGTGGATTTTAAAATACTAACAGTGAGGCTTTAAAAAAATCAACCTTTTAAAGCCTGCAAAATGAAGAACCCATGGAGTAATTCCCTGCCTGCACACTCCTGCCTACGCARTTTTAATTCAGTTCTTTTGCCATAKATAAGGCCTGGTTTAATTACGCAGCTATAGTATTTTTCTGACAGGATCCCTTCTTCATTTGGTGAACAAGATAGATGGCACTCATTTAATAACCTCCRTTTAAATAATTTAATAAACTTCACTGTTTGGCACAAGACCTTTTGCACCCCATTACTAAAACTCTGCCTGAAAACAGAATTAATTATTTCTCCCCTAGCTTTTTTTGGCAGTGCCCACCACTGAACATTGAAGCACTGCAAAGGCTTTCTTCCAGCTTCACACCAAACCCAGGAGGTGAGGGGATGAGGCAGTTCCCCTTTTTTATCCAAAAAAACCGAAGCCCACACCTTCATTARGTTGAAATTACACACTAGTGTTTAATAAGTGAAGCCTGCATTTTTTCAGGCCCCTGTCTTTTGTATGAGGATTTTGTCATTTCAGTGATAGGTCCTCATATGAGTTGCAGACAGAATTTCTGCAGAATCCAAAGCACAGTATTAATGACTACYGCTAAAATTTATATTTTTAATGATCATTCCATTTTTGACAGGCATAGATTTAAAATCCAGGTTTTGGTCAACTTTCACTTGCCTTTCTTTCCTGTAGAACCCTGTTTTAATCTGGACCCAGCCTAGACACGTTGTTCCAAATGTATGAATATTTTCTTGAGCTTCATGATTTTTTTCATCCAAATCCAAGTTAACACATCTTCCTTTCCACTTTTCCCCTCGCACCCAAAAACTGCATTTGTTGCCCATCCAAAACTCGGCAATATTTCATTTCAGAAAGCAGATGCTATTTCCACAGCACAAACTGTTCAGTGTTTCAGAAGCAAATTATGTTCTTCTCTTTCCCTGGCTCTCAGACTAAGGGATTATTGAAACACCAGAAAGTTTTTCTCCCCAGTCACATGGAAATCATGGTCAGCCCTGGTGTCTTTTCTCCCAAGCTTCTCTTTTCCTGCCCTGAAAGGTTTGGTCTGGTTTTTTTTGCACAGCATTGCATTAATTTCTAATGGTTACTTGCTCACAGGGCTGGATGAAAGGTGGGGGAATGGAAAGCATTGGTGAGTTATTTCTCYCTGTCCTTATCTTGACCCATGGAMCTTTCATTACATTTTCTCTCTCGAGGAGGGCAGTGACAGAGTGGCTTTGGTGGGCACCTGGCATCCAGCCCAGGTGCCCATCCTCCAGCAGCTGGAAATGCTGGTTATGTGCTCAGTGACAACATCTTTTGAGGAAAWTTTCAGTGCAAAACTGAAGGAAATTCTGCTGAGGATGTATAAACTGGTTTTTCGAGTGTTTTTAAGGAGGTCTAAATTAGAGCACAGCTCAAGGGGATGAAACAGTGCCTTCCTGTCGTGGGAAGACCTCTTCTTTCCCATTGTCATTCTCATTGTTTCAAAACATTATGAATGCTTCAAARCACTAAAATGACCTGAAAAATTGTCACCTTTTTTATTTAAACAGATGGGGTGTGGAGRGAGTCAAGTAACAGCATCTATTTCACTGACTTTGTGCTTAGAGATGACCAAAGCATTTTGGCTGAAAATGTCCAAACAAATTCAGCCTGAGGCATACCTTGAGCTTGGAGAACTTGAGACTCAGTGGCTTCAGCTTTTTATGACYTTCCTGGACTTCAAACAAGGCCATATAAATCGGAAGTATTATGCAATCTTAATAACAGGCTATGTTACCAGTCTGCTCACAACAAACCAGCCAGCATAACTGAAATTCCTAGGTATACTGTGCTTCCTGTGACTTGCTGCTGGCCTTCCAGCACATCATAAGCGTATTAAAAAACCAAAAAGTTATGCTTTTGCTCTTTAAACTTGATTTTCTTCAATTTTCTCCAGACTATAGTAGATCRCATGTTGCAAAAGAAGTTTCAGTTGTATTTGGCTTCTTACTCCATCCCCGTAAGTGATCACTTTTAAGTTATGGTCTCCGTAAATTTGACACAGAATCATAGATTCATGGAGTGGCTTGGGGTTGGAAGGGACCTTAAAGGTCATCTAGTTCCAATCCCCCTGCCACAGGCAGGGACRCTTTTCACTAGACCAGGCTGCTCAGAGGCCCRTCCCGCCTGGTCTTGAACATTTCCAGGGATTATCCAAGATAAAAACAATCAACAGAGACTGATTTATCACCCACATGAGACAATGTTGTTCTGGTTGTACCAAAGGTGTGGGAAAATGGCCTTGGTAGCTACTGGGAATAATTCAGGGATATAATCTATTGATTTTGCTATCTACAGGCACCAGTATCTAGTTTGTTTTTTTTTTTCCCAGGATGCAGATGGGATTCCCCAATAAATCAGCCATTGAGATGAAGTTTTTTTTCTGAAACAATCTTCTGAGTTAGCCAAAACAGGTCTCTGGCACAGATATTAAAAGCAAACTGGAAAACTGAAATAATGGCTGCTCCAGCAGTGTCAGAGCCTGGTTTTACTTTGATGTTCTTGCATGTAACTTAAAGTGRTCTGAGTTGGTCTCATGGATATGCTGAGGTATGAAATGATAGTTTACTGCTCTTTGTCTCAGTGGCATATTTATCCTAGAGATAAATGAAGTATAATCAACCTGGATTAAAAGAGCAGTGAAACAAGTTCACCTGAAAATCCTTCACTGGATTTTTATCTAAGTAAACAGCCAAATTCAAGCTCAGATTCTCCCACAGGCTTGAATTTCTACGGAGAGCTTAGTTAAAATGACAGATTTCCCTGCTGTGTAAATTGAGGTAACCAACCTAGGTTAAGCACCCACAAAGAAAGCACCCTCCAGCAAAGAGAGATATGAGGAATATTCCTGTACAGTATGACTGAAGGTTTGGAAAGATATTATTTTGGAGAATTGATGAAGTTGCCATGACTCAGAGTCTCCTCTGAAGCTGTCAGAAAAAATATGGTTTCAGCCCTGAACACTGGAGGCTGTTTTCATCTCAGCTGCTGCATTTTGTTTTCTTGTTCCCATGGGCTATCACACTTTCTTTTTTCCTCCATCTTCTATTTAGTAGGGATATTCTGGGCTGTTTCTTAAGCTTACCTGCTGTAAGAACAGCATTCAAGACAACTTTGGGAAACCTTGATCTGGCTGTTTTTCCAAGGACTTYATAATTTTAACACGCTTATTTTCCTGAGGCGTCCGATTCAGTGAGGCACCTCTGAAAATCAAGAGATCTGAACTAWTTTTCAGGCTCTCCCACAGATCTGCTGTGAGCCATTGAGGCAGCTGTCTGCTTTTTACTTGTAAAAACCTGGATAGCAGCTGTGTTCAAGTACCTGGAAATCAGGTGGATGCGAAGTATCTTAGGGTAAAATGTTGCATAGCAAAGAAGAAGGTGTTGGGATGTTTTATTAACAATTCTGAAATCTCTGAAAGGCAGTGAAAGGGAATATGTTATTACTACATAGCTACTCTGGGTTTTCTTCTTTTTGGTGTAGTCTGTATCTTGCTCTGAGTTTTGCTGACATCTCCCATGTGTTGGAAGATAGTTGGGACACGTTTCTCTTTTTATAGGTAGGGCCTGAAATCTGCTGTTTATGAACCAAAATCAAGAAATGAAGCTACTGTAACAAAAATAAAACCCCAGCACTTACATCAGCAGTTGATGAAATGCTCAACCAATATACACTAACATTTTGTGAAATCACTTCCCTCTAGGTGATGACAGGTCTCAGGGATTAAAAGTAAATACAAATTGTATAATTCCATTTCCAGTCTTGCAATTCCTCCTATAATAATAACAATAACAGACTGATTACTCTTTTCAGTTTAAGCTTCTTGGCCTGTTTCTGAGTGGTGTTGAATATCCACTGCTTGTGAGGAAATCAGGGTTGTGCATGCTCACTGCCTCTCTGCACTGAATGTCTGGAGCACAAAGCTTGTGATGTAGCTGTGTATTAACTAAAAATTACAACAGCAAGTATGATGAGTTGGTCTACGCTTTTTGTTTTATTCCAATTAAGATAATTTGACTCATTTTTATGACTATTTAGTGCAGACTTCTCTGTTAAGTAGCTGTACCACCAATTACTGTCTATACAATAGGGCAGAATAACAATGACTGTATTTTGTTCTGTTCCTGGGTGTTTCCAGAATTGATATAAGCAGATGCAGCCTRTACTAATAGGCCTGAATTCACAGAAATATAGAATGGTTTGGGTTGGAAGGGACCCTAAAGATCATCTTGTTCCAAYCCCCTGCCATGGGCAGAGACASCTTCCACTAGACCAGGTTGCTCAGAGCCCCATCCAACCTGGCCTTGGACAATTCCAGGGATGGGGCATCCACAGCTTCTCTGAATAACCTCTTCCAGTGTCTCACCACCCTCACAGTTCAGATATTCTTCCTTATATCTAATCTAAATCTACCTCTTTTCAGTTTGAAGCTATTCCCCCTTGTCCTGTCATTCYATGCTCTTGTAAGTAGTCTCTCTCCATCTTTCTTGTAGGTTCCCTTCAGGCACTGGAAGGCCACAACTGAGTCCCTTCTCATTTGTGGTACTTCTAGGTCAATCTTTGTAGAAGGGAGCAAAGTTTTCATGTTAAGATCTTCCCTTAAATTGCACAGCGTGTGTGGCATTGTGAGAGTTTAGCTGTAAATTGTTGATAAAAATGAGATTTTATAGTAATGGATAGCAAGTTATTGTCATACAAGACAGTCTGGTTTACCAGGAGTTTGTACAATTTCACATCCAAAGGCTTGACTTTATCCTTTCTAGAACTGGTGTTTGAATTGCCAGGTTTTTAACTCCAGATTTGAACTTTCACATAGAATACAGCATACCTGGGTTCCTTCCACATATGTTATGTACACCCTCTTTACTTTGTTTAAATCTGGTCCAAGTTTGGGGCTTTTWAAAAGCAGATAAAAATCAATCAAGTTCTGCATAGATTTATTTTTCATAGCTCAGGCAAATTCTCTGCATATATTATTGCTGCTGAACTATATTGCTTTAGAAAACTTCTAGAAGAGTCAACTGAAATCACCATTTCTTTGTAGGTAGCACTGATGTATGTGGTAATTCAAAGTTTACTATCTGCATTAGAAAGTAAAGTATTTTTCCATTTGTACATAATTAGATATGATTTTTCTTGCATGTGTAATTTGAGAGTTGAGTTAAAATAATGAAAAATCAATTCGGTGAAAGGAAATAAGATTATCCTTTGGAAAAAAACAGCTGGAGGGAAAGTTTTACATTAAAGGGTCATATGTTAYTTGATGACAGAGCTAAAAACATTCTTAAGGTCTTGGGTTTGGGGTTTTTTTAGTAATCTACTAAAAYCCTTGATATTTTCCCTATAATTGAATCAATTTCTGCACAGAGAGTCTGCAAGGCAGGACTGCTGGGAATTTGGGTAAGCAAGGCACAAGTGAAGGACCTCGAGACCTGCTTAGTCTTTAAGCATGAAAAAATATACAGCCAGCCACAAACTGGAGCTGTTGAGAAACAGCAAAAAGATTGTGAAAATCATAACCTCAAACGTCTTGTGCCATGTAGGATTGATCTYATGGAACAACCTGGTGCCCTCTCAGGTGAACTAGAACCCTGGCCAAATCTCAAATCCCTGTCCTACCTTACAGCTTTGTTTAGGTCCATAACCAAGGACTAAACCTGCGACTCACCTGTAACTTTGAAAAGATCTCACTGTGGCCTTTTTGTGTTAACAGAAGGATATCCTGGCACCGCATCAGGGCTGTGTTCCTTTGTTGATTGAGGGGAACTCTGCGGAGGTGCTCTGGAATTTGAGTTCAGTTGGAAACAGTGCTAAAGGCCAGGAATTCTCACTCTTTTCTTTCCCARGGTGGTGAGAAGTGTATATTTTATTCTAGCAAGGAGGGTAGTACTCCCTRGATGAATACCTTTGCTTCCTTTATGGAGTGAGTTTAGCAGAGCTGCAAAGAGAACTCCTGATGGTTCATACCAAGGAAGGAGCCTCCCTCTAGCTGAGTCCGTGGGAGGTGCAGTGGCCTCTTGTCTGCTAAAGACAGCTATTTGCACATCTGACACGCCATTATAATGCCAATGAAAACATTTTGCATTGTTTTTGAGCTTTTTATTCTACCATAAGTTCCCACAGAATGAATGAACACAKTTGCGTTCCTAGCTGGAGTTGGTCTCATTCAGCTGAACCGGCGCAACCTGCAGCTCTCGCTGTTTCCAGCTTTGGMAATTCAGGGCATCCATTTTGTGGTCAAAAACCAGAGGACATCTCTTGGAACGACACTCGTTTGGACTGTTGGTTGCACTGTGTCAGCTCGTGTGCTGCTCTTCCCTGCATCTGCACTTGTGGGCATCACAGGCATGGCTCTGTGATGCTGCAAACCAGCTCAGGCACCAGCYCGTGCTCAGGGGCTTTGCTCCTCTCGCTGTAATGCTCGTATGGGATCCCCAGTTGTGGTTAGAGGTGAATTACGCGAAGGGAAGCAGCACAGGTCCAGCCTCCAGGGCGCCTGCTGCGCAGCGACAGCCCAGGTCACAACGTGCAGCAGCTCACGGGTGACACTCGCTATCTGGTGTTTTGTCAGGGTGCTTATTTGCAGATTAACAGGGAAATCTCCTGCTCTGGACTAATATGCTGAACCAACGGTGGCTATTGAACTTTCACTGAATATTAACTTCTACTGCACTCGGCAAACACACTTAGCAAAAGCAGATCGTGCCAGCCCAAGCTATTGATTGAGGTGCAGATCTGCTACTGCTTACCCCTGCCAGTTTTCCTACAGGGAACGCCAGGTGAATGCCCCGATATGCTTTTCAGTGTCATGGTGATGAGGACCCGTGAACTGTTCTTTGTCTGATGTCAGGTGGTTCCGTTTGCCTTTCGAGATAAAGCCATCCTTTCCTGCTGTGGTGGTAATTGTTAGCAACTTACTATTGAATCTGGTTTATGTTGTGCTTTTTTTTTTCCTGTTTGAACTGTTCTACAATGCCGATTAGATTAAAGGTCAAGTTTAGCTGTCTCTTTCAATAAACTCTAGAGTAAGCCTTTCTGATATCAAAGGGATGGTTTGGATGTAACTAGTGGGAGAATTGGCTCCTGTACTCTTGCTCAAGAGAAGTCAAAAGGTTGAAGTCCACCCAAAGATCCACGTTATCATCAGAAATGCAAATAAAGGAGATGGGAGTCACGAGGCTGAATGAAGGATGATGGGGTCAGCATCTTGGGCACTCCCAGATGATGGCATGTGGAAATCCTGAAGGGAGCTTTCAGGCGTTGGATCTAGGGATATCATAAATTGGTTAATTCAGTGGACTCTCTGCAGTATGTGGGACCACAGCAACGTGAAGCTATATTAAGATATTTCTTGTCCTCCAGGCTGGAGAGGGTAGATGAGACATCCTGTATTTGTACCCGAATTTGCTATGCAAATCCTTCAGTCTTTCCCACGAAGTAGTTCCTTTGACTGCCATCCACTAATTTACATTTGAGCATCACTGAGCATTCGGAGTCACATTTCATGGCATTTTTTTTGTTGAACAGTATTAACTCTGCAATATCATAGCTGCAATTAATTAATAAATTAGACTTTACCTACATAATGCAATAACAGTAGGCATCACATATTTCCTCACCATTTGCCTTCTCCAGGAAGCTGTGTAGATCTGCATTTCAAGAAGTTTGCAGAGGTTTGTTTGTAAATGACAGGGCACTTCAGAGTTCTGATTTGCATTGCTCTGCTTTACTGTGATCCCGCCTTTGAGGAGCCGCGAAGCAACCTTTGAAAGCTGGTTCACTTGGACAGCTGGCAATAAAAGGCTGCGTGTCAGTGAGCATTACAGACCTCATAAGAGCCTGTGACTGGAAATATATGCAAAAGTGAAATGAACCCGCGTTCCTACYGATCGGGACGTGCAAGGTCGGTGCAAACTACCGAAATATTGGATTGCAAATATGCTCTTGGCAGTAAAAGTCCAGGCTCAGTACAGCTTGATCATTATARGGGAGCATAGAGCTGTGCAATAAAAGTAACACTGTGCTTGAAATTAGTTCCTAAGAAAGGGTTATAAAAACTGAAGGAAGTGGCTTGTTTGGTCAATGGGGTTTTTTTAGTATTCTGTAATTCTCGTCCTTGTGCCATTTTAGTTGTGCAATTCACCTCAGTGACAGTCACAGCGGAGGAAGGAAGTCCAGCTAAAGTCCAAAAGATCAATGAAAGGGAGGAAGAGGTGATTCCCTTTTATTTTTGTGTGTGTGTTGGTGTCTTTTTTCAATACAAGTGACGAATGYGAAAGCATAAAGACTGAGAAGCTAAAAAGCTGGTATTTGAGAGAAAGAGCTACTTCCCATAAGGACATTAAACACTTGAATGTACTGTCAGTGAAACTGCTGGAAGCAAAGAATGGAGTAAAAGTTAGTTTAAAAATTCCCYCTCGCCCCCCCTTTTCTTTTTTTTTTGGTGAAGATGCAGGATGATAAAAGCAGAACAGTGGACTTAAAATTGGAAAAAGAAAATAAAAGCAAGCCRGGGGCTGCATCCTGACCATAAATTTCATATGTTCTTACAGCCATTTTTAAGTGCTTTTAGCTCCTGTAAAACAATGGTCCAGAGAACTGAAGACTTTTCCACATTAGTGGAAACTTCACTGAAGTTGAAGGAGCTTCAGTATGAAGTTCTTGCTGACTGACTCATCATATTTGATCATTTCATTAGACTCCCAGAGGAAGGAAAAACAGTCAGTCTGTTTGTTCTCTCATTTATAATCCCCTGAAGCAAGTCAAGATTCTCTTGTACATCTAGCTCTAGAAAAGGTGGTGGCCATATCATGCTTCAGTGGGCAACCTAAAACTGATTTCTGCTCTCAATTATCTGAATGAAAGGCACTGACATTGCTGCTGTTCCTTTAGTTCCTGGTGCTTTCCTACTGGCTGCCAAAAATGGGGCTGGGATGGAAAACTTGATTAGCAGTGACTGTCCAAATAGCTGAAGAGATCACAACTGAAAAAAAAAAATAGAGGATGACAGGTCTAGCCAGGCTTGGGACACACAGCAGCACAGCTCCGTCGGTTCAGGAGAGAACGGCCCAGGGTGGAATTTGTTCTTTTTTACCCCACATGTCAAAAGAACATAAAAAAAAGGAAATTAAGCACAGGAAAACCAAACAAACTGAATTCCCAGCTCTCTTCAGGCACAGTTGCAGCGATCCTGGTGCACTAATGGTAACTGGTTTCCGTGTGCCTGCAGGCACTTTACCTTTCCCATTTGCTCTTTGAGAATGAGAATTGGAGCTGACTTTGCCGAGATGGACTCCCAGTTCCAGGAAGGAGGCTTGATCTTCCCCCAGCTCAAAGGTTAAGGCTCTAATCCATTCCCTGGAGCTAAAACAGGGCAATGCTAAAACTTTCCCACTCCTTACAGAGCGTAATTGTTGTCAGGATATTTTGAAATGAATAAAGGTAACATTTAAAAGTTTCCATTCACGCATCTTCCCTATTGGCTTGGTTGCTGCCATTGTTATGATTTTGAGATTACAAAGATTCTGTAAAATCATTTTATTTGTCAGGGCACTAAATTACTGCTATCCACAGCTTGGGGGAACACCATCCTCCTCCTCCTCTTTGGCATGGGTATAGCACCCATGAGCTTGAACTCACTGTCAATCCTTCATCAAAATTCATCCAGGGCACCAAAAATGCCACATCCACCAAAAGAGGACAAACACTGCATGAATATGAGTATACATAAATGTTCCCCTTGGCTTGTCTTTGTTACTTTGACTGAAAACCAGATTTATAGGGTCAAGTGAAAGAAATTCCAGAAGAAATTACTTTCTTCTCATGTCATCTGAGGGTTTTTCTGAGCACCTCCAGACTACAGCTTGATGTAAGAACTTTTCTTTCTTGTTCATCTATTCAGGTTTGCTGTCTTTTATGCCACAGCATAGAGGAATACCAAGAAAGTTCTTGATTTGCTTAACTGAATCAAAATCAAGTGTGGTTTGGCCACGCTCATTTTAGGTCTCCATTATCATAATGTGCCTGGCCTTTTCACTRAGCTAAATTACTCTGTGGTTTGAGTGGTGAGGAAAGAGTCCTGATGTGTTTGCACTGTCAAACTTTTCAACACCATCCTGCACACTTCTCATAAGAGCACACTTGGAAAGAAAAAATCCCTTGTAGCCACGTGGGTAGATTTTAGGCAACTTTTTAGAAGAGCAGGCTCCTTAACGGAGCTAGAGCTGAAGTTTTTTGTCTCCTTGAACAACTGATTGCAGCKTCAAAGTATAATTTTATCGAAATATTTAATGTAACCCTATGCAGCTGTTAGTTGTTTATACAAGAAGWTAGAATCATGTAGTACAAGTCAAATTAACATGTGCAAAGCTGAGCTAAAATATGCCCATGGCTTGCAGCTCTAAAGCTTCTTGTCTCAAGGCTATCTTCAAGCAAGAGCCATAAAGTCCAATCCTATAGTTTTTACTGCTTATTTAGCTGATGGATTTTCCAGCCTGATGATTACTGAATTCAATGTGCTTACACAGTTCTTATGGCCTACYTAATCCCCTGGCAATATTGGCAGATTTGTAATTAGCTGGGCTGAACTTTTAAGGCCATTTTCTACCCTGTAGAATAAAACTCGTGACATAACCCCATCAGTCAGTCTGTCGGTTAAACCATTGCTGTGTGTGGGATTTCAAATACACCTTGGAGCCCAAACTCCCGGGTCTGGGAAGGAAAGTGAAACCCACAGTGAAGCTGCAGAGGAGTATCAAAGCTCCTGAGTTGTCAGGCCTAGACCTGATGGTTGAGAAGACAGGAGTAGGAGATAACAATCTACCAAGTAGCCTAATTAGTAGCTCAGCATTCTCCRAATTCCAGAGCTTTGTGTATCAACCCTAAAATCACGGTTTGGCCAAAGACTTGCTCCTCACRAGCCAAAAGTTTTGTTTCACATCTTCCGTGCACCCATCCTGCCTTTTGATGGATTTATTGGTTAATGARGATGGTGTACAATTCCAAAGAGGAAAAAGAGGGTTAAAGCTTTAGAAAACGGGTTGAGTTCTAGTCTGCAGTTCTGACAAAATAAAATCAGACCTTAATTTCTTTTGGATTTCAGTGGGGGTTTTTGCTAGCTAGGGAACTACAGACAGAATCAGCCTTGAGTCTCTGTGTAAAAAGGCCTTTTAGGCATAATTCACCACTGTTTTTTTAAAGATGTGTTTTAAATACTCTGAGGCTTAGTCAAAATAATGGAAAATTTGAATATCTGTATCTTTACTGGTCCAAGAACAGGAAAATTCAATCTAAGACAGTACAAATAACATGATATCTTTTATTGAAACAAGAATAATTAATCTAATCTTCATATCATAACATATCCAGAAGCACAACTTCTGGGCCCTCARGCTTGAACTTTCTAAAATATTCTTGTTCCAATAAGAAGTATCACATTATCTACCTTGTCTCCTTAAATGCATGTTTAAGATGATGGATTAGTGGCTATTTTGGGTGCATTTTTACTGTGTTATTATCATGAGTCTCATTTAACTTACGCAACTGTTTTCAAAGCTATAAATGTGTACTCTTTATATGCCAAACTCAATCATGATCTCTTCTCTCTCCATGCTCTACTCGCACTTTCAAAAGAAGTATAGTTTACACAGAGTGTTGTATTGATGTGCTCTTGATTTATTTTTATTATATTTTACTTTATTTTTGTCAGCAAGAGAAAACACTTGTGTGATGTGCAGACGAACACTTAATTTGACCATTTAATAGGGGAATGAGAAGTAAAATAAAGAACTTGTTCACCTGCACCAGTTTGGGTTCAGAGAGAGCTTGAACCAGGGATGCAAACCAGTCCCCATTGCACTAACAAGGAAATCCTGAGCCTTTTTTCCAAGGTTTCACACGGGAGAGTAGCTTGGAACTGCTGCCAGGCCTCCCTCGAAGCACTTCTAGATGGGGGCTGTCCAAGAGATGTGCTGCAACAGAGCCATCTCCCCGGCCAAGCTTGACCACTTTGTGGGCTGTGGCATCTGGCTCTGGGCCTTCTGGAAAAACGAGGCTTGCAAGGAGCTTTCGTCACTTCATGACCACAAAAGACACAGCCCTGCTAAGTGGATGATAAAAGGCTGCACGATTCACTGGGGCCTTTATGAGGTGCTTTGTTTTTTTCATCTGAGGTTTTCAGAGCGGTTCAGAAATCTGAAGCTTCCTCTGGAAAATACCGATAGGTCTTAAGAGCTGGTTTCCTCATGAAGATTTAAGAAATTACAAAGTCTGAGTACATACTGTGTTGACTAGGCTACTGACAGGTGGTTAGGGCAAGTCAGACAATATATGCAGATAGATTTCCTCCCTCTCCTCCCTTTTTTCCCTAATTTCAATTAAAACGGTAGCCTGCTCTCTGGAGGCACCACTTCTCCAAGAGCCTTGTGTGCCTGGAGAAGTTCAGCACAGTGCATTCCTCTGCTTTTTCATAATGGTCTCCTGAAGTATTTCTTTTGGTTCAAAAATGTTTGAATAGCCAGAGGTGTGTACRTCTCTAACAGTATTTTCTGGTAAATTCTGAAGTAGAAGTTAGCCTTTGACACCCTCAGGATTTGCCTTTGTGGTATGCAATGGTCACACAATCACCTCTGTCGCTTATCTGCACACATTTTATGCAGGGGCCACTCCTAGGAGGCAAAGAACTGAAATTGTCAGGAGTACAGGAAGCCAGCAGCCGAGATGAAACTACAGGACAAAGAATAGGAATAATCCTAATGTTGCCATAGGTCTGTTAAGGACCACGTGTGAGCTTGAACTGGAGCTTGGACCAACCCAAAATGAAGCAGAGCTCAACTATGGCATGAGTGGGATGTCAATGAGCAGCTCCAGCATTCCTGCTCATGCTGCTGGTAGAGAAGTGGGAGTGTAACAGCTGAGCAAGAAACCAAGTTTGGGAGGTGTAAGGAAAAACAGCAGCTGCCACAGAACTGCTACTTTTGTGGTTGTCATCTCTACTGCTCACTTTGGGGCTCTGGGTGAGGAACCTTGGGGGCAGCCCTGTGTCTGTGRGAAGAGCCTGCAGCTGGATTTCTGCCTGGCAGCTTGAACATGCTCATCTTCCCTGAGTCTGGGGGAGGGAGTCTGCAAGAGAAGCTACTTTCCACCTACATTTATTCTGGCTCTTTTCAGTTACCCATTCCTAGATAAATTCTTCCAAACGTGGTGCCAAAACTGCAAGGTGCTGGTCAGTTTTTGCAAGCTGCCTGAATGACTCTCCTCATTTCTCAGTTTACTGATAAAACAAAGGGGGGGGGAAAAAAAAAGCTTAGTGGCAGTGGCACCAAAAGCTCTTCGCAAGCCTAAACTGTCATTTTGTAGGCACAATTACTTCTGGCTGAGGTGGGTCTAYTAAACATGAGGCTGAACTCATCCTGGAGGTGTCTTGGGTGGAATTAAAGGGATTTAGGTTGATGAACAAAGTCCTGTCTGCAGACACGAATGAAAAATCCGGTCTCGAGCTCCCCTGTTGCTGACTGCAGTAGTAATTTCCTGGGAATGTGTGCAGTGGAGGGCACTAATATGTCAATTTTCTGAAGAGCCAAACAAAGGGCAAAAGGCTACTCTATTCTTCCAGTAAGTGTGCAAAATGTAGTTGTTATCAAGGATAAAGCATGGAGCTCATCAATCAGAATTTGTAGCTTGTTGATATACTGAATCATACATCCCAACAGAAGTCCCAAAGCAGCAAATATTTCAGTGAAGGTGCTTAGAAATCATGTCAGAAAGTTGGCTGCCTAAGGGAATTGGGAATATGATACAAAGTAATGAGGAGCGTGGAAGTGGTGGAACCCAGAAGTGTTCATAAAACGTGTAGATGGGGCACCTGGGGACGTGGTTTTATGGTGAACTCGATGATCTTGGAGGTCTTTTCCAACCCAAATGAATCTCTGATTCTATGATACAGCTCAGTGATTCACATCCAGCCCAATTCTTTTGGAGCTGGACTTTTAATTTTCTCATGATGCTCTGGATCTTTGTGAAAGAGGTTTCCTAGCCTGTTTTGCTGTAAATATGCCCAGGTATCAACAATTCTGTAATAAGCAGCATGTCCTACAAAGAAAGCAGTGAGAAAATAGACTAATTAAAATTCATAATTAAAGCCTCTTCAAGGACAGCCTTSAAAAGAATTCAGGTACTTATCTCTTGAACAGATCCTTCTGGGCCACAATTGTAATACAGTGCTGATCTAGGATAGGGAAACTCTGTCCTTGGGTATTGTTCATTTCTAAGAAATGAACAATAAATGATCTTTAAAAACACTTATTAGGCTGGCACCTTTCTCAGGCATTGGAAGTGACTTAGTAAATCTGGGGGAAAAATTTAAGGTTGGCGCTAGGCAAATTTATGTGCAAAGAAATTATAATTAGAATCACAGCAGCGGGGTTTTGGCAGAGGTTACTGTCAGAACTGGGCAAACAGTGCTCATTTTGCTTCTCTGCATCATGTTATAACACACTGGAGTACTTTGTCCCCCTTGTTTGTCACGTGAAGAGGCACTAGCTTCAATTCTGGAGGGAGAGGTCATTGCTTCAGCAAGGGATGGTTAAGATCTTAGCTTCAGCACCCACAATTCTACATTCAAGTATGTGCCTTTAGGGTTTCCTACATCAGTATGGGTCTCTTCGCCTGTAAGGTCTCCTTTTCTCCACTACAGTCAGCCAAGAGAGCTCTCTCACAATTCAGACTGAAAGAGGAATGATGAAAATTGATGGTCCAGATAGAGATGAGAAGAGACAAGGAATTTTCTTTCACGCTGCAACCAAGAAAGAAAAAATTGGCTCTTTCATTCAGATCATTTGTATTYAGCAGGTCGTATTTAAAACTGATACAATTTCAGGCAAAAACACTCACTGGGCAAAATTTTTGTGTTAATTTTACCACACGTCCTAGCAGATTCAACACACAGGTTTTGTCTTCTGTCTGCACAGAAGGTGTCATTGCATGTAGTAAGTGAGCCACAATTTACAGCTGAGCAATAAGAGGGATACCAGAATCTCTCTTGGGCAGGAGTAGAAGAAGAACCCAAGTGAGGACCCTGTCTTGGGGTGGGGAGCGTGAAGGAGGARTGTGTATGTGTATAAGTAGAAGGAAGGATGAAAAGTCTCTCTTGCCAAGCTAAAAGGTCATTTGGGGCCATTTTTTTCTGGGCATTTTGAAAGAATAAACCATGCTCGAGAGATTTTAAAATCTGCTTTGAAGGCTGTGTTTAAAAAGAARGTTGGTTTTGGAACCAAAGCTAAACTTTAGGACTCCAGAATTAAAGGAATAGAGGTGGAGTGCAGGGAGAAACAGAAATGTTCAGCCCTTGTCATACAGTCAGGCTGACTTTGTCAACACCTTGTTTTCATCACAACTACTACCAGTAACTTGAGTCATTTATACAATTAGTTCTTGATATGTGCATACTTTGGAATAGAAAAACATTTCTGGTGGTTCAACTATGTCTGTGGTTAACTGCAATTAGATAATAATTTTTTCCTATACATTTCCTGGTTAGTTTCTTTTTTCTGTTTGTATTAGTTACAAATCTCCCCTTAMAATCTATGTACAAAACCCCAAAAGACATCACAGTAAACATTGCACTGTGTCATTAGCTCTGACAGCACCAAAAACCCCAGTGAAACAGAGGCAATGAAGGAAGGGAACAGCATAATAATTTTGATCTGTGCTTCTTGTTTCTCTCACTGACCAGCATGACCACAAAAAAATCCTTTAACCTTTCTTGCTGCAGAAACAAGACAATCTTAATACCTCTCCTGAGCTCCATTTGGCTTCATAAATTTCTATAAAGTGCTTTGATCAGCTTRTTTAAATACAAGGCATGACTGAAGCAAAGCCCGCTCTTAATGCTGTATTTTCCAGTGCTGAGATGAATGCTGATAGAACACAAAAAAAATAACAGAAACACAGAAGGAACCTGGAAAAAATGTTTTGCGCGTTCCCCGTAAGCTTTATCTTCCTCATTTTTCCCCAAGGAACGTGCAATGGCAAAAAAGCAGGATATTTGGCCAGCTTATTGCAGAGGAGGAAAGCAAAATGCCTGGCTGAAAAGTAGGACAATTCCAGCAGAAGTAGGGCAGCTCACTGCACGTTAAGTACCTCTGGATTACGCGCGTTGTATCGCGCTCGCTTTGCACACGCAATTAGCTCCAAGCGGGACTCCCCGCCAGAGTTAACTGGGGAAGATTTATCTCACCAGATAAAGCCACAGCACCACACCAAACGGGGTCAGAGCACACGCACCTGTCAGGAAAATAATCTGGAGAGCAGCTCTAATGGGCTGAGTTCATGTGAAAAATGGAAATGTCACCGGCGCTTAGTCTAGAGATCAAATCAGATGGGGAAAAACAGAGTAGATCGACGATGCTGGAGCAGAGATTAAAATTCTAGACCTGAGCAGTTAAATTTGTGCTGAGAATAACTGTGCACTGCCTGTGAAGTTTSTGTGCCTTAAAGGATGAGATCATTTCAGTGTTGGCAAAGGGTGCAAAAGACACGACATGATGGGGAATTTTTTTTAATGGATTTTTTTTTTCATAGTGCATTGATGGATAAATGACTTTTTGGTGGCACTTTGAGGATAGTATCCCCAGGAACCCTTGTCCAGAAGCAATGGATCTGCAAGTATATCCTCAGTGACCTTCCTGGTTTCTTTGTGTACAGTCCAAATGATGCTTCTACTGGCAAAAAGGAAGGGCCAGTGCTCCTTTTCAAGGTGATCTACAAATGTAATTTTAAGGGAGAAATTTCCCATCTGTGTCAGAAGCAAATATCTGAATCCAAGGCACAGAAACAGTTTTTTTTCCTGGTTTTGAATTTGAAAGACTTAATAAAATGAGTTAATAAAGGCAGTGGCTGTGAAGAGAAGTCTCAGAGCATGGAGGTGGAAGCCAGTAAGATCTGAAATGTAATTTACATTTGAGAAGTGGTGCAGACAGAWATTAGGTTTCTCTTAAAGTTTAGAAGATACTGAAAAGAAGTGTGGGTGTTCTCTCTCAAAAAAAATCTGTCTGACCCACAAAATGTCCTGTTGGGATTTAAGTAAAATAGGCAGAGCTCCAAACATCAGAACTCCCACGTTTCTAAGCTATGAAAGGATTTGCTGTGCAGAGTGCCAATGTTCAGCTGAATAACAAAAATWATAATCTTTAGTATCACATTATCTCTTCAAGGAATGAAAACTGATCCCAGGCTCTCCACTGACAGAGAGACATGAATAAGATGGCTCAAGGACTGAAAATACCTGTCTGCAGACATCTCCAAAGACATTGAAATATGGAATGACACTTCTTCACAATCTCCTGTGCACTGAGTGAAAATATCTTTACCTAACAGGTAGGAAAATGGGGTAGATCACGTGTGAAGCACTGAGACCTCAGACAGAAGCTAAATCACATTCATAATTTCCAGTTACTGTGCTCAAAACACTCACATCTGCACGAAAAATGAGACAAAAGAGAACTGAAGTTTCCATCAAAGCCAACTCCTGGGCAAAGGAGTTAATAGCTCAACAGGAAGGACGAGCAAGGGCCCATATCAGAACAAAGAAGTGATGAAGGGGTGGATTGATGGCCAAAAGCACTAGTCCAGAGCTTTTTGGGCTGCCCCACCATACAGAGCCCGGTTGTTGTCTCCTAACTCTCTGTGTTGAAAGTAGAAAACCAGGAGAAAAAGTTGGTGCATTTTGACAAGGGTATCATRACCTTTACATTCTCTCATTCATATAAAGGATCACTGAAAGCTGTGAACTTTGACAAGCTTCTCCAGCCAGAGACACTATTCTCTACATGGTCATAATTCCTAGGGTTTACAGGGGAGTATGTGAGACCTCTCCACTGGCTTAGACAAATATGTAAAGGAAAAAAAAAGAAGCCAAAGGAAATAAAATGTTGCTCCTCAGATTTCATCTGAGTTCTTCAACTTTCAATCCTCAATATTGCATTATTGTTATTTACCTTAAGAAAAGGACTGAGGGAGCTTAGGGGAAGTGATTTTTTTTTTGTAAACCGTCTTCTAAAAAGACAAAATTAGAAATTATCACAGGCTTCAAAGAATAAGTGGGAGAATTGGAGTCTCTCCAGCAAAGAGGGAAATATTTGTCATCTATCAGGATGAATCTTCAAAATGTCTGAGGAAATATGATCAATTTTTTATTCTTCTTCCCACCAGCATTGTCTATCTGATGGGGAGGCTGCAAGAGAGTTATCAGATACAATGGAGGAGACTTATTGGTCCAACTATTTAAAGTCACCAAAAAAGCCAAAGTTAGCTTAAATGTAATGCATCTTTCTTCTGGTCCAAATACAGTGACTTCTGAGACACTGGAGCAGCTTCATGAGGATGAGGATTCCAACAACTCCAGTAACATTCTTGTTATCTCCAAAGTGCTGAGATGACACTGAAAATACTTCCCCAGAATTAAATTACGATAGATAAAATAGCTGGAGTTTCTTATGTAGAGGTATTTTTTAATTTGCAATTATTATTTTTTTTTTAAAGTTTTCATTCTGCAGCTTCTCCATTGAATAGAACTAAAATTGAAAAATGGTTGTATTATATAATGCCTATCTGCACCCTTCTGCAAATGAGAAATCGTCACTATGTTATTTTGTTTACTGAAATTAACTTGTTCTAACCCTTCTCCTGTTAGTTTCAAGTTGATTTCTGTTCACAGTACCTCACATCTGCAACAAGTAACTTCCACTTCTTGTGATTTTGCAAACATGAATGCACTCATTATGTCTTGATTAGATACTAGATAATCCAGCCACAACTATTTAGTAAGGCAGAATTAAAGACTCCATTTCAGTGCTAAGTAGTTTCACAAATGCATCRAAGTCATCTCTGATCTGAGTCGGGGTTACATAAATTAAAGGTCATTTAAAAATGAGTGTTCTTTCTGGCCAGCCAAAATCTCCCAGGCCACAATGATATAAACTATCATACATACAATATTTATTTTGTTGAGTATGATATAACTTATTACTAATTATATTCTCTCTCCTCTGAGTGATTCTTTCTTGGCTACATTTACTGCAGCCAGCAGAGATTCAGTTTTAAGGAGGTTAAGGGTGTGAGGAAATTAAAGAACCATGGACCACAGGTCTGGTGAAGTTTTGGGCTAGAGTTATTAAAATATTCACAGAAGTAGGTAAATTTCTGCAAGCTGAAGTGTCAGGTATGTGTAAATAAACAAATACTTAGCCTAGGACACCTCAGGACTTCAAATCAAACAGCATCCCATAAGGACTTTCCCCRTTCTGACCTTTGTATGATGAGGATTTTCAGGGAAAAGAAGGTAGTTCATCATGTATTTGCTGAGTAAAGAACTTCTAGCCATGATTTCAGCAATTCCATTATCTGTTTAGAGCCTTTTAATTAGCCATTTAAGCCATGTTTTCTGTACACATTAATTGTGATGACTGTGACTGAAACTGTCACCTGMCCCCTAACTGACAAGTCACTGAAGCACTGAATGGGCACAATCATTTCTCTGTAACCTCTGGAAATCTTTTTCTCAGCAAGTGCTCCCCACTCTTTTACGAGTGTCCATAAAAGACTCTCCTCTCCTTCCTCACTTTTGGTCTTAAAGGGATTYCTTTCTTCAGTTCATAGGAGAGGTTTGGATATTCCCATCCCTGGAAGTGTTCAAGGCCAGGCCGGATGGGGCTCTGAGCAACCTGGTCTAGTGGAAGGTGTCCCCGCCYGTRGCAGGGAGGCTGGAATGAGATGAACTTTGAGGTCCCTTTCAACCCAAATCATTCTATGATTCTATATCTAAGAATAAAAACCACTGCCAAACATGCACATTTCAAACAGGTGCAAGGATATCTTGCTTTTTCTAGGGAGAGGTTCCCAGTACAGTGAAGAAAGCTCATTATATAGAATAAAAATGGAATCTGTTGACAGAAACTACAGTTTGAATGCCATCAAACATACCTTATTCCCTTTTCCTCCCAGTCTCTTTGTTTTCACATGACTGCTGTTCAGGATTTCACTTTCAAATAAATATTTGGCACTTGCATCCAAAAAGACAAACAAATGCGCAGAGAAAAATTTGCCTGAGTAAGTGAACGCTCCTATTCAGAATTCTGTGGCTAGATGAATGGATAAGTGACAACAGTGATGAATAAATAGTGCCTGGGCCTGCCAAAACCCAGCATTAGAAAGTATAAACAAAGCAGCACAGAAAACAGATGGATTCATTTTTAGTTTTACCCTTTTCCAGTCGAGAGATGCTAACGAGGCAACTCCGCTTTGCACCGTGACCCTGACACGGTGTGTGCCAACACCCGCGAGGGGATGGGCTGGGGCAGGGTCTGAGGGCCAGCAGCTGCCTTTCCCCAGGGACAACTCGTTATTCCCGAAACTGCAAAAAAACCAGCACGGATCTTCCTGCTGAACAATGACAGAAGTGAACTGCCACAGGCATCAGAGCCACGCCGCTCCGGTAATTGGGTATTCGTGAGTATTTGCGCTGGACTCATCACAGAGGGTGAAAACAAGGGGATTTGCTTGCTGGGGGGGAAAGGATGGGGACGGGAGGGTTGTTGCTGAGGTGAAGTGAAATCTGGTGAGGTTTTACAGGCGTGGGAACTGCTCCATCAAACGAGCCCCGTTGCCTGTTTACTCCGAGGACGGCCAAAGCTCGGTGGGTATCGGAGGCAGGTGCAGTCTGTTGGGCGCTTGGCACCGGTGCCATATGGCAACTTTTTCCTGAGGAAATCAGTCCTTTAACTGCTCCTCTCGGGATCCAAGGAACAAAGGTTGCTGTGAAAAATGCAGCTCGTGGGAGTTTCAGTTTCAAAGTGGTTAAAACAAATTTTGAACGTAACGAAGTTATGCTTGAAATAAAACTCCGGATTTGAAAATTGTGTATGTTTGGCAAGCTCTGGTCCAAATATCCCAAATATAATAATATGTCTGGACAAAAAGCCAAGAAAAAACGTGTCCTTGTCTGCACATGTGGATTTGGATACTGTTTCTAGAAGGAAATTATAAGAGAAATAACATCTCCCAAAGACAATTGCTTATTCTTAAAGTTCTCGGGGGAAATTTCTAGCAGTGGGTCTCAACTTTCCTGTGGTCTCATCCTCCCCAGAGCCTGCTGCTGCCTGCTGCTCTTCTACAGCTTTTCTCCTCCCTGTGCTGCACCTCCCTGTCTCTGTCTCCTTCTTCCCTGTGCCTTTGACTCTGTCTGCTTTTGGAAGGAGAGTTGTTCCCCTGTTTTGCCCTGCAGCTTTCTCCTTGCATCACTGATAGCTCCAACAAAATTATTCCTATGTAAAAGAACCCATTATATAGCAGTGCTGTATCCAGCCTGTGCTGCTAACAGATGAAAATGCCTTTTGCTAGAACTGTGTCAAGTCAGTTTTCACACATATTTTCCTTCCAGGCGTTGTGAAAACTCTTTYTGGCCTTTGATCCTGTTCTGGGAAGCTCACATGTGACTCAGGTATAATTATGGCCTTCACAGCCAGCACTGGTGGGATCTGTGTCTGGACACCTGCGAGCTGGAATGTGTCTCACCTTTTGGAATAAGTATTTTAGAGCTACATGAAAGGTAAGGGAAATTTGTAACTGTAAGATTATCACAAAGAGAAGCCAAGAAAAACCAAGCCTGTGACTTCTCAGCCAGCAGGGAATTTAAATCATGAAACAGATGTGTTTGACAACAAAAACAATGATGCTCCCTGCTTTATATTCTACTTTTCACGTCAAATAACTCACCTTCGGTACCCTCAGCTATCTGACAATGGTTTTCATAAAGTAAGGTATATGTACACACACACTCATCTATATATTTGAAGTATAATTTCCGTATGATAACTTTGTAGTCCTGTTGCTGCTAAATGAAGAATTGACCCTAATTCTTTGACTGCACAAGAGCAAGAGGCCTAATGGCTTTTCTGTGCTTAGATATATTTGCTGAAAGGAGTTTAACAACATAATAATGTTGCTGCCTTCCGCTGTCATTTCTTGGGTTATCTATCATCAGGTTGATTGGAACAAATTCCCAAAACAGTTCTGGTATTCTGGATCATTTCCTAATCAAATACGGTCGTTACTTATATAATTTTCCTTATCCTTCAGGGGGAGGCCATGTTTATTATTATTCATTCCGTGCAGGTTTAGAAATCCAAATCACATCACAGTCCCATTTCCCATCCTCCCCTATCCTTGGTTCCCTTTTGTCTGGTCACTTGGAGAAGGCCATCACGCTTGTACTTTCTCACCAAGGAAATTGTTTTATCAAATAGATATAATTTTTTGACCAACAGTGGGGGCTTTATGAGACTGCAGAAGAGCCACATACCATATTCACCACCCAGCTGGCGAGTTTGCTTGATTTGCTGCAATTTTGCTAAACTAATCAGCCACAAGACGATAATAGTCATGTAAGGCAAGCAATTACCGAGTTTCCTAGGGATGGTCCAACCACAGGGACTATTCCTAATTTAAAGAAGCTGTAACTGCCAGTATATATGCRTATATTTTTCTTTAACATTTCTAACTTTAGCTATCAAGTGAAATAATAAATCGTATTCCCTCTTGTTCTCATGCAGGGACTGTGCCTAATCCTGGAATTACTGACATCTGTGTATCATTGCAGTGGTAAATTACAGCTGGGACATGCTAACCCCAAAGTGTGAGTAAGAGCTGCTCCTAAATGATTGGAAACTTCTTGGCACTCCATAGTTGAATTATAATAATTAGCTCAGTCTTCATTCTCTTTTAACAGTTGTGTAAAATTTGTGCTATTTTCTTAGCACCAGAGTTGATTGTTTAATCAGCAAGAAGAATGGTCTTTCTGGGGAAAACTAGATTTCAGCTAAGCCTCATTTTGTGTTAATTGTCTCATTGACAACTTCCTCTCCTTCYCCTCTTCCSCCCCACCCCCYGCCCCCCCATATAAGCAGAGGAATGATGGAAACATGGAATTAATATTTCCATGGAGACGATGTAATTTCCTGAGTTGCTCCAAAATAATTTAAATTTCAAAACTCTTTTAACTACTAATTTGAGAAAGAGGATAATAAATAATACAAATATATTAGTGGCTAAAATATATTAATCTCATTTTAGATATCTTAYGCCCATTTCTCTAGCAATGCATTCTGTGATCGCCTAACAAGAGACTAAGCACAAGAAATACAACAGTGAAACTCAAAATTTGTGCTAATTATCTCTGTTGCCAGTAAATAACAGTAGAGTACCTGTTTGTACACCTGTTAAAAGCTGCTCTCCTTGAAAACAGTAATGAATAATGAGTTTTACATCTGTGAGATGGTGGGAAAACTGTAAAGAGGTTAGAAATTGACTTTATTTCTCAAAATGGATAGGTTCCAGGCCTTGTATCCATGGCATGGCTGTCCAAGGAGAAGTAAAATTAGAGCTTTTTTAGACAAGGGCTAAAAATTTAAATAATAATCCAAGATTCACATGCAGCAGTGAATTTGGTCTTTGACTGCCATATTTTGAATTGTCCAGTTGGTGTAATAGTAATTATAGGATAGTAGAAGAAATACTGTTCTAAAAGTGTGAAGCATCATTACAGTTTCACTAACTCTGTAAACTTGGTTCATAGTTCCTCTTTCCCTTTGTTGAGTTCTTACGTTGAGGGGTTTCTTTTTCCTCTGCTTCCCAATATTCTTTTGTAAGCTCCCAGTTATATGTAACACTTCAGAATATGTGTCAGTTTAAGGACTCTAATGATGTTATCTCTGTCCAGAAAAATCAATTTTGTATATGCTTAATTCTCATATTAACTAAGTATTTTCTTATTCTGTACCTGCCTGTCTAGAAGAGAGAAAATTTAAGTAAATTCAGAGGCCTGAGCACTTTGGAGTCTTCATTTTAGCATGGCTCTCAAGCTACATTATAATTGTATATATTTTATCTTTCTAAAACACACCACAAATAACTCTRCTACTTTCCTAGCACTGGTAATTATTCTGTGCTTACTTGCTTTTAATTTCCCCATTYGTTCAGTCTCTGGGAATCATCACAAACACCATAATTGCACAAGATTTCTATAATTAAGAATCCCTCCCTTCTATATTGTGAGTTTAAATATTAATGGGAAACTGTTTCAAGCTCAGCTTCTGGTTGTTTATAGGAAGATCCCTTGGCGACATATGGAGCTGTTAGGATTGGTGGGCATAGGAAAAGAGTTCAATTAATGGTCTTTGAGGACTTCTCAGGAATTAAATTTTTATAGTGAGCATTGAACTTGGATTTCCCCTTATAGAAAACATTACAGGAACCAGTGAAACTAAGCTCATATAAAGTGACATAGAGCTTGATAAATTAGCATGAGAATTCTGTTCTAGTTTAGAAGAAAACAACAGTCCAACGTCTTCATCTTCCTGAAGCAGCAATAAAATTCTAAATCTATTAATATCCCCAAATACTCAGAACCTTCAATGGAAGTTATACTAATCAATGAGTCAAACAGCACCAATTGTGAAAGGAAGCCTCAATAACATGACAGATATGGTAAAACCAAACCTAATCACATCCATTAGCTCATTCATCCTAAAAAAAGCTGGGTTTAAAATAAAAAATACAGATGATGCAACCCATCAGTGGGGTTTGGGTTGTTTTGTGGCAGTCTAGCTGTCCTTGCTGCTCCATTTCCACTGAGGGCCCAGTTTACTCTTACTGAAATTGTGGCTGGAATGAGTTTCCATCCATAATCTATCAAGACAAATATACATACACACACTTATATTTGTGTGTGTATATACATACATCTATCTATCTATCCATCTGTAGGGATGTAAATATTTTTATCTTGATCACTCAAGCATGGATTTCAGTAAGCCTTGCCCATACACTGAAGCTCTGTGCCTGTACTTGCAAGACAGGGAGCTAAATATTGAAAGAATATGTTAAAAAATTGAATGGCCTATATAAGTGTTGTTTCATGCTAGACCGGATCTGAAAAARTATCTGTTTCATATGAAATATTAAGAGGTAAAATGTCAACAGTGCCATGTGATTGAAAAGCTTGTTTTATTCCAAATACCCAGGAGCAGYATCTTTTTCTCTCACTTCTACCCATCCTTTCATTTTCAAAACTGATTCTTAAAATAGTGTCACGGGATGAATATTCCTGCACTTTCTTTAATATGTAATATTTATAAGTAGTCTGATGAAAGAATGTGTTGGGGAATGTATGCTCCAAATATTGTGCTTAGAAACCTCTTCTTCATGAAAAACGGATGGGTTTGTTCAGCTATAATTATATTATCTGAAGGTTTGTCTGAAAGAGAGCAATTGACTTCACACCTTCAACAGATTTATCTTCACTTTGAACATTCCTTTGCAGTCATAGCCCAGGGGCAGAAATGTGTGTGCAAGAAGTGACTGTACCTGTGACCACAAAYGCAGGATGCAGCAAAGCCTTGTTTCCCTTTGTGCTGCTGCAGTCTGGCATAATCAGGAAACTCAGAAATATTTCATGACATGCTGTGATGTAAGAACTATTTTTATATCCTGAATGGATTTTAGTGTCTCTGGAAGAAAAGTGTTCTCTCTCTCTATCTCTCGTGTACACAAAAAATCTGAATGTTACCAGACTAAGAGAGGAATCCTTCTGAATATTTAATGAGGACATGTTACTGACAGCTCAAAAAAGCAAAAGAGGCTTCACAGGACTATTTTACCAYCTTTCTCCATCCCATTGAGTATTTCAACTTAAAACAGAACTTGTTCTCTAACTTTTTCAGACAGTCTTTCTACCTTTTCTGTGCTTTAAAGTGGGCTGAGCAKGACTTCACTAACGTTGGCATTAAACACATTGCTGGTTTTTTTTGTGGGATATTTTTATTGTTTCRTTTTGGGGTTTTTGTTTTAGTTGGGTTTTTTGTTTCATCTTGAAAGGTAAGTTTCACTCTGACAGTAAATTCCAGTGTGGTGCTTAATTAAGGGTAAGTTCTTCCACAATCACAGACAGAGCTTGTTGGGGTTTTTTGGTTGGTTGGTTGGTTGGTTGGTAGTGTTGGGTTGGTTGGTTGGTTGGTTTGGGGGTTTTTGTGTTTTTTTTGTTTGGGTTTTTTTGATTGTTTGGGGTTTGATTCTCGTGGGTTTTTTTTTTCCTTTGGTAATGATATTTCTGAATTTCAGTATTTTCTGAAAGTAGTGCTGCTTTGTATATTGAATGTCAATCTGTTCATTCTAATTGTCACAGCTTCCTTTTTTCCTTTTGCATTTGAAAGAAAATAAAAACCTCAGATACCATCATAGCTGTTAAGGGTCCTCAGGAATATCYATATTTCAGTCTCTATATGATAATATTTAAGAAGCACTGGCTAGGAACCTGTGTCCTCATCACTATACTCCATCAGGTGAACATCAATATTTTTTCTTTTGCGGGGTTTTTGTTTGGTTGGTTCCCCCCCCTTTTTTTCATTTCCTGGGGYTTCAACTTAAGTTGATGAAGCACTGCAAATCCCACTTTGTGTTTAAGGCACTAAGCCAGATAAATAATTTTAACAAGATGAATGAAGCCTGTCGCAAAGAGGAAGAAGGAAATAGGAAAAAAAAAAAAAAAGACCCTTGAGAAGTTCTGTACTTTCTCTCCTGATCCTGACATCAGCAACAGAGGTCCTGTTAGAGCACCACAAAGCACTCTCTAAGGCAGAACTCGTTCTCTTTTTTAATTAAAAATCTTCAACCCCATTTTTTTCCTTACAACAATAACCTTCTATTCTATTACCTTCATATTTTCCAAAGTTTGTGTCCTGGAGAACAGAGTGAAGCATAAATACTATGCAAACAAAGAAAGCCTGACTGAAAATCCATCTTTAAAGAAGTTAACCTTTCTGGATGTTTAAGATGGCAAACGGGTGCTCCTCGTAAAAGAAGGCACCAGTGTACGTCCCATGAAAGGTAATGAGATTTAGATGGCATCCTAGACATTTTTACATCTTCTTGGCTGAATTTCCTTCTAAAAAGGCAGTACTGTTCCTGCCCTTACAGCCTCTCTTGAGACAAGCACAACTTTTTACCCTTGATTTCAGAAACTGTACTGCAGGAGCAGCCTGCCACAACTCTGGAGTGCTCTGCTCCATTGGGGTTTTATCTGATATCATCTATCAGCTACAATAACATGGGCCACATCAGCTTCGAGTGGGGAGGGGACAGAGAGGGGAAYCATGATTTGACATGCAAATTGTAGCCTACTTTTTATTAACCAAGCCCAGCATTGTAGGCTTTTAAAGGGCTGTTCAGAGCCTGGGTCTGACCCAGTCACTAAATGGCTGCCTAGAGAAAGCTTTGTCCCCCTTCCCCGAGCTCGTTGGAGGATTCACGGGAGATGAATCTCCCCAGGATAAAGTTATCCTTGGTGAGCATCTCTTGATATGKCACCAGAGAGGTGCCACCTTGCTGTCCATGCTATGGGATGGTTCCAGGCTCCACGAGGCTCCATGCCTCCCCCCTTGGGACCGTGTTTGTGTGTCAGCAGACGTGTACAGTAACGTGCTGGGTCTGTATTTGATCAGTGTTCCAAATCCGGGTCCAACAATATTTGCTCGGGCACGGGGAAAGTCTGGGAATTTGATCTTGGCACGCACTTGGAGCCAAAAATACAGAGCAGCAAACGGGCATATGAAAGACCTGGCTGAAATTCACCCCTGTTATCCCAAATGTCACTCTGAAGGTTCTCAGAGACTTTTAGACTCCCAGTAGACTCAGTTGTGCCAGTGGTGTCTGAATGGAATGAGCTGGACCCGTCAGAAGCAAGTCCCAGTCAGCACATTAATTCACCAGCTTTACAAACGTGATTCTTTAAAAGATTTTTGCCTTTGTAATATAGATTTTTTTTATAGATCTAAACTTTAACACCTCCTGCAGTGTCTGTCTCACAGTCTGTGTCCCACCAAGCATTCCTTCAAGCACGCTTAGGAATGTAATTAAAATTGCTGTTACTGGAGGGACTCTTGTCACCTGGTAAAACATATTCACGAGTGGGAAACAGAGTCTAATTTCTCAGTGCTCCAGCAAAGTCTCCTCAGTTGTTCCCTAAGTTAATATAACAGGTATCCAGAGAATGGATGTGCACTTACAGTTTGTTTGTTCAAACAATGAGTTGCACTTCRGCTGGCTCTCAATCCACAGTAATCTCTTCAAAGTTTTCCTTTGTACATTATGCTCAAAATAAAGGAAATTATGTATGATAGCAGATGCCAAATTCAGCTTGCTAAACCATACCCAGAGTGAGTAGTTAATAACTTCCTGATCCATCACTGCTGCATGTTTCCAGCTTTGCAGGTAATTTCATTTTTGAGACTGAAATGCCTCTTTTTTTTTTTTTTAATCAACTGTGTTTAGATCAGTATCTGCTGCCTATGAAACTTGTTTGGATTGGGATTTCATTATGAATTTGAAATGGCCCAGATTCATTTAAGAGATTGTTTTAAAATATCTCTGATAGACTTGGGCAATTTATGATTTTATTTCAGAGCCAGCTGCTGACTACAGGGTGAAATCAAAACCACCTCACAATCCACAGTTTTGTTTGGCTTAAGGTTTAAATCCAGTTCACAGACAGGAAGGGCTGAACTCTCCACCCCAAGGTTTGCTCATCTCTTTTTTAGCTGTAGAATACTGGAGTGCAATTATTATTATTAATCTAAGTGAAAATGTTGCTTTCTTCCTTTATAAGGCCCTGTTTTAACTAATAATTCCTTCTGCAATTGTGGTGGTGGTGGTGGTGTATTGCTAAAATTCTCTATTCAAATATGAGTGATATTGCATGAAGTTCTCTAGGAGGAATATTTAATCATGCCACAATCATAAACACATCTCAGTTTAAAGCAACTAAATGCAGATACKTGGAAAAAGGGGAACTAAAATGCCTAGGATTTGTTCCTAGTGCATGCCCAAATACTCCTTATGTCATCAGTCTTTGTTGAGCAACTTCACAGTTGTTTCAYATTCCCAAGGAGCAACCTAAATTTGATTCAATGTACAGCTATGTAAAGCAGGTTTCATTTTAAAAATGTCTCTAATTTATTCTTTGACTGAAACAAAATGCAGCCTGTGTTTTTTTCTTAATTAAGAGATAAACCATTATTTTTCCAKGATACATATAATTTTTACTTTCTAAAAAGATACACTATATGAAAAATTTCACAAGCTCTAGCAGCRCTGATGTTCTCATGTTTGCACCAGCTCAGTTATGTTCAAAATGTATGAAAGTTTAAGAAGTGCTTTGTTTTCTTTTTATAATCTTAGAAATAGTTTTYATTTGTAAAATCTGACAGGCAAAATGAAGGTGCCTCTTTTGGATTTTTGGATGTACAGGTCCTTGACAAGTATCATTGCTATATTTTAGTTAATACAAGGAATCGTGATTAGCTAGAGGAAATAAGATGCAAAAATGAATCCTTATGCTCTAATTATATGAATAGACACATTGTGAGTGAACCCTTGACAATTTGAAAAATTAAATGTTTTTTTTTTTTTTCCTGATCTGCATTTCAGACCTCTGGAATAGATCCACAACCACGGCTCAGCTTGGTTACCTGCTCTGGATGCTGAAGCTACAGAGATAAGAAACTGAAGGTTCTCAACACATTTTACAAACTCAAACTGTAAAGGGAGAAAACAGAAATGAAAACACAAAGGTACAAAAAAAATCATACCATGCAGTTATTAGTTATTCAGCATTTAACTGCTTTGCAAGAGCTTCAAAAACCAGCAAATGGTCAGACATTGACTATAGTTGTAAAAGAAAATGGCTTTTCTATCAACAGAATATTTAACATGACAAAGGAAGTCTATTCTCCGCTATTCTCCACTAGTAATATGAAAATATTAATATAATWTAATAAAACCAGAAACTAACTAAATCACTGGAATAGTTTAGCAGGAATAAGCCRTGCATCACCCACGTGAAGGTCAGCAAACATTGGTGGGCATACCAATGTCTTATTTAGTCATTTTATTTTGCACTGCATTTATGAAGGAGGAATTGTTCTTAATTTTGAGCTGCAGCTCTCCTGTTTCAGCCCCCTGTTAGTGAACCTTCCCTCTGAGGCAACCACACTTCCTAAATTGATCCCTCTTGTCTCTCTGCAACTGCAATTACCCGACGTGATGATGGATTTCTTCCTTCTCTGGTTCACCTCTGCGCATTCAAAAGCTCCAAAAGCCATTTAAGTTCCTCCCTTCTGGATTATCAAGATGAGCAGGGTTTTCCTGAAGTTGTAGGGTGAGTGGGGATGGATTGACTCAAAAACTCACTTGGGCATGAAGGTTCACTTAAGCCAGCAATGAACTGAAATGTGGGTGGAGTCCTTGCCCGTGTTGTTCTAAACCCAAGAAAAATGATACAGAACTTGAAAAGAATTATTAAAAGGAAAAAAACCCCATTACTCACTCTCTTAGGATGAGATATTGCTAATTAGAAGAGGTGCAAGTAAAATTTTAAAAATGTTGTTGAAGAATCAAAGAAAGTCTAACATTTTGTGAAACTCGGCAGGCCCAGCTTGGGTTCACTTGATTCTGGGTACTTTTCACACAGCACTGAGTACATTTAGAAGCTTCCAAAATTAATATGAATTCTTAAATAATGAAACAGACTAAATCCTAAATTCGGGGCTGTCATTTCTCATTTGTTTTAGTTATACAACGAATTCTGCAGAAGAAGATCATGCAGTGCTCTGGATGTTAGCATCTCTCCTGCTGSCTGGGTAAGCATGGGATAAACATGGGATTGCTGCTGCCTTCCTGCCTGCTGTGGCTGTCACTTCTGCCCCTCCAGAAAGATCAGGTGTCACTTCTGCCCTTCCAGGCTGCTACAGAGCCACAGAGAGTCACAGCTACATCCCAACTCCCACATTTGGTCACCACACGAGAACAACAAACCTGCTGCACAAACGGGCACGAGGTAGGAGATAAAACATCTTCTAATTAATAGTTCACATATTTGCTCAGAAATGGAGAATCACCCAAATCCTGAGCTCTTAAGAACCATCTGCCAGTGAGGTAAAACTGCCTTACCTGCAAGGCTCTGGTGTGTGCAACAGAAACAAAGATCAAACCGAGCAGTGTCACTCATCTATGCCTTACCAAGGACTTTTATGGAGGTGATGAACTGAAAATAAAGCAAGCTTAAGGGAAGATATCTAAGGAATTTTCAGATGTTTAAGTAAGGCTAGGCTATCCCCTTAATTTGTTTCAAAAATGGTTGTTCAAGTAGTGCTTATTAATGAAGCCCAGCCCTGAGGGAAAGGACTCCAATCCATGGTGGATGTTTGTTGTTCCCTTATTTCAAAGAAGCTTTCTCTTAATCGATCAAGGCTTTTTTGTCCCTTGATCCTCAAGCAACAAAATTGTTTTCATTGGTCTTTTCCACCTTCCTGAAACTTTTGATTTGCCTCTTTTTTAAATGAAGAAAACAACAACTAAGATCTCTCAAAAAAACCCCAAACTGGCCCACCACAATTACGAACAACAATACTGGTGGGCACCTCTTTAATAATTTGGTTTCAATAAGCCAGTAAACAATGAAAATGAGGTGTTTAAGGCATTGTCTCTCTCATCAACATCTTTGTGTGCCTTCAGCTGCCCTTCTGGCCATCACAGCCTTGCTGGAGGATCTGCAGAGCTGTTGACAAGAGCAGCTGCCCTCAGTAAATGTTCAAGTTCTGCRAAGTGGCTCATCCTCCTGGAGGAGTGGAAGGATCTGGTAAAAGACACAAGAGACATCAGCCCATAAGGCCATCCAAAAAGCCTTCCTTCAAATGTGTGGAGTGGAGTATAGGTCTGAGAAGTGAAGGGATTTATGGACAGGGATGTGGTGTTGGTGAGAGTCCAGACACAGCTTCAGCACCAGGTATCCTACAGTCCAAATCCAAGAGGTTGCCCCAATGGGACAGAAGGGTCTTTCCCCACCCAAGGGCTGGATGGTTACATGTCACAGAACCCCCACTATGGTTGCTTGGTGATCGGCTGAGAACAGAAAATAAAGAAGCCCTCAATTCCCRCAGTAGAGTGAAAAAGAGTGAACTCTGACAGAACACACACCAACCAGACACGAACAGGCTCTGTGCCTGCCACTGCTGCGTCATCTGGGCATTTCCATTCATTCTGAGGATCCATTATTTAAATCTGAAAATGCCTCTCTCTGAAATTCAGTAGAGCTATTCCTGCTTTCAATAATACATTTGCCATAATGCTTTCCTCCCTCCTTCAGACCTCTCTGGAATCAAGCACTGCAGTCCACTGACATGTTGACAGTTTTGCATGAATTAATGAAAAAGAAGTTGGAAATGGCTGACAAAGATTTATTTATTATTATTAAACTGACTGTGTATCCACGTTGGCTTTTTGAAAAGAAAATTAAGAGAAGAAGGAGCTGAGAAAAAGTGTTTGAAATATATRGTTTAAAATTTATTCTGTTCCTCAATCTACAGAATATAATTTTAAGAATCAAGGCTGCTGGCTTGAGGTAAAAATTGTTGCTCTAAATTGTAAGCAAAACTGCTTTCCTGCTACTGCTTAACATGCTGAGAGGAAGTGAAAATGGATGTTTCCAACACTAGGAGAAACATAAGACCAAAGCTGGTAATTTAATAGATAAGGGCTAACTTTTATCTAGCTCCTTTTGCTTAACAAGAAGAATATTAATAATCTTGGTAACAAAACACAAAGACACAAAACACAACCATACCTGAATATTTTGTTACATACTTCTTCTGATAAAAATCTAAAACACAAAAGTCTGTGCGCTCCCAGCAGAGGAGCGACACCCAATCTCTCCGAAGCACTGCCCCGCACTCTGGAACGCGTCCAGTTGGTAATGTGAGTCCTGTGAGCCTTGCACTCCCTTGATTTGCATCCCTCCTATTCCTTGATTTGCATCCCTCCTATTCCACAGCCACGTTTCCTTTAACACCTGAGCCTTCCCCGCACATTCCGTGTTTGGCTCCGCGCTCTCCCGGCCTGTGGCAATAACCCCGGGCAGGGAGCGCGGCGGGAAGGCTGCCAGCACCACGGGGCTGGCACTGACTAGCCCAGGGCCTGCATGGCACGTGCCAGCTCAAACACGGGCACTTCCTCTTGCAGTTTTCCTGCCTCCCGAGGCCAGCCGGCCAAAGATGGAATTTCTCCGTTCCTGGAACATCTGGCGCAGGCTCTCAATGCTCGTCGTTATCCTCCCGGCCCCAGCTCTCTGCAGGTGYGGGGAAGTGCAGGGCAGGTTGTCTGAGAACACAACTCTAGGGTGGATGAGTTCATCCATAAATCTTGGCCTAACGCATGCCATAGGATTTTACATGCATTTATATTTTTATAATTTTTGCTGAGAAAGCAATTCYAGTTGGAATAATATTGCATTATAGGGCTATGAAACCCTGGGCAAAATCTCCAACTTAGTAAACGCAGGGCTTTCTGTTGCAATAAAAATCTTCATGCCAGCATCTTAAGCTGCTGTACCACTTAAACTATCTACTCCTACGTCACTCAGTCAATTTTTACCCCTTCTCTCAACACTTCCCAGGCATCTGCCTTCACCTGCTGTCCTCATCTCACATGGTAACTCCAGGAAAACCTTCYCAGGTGTTCCCTGGCAGTCAGCTGCTGTTGTGGTCCACGCTGGCTCTCAGATGGGCTCTGACCTGTGAATGTCGTGTGAGCCATGACCTGCTCCTCGCGTGGCTCAGCACGGACAGATGGTGAGTAATGGCACGCACCGCCTGCTTCCCTAGCTGTGCCTCTCTCCATATGCTTCCTGTATGAGACCTGGAAACAAATTGGAGGAGTCGGTGTGACTAGGAAATTAATTTCTTTAAGCTCGACAAAGTTGCTGTTAAAAATTCTCGTGTTCCTGCACTGGTGTGAATGGCTGTGTGAGTCAGATTTGAGATGGGAATGCGCAGCTCCCTCGATTTTATTGGGGTCAAACCCACCTGTACTGTGCCTAAAGCTTACTGTGTGGTGTGTGTCTCTAAGCCACTTTAGCATATGTGTGAATGTCTCATTTTCCCAAGAAATTCATCTCATGACAGGTGTGAGATCTTGCAGCATTAATATCTGTACACGTACACTGCATAATATCTGTAAATGTTCTGATATGACACAGGATTACACGGCCTTGGAAATAGATAATGCCACTTCCTCCTTTTGCTGGTGGTAGGAGAGAGAGTATTTAAACACCCTGATATTAAAATGGATGTTTTTGGATGATAGATTTAGTTATATCCTCTTTGTGCTTAAAAGGAACTGATTAAAAATGTCAAGATTTCAGGATCTAGGATAACATCTGAAAAGGAGCCTGTAAAGGCTCACGAGTCTGACTGTCATGACAAGATTCAGCTTTCAGTGAGACTTAATGTCAAAGGCCAGAATTATTTTACAGATATTTTTGACATATTTGTTTGTCAGCTACTTGGGACCAAATCCCCAAGAGGGAGCTACAACATGAGGGAATTTCTGTTTTGTSGGGTGGAGCATGGCAGCCCAGGTTATTGAAGGTGACATAACCTTGATTTAGGACTCAACAGCATGGCTAATGCAGTCCAATCCAGGAATGGGCTGGTGGAATTCCTGAAGAGCCACAATCAATTCCTGCTGAGAACTTCTGCTTCCCAGCACGTGGGGCATGAATGTATATTGTGGCTTCTAGCCATGTGAAGGTTTGGGTGTCCAGCTCATATAGGTATGGAATCTGGCAACTGTAAAAAGTAGGGATATTCATGAGAGAGACACCTGTCCCTGCTCCAGTGGTTACTTGATGTATTTTAAATGTTTTTTTAAATCATATTTTCAACATTTACATTATAAATCTTATATAAACCAGCCTGTGGAACAGGGGCTGGGATCCAGGTGTCTCTGCCCCTCAGAGAATGTTCCTACCACAAGGCTGTGGTATCATACTCATTCCTTTTCTCCTGTTACCACAGATATTTTTGATTTATTTAAAGTGAAACCCATTCATCATCGAGGTCTGCAAGATTAACAAAATATTCCATAGACAGGAATTGAAAGCACTGCTGAAGAATGAGGGGAATTTGCTACCCAGTGCTCCGTACTTTGTGACTAGTGACTTTGGGAAGCTATTCCATGTGCTCACCACATGCCTCTGGGACAGAGCTTCTCAGGAGATGCAGGTGGAGGAACTTGAGAATCCCGCCAGGCGTGAATTAGACATGGAGAATTCAGCTCTGCTCACACTGCAAGACTCCTGGACAAGCCCAGAAATGAAACATTAGCACCTGGTTTAACATTGGAAGCAGAGGACTGTAGGAGTAGCTGAAGAATTTTTGGATGCAGGCATGTTAAGGCGAAGMAYATCTTTGAAAATCCCACTAAGTGTTTATTTGCATCTTTAGATACTTATCTGACTGCAATTATTTAATTCCCAATCAATTTAAGAACTTGTGCTTCTTGCATGTTATTTTAAGACTTTGCATTACATTCTTTTTTCACTCTAAAAGAAGTTTCCTAGCATGGCTCAGAGGGAGGCTGTCATTAATAAGTTATTAATGAGCCTGTACCTTTGATTGAGAGCATTACATGACAAGTGAGAATTGTTTCAATGAAATGAATTACTTTTTTTGGCTAATCAGTAGAACAAGCATTCATTCTTAACATGTGAGCTCTAGCACACAAGATAAAATGGAACTGCCACCAAAGACAGTGTTCGTGTTAGTAAATATCTTGATTTTTCAGCATTGTCTCCCAGAAATGTAACAAAACAGATCATGTTAAGGAGGCAAGCTGAGCCTCAGCATTGAAATTCCTATTTGAGGAACTTGTGATCTCCTTGTACTTTATGCAGAGTATTTTTAAGCATCAGAAAAAAACCCCAAACCAACAAAGCAACAAAACCATCAGATGAAAAAAAAGACCAAGAGAATATTTGGTCTTCAGAGACCAAGGAGCTGGGTAGTCCAGTCAAAGGAAAGCCTATGGGAAGTAGGGCCCCATCCTACAAACATCTTTGTATCCACTCAGATTTGTTGAGTGAGCAGTTTGCCAAGTGCATATTCTGAAAAAAAAAAAAAAAAAAGGAATAGTGGAAGAGTTAAACTAAATCCAGCGATCAGAAAACCAGACAGCATTTGAAGCACAAAATAAACAGAGGGTCCTGTGCAGATGTGAAGCAAACAGCCAGTGCAGTTGTAATTATTACTTTTAAAAGGAGTTGAATATTTACTTTCAAACCCAGTACTTCAGGTAGCTTCAAAATTATAGCATACAGCATTTTTTTCAGCTATTTTTTCCTGAACCTACGAGAGACACAAATTTATGGCATAATTCTCTAATGTTAGAAAAAACTAGCAAACCAAATTTCTGGGACGGTCATTCTAGTATTATGAATTCCAATTGGCATCTTCAAAAAGGTCAATATTGCAGTAAAAACCTATGCATAACTTGAACTCAAAGTTGTGATAAAATGGTATCTCTCTGAAAACCAGATTCCCTTCATGGGCATCATCAAATACATTGTAATTTTAATAGCTGTTAAAATTATTTGCTAATTATGTACATCCTGTGACTCCCCTGAAGTTAAGGTGTAAGTTTGAATTTAAAATAAGGAAGAAATCCCTGAATATATTACCCCAACCTTGTAAGCAGCACCCTGGGGCCAGGCTGTATTCCCCTACCTTCATTGGGAAGCCTGAGCACAATATTCCATACACATATATTTTGCAAGAGGCTGGAGTGACAGGACAAAGAGGAATGGCTTCAAACTGACAGAGAGTAGGTTTAGATTAGATATGGAAAAAATTCTTTACTGTGAGGGTGCTGAGGCCCTGGCACAGGTTGCCCAGAGGAGCTGTGGCTGCCCCATCTCTGGAAGTGTCCAAGGCCAGGTTGGATGGGGCTTGGAGCAACCTGGGATAGTGGAAGGCATCCCTGCCCATGGCAGGGGGTTGGAATTACATGATCTTTAAGATCCCTTCCAAACCAAACTATTCTATGATTTCATGATTCTATTGACAAAAGATACACAGAAAAAAAAAATAACACACAAAAGCTACAAAAGATAACCTATAAAAGGCTCCAGTCACACTCTTTCTTTCCCAGAATCAGAATTTTACTCTTTCTGGATAGCATGTCCATTCTAGTAAGCTAAAGTAATTCATTCATTTCTGAATAATTCTTATTTTGATATATAAAGTTTGCACTTTCTCAAATGCCTCTAATGGAACCATAATAGATTTACAGACACTGAAAAGTTCACTTCTGTACTTGGACAAAATCTGAATCACGGCCTACAGTGCATGAGGATTGTAATTGTTTTCCTAATACAGTAATTGTAATTCTTTCTATACACACCACAAGGGAAGGCAATGGAAACTGTCATAAATCAATCAATTTAATCTGTCATCAAATGTCCTCCACAATATAGGACTTAATTTTTGTACATTACAAACCTCAGTCTTCCCTTTATGAAGAAAACCTTGGAAATGTGAATTAAATGAAACAGATGCAGTGTGGGTGTTGTGAGTATCCTGGCACTCAACCCCAAAATAACATTATTTACTATTCCTTTGCTGAAAATGGTATAAAAATGATCTAATTCATACAGTAAATATGCTTCAATGCCACATTCACTATCAAAATCATTGAATCAAGGAAACAAGTCACATGACCAAATTTTCTACTACTTACTACTCTGGATGCTTACTGTCAGTTACATGAAGAATTTGTAATTCTCTAAACTTTCAATTGAATTTCAGGTGGTAGTCTTTGTGAGATGCCACTGAAGTCAGMAAAATGCTCATATTTATAAGTAAGCATATTTTTACTCTTTTTAGTACAGATGTATAAGTTTGTCATGCAACCTACTGGTCATCACCTAAACTTCTGAGGATTTTGATGACTTAAACAAAATGTTTGTAAAATAATTTGAGATCCTAACAGAGAAAACTATCACTAAAGTCCTGAGCACTACCACCATGTATGGGTTTTAATCACAGTGCATTTCACAAACTAGGCAGATTTCAGTCTATTCAGTCAACTAATATTCAGTGACATTATAAAAATTCACACAGATTTATCCATACCAGCAGTGGTATGAGACAAGACTGCAGGGAAGTGTGGACAAACCAAACAAATGCTGGTTGTCTGGTCTGGATAGCTGGGCTAAGCAGATCATTGTGAAATCTTTCCTCCTCTCCTTAGTGGTCAGGGAAACCATTGTTTCCCCCTTGAGATGGAAAATAATGTGCTCTTTGTGGATGCTTCATGTAAAGTCCCTTGAGTGGATTAGGTAAAATCTGCTAGACATAGTAATGAATACAATTCACTTCATCTTCTCCAGTAATTACTAAGGATGAAGTGATCCTGAGACAGATGATTATGTCTTGGGGAACAGTCAGCTGTCCAAAACTTCCTTACATCTCCTTTTCTTCATTGGCCATCTCCTGCTCTTTGTTGTCCAGAGCAAATTGCTTTTTTYTTTAGTTAAATCCAATTTAACTTCTTTTATCTAATTGGATGTTCACCTTTATTTTCCTACAGACTTTTCTGTGATGTTATCCATGAAACTTCCTGGGTTTGTCTCCTTTGAAGTCTCCAAGAAGTCTCTGCCATCACTGTGCAAGGTTGCTCTCTAAGTGGAAATTAGAAGGGTATTTGTGGGTTTCCACTGCAGCACAAACTTCTGCAGTTTCTTTGGTGAATGACTGACACTGCTCCGGCAAATTTACACCATGACCTCATCGTATGTAATGGTTCTTGTTTCCTTTGGGTTATTATAGGCATTATTTGCCAAAAGGAGGCTGATCCTGCAAGTGCTGAAAAGATGCATCACCGGAGCTTCAGTGGAGCCTTGAGCTGTTCACTGTTTGCAGGGGTAGAATTCTGCCTTCCCAGAATTTCTCTTCTCTAGAGAAGTAAGACAGCATTTTTAGGTGACTATATGCTCAACATACTGTTGACATCTGTAGGCAGCCCAATCTGGTGGAATCATCTCCTGAAGAATGAAATGACACCAATACCCACCCACCCTCCCACTTCTTTTTGTGTGTCTGTGGATGGGAAATCTCCTAAGTGGTCACTATTTCTGATCTTCTGTGAAACTCACGTGCTGTTTGGCTCATCACCTACCACGTTCTTCCACCTGGTATTGATTTTGATGGAGATGCTAAAATCGAATTACTGCTGCCTKTTTGTGAAAGATCCTCACAACTTAGGTGCTTAAAACACCTTTAGATAACCAGTAGATGTTTAGGCTCAAACCAAACTCTAACAGTTGTTACAAAGAATACATSTTTCTCTACACTAACCTAGAGCCTGTGCAAAAAACCCCACTGCTGCTTTTGATCTAAAGTGAGTAATTCATGTTTTAGCYGAAGGAATTATAAGAATATAGTCAATTATCTTCTTTGATCTATACATTCTACATCTAAAGCGGGTGGCAGCAAAAAATAAAGGTGGGGACTTTATTCCTCTAGTTCTACCTTTTGTTTTCATTACTTTGTTTAAAGTGTCAACATTTCTGGTATCAGGAGGTGTAATTGTAAAGTAACAAAGTGGAGATAAATTAAGATGTAAGCAAATACTGCTTGGTAGGATTAGGTCAAAGGCCTGATCYATCTGATTGCAACTCCTGCATGTGTGGTTATCCAGTGTTGTGGTATTCACTTATTTGCGTTGTTTTGACGCATCTAGACTAAGAAATACCCAAGAGATGCATTTTTTTATGAAAAGCTGAAAAGGAGTCATGCAATTATAACTATCTGGGCCCTGATTCTGTCTCTGGGAGGTTGATGCTTAGGGTAGATGGAACTCAGCTATGTTTTTCTAGGTGTGTATGGCAACCTGCTGATTGCTGTCTCACCAGAATAAACTCTAAACCTTTCCAGCTGTTCTTAATTTGGCCCCTTAACCTTTAAAAAAACCAGAGCCTTTCCATTCCTGAGAGCCAAACTTTGCTAACAATATCTAGGTTGTTTTCAAACCCAGCTTCAAACATAAAAATGACTAATAAATCCATATTCCATAATAGTTGGGTTGGAAAACCATTATTTAAAAACAGGCTCAGTTTTTATGACCCATTTCTAATAAAAATCCCAAGTATGCTTCACTAATGCTACCATTTCAGATACTCAGATCCTGGATGATAGGCATGATATCCAGATAGATACACCAATAAATACGCAAAGGCTATAAATCTSTCTCAAATTTAGTGATTTGTAGACRTGCGAGGGGGAAGAGGGCTGGGAAATTCTGTTTTCTAATCTGTTCGTTTCCTGACTCGTAATGCTCTGTCACTTCACAGCTGGTGATTGTGTTTTTCTGTGGTTTGCATTAAACGCTAAATACATCAGTGCCTGCTCTTCGGTGGGACCCGGGCTTTGCACAGCCTTTTAGTCTGCACCTGATTCCACTCGTGTCAAGACCAATTTGAGGGGTCTGGGCCAGAGTGTGCCCCTAGCCCGGCSTGAGAGTGAGGCAGGTTTTGAGGAAGGAAACAGCGGCTTTTGGATGGAGCCACAGCCTAGAAATTCACAAAGCTGCAGAGGACCGTAGCCCGCTGGCTTCGGGATTCCACTTCGGGCTTCCTATTAAAACAACAACACAACCAGCAATAATCATTCATAAACATCCATCTTTCTGACTCTTTTACGACCTCGTAATTGCCCCCTCCCTGACAGGAGGATTTATGCCCTGGCCGCCGGCGCCCGGTGCCAGGGAGCTCCTCCGGGGCAGCCCTTCCCCGGGAGCCGCTCCGACCGCTTTGGAAGMGGCAAAACGCCCGGTTCCCCGCAGCCTCCCTCTTCCTTTTCGCCTCCAACACCGCGCTCCGCTGCTCGGCTTTGGCTGCCTGTTCCGTGCAGGTTCGCTTCTGGGCTTCGAGCAGCCTCCTCTCCCGGCCGGGGGGAGCGCTTCTCCCGCGTAAAGCTCAAGGACTACCCCAGCGGCGTTCAGGAGGGAAATCCTCTCCTCCTCGCTCGTCCTTTTTCTCTTCCCAAGCAGGCTTACGTTCAAGTCTCTCCCGCGGATCACTCTCTCGCCCTCTCGGCAGGACTTCGCAACTTCTGCCGCGGCTCCGCTGGCCTTTCATTTGCCATTGTTTTTTTCTCCCTGGGTTTTGTTGGGTGTTTTTTCGTGGTTTTTTTTCGCTGTCATTTCTAATTCCCTGCGGTCCGCAACGAGCGGGAGGCTCCTTCCCCCCCGCCGGCGGGGCACGGCCGGGACTCCCGCGGGCCGGGCACGGACCCTCCGCCGGGCAGCGCTGAACCGCCCCCTCCCTGCCTCCGCCGGCAGCGCCTGCGAGGCAAACGATGGCCTAGAAATTAAGCAGCACTCGGTGGTACATCTGCCTCTCCCCCCATCCCCATTATCTCGCACCGCTTAGGATTTCTCCGCGTCTCTCTCCCACCGCTGCACTTCTAAAAAGAAATTTTAATTTACTGCGCCCCCCCCCCGCCGCCGCAAGCCCGAGGTGSTCGCGGAGAGGCGAGGCGCTCGCCAGCCCCCCATGCGCGGCGCTGGGCGCTCGGGGAGGAGGCGGGCGGGGGGCGAGCGCGGCGCTCCGCAGGAAATGCCGGCGCTGCTGCGGCGGGGAGCGCCCCCGGCCCGCGGGCACTGACCGCGGGGGTCGCTCCGGGACCCCGCCCGGCCGGGAACAAGCCCCGGGGTGGGCGCCCAGCGAAGCCGCCGAGGCCATGGAGGGCGGCGAGGCGCGGAGCCCGGCGGGCGGCGGCGGGGCGGCGGCGGAGCGAGGGGCGCCCGCCCGGAGCGCGCCGCTGCCGCCGCGGGAGCCCTGGCGCCGCCGGAAACTTTCCTCGGCGCTGCGCGCCGGCTCCCTCTCGGTGCTGCTGGCCCTGGTGGTGCGGCTGGCGCGGGGGCAGCGCGGCCGGGCGCCGGCGGGGCCGCGGGGCTGGGGGTCCCCCGGCGCGGTGCCCCTGTGCCTGGCCAGCGCCTGGCTGGGCGCGGGGCGCTGCCCGGTGCGGGGCGGCGGGCGAACGCGGGCGGCAGCGCTGCCGCTTCTGCTGCTGCTGCTGCTGCTGGCCGCCTGCTGCGGGGGGGAAGCGGCGGCGCAGACGGCGCTGGCGGCGGGGGAGGAGGAGGAGGAGGAGGAGGAGGATCACTTGCTCTCCCTCGCCGCCACGGGGGTGGTGCTGAGCTGCCTGGCCGCCGTGACATGGCTGGTGCTGAAGCTAAGGCAGGGCGTCCTCATGCTCGCCGTGACTAGCGCGGCCAGGACCACGTCCCTCGTCGCCTTGGAGAGGGTCCCGGCGTCCTGGCGGCCCTACCTGGCCTACCTGCTGGGGCTGCTGGGCATCCTTCTGGCCGGCTACGCCGACCGGCTCTGGCCCCCCCGGCGGGCCGCCCCGCTGGCCGAGCCTCCCGCCGCCCCCCCGGCCGCGGACGAAGCCCCGGTGCTCAGGCGGCGGCGGCGGTCCAGCTCCATGATCTCCCCCGAGATGTCGGGCGGCGGCGGCAGCGGCAACAAGACCCACCGGAGGACCTCGCTGCCCTGCATCCCTCGGGAACAGGTAGGGYAGGGGCCGGGGGGACGGGTCCCAAACTTTGCCGGGGGTCCCGCCGGCGGCGGCGGAGGAGGCGCGGCGAGCTGCGCCCTCCCGCCGCTCCTCGCCCAGGGTCCGGGCACGGTGCGGGTTTTTCCCGGCGCCCCGCGGCGCCGAGAGCCCCGGGCGGCCGCCCCGGGACGGGGMCGGAGCCGGGGGAAGCGGGGCTCTGCGGACCAGCCTGACTTGCCCCGGCTACGGGCGACGGGGAGAGGGCTCGGGGTGTGTGCTTTTCTCTCGCAGCTCTCGCCGGCGCTGGCTTTGCCTAAGCCTGGCAGAGGGCTGGGGCGGACGGTGCCCGCTTGGCTCTGGGAGCCGGTGGGAACTTGCGCTCAGCGCAGCCCTTGGGTTTCCCAGCATCACTTAGGAGCCTCGCTCTTTCAAACCTGTCGTTTCCTAGAAGGGTGGCTTAGCCCCATTAAACTCGCTTTSAGCTTTGAGGGGGGCTGTGTGCGTGAACCAAGCGGCTTGTCCTCGGTGCGAGAAGTCCCTTATCAGGGCGGTAGCGTGTCTTGAGGCCGGCGCGGGGCTCGTCTTTGCACTTTGCCTCCCCAAGGCTGTTCCCGTGCGTGTAATCAATAGCTCCCGCTCTGCCGCGGCTRTGGGAACCGGTGCGAGGCACACGCGATTTATCTCAACTTTGTTTCCTTCGAGAGTCTGTGGGTGGAATGGCTGAGTGAGAACTTTATTACCGGCGATGCGTTCGGTTAAACGCACACCTCAAAAAACTGGAGAAAGAAATAAGCAGCGGTGTCTTCGCTGCACAGCTGGATAGAGTCCTGCCACTTCTGTGCTTGAAGTGTTTCCCGGTCTTTTTGAGGTTTAAGATTGCTCCCCAAAAGTATCCCTCCACGGGTCGAGTGTAACTGAGTGTCTTGAAAGTCAGGGCAAACCTTGCTGAGCAATGGAAAAGGGGAACCTGGGGGGAAAATAAGTATCAAATGGTGTTAAGCTTTCTTTTTCAGTTAATATTGAAAATGGTTCTGTGCGCTGCGGTCAAGGGAAGCGTGTTGTCATATACCAAAGGTTTTCCTTCAGGTTGCTTGCTGGATAAGGAGCAAAGTATTTTTCAAGTAATGGCATCTAACTGCATGGTGTGGGTGGCTAGTTTGTCTCTGGAAATGGTTTGGTTACATCCCTTTGTGGTTGGTTGTGACATTTGCTAGAAGAGGGCCTGACAACCTCATATACTTGAGACTTGTTTTACAGCAGATGTACTTATTTATTTAACAGTTTTGTTAAGGTAAAATAAATATTTACCACAGGCAAATACAGTGTGAAAAAGTAGGAAACTGACCCAGTCCTGACTTTAACTGAGAGACAGAGAAGGGTGTAAGAATAATTCGTAAATACAATAAGGCATGAGATTAAAACTTACTTGGTGATGTTAGGCATTTCTGGTGGTTTCTTACAAGAATAATTTATAAGGTTTTGAACATATTTCCACTCACTATCACACTTCCAATAACGCAGCTTTTTAGTTAACATCTCTAAATGTAATCATTTGGAGGCAGGAGTCAGTAGTCTGTGACCAGTCCTCCTCTTTTCTCATGGGGAGRATTCAAATCATCTGCATATTCCGGAATGTTAAACTGGTGATGGATAACAMGGTAGGCTTCTTTTCCCTCCCCAGTGGTGTGTTACCTGGGGACAGTGGTCAGCTTTGCCCCAGGCAATTCCCACTTCCCGGCTGTGGAGCTGGGCTGGAGTGAGCTGGCGACCGTTCAGTTCACCCACTGCAGGATTTTGGCAAATTTCTCTTTCTTTTGTTCTCACTCACTATTAATCAATAGCGAGATCTGGTATTGCTTGCGTCACTGTGTGATTAGAAATGGATGATTACTTTGGAGTTTGGGGAGACTTTTTTGTATTTTTTTTTTTTTTTAGCACAGTGTGGCTGTGTGTATGTGAACTTCTCTCCCTTAAAGCTGTCCTCTTAAATAATTGCTAGCATGATAGAAAAATGGGAAAGCTGAAACAAAGCTCTGTAAGGACCTCGAAGAAATGCTGGGAAAAGTGGGACTCTTACAGCAAACAAAGTTTATGTTTATAGCAAAAATCAACTCCCTGTAAACTTAAAGAAAGCATAGGTAAATGTTTTTCTTTTGGACAGTTTTTAAATATAACATGTTAAAAATAGAGATGAGGGCTTTAAAAGAAARCCAGGCCTTCTCTTGCCCCCTGTTTTTAAAAAACATCCCCTGGATGTTTCTGGTCTTGTTTGTACATCTGTGAGCTGCCCATAGTTTTCATCAGGAAATAGAACCACTTTATTGCTTTGAAACACATACTTCAATTTAGTGAGTAACATTAGGCAAACTTTTAGAGATGTTTGCCATCACCTTCTGCGTAACCTTTTCTATTGCTGAGCATTTAATTGAGCTTTTATTTTTATTTTTCCAGAGTGTGATTCCCTTCATATCTGTTTGTATTAATATGAGATTCTATGCAAGTTGGAATTTCTGAATTTTTCTTTTTGTAGTCACACACATCTCAATTAYAAACTGAATTCCTCCCCACTGGAATACAAAGGTGAATCTATGTGGGGTAGTGATGTAAAGGACAGTACCAGGAATTGCAAACTGACAGCATGGATGGAGGTATTAACATCTRTCTCATGTTAGTTTCTTATCAGTTTCAAAAAGAATTTAAAAAGAAAAATTCTCATTAAAAAAGCCACCACCCAGAATTCAAACCATACCCTAATGCAACCTTCTGTTTTTCCTAAAAGTGCTCTGTTTAGTTTARTTCTGTGGTTTTTGTGCTTGCTTTTTGTATATGCTCTCTCTCTTTCTCAATTTCGGCAAATTCTTTGGATTAAAAGCTTCCAGATTGGCGTGTGTGTAAATCTCATTGAGAAATGTGAGCCTGATCTTGCTCCCAGCTGAGTGTCGTCTCCTTGTGATTTCRTCAAGGCTGGCTGAGGATGCTCAGCTCCTTGAGGGCTTGCTCGCCSAGATTTGAAAGAGGATGCAGGGAGAAATTGTGAATGGATGGATAAGACAGGTAATGAATGAAGAAATACCTTTTTTTTTTTTGAGTTGTTTTTTCTTTTTGGCTTTTGGAATTTTTCCTCCAGGGTTTTGCATACATTTTAGCTCTTCCTAAAAGTGTTGAGAGGAAGTTGGTGGGGGTAGGGAGCAGAAATGTGTTCTGTGTGTTGGTTTTTCCCATTAAAATATTACATGGCCCATGTGCTCTGGAGCTTCTGCCTCTGATCTGTGTGTTACTCTTGACATACATCAGTCCAAAGGGATGATTTCTCTCTTGGTGGGTAAAATACTGCTCAGGAGATTGTAGCTGGACGAATTTAAACCATGCTGAAGCCTCCTGATTTTGCTTTTGAGCCTTGCTTGTTTGTTTTGTTTGGGGGGGAAGCTTTCAGCTAACTCGGGTTTATTACAAGTGTGTGTTATTCGCAGCTGCTGCAAATAGTTTAATTTGCCTTTGTAGAGTTCTTTTTTCCTTAGCAGAGACTGTCGAAGGTACAGGACACATCAGGGTTTAAAGGACTTTCTGGTCCCCCAACTCTCGTGACACAACTCCGTGCGAGAGAAGGCACTTGTGGAGTGCTGAGTCTTGCCCTGATCCATGCAGGAGGCAGCACCGGGATCGAGGAGTTTCCCCTGCAGCTGCCAGGCCAGCAGCCCCATATACAAACTCCTGTCTGTGTTCTCTGGCTCCTAAGGCAGAGAGGTTTTCTATCTATTTTCCCTCCATATTTCTTTTTTTTGCTCTTTTCCTGCTTCTGGAATTCACTTCTTTCCACTTGGTTTGAGACTTGGTAGCTGTTTCTTGCTGCCACGTCTTTCCCATCCCGTTTCTCCTYGCTAAGAGTTGTTTTTTCAGATCAGTAACTTTGGTGCCAGACTCCTCTATCTTCCTCCAGCAGCAGCAGTGAGGTTTTTGCTCGATTTGACTGTTTTTCGTGGGGTTCTGGGTGGTAACTCTGCTTGTTCCCAGCCTGTAGCCTGGGAAAGTTGCGAGCCGGGACCGTCSTTATCACCGCCTGTCTGCGGAGTTGAGAAGACAATACTGTAACAGTTTACATGGTCAGAGATATCTCTTCAGTGATAAGATCTAAGAAACAGTGGAGAAAAAGAAATATATTTGTTGGTTTTTTTTTTCCAAGGGAAAATTAAGGCTTTATCTCTCCTCATTGTTTGACAGCAAGAGTTATGTTAGTGCCAGGAATATGTTGCTTCTTCTCCTTTGCTGGTTCTTTTTCATTCTGCCTTAAAAAATAGACAAATGTACCCTTACATTATAACCAATTTTTAATATGGTTTACCCTGCCCTCTGGCCTGAAAATGGGAGAGATCAGGGTGCAGCAGAGAGAAATTTAAAATTTTGGAGGTGAGAAGGCCAATTAAGTTTAGTTGTTGAACTTTGTCTGTGTGAAAGACATGGGTCTCCTATTAGACATGCGATATACCATATACCTCCTGCTAATAAGGGTTATTGCGCWGTAATTACTCTGATAAGGTTTACTGGCATTGCCATTTAGGTCACTAAAAACTAAGGAATACTGAGGAGTTATGTCATCTGGTGACTTGCTGAAACACAAACGTGTAAAATATTTAAGTAAGGCTCCAGGAAAAATCACCCAGGGATTCCAGACGTAATGCTTTATTTTCTTTTGCATGGCTTCATTTACGCAAACCCGCTCTACTTGGTTGGGGTTTTTGTTTTTTTTTCGTTTTTCTTTCAGCCTCACAAAAATGTTAAAACTGCTGCTGAAACTCTCACGAAGGGTTTAGCAACTRTTTTTGTCAATTGGTTAAATCAAGAAACGTATATTATGGTACGCTGGCAGAAAAAGTAAAGTACAGTAGTGACTTTCTGCTCTTTCTGCCTGAAGTGTGAAAATGCAAGGCTGGGGAACTGAAAGAAATCCTGTGTACCCTGGGTTGTCATGTTAATTAAATAAACAGCCAGAACAGTGACCCTGTGTATGAAATGTGTTTTGAGAGGCTTGTTGGGGGTTGGAGGGGAAAAACAGTGACACATGATGTTTTGGACGTTAACTGTGACATTTGTATGAATTTGTCCTAATCTGCTGTTAGCGTTCTTACATTCCGACTGTTTTTTGTGGGCGACTGAGGCATAGCTGTGTTTTGCAAATGGAAGGAATATTGCTTGAGCTTTTTTTCTTTAAAAAGTAATGTAAAAAAAAATAATCCCAGCCTGGAAGTGGAAAGGTTGCTGGGTTCTGGTGCCTGCAAACCGCAGGGCTTGGAATGGGGGTGAGCTGACTGCATCCTGGATGATTTGAGAATCAAAAGAACACTGCTGCAATTAAAACTTCTAGCYAGTTGCTGTGATTTACTTAGGTAATCTAATGGGAAATGTAACATATCCCTTGACAGATAAGGAAAGAAATGTACAGATTCAGATAACAAAGTGGAAGTCGGGTTTTTCTTTGTGCATGGATTTTTTTTTTTCCCTTCTTCTCTGCTTGGTTTTGAAGAAGTTTTTTGATGAATTACCAAATGCTTTCCTCAAAGTCTCTTCTGAGTTAGCCAGGGAAACTCGGAACACTCCTCTCATTTGGGCTATGTAGTTTTCAGGTTTCTAGTGGAGGGGTTTTGTGTGGAGTATGTTTTTCTTTTTTTTTTTCCTCTTTTTGTTTTTCTTTTTTTTTTTTCTCTTGCTCTAAGCCCCGCTGTGAGTTTTGCTTTAAGCCCAAGTGTTAGCATCCGTTCCCCCTGCACCGGGGCGACGATTTGGGAAGTAAGGAAAAACAACGATGGAATGCGATTCTGTCCGTCGGAGTTTTAAGTTGTGGGTGGAATATCAGCGATTTTCTTTCTGATGATGTCCCTGTCGCAAGCCTCTCGTGATGATGATGATGGTGGCGATGATGATCACCGGGCCGGCGCTGGCGGGCGCGGCCCCCTAGAGGGCACGAGAGCCCCTGCGCCGCTCGGCGCGGCCAAACCGGGCACAAACATCCTCCACAAAAATCTGTCCGTGGTCCTTAACTCAGCCCGTGTCGGCATCTGCTCTGGAGCTGCTCTCCCAGCCGCGTTCCTCGCTTCCCGGGGCTCCGGGGTGTAAGAGCCGGGAGTTGGACTTGGGGCATCCCTCCCGGCTCGGGATATGCTGTGCACCTCGAGAATCTATTCACACGTGTAACTGTTTATAAGTAATATGGGAAATGCCACACTAAAAGTGCGATAGGAGAATATCCCCCTCCACTCTGCCCTGGTGAGGCCACATCTGGAGCTCAGTGTGCAATTCTGGGCTTCACACACCATAAAAGACAAGGAACTACTAGGAGAGGGTTCAGTGCAGGACTATGGAGATGATGAGGGGACTGGAGCATCCCTCTTAAGAGGAAAGACTGGGAAAGCTGGTCCTGTTCAGCCTGGAGAAAAGATGACTGAGAGGGGATCTTWTCAATGCATCSCYATGTCAGAAGGAYGAGTGACAAGAAAACAGGGCCAGACTCTCTTCAGCGATTCTCAGCAACAGGCACGAACTGAAGCATACTCAGGGTTCCAGCTGAACATGAGGAAAAAGTACTGTGAGGGTGACAGAGCACTGGGACAGGCTGCCCAGAGAGGCTCTGGAGTCTCTGCAGAGATTCAAAACCTGCCAGGACACCACTCTGTGTCACCCGCTGTAGGTGACCTTGCCTTGGCAGCGGGGTTATAGATTACATGAGTCTGGTCAGTGAAAAGCATTGTTAAGTTTTCAACTTGTCAAGAAAAAGATTTTTGTGTCAGCTGGCAGTGCTGGGCACTGAAAAAATGTTGTGTGTGTGTGAGGTTTTATAGTGAAATGGGATTAGTGAAGTTGTGGTATGGAGTGCTGTGTTGGGTTTTGGTCAGACACACAGAATGGTTGGGGTCCACGGACAGTCCAAACCTCTGAGCATCATCCAAAAAGAGACTGAAGAGCTATGCAAAAATAGATCTGACTGAAAAGTACTGACTAGGTATTTGCCTAAAAATGGAAGAAYAGAAGGGAATTTGGGAAAAAAAAGACAAAACCACGCCCCCACCCAACCTCAAAACAAGCTCCCCTCAAACCTTTTCTTTTTAAACTGCTACAAAGAAGTCTGATTGTGTGAGATAGAAATAAATGCTGATCATGGAACATGTGTGTCACCAGGTATGAATGAAGCTATTTCAGCTTAGACATTTGTATTTATTATTTATTGCAGTTKTATAGGTTTCTTATGCCAAACGGGTTGAGGATTAGAAAAACTGGCTTTCTTTTTGTTTTTTTTTAGTCTGATACTAGTTAAGAAGAAAGTTCCCAGTTGGTCATTCTGCTGTGATTTAGTGACCTTAGTGTCTTATCTGAAGTGCCCACTGACCAGCACCTATCRCTGCATGGCTCTCTGTATTTTTACTGCAATTAACTACTGAAAAAAAGTTGGGGAGAAGGTACTTATGAGCATCAATACAGCCCCTGCACAAGGCTGAAAAATTACAGAACCTCCACATATCAGAAATAGCTCAGAGCRTACCTGAGGCCTCCCTGGCTGACACCCCCAATCCACCAGTGAAATATGCAGGGTTAAAGTGGCTTATTTGMCTTTTGTATTTTTTAGGTTGCTTAAGTTGGCTTTCTTTTGTAGTAAGTTTTATGCTTTGGTTTGAATTTTAAAGTAAAGTAGAATTTTATTCTGCGTCATTATGTTGGAGTTTTTTTAATGGGATTTTCATCTGCCTGACTCTGTAGGGGTGGTGCTTTTCAGATATACTCATGATGCTTTTTCTGATGGTTGCTGAAGTCCTGAGGCACACCCTGCTGATGGCTTACAAAGCAACCATTCCTCTTAGACTGGTTGGTCCTCTTAGAAATATCTCAGCTTCATTAAAAGCTGTGTGAAATACAAGTATGATGATGCCTGCTGGAAAACCGTATCGCTGTGTTTTGAGGATCAAGTCACTGATGGTTGTTGGATTTATTTTTTGCTTTAAAAAAGCTTCCTGTTTCTTTGAATAAGCTTGCAGACTGGTTTCTTTGAGTAAATGGTGATACWGTAGGGGAACAATTATTACCAAACTTCAAAACTGAACATTACCTATTCTGAGCAGCATCCTTCTGCCTGATGTTTGAGTAAATTTGTCCATAAGCACAGTTGTGAAATGAATTCCAGAAAGGGACAAAGAATTGAGTATTTGAATGCTGAAGGTTGATTATTTTTTGAACTCTTGCACTCCCAGCAGGTTGATGATGCCTTGCTGGCATCTCTGTATGCTGGAGTYGCAGCCAGGGCACCAGCAATAACCTAAGTTGCTCCTCACCCTGGCGTACAGATACTTCGAGTCTCTTGCACTTCCTTTTGCTGTACGGTTTTAACTAAACCCATGGATGTTTGTATTTCATGTCATGGAGGATAGGCAGAGCATGTTACATAAAAATATTGATTCTAAGCGAATACATGCACCCCAAATTTCCCTTCAAATGTGAATGTGAGGCTGCTGAAGRGGCCAGAGCGGTGGGCTGTCTGCTCGGAGGTGTCAGTGAAGCCACTCCCGTGATAGTCTGCAGAAGCAGCCTCAGGAGCAATTCTGTTTGCTGCCTGACCAGCAGTGGCTGAGGGCACTGGGAAAGGGGGATGCATGGGTTGAGCAGCTATGTCCAAGCAATTTTGGCTCCACTTCCACGAGCAGTGATGTAGATATGCTCTCCCGAGCTTTTTGTTGCCTGCAGAGTAAAACTTGTGAAACCTTGTCTATGCTCATGTATTGAATCTCRGTTGAAATGACAGCTGTAGAAAGGTGCAGACCTCTGTGCAAAAGTGTAGATTAAAAAGGGCTGCACAACCTTTTGTACTATCTACCCTATCTACCCTTTCAAGTGCTTTTGAGATTGATTCTTTTTTTTCTTTTGTTTTCTTGCTTCTCTTCTCCGTTTCTCCTTTTCTTTCTTTCTTATTAATCCCTGTTTGAGCTCACCAGCTGACAGATCTAACTTGGGTTTCCTTGCAGAGTAGACTCCACTGCTTCATTTCCCCTACAAACCCCCCCCCCAAATGCAGACACCACTATTTCTGTATTGGTGATGCTGAATCCTCTCCCTGAAAATCGCTTGTGAGTGGCAAAAAGCAGTTGGATGCTGATAGAATTCTCTGGTGCCTTTCCCTTCAGTTTTGCTGGTGATGCCAACCATAGACAAGGTCTGATTGTGTATTTTGTGTTGATAAGGAACTTGAGTGTGTTTGGGTGCATCTATAATTGCAAGAGAACTGGTGAGATATTTTTCATGTGGCTGGAGTTTGAGTCTGTCAGTGGGATTGTTACAGGAATACTTATGCTGAAGTGCATCCCTGCATGTTACTCTTGTGAGACAATGAATACCTTTAACTTCTCCTGGAGGTCATTCAGGAGAAATTGTTTAAAATTCAGTTTAATTAAATTCATATTSTACAAGTCAAGGTTTGTTAAAAATGCTATTTTGCTTACATTCTTTTAGTAGAGGTTATTGATCATCTCCTCCCTCCCTCCTCTATCTTCAGTGGGAATWGAGAGTGCTCAGCCCTCCCGAAGTAACAGGGTTCAGTTCAGTCCTTAGTGCAGGAGGAGGCGTGTTCACATCCACAAATCTGTAGAGAGCTTTTAAATTTATTTTTCTAACAGCTAACTATTGTCTTTCTTATTTTAAAGAAAATAATTCAAAGCTAATGCTGGTTGTGCTGCTCAAAATGTGGCCTTACACCATTCTTTTATATGTGTGTATATATATGTCTCTCTCTCCATATGTGTGTGTATGTATATGCACACTCAGATTAGTTTCGTGCACTCTAGAGGGATAGAATTCTGTTTGACTCTAACAGCACAGTCAACAAGCCTGAGTTACATATGAATGTTCTTTCTGGATATTAAATCATATTTTCTGATGTCTCCCCAGGCAGGTTTGTTTCTTAATACGCCAGCCTCAGTAACTATTGCTTGACTTTTGATTTGTTATAATTTAAATATTTGTTCTTCTTTCTTAATTTGCAAATGTGTGCCAAGTTTCGCAATTTTTTTTTTTTTATTTGTAAACACTTGTGCAGTGATTTTGATCAACAAATAACTACTTGTGTCTTAAAAATGCATGTATTGCAGTATTCAGTTTGGAGCTTGGTGCCACAACTCTGTTCTAGAGGTGCAAAGCCATAAAAGTGTTTTCCATGGTGTCCCTGGAGTGACTTTAGCTGGGACACGGAGCACGGGGCTGGCTGGGCAGGAGCAGCTGATAAGGTCCCAGTGCAGCCTGAGCTGGTGCCATTCCTGTGGGCATAAATAAGGGGTTGTTGTGGAGCTGTGGCTGGTGAGAAGTATGATAAGAACAGTTGGAATAAATAGGTGACTTGTATTTTTACAGATAAGCACGATGAGCTTTAGCTGGTAAAACTTACCCTGTTGTGTGTAGTGGATATGTTATTGCTGCTATGCACCCTTCCCTGGGAAGCTCTGGACTAGTTAGTATTTGTTATTTATTAAAACARTTCTGAAAATTTATTTATTACAAGAGTTCCCTGAAATTCACTGCATTTGTGTTGATTCTGGATTTTATGTGAGCTGAAATGTTGCAACATAATTCATATGCCATTACTGAGGGGGCTTTTTTTTTTAGGACCAGCTTAATCCATATGTAAGTGCCATTCTTAAATGCAGTCCTAATTGTCTRCTGATTACACAAAACTGCAAATGAATAAGCATTTTCCGTTGGAGGATTTAATGCTGTACTTCACGTGTGCTTGCGAGCAGTGGAACCGCGAGGAAGGTTTGGAAGTTAAAAGCGGGATAAGGGTGGAAAGGGAGCCTGAACCTTTCCAGCAGGCTTCTGCTCAGAGTGGCAGAGCATTCATCTTTCCTGTGGCTTGTGAAGAAGCAAAAGGCATTGAGAAGCAGACAGGTACACCCATAGGTGTGTACAGTTTGATTATTTTAGGGAGCACTGGCTCTGTTCAGGCCTCGTTACGGAGACCACGCTAAGAAATCTGTTCAGTGGCGAAGAGAAATATTGCCTGTGCCTTCCTGGGGCTGAAAACTGACTCCTGGGCCACGGAATCCAGGATGCTGATTCCTGCTGAGCCTGCTGTGTTTGTGTCAAGCAGTGTAACAGAGGAGCATGGGATAATAGTGCAACAATTAGACGGACCGGGGTGCCAGCACTAAATCACATATTCCAGCTTAAATTCCGCTGGAGGATCCAAGCCTGTCGTTTCCTCTTGGCGAGGCACCTTTGGAGTCGGAGCCAGCTCGCAGGAAATACGAGGAACCAGGGGCTTAACTGAAATTGAGGACATCTAAACCTGGCTTTCTGGATACATGTGTTGTGGTGAGGCAGGGAGAGATGGCAAACACAAATGTTTCTTGGAGAGCTCTTGAGCATTTTTCAGTGAAGTAGTAAAGACAGATTGTCTATCTCCTTCCTCTCAAATCTCTCCAGTCTTTATTTCAGCTTTCTCTTCTGCTGCGTGTGGTGTATAAATCTACTCCTAAAATGTGTGATGTTCCTGTTCGGGGTTGATGGATGGTATGGGCTTGTGGTAGCGGTGACTGAGGCATAGATTCAATGGTTCTCATTCCAATATTTCAGCTGCCATCATCCTTGGATCTAGAATTTTCTTTTCCTTTTGTATTATGCAGAGATGAACAAGAAGATCCTTAAGATTAACCTTAAGACTTCCAGACTTGGGCTGTGATCTGTCACTTGAGCAGACTCTTTGAAAACCCAGAATTTTAAATTCTGGGTTCTTGCCTGGACATGCTGTCATGTTTAGATCTTTAGATTTTATTATTCTTTTGGAAACTGCAACTAATCTGGGATCAAAAACGGTAAAATTCTTCCAGTTGCCATAATATGTGCTTATTTCATATTCTGATCTGCTCTATTATCTCTCCTCAAATGAAAGTGGTAACGTGATGCTCAGAAAAATGTTGGTTTTTAAGCTGAAGTCACTGTATTGCAAAATTTACTGATATGCACTTAAACCCAGCCCAAAAATCCTCAGATAGTGGGAGCAGTGACAAAACAGCTTCCTTTGCTGTCATTCAGTGCACTCATGGGAACTTGGCCTAGGGGCCTCTGGGCCTTTTATTTTGGTTAAGGTTTTTAGAACTGAGATGAAAGTAACGATCAGATTGTCTTAATCATTTATAATAGCAGGTTAAGGAGATGAGAACTTCAGGGAGAAACTTGATAGCCCAGAGAGTATCTTTCCTGTGATCTTAATGCATTGCTGTCTGAAACAGTGAGTCAGTGTTTGTAAGCATAATTATGTCATACACTATCTCTTGAATGCTTGGATTTGCAATCRCAGATGTTTTTAATGAAATTTTAGATATCTAACTTCTTAGCTGTATGCAGGTTTGTTTTCTTTTTTCCACGTGTTGATTTAATAAAAAGCAAACTTAAAAGAAATGTCATGATATTGATGGCCACGTGCTTTGAGTTAACAGCTTCCTCAGTGCCACTCTGCTGAATGATCAAATGTTCCTTTTTGATCTGGGAATGCTTACATCAATGAACTGATTATTCCTACCTCATTCCCTGTCTTCTAACCCAGCAAATCTGAAACGCCTTTCCTCTCTTGTGAAAGACAGGCCAAACAGCTCAAGGATGGGCTTTGGACACTTGATTCTGCTTCCACATGTTAAGAAAGGTGGATTAGATTTGTTTCATACTGTCTGTGACCGACCACCCAAGAAACACTGCAGTTTTGTCTGGTGATATATTCTTTTTCCTTAGCTCATCTCACTTCTTTCCCTTCAACCAGATAAAAGAGCATGTGGTGATTTTTTTTGTTGTTCTTTCTTTGCTTTTGGTTTTGTTTGTTTGTTTTGGGGGTGTGTGTGTGTATGTTTGTTTGTTGAACCAGAGAGATCCATCCACGGGTGTCAATCTGTAAATCTGCTGCCTCAGATTTTGAGGGATGACAGAGTTACCTGGCTCTAAAGGCAAAAGTGTGAATGCAGAAAATTCATCGGTGCTTTGGAGGAGATTTCCAGACATCAGTGACAGGTTTGCTCTGGTCATAGTATGTGAAATGAACGTGAAGGGCTTGTAAAGTAAATAGAAGAGTCAAAAAAAGTCAGTTTCAGACAAGCACARGTGAAATTTCCCAGTAGTGGGTGAAGTCTGTCCTGAGAATGCGTACTAACTGCAGAGAGATGCTCAATGTTTTTTCATTTAACCCAGAAATGCATTTAGGTGATTACTGCTGTTGTTTCACCTCTCCCCCTGTCAATTCTAACGCTGGATGTATTTGTTGTTGAATCCCTCGCCTTTCCATAGGTTACAGTGGCCTTTCACCTCCTGGGCCCGTCCGTGCTGAGCGGTGGCTGGAGCGATAGCGTGGCTCGTGTGACATCACAAACATTTGTGTTGGCAGCCCTCCCTCCTGCAGGGCTCTGAAGCCTGACACTGGTGAAGATGACTAAGTAGAGACAGATTTATGTGGAAATCTTATTAATACCCATAAAAGAGAGAATGAAGGCATAAGAAATTTGGCTCCAAATAAACAACCAAAAAATGCTCTGTTCTTAGAAGCATTTGGCACAGCTCCATCGTGCCTTTTGTGGGAACTGGCTCTTTGTCTGGCCTAATCTAGACTCCTTCTTTTTTTTTTTTTWAAGATTACTAAAGACTTCCATTTTTCCCAAACTTTCTCACAGTAGAATAAAATTAATTTTCACTTCGGTAATGCACAAATCAGTTAATTATTTCAAAGACAATGAAACACAGATGTCTCGCCTGGTTTCTCAGCAAAGATTTAATGGTAGCCTTGCTGTGAGATCTTTCACTGCCTCCAAATGTCTGTAGATTTTACATGATGCTCATAATCAAAGCAGTTTACAAAGAGGAGGAAATAATTTTCACTTAAAATGTGCAATGGCTGGAAAGAAAGTTGTATCGGAGATGTGAAATTGTAATTCAGTTTTTTTCATAACGTGTTTGATACTGGCCTTGGGAGAGGAGTTTCTGATGCTTGCAGTGCTCTAAGACACATGCTCTTGTCTGTGCAGCTGCAGTAAGATTTTCTGTCTAGAAAACTCATCTTCATTTTCAGCATAATCYGTAGCATGTACAGAAATGTTTTATAAATAAAATTAACCTGCATGTGCTCATTGCATGTGTGTAGAGCTTTTTGTCTTGGAAATTACTTCCAATACATTGTTCATGTTGAATGTGTAATTGAAAAAAGTTCTGGTTTGCTTTTAGCTATTACTGTAATGACCTAGGCATGTCATTGGTTGAGACATTGTGTTTTGGGTCTTTAACTGATCCATGTGCCAGTGAGTGTCTTGTACTTTTTCCATGTGTGTGTTGTTTTTCCCAGCAAGTATGATATTCCAAGCTCACTCCTGATGTGACCACATACTGCTTTGAGATAGGAAGCAATAAATTAGCTTTTAGGGCTGGCTTATGAGCAAGATCGTATTCTTTATTTGTTTACCTCTGCTGCTTGGATGTGTAGCTTTTAGGCCTGCTGTTAGGACTGCCACTGAAATTGTTACCATTTCAGAAGATCAAAGGAGCAATGAGAAAATAGGAAAGAATTCCTAGCTGGATGAGACAATCATTTATATCTTCTTATGTTTGCCAAGGTAAAAATCTTTCCCATGGACTGGAGAGACAGCTCCCATGGACTGTTCTTTGGTTCTTGTCCCTTATCTGGTAGCAGTGGGAAGCATTCTGCATTGGGCACACGTAGAGGGAATTAATATCCTGCAAATGGCTTGTTGGCCAGGAAGTGGAATTGTTATCTTGAAGTCCCAGGGCTGTGCCTCTGGGATGGTACCAGTGTGCTCCTCAGGTTCCTGAGATGGCACAGTTCTTTTTAGCAAGTAAGATTTCAGAGCTGCCATCTCCACCCATCCTCTACTTCTGTTCCTGCACTTTTTTTGTCATTTTTGAGAGCAGTAATGCTGCAAGAAGACGTTTCCTCAGGCCAGGAGGTTTTACCATTAAGTGGCTTTGTCAGATGCTTCCACACAGAGCTGCCAGTATTGAAATCTTTTATTTCTTTGGTGTTTGAATATCAAATGGCAAATCGGGTCCCCTCTGCTAACCTTGCTTAGCATTTGTATTGGTCTTCTCACTTTTAGAAAACCCTGTAGACTAYTGGCTTGACATTCTGAGGTGTGTCATGTATTCAGCTTGTGCTGAACTGGGTGGGCACTAAGGGCATTTGGCATGAATGTGCTGACAGATTAATCTCGTGTTGGCTTTTATATTAAATACTGTTAGGGAAAAGCCATAGAAATTAGTGTTATGTCTCGCTAGGGTCAGAGACAGAGTTAGAAAGTGGGTACTGAAATTGTTAGCTCTGACCTGCTGTCTTCTGAGTTAGAGTTGCCYTCTATCTCTGTGGGATTCTTGGAGGCTGAGAGTGAGGGAAAGCCTGACCGCTCTTTGTGCTGTGTGGGATATATCTTGTTGGCCTTAATTGGGGTTTTTGAAATACTACATCAGGTGAGGTGAATTAGTTCCATGGTCTTCTGTCCCATCTTCTTCCTGGCTCTAGCTGTGTGATTAACCTGAGACCAGCTGGCTTGGGCTGGTGCAAAATCCATGTGCAGATGTATTTGGATAAAATTCAGCTTGAAGGGAAGCGTGGTTCTCAGTCTTCCCTTGTTTGCCATGGAGGCCAAGTGCATCACGTCCGGCCTTGGCTGGATGAAGCCTGGAAGTCCAGAGTTCCCTCGGAATTCTTCCCGTACTTTACAGCTCCTCCCTGCTTTTTATATACAAACAACATTCTTTGAGAGGCCTGCGGGACGGAAATGGCTATGAACAAACCCCATATCTGTTCTGATATGTCAGAAGATACCAGAAAAGAATAGTGTGCTCCGTGTCTGCTGGCAGCTGATTTCTTTTCATCTATTTATTTTGTAGAAAAAGAAAGTTTGGTTGGATAGTGGGGAAAACTTTTCTGTGAATAGCAGTGGTAAAGTTCTGCTACAACCTATGCAGGGAAATTTCATCTGTGTACATGAGAGGTTCTTTCAGAACAGCCTTTTAGATGTTTTTCCAAGCAGGTCTAGACACCTCTTTTTTCTTAGAGAAGCATAGTTGTTGCTGCCAGTGTCTCCTACATCTGCTCAGCTGTGCCCCTCAGCTGCTGGCCGGGTTCTTCATGCAGTGCCAGTTGTTCTRTTTGATGCAGACCCAACCAGTGAGCCCCGTTTATGTTCCAGTCAGTGCCCAAAGTGGAGTGTTAATCTTACTCCAGAGCCAGGGGTTTGCAGTCTAGGTGCCTGCCCTTAGAAGGGWTTACTGGAGAGCAGATCAGATTTCTTGCATCCCTTCTGTTCTTGCCTTTCTCTGATTCAGGAGGTGCTGTGTTATTTAGTTTGCATTATCAAGTTGTGATCGGTGGCAGGCTTTCCCCCCCCCCCTTCTCTTCCCCTTAAATGATAACATTCAAGTTCCAGGTAGGCTCCTAATTGCTCCTCGTTTTGGCCCAGCCACAAGCTGATTTATCAAGTCCACTCGTTAACTTAACGCTTTTATGGCTGCCAAGAGAGTGCTACAGGGCCTAAGTGAGATGGAGTGGCTGGGAGTTGTTAGACTTTGTGTGTAGGGTGGTTTCCTAGCAGCCAGATAAGGGACAGCAGTCTGAAGGGCAGGACAGCACCCTGTCACCCTGGCTCTCATGGGGGAGCAGCAATGGACTGGAGAGAGAGCTCCCATGGGAGGAAGGGCTTGGGGATGGGTATGTGTAGGGTTCTGTGCCTTATGCCCTGCTGCCCAGCCCAGTGGTTCTCATCTGCTTGGTTTTTAATGCTTGTTGTCAGTTCGTGTTGGTTTGGTTTGTTTGTTTGTTTTCCTTTTTATTGTTCTTAAAGGCTGTTAAAAATCTCAGCATGGTGGCTGTAAAATTGCCTAATCAACTCCAGGATGTAATCTTTCCTAGGGGAGACCTTTGAATGCACTGACTGTCAGCAGGAACAGGTCAGATGCCTCCAGGTGACTTTCTGGGCAGGGAATCTTGTTTTCAAAACTCTATCTACCTGCTTTGTTAAGAACTAAAGGAACTGRTTAGTGGGACCTGTCATAAAAGTCCTCTTTTATGGTTGTGCTAAATCCTCTTAAAGAAAGCATGTAAGTCTCTTGTTAGTGCTGCTCTGCTCAGCACAGAAATAAAGCAGCTGTTGCGACCGTCAGAGGCTTTAAGAAAGACTTCAAATTGGAAAGAAYTTCTAGACTTGATTGGTCGATGAAACTCAGTGGGCTATGGCAGCGCAGTTTCATCTCCAGTTTCTCCTTGGACTCTGGGAAATATGTTGAGTTTGAGCCTGAGAACTAGTTCAGAGTTGTATTTTAAGGGGGTAAGTGACACCTGGGGGAGATAAGCTGGAACAAGGGCTAAGACTTTCATCGTTTTTCTGTGAGTCAAATGATTTAAAATATGTGAGTTTCGGTGTATCAAACTTGAAGAATAAATCCCTTCCTTCCTATGCTGGATTCCAAAATTCAGCAGTGGAAATATTGAAGAATGTCTTTTGGAAGTGATGCTGACCATATTGGTGGCCTAAAATACCTGGTTAAAACTACTTCCAGAGCCTTTTATAGCTTTGAAATTGCAGAATTGAATAGCTCTGAATTACACTAAAGCTTCTTCAGATGTCTAGCCTTCCTTCTCCTGAGCTGGGGAAGCAGAAAGAAAAAAGAAAACCACAACCAAACAGCCAGCATTGCTCAGGCTTCTGCTTTTCCTGTTCTGGCACTTCCCCTTGTGAGCTTGCAGTGAGTGCAGGGACATCAATCGAGTCACCTCCTCAACACCTCTGCGTTTCTGCAAGCATGGGGCTCTATGAAGTGTAGGACATCCTTGGAATCCTGGGCTCACCAGGGGAAGAGCAGGATCATGCTGTGAGCTCAAGAGTGCAAGTGACACATTTCAGGACCAGAACAATGTTATGGAGGGAATTTGATTGCAAACCAGAAGTGTTTATATATAGAATAAGTACATATGCGTGTTTTTAATTGATGTGTGGGTACATGCAGGCCTATTAATAGATGGAAATAAGGAGAGGGAAGAGAGGAAATAAAGCACCACAGCTGTGATTTATCAAGATTGACATGAAAACAAATATTATTCTAGTAATCAGAGGAAATTCTTTGTAAAGCATGTACAAGAAAGGTATTTTAACCCACCTCAACGATTTCCTGCCCAACTATATCCAAAGAAAATCAGACAGACTTCTTCCCCTGCCCCCACTAAGGGTCACTTTTTTAAATTACCGTTTCTCCCCTCCTCCATTTCTGTTGACGTTGGGTTTTTTGTTTGCTTCAGGTGTTTTTCTTTTCTCTTGTCAAATGCTTCTTAAGTGATTTTTTTGACCTGGCGTATAAAACTCTGTCTAAAAAGTGTAGCTGGGGTGTAGGGAAAGGATTTAGTTTAGCATTTAACTGTAAGATGTACTGAAGCTGAAGGGCATGGATATTCCCTCCACCAAGAGCTGTAAGGATGGGAAAACTTGGTACTCCTGCCTGGTGTGCTCCATTAGRTGGTGGAGGAGGTGATGCCCATCAGTCTGGTTTGGTCATAGAATCATTGAATAATTGGGATTGGAAGGGAGCTTAAAGATGGTCAAGCTCCATACATAACCAGAGACAGGGAGATAAGAAGTTTAGGTGAAATCATCCGGAAAACGCTTGGTGGACCCAAGGGTTGAATCTGCCTCTTAAAATGTTGCAGATTCATCTTGTCAAACTTCATCTGCCTGAGGGCAATACTTTGCTTAGGACCCTGAAAGTCCCTAAACCTCTCTTGCATTCAATTATTTTTGCCTTTGTTTTTGGAAAGGATTTTTTGAACTCTGTTCAGTACAACTCCTGCTTCAGTTGTCTGTCAGAAACGGGAATTAATGAAATGCAGCCAAAAGCCTTTTTGAGGTGGAAATTAAAAAAAAATAGAAGGGGGGAAAAAAAGGGGAAATACTACTGAATTGGATGCTCTACTTCCTGCTACCCAGAGAAGTTTTGCATTTCTCATTGGCAAAAAGACTTTGAATGCCTTGTAAGTCTTCCCTCTCAATGTGTATTGCAAACCACAAACACACCATTTGTCTGCAGGGAATTATATTAATAATTTGAAGAGTGACTAGAAATAAAAACAAATCTGGTTAACATCATCCACAACCTGACTTGATTAAAAAGAATTTCCCCCTTCAAAACTACTCCAAATGCTGTTTCTGAATGAAACTTTAGGTAATAACAGTGGCTGATAATACAGGACAGAAAAGGATTTGCAAGAAGCATAACCTCAAGCTCCATTCTAGCCTGTAGTGAGCACAAAGATTGGAAAAGAATGATAGATGAGGACTAAGCAAAAGACTTCTGGCTGGGGCTTTTTGTGCTTTTCTTCAGCGATCTTCTTAATACTTACTGGTGAGATTTATATTTTCAAACATGGCTTTATCTTCTAAATATATCTTAGAAGGCTAAATTGTGGAGAGAGGGGAAAGAGAGAGGGTCTGTTTGTGTAGTGTTGAAATGCAGCTTTGGCTGCAGCATTGAAGGAGTCAGAGGTTTCTGCAGGAGTTTGTGCTTAAGGGACAGTTTTTGCTGCGTCACAGGTGATCTGTTCTCCTGGGGAGCCCAAGGCATTTCTTTGAGTTCTTCCCAGAGAATTGAGAGCACATTTCAAAGCCATGGCAGTGTTGGGCCCCTGGCCCTTGTTCCCYGGGTGCAGCAGCCCCTGCCCATGCCAGCACAGAGTTCCACGTGCGGGCACAGTCCCCGTGAGGACACTGAAAGCATCTTTTTGCAGCAGGTTGGTACCCCAGGCCCGGTGGAAGGAGAGCAGGGAGGGAAAAGAGCTCAGTCCTTTGCCTGTGTAGGAGTGGCAGTCAGCGTGAGGGTAAAGGAAATTACTCTTGATGTGGGAACAGGTCAGGAAATTGCAGGGAGAAGCGGAATAGCCGTGGAGAAGTGCATCAGTAGGGTGCTTTTAGTCAGCGTCCTGGATGGTCTTGGGACTAAACTTCAGGACTCAGATTTGACACAGTTCTTGCTTGTTGCTCAGTTGCTTTTTGGGGGTTATGTTGAAGTATCCGTGACTTGCCTTGTAAATGGAATTAATGTGCCATTTTCCCCTATCTTTTGCTTTGTCAGTTGAGTTCTTAAATCAGCCRTGGGGTAAGAGGCTTTTTGGAGAAGGATGTTATAGGGAATGGGCACATGATAATAGTCAACATGTGGGTCTCGGGTCTCACGTGGGGCTTTGTAATTACTGGAARTTACATAAGAAAATACCTCTGGAGTCTGCCATTGCCTTACAGACCTCGAGCCGAAAAAGAAGAGGGGAATGGACCTAGGCCGGGAATGGTGCAGTTTCGCAGGGACTGGTTCATTATGAGTGCTTAATGCAATGTGTCAGCCAGGGGCCAGCTCACCTGGGACAGAGCACGGGGATCTCTAAGATGGTGCACAGCCTTAGTGAGGTCTGGGAACCCCACCCCGTGCCAGCCTCACTTGAGACCCTTAAATTCATTCCCGATTATGTGCCAGATGCCAGACTGAAACAATCAACACAAAAAAGTTCTGAAGCTTTGAAAGGGATAGGGAAACTTCAGCCACACGAGGTTTCCAGCATTCCAGTTTGTTTGTCCTTTCTGAGCTGTAACTGGGAAAGCTGCAGCTAAGGCACAGAAGAATGTTTTATTGTTTAAGGGACTGCTTTGTCCTAGAATTGAGTGTCTTTATTCAGCTATTTATACAGCTACATACAAAGTGATGTTACCTCACTTGGTACCCTACCATCCACATTAGAAAGATGTGTGGTGAGTGCACTTCTTCAAGAAACTGGCTCTAAGGCTAAGAGGGATTTCAGGATGTATTTTTACACAAGAAGATTGAAAGAAGTCTTTTTTTTTGTTTCTGTTTTAGCTATAAACCCCTAAAATGCCCCGTTGCTTGTCTCACCTTATCAGGTCAGACGCACAGCTTGTCTCTGTTGTGGTAGTGGATTATCCTGCTGACACTCTGGCATTTTCCTGCATGAAGGAAATGCTTGTGGGGTTGCTCAAGGCAGTGATGCTGCAGTGGTGCTCAGGGCTGTTACAGTGCAGCTCAAATTTCTGTTTCCTGAACCGTGTGGCTGAGCYGGTGGTATTCCCATCGTTCCCAAAGGATTAGCAGCCCGGTGTGTGGGTGCTCTGCTCCTCTGGTGTGGGTGGAAGCAGGAATCTGTGCACAAGCAGGTATCTGTGACTTCAGAGGTAACACCTAGTTCAGTCACCTCAGTTAACTTCGAAGCACACAGTAAATAAATTTCATGAAATTACTGGACTTACTCAAAACATTGCATACAAAGAAGTATTTTATGTTCCAGATGTTTTAAATTGCCTCTGTATTTATAAAAGTGACGCTTAATCAAAGTAATTCCGAATAGATTTTTGACCAAAACTGAAATTTATTTGGAATGTTTGCGTTGGGGAAAGTGCTAGTAAAACTTTATTCTGCTTGCTACAAATTATTTATTTCAAGAACACTTTATAAGCGTATTACTAGATTTTTACAGAGTTGCAATGTAGGAAAAGGAAGAGGAAAAAGCAGCAATGTAAGGAGGTCAACAAAAGGGTTGAAATCCATAAAGAAAGCTGCTCTGTATCCTGGATTCGTCTGTGTTGCTCAAAGAACAAGTGATTTGTAGTTCATGTGTATAGGAACTTGGACTTAGTACTTATTTAATTCCGTTTCTTTGAGGTGAAAAAATCAAGCAGCTTCTTTTTTTTTACCTGCTGGGAGACAGCAAGAGGTTGCTGTTCCATTAACTCCCATCAGAGATTCATTACTGCTGGTCTTCCCATCTTGTATTTAAAAATTACAAATAAGAGATTAAGTTACTAATTTAAAAGGGGATTTATGTAATTTCAGTGTCTGCACCCTCTGAAAGACTGCCTTGACTATTCAGTAACACGCTGAGGGTGTCAAACTCTGTAACCACAAACTGGACCAGTTGCTACAACGAAATGGGAAAAGGCCTGTGAAATGTGTGCTTGGGAACTGTTTCTGAAAAATGAGTGTTATTAAAGGACTACCACATGTGGATTCTGTTAACAGGGAGTGTTCCTGTGTAGGACAGTGAATTGTTGTACAATTAGGATGTTTTTTACTATCAAGGAAAAATAACTGAGCTTGGTCAAGCAGACAATTTGGTCAAAATTCTGTAGGAGTAAAGAAAATCCGTCTCTGTGTCTCAAAACTTACTCTTGTAATGGCTGTATGTGTGATTTAAATCCTCCCCATTTTAAAGATGGTTCCTGTGCCATTGCTGTTTGACAGTCCCAAGTGACAGAAGCCATAACTAATTGTTTGTGTGCTCRTTCCAAATGCCAGGACAGCTTTTACTGGTCATTGATCCTGCAGCTTTGTGTTTTGCTGTACTTTGTTTCTCCTGGGTGGGAATACAGGACACGTGTTGCTTCTTGACCTGCTGTGTGATAAGGAGCAGCCCTGGCACTGCCCTCTGCGTGGGGGCAGTAAATCTGTGCATTCTCTTGGAGCTCGTGGCTGTTGTTTTTTTGCTGGGTCTTGCTGCCACGGCAGTAAATGCTGGTGTTAGCACTGGCTAAACTAGGGCAAAAAAACCAGTTGTTCACGCTTAATTTGTTGCTGGGGAGGGCCTTGCTGGTTCGTGCAGCACAGCTCTGCCCTACAGCTGTGTGTTGGGATGTGTTTATCCTGCATTTCTCTTGTGCAGACCACTCCRTGTGAGCAGGTCCTGAAGTGGCAGGACAAGCCTGTCCAAAGATGAAAAGGTGCAGCAGAGTCTCCCTCAGCAAGGGGTTGTGTAGTGTTGTGTTGGTAGAGAGCTGCAGGTAAAGGGGACTTAGACTGTAATCCCATTCCCAGTCTGCCCCAGTTTATCCCAGTGTACAGCACGGCTTTTGTAAATGTCGCTGTGGCTTTTCCACCTCCTTACCCACCTCAGTTGCTGCTGCTCCCCGGTGGGGATGACAGAGCCCTGTGGGACTCTGCTCTCTGGGCAACTTGGCTCTTTCTGGCACTCAGACCCCATGGCCACATACATGGGCTGGGGRTACCTGAGTTGGGCTGGCACAGCACTCACTGGCTGCTTTTCAGCTGGGTGTTTTCAGAAGATTATCATGTAATTAGTGTGATTTGTGGTACCAGTTTCTTATTCGTGGCTTTGCAGCACAAAAGTAGAGATGACTTGACTGTTCAAGTCACAAGCCTAAGGATGCTCTGGCAGGGGTATGTTGGAGCCTTAGGTGGCGGATACAGCATCCCAAGAAGTTTTTTGAAATGCTTTTTTTCTTGTCTTCCCTTCTCCTCCCCTTTGGAAAAACTTTTTCAATGCAAATATATAAGCCATGTTCTTTTTTCTTTTTTTTTTAAATGGAAAAACAGTGACATTTCTTTGGTTTGCCAGCGTTTGTCCCCTCCTTAACCACTTGCCTTCACCACCCTTTCTCACAAAGACAGATGCAGAGGTTTCTTTGAAACAGATGGAACTGCAAAACAGACAAAAAAGCCTTAAAGCAAATGTTTTCTGTGAACTTGAACTAAGCAGTAACTCTCCCTGTCTTCCAAGAAGGCTTGTTGCTGTGTCGTTTCATGCCTGGGATGGCTGAGGGTGGAGGTCTGTGGAGCTGCTGTGAGAGGGCTGTGCRTGATAAGAGTGGGAGGCACAGTGTCAATTAATGCTGTCAGAAAGTGTTTTTTTGAATGTGACTAGTGTTGTATTTCCAGCATCTTGTATTCATTTTCCTTTTATTGTGGCCTGACAGTACACCCTGAGCTCAAACCAATTTTTTAATCCCRAAAAGGCTCTCGAGTCAAATCTGGCCGTGGGAGTTTAGGCCTCTAGGAGTTTAGGGCTGCTTCACAGCTGGAAAAAGTTACTTCTTCCATTAACTGGAATTAAGGGACTGGAATTAACTGGCTTTAAGGGACTTATGGTCTTTTTATCTTAAGAAAGCTCTTCAGTAATAAGAAGAGCTTAAATTGTGATGGTCTGCTAATCAAGATGAAGATGTCTTGGTGTTTCCATAGCATTTGGTGTAATGAAATGCTGTCAGTGTTAGCAGAAATGGGATGGATATCCTTAATGACTCTCAAGGAGAAAAGTTCTGAATTAAATGCATATGTGAACGCTTTTGAATCCTTTGGTAAGTTTTATTGATTGATTGCATGTTTTGAGTTTGATTGCAACAGCAAATTGCTTGAAGGGATCATGAGTGCAGGATGGGTTCTGCCTTTCCCGTCTACAGCTTTTTGGAAGTGATGTSTATATTGGCAATCAAAATAACCCTGTAGCCTTCAGGTTTGTTTCTCCTCATTAGGTTTGTTGTGTGTAACTCCCTGATGTGACACCTCAAACGCCTGCCCAGGAGGGGTGTCTGGCTGCAGGATGCTTTTGGTCTTTGCCGAATCATTCAGGATGGTCAGGCTTTCTGCAGGAAGCACCAGTGTCTGTGTGCTGCCCTGCTCACTGCCCATTTCCCTAAACAGTTTAAGAACTTTAAACTTTCTAAACGTTTCCTGGAACTCCTGTTTGCTGGGGTTTTTGTTCTTGTTTCTGTTTTCTTCTTTGCGGAGAGTGGTGTTCTGGTGCTTCTTTTGAGTGTAGAAAATTCAGGTAACGTAGAAACACATCRAGCTGGAAACACTTCTGGTTTTTTACATATACATGTACACATGATGTGTGGACATATATTTAGTACTTTGCAAGTAATAATATTGTTCATATAATTATCAGTTGTAGATCGGACTAGATCTTGGAGGTCTTGTCCAACCTAAATGATTCTGTGATTCTGTAATTGATTCTTTGTATGATAGCAGTTGGTCAAGGACATTGGGAGGCAGAACACACTGAGGCTGGATCCTTTGCATGAGCTATTTTATAATGAGAGAGTGGCTTTCTCTGGTGAGCAACATCAAATGGTGACCCCAGAACAACTACTTGGGTGTCCCCAAGTTGAGCCACTATCCTGTTATCCTTGGGGAAATTTTCTTTGCGAAGAGCACATGGGTGTTTGAAAGTACTGACTGGGAACAAATGTATCAGTTTTTGTCACCTCCTCACAGGAAGTTTTTAGGTTCTTACACTAGGACATTCACTAGCATGGATTTTGAAGCAGGTTGGTGGTTTGTCTGTTTTTAAAGCCGGCAGATTTTGTTCTGTGACCATAAGATGTATGTATGTAAATGTGCTTGSATGGAAGGAGGATTTTTTGATATTACTAGGCACCTGTGTATGAATGCAGACTTGATTTGGGGGTTTTGTGAAYATTTTGGTATCTGAACTCTGTTTTCAACTGAAGGAAAAATAGGATTTTTTAATACTCGAAAATTGGGATGAGTACATGGTTTTGGAAACACAATGTRCTAGATTTTCTTTTCTTCTGATCTTCCTGCTGTTATTTTGATTCATGTGATGTAGGTTTTTAGTAAAAAGCCCTAAATGTTTATTTCTAGTCCCAACATCATAATGTGAGGTTCTCATTCTCTACAGTTCTCTACACCTGCAAGATCTTTCTTARGACAGAGAGAAATTCTGGTGGAAATAGAAATTTTGTTTCTTGGTCCTGAAAGCTGAGTTGGTTGCAGCTGCTGGACTTGCATGTGTTSAACCATGCAAGTCTAGAATGGTGTTCATGTCCCTGTCAAGGATACACTTGCCAGTTAGGAATGTTTGGTTTTGCAGTTCAGTAGGACTTGTGCTCAGYGATGCTTTTTTTCAGGCAGCTTTTAATGTACCCTGTGGTGATGAAGGTTTGGGTTTCTGGACGTTGGTGTTGCTGCTGACACAGTAATGTTCTCTTTCCAGATGGAAACTGTTGCTTGCTGCTTTTCCCTCTGGAGGAGATGGGCAGGGGAGCCTTGTATGTGCCACCAAGCCTGTCCTGAGGCTGTAGGAACCAAGGTCACTCCTGGAACTTTGACTTGAGTGTTGCAATTGACATCTCAGCTGGGCATGACACTTGTATTTCTTGCTGTTGTGCTTCTGAGGCAGATGGAAAGCACGGAGGTGGAAGAGCAAACTTCCAAGCAAACTTGGAAGAATAGCTGGGTAGTTAGAGAGTGTCTCAAAAGTCYGTGAGCCAGAGGAGGAAGAAAATATTGCACTAGCACTAGAGAAAGTTTTCAGAGAACCCAGATTGCATATCCAAACACTGGTGGCTGTGACATTYGTGAGCTCTCAGACTGAGCCCCTATGCTGGCTTTGGCTGGGGAGAAGAGTTAATTTTCTTCTGAGTAGGTGGTATGGATCTGTGTTTGGGATTTGTGCTGGAAGCAGTGTTGATAACACAGGGATGCTTTAGGTATTGCTGAGCAGGACGTACACCCGGTCAAGGCCTTTTCTGCTCCTCACCCCACCCYGCCAGTGAGGAGGCTGTGGGGGACACAGGGATTTGGGAGGGGACGCAGCCAGGACAGCTGRCCCCAAATGACAAAAAGGATGTCCCATACCACAGGGATCATGCTCAGCATATRAACTAGGAGGAAGAAGGRGCAAGGAGGGGAATGTTTGCAGTGATGGTGCTGTCTTCCTAAGTCACTGAGTGACGGGGCTCTGCTCTCCTGGAGATGGCTGAACACCTGCCTGCSCATGGGAAGTGGTGAAWGAATTCCTTGTTTTGCTTTGCTTGCACGTGTAACATTTGCTTTACCTCTTCAGCTGCCATTGTCTCAACCCACAGGTTTTCTGKCTCTCTCACCCATCYCARCAGGGGAGAGTGAGCGAGKGGCTCTGTGGGGCTTAGTTGCTGACTGAGGTTAAACCAAAACAGTCCCATTGAGCACCTAAACTGTCCCAGCACAGCCCCTCAGCAGCTTTTCCCAAGGAAAGAGCRGCAAAAGCCTCTTGGAGCCAACCTGATTTGCTGGGTTGCCTTGTGGGTGTTTCTCCTCCAGCACTTTTTCCTTCCCTCCGTGATCTGCCGTTCCAGTTTGTCCCCCATGAAAAACAGCTCTTGGTCAGAGTCAGGCCTGCTGTAGTGTTGTTCCTTTCATGTCAGCAGTGTTGCAGGTCCTGAGATTCATTCTGTATTTCAGCTGTTGTTTAGCACACTTCAGATACACTAAATCCTACTGTTCACATCTATCAATGAGCTTCACGCTCTGACAGGTCCTGCTCTCTCTGGCTGTTGAATGTACTTGGATGCTTTTTCCAAATGGAAAGAGTAGGGGAATTGAGCAATGGAGCAGTTCTTTGCTCCTTAAGAGATCTGCCATCATTTTCTTCTCTGTAAAGGAAAGGTATGTTGTAAGCTCCTAGAGAGGAGAGAGAAGATGCTATTTGGTTGTCTAGATTGCTTGCTTAACTTTTATGCTGCTGCTCCTACCACTGTTCAGARTACTACCCTGCTGGCTTTGTGTTAACCCCCTTCATGGAGCTTACACCTATTTCTGCACAGCAAATGTCCTGGCTGTGCATTTTCACTGCCTTTGCCAAATTACTSTTTTCAGAATGGTTTCCCACACATGTACAGTAGCTGACCAAACGTGAGTAGCTGTCTTAGGAATAAATAGGGTTTGTAAAATGCGAAGTCGTAAGTAAAYGTCTTTCTGTTTTCACCCTTCTTCCTTTACTCTCTGACCTGTAAATTCTGGCTTGTCATGTAGCTGAGAAGCAAGGTGCCACTGAGATACTGAAATCATAGTGGTAGATAAAGTGTAATAGCAAAGAAAACATGCAATTTTCCAGTTATGTTCCTGCTAATACAGACTGCTTTATTTTTCAGTGTATTAAGTATTTGACTACAAGACATTAATTTTTTGTGCACTGCAATGTAGTGGAAGATTTCCGTAGCTCTCACAGTTCTTACTAGTTTTAAAGCATTCACCTCTTATTAACACAGAGAGAGGACGTGGGTGTTAGTTAGGGTGGGTAATTCCCTCTGTGCTTGTGAGCTTGCACACAAGAATAATGCTGGACAAAACGCTGGCCCTTCCCTAAAATGTGTTTCCCCATGCAGAGCTGCTCTGGTTTGTGTCTTCTATGAAATATGAGAATATATATTTTGTTACTTCTGGGCTGCAGGACATTCTTCTTTTGCTGCCTACGCGTTCAGCTGTTCATTAATTTATCCAGGATTCCCTAATGCCTGGTGATCTGTATTAAGGAATTTCTGGCTAGGGAATAGTAGAATGTCTTTATGATCCCGTGGTGGCAATGCTGGAGGTGCCAGCTCTGTAGGAGGGCCATAGTTTTGATAAAAAAGAGTTTACAGATTTCACATGTTTGATTAAAACAAAGTTTACAGATGCAGCGGTTTGTTGGTTTCTCTTTTAAAAACTTCCATTCATTAAGAAATTCAAGTAGAAGTAGATCTGCTTAATACATGAGTGTGGCCAGAGTTAGCCATAGTGACATTAGTGCCAACTGATCAAAGGAAGGAGTTTGATATTTAGTRGGGCAGGAGTGTAGACATACTGGCTCATAAAAATACTGTAGAGTTTATTATTTTGGGTGTTGCTAAGCATTAAGTTTTACAGAACGTATGTGTGACTAACATTTGATTTGGGGAAGATTTGCTAAGTCAACCAGAAAGAAGTAAAGCAAATTTATAATCTCACATGTCTTTAAACAAGGCTTCAAGAGATGACAAAAATAGGATGGATATTGTTGTAGGGAGAATCGGTAACTGTTTGTCTTTTTAGATACATAGTTTCCATAAAAGCTGGTGTAGTGGTGGGATAGGAAAAGGATGCATCCTGTCAGCTTTAAGAGCTCGCGTGTTGAATAATAATCGAGTCTGTCTGAAAAACAAATGCTGTGCTAGATGGAATGACGCAGCCCTTCCACAAATGATGACGGGTTTTAAAATGCTGAGCTGCTCCACGTCTGTGCGTTGTCCCTGAAATTGCTCTGTTCTCCCTCGGTGCTCGGGCAGGCGTGTGTTTGAAATGGGAGACACCTCATGGTGTTTCCAGCATTCCCGCGCCCTCCATCCCACACAGCCGGGTGTCGGCTGCTCACGCGCCCCATTCCAGTTGACTGGAACCTCGTGGGGAATCTGCCTACCTTCTTCTCCCTAGGCCTTCCCTTTTCCATCTGTATTCCCTCTGAAGGCTGTCCTGGCTGGCCACACTTGATCCATGCAGGACCTGCCGTTGAAAAGTGAAGTTTTAAACGAGCTTGCTTGCAGGAAGCAATCAAGGACAGATGAGTGCTCCTCCAGGAATGATCCAGACTTGCAGTTTGCCTTCACACCTACCTCTCCAAGCAGCAGTGCACAGTGGCTGACTTCCAAGTCAGTTGTGCTTTTTCCCCCCCGCCCTTGGAGTAGGAGCTTCAGGTATCAAGGAAAAGCTACGTGACTGAAGGGAAAAGAGAAAGCACTCCATTTCCCACACTTTGTGTCTGGTTTCCTTGCCAGTGGCCGTCGCGTGAGAGGTTGATACCGCTACACCCAGTCCTGCTCAGTTGTGCTGGTGCTGGATGTACTCCAGCTTGTTGAAGGAAATATTATTCTTTTTATCCCTTCCCTGAGGGCAAAAGTCCTTCCGTGGTCCATTTAATTACTGCAGGTTATTGTGATTGAAATTTCCACTATGACAGCGTGTGCCAGGAACTACGGTGTGGTTTGTTCTGGAGCCTGACCCTGCGCTCACCGGTTCTGCTGGCATGTTTGGGTTGGTCAGGAAGCCATTTCCCCCCCCATCTTCCCCCCTCCACTTTTACCAGCATAACTCTGTCAACAGAAGCCCAGGTGCAGCTACACTTATTCCAAGCACGAAAGTCCTCTTGGTGCTGTTGCTAATCCTCCTGCAGTCTCTTCTGCCAAAGTAAGCTGCGCCTTGGCTGGGCAATGGCATTTACTGGTAWGGCAAAAGTGAGCCATCAGATCCTTTCCAAGGGCCTGGAGAAGGCACCCAGCACTTTCCCGGTGTGAGGGTGCGCTCCAGCCTGGGTTGAGTTTGCTGCTGGAGCCATAACTTGAACGGCCTTCCCAGTGCAGCTGGGCAAAGTGTCCCGGGAGGGCTATAGGATCCCCACAGCTGACCTAGGGAAGGTTGTGGAAGCTGCATCACAGCTTCTTCARGTTCAGTCTGGATTTCCCTCACCCTGCACAGGTTGGGAATGGGAGGCCAGCCCGCTGAGGAGGCTGAACAGGAGAGGTTTGCCCCGGAGAGCTGTGCCGCCTGCAGTGCTGGCAGGACATTCCCTCTGCGGGGCTGCTATTGTCGTGGGCTGGCCGTTATCGGTTCCGGAGCGAGCGAGTCACGTCTAGACGGTGCTGTAACAATGTCCCATCCATCACGGATCTGGGATCTCTCCAGCCTTGCCCAGGAAGCCTGGTGCTCTGCGCCTGTGCTCCCGTGGGCTGCGAGGGGCAGCGAGCTCGGCGCCCACAGGACCTCAGCGGGTCAGTGCTTGGAAGGAAGTGGAATGTTTTTATTTTTCTGCGTGAAGTAAACAGCTTCTCRCTGAATGCTGGGAATTTGCGTTTTGCAAACGTGGATTTACAAGGGAGAGGGATGCGCTGGGGGCTTCAGCCACCTTCATCTTCTACTGCAGTACTGGGATCACTCCATTCTTCAGGGCAGTGTCTACAGGTGCCTGCATTACCATCCCTTGATGGCATTACCATCCCTTGATCTTACTTGAACATAAAACACGGGTCACAGGGCTCTTTTCCCCTCTCCTTTGTCTAACATTCAACCTCAAGGTGGTTATTCTCGCCAAGAGTCTTGAAAAATATTTTGGAAACAGAGTTCAGTTTTCCAGCACTTGTGTGTAGCTTACAGCGTCTTTAGTACCAAATAAGAAACAACCAGAAGTTCTGTGAGGTGTAGTTTATCTCTTTTTTTAAAAAGCAGTTTGGTTTTGTTATTTCGTTTTTAATTTAAAAATTTGGTTGATTTCAAGCCCTGTTATTGCAGCCCTTAGTCTTGTGGGTTGGAGGAGAAGAAAACTTTTACCYAGCTGGTTTTCTAGTTAATAAAGGCATCTGTGATTTGGATAATACTCTTAAGTAACTTCATAATTAGCATAAAGCTCCAATRCTTTTCCTTTCTATTTGAGTTGAAAATATGACCTGTGTAGTCCACCTCTACCAGAAAAATGGCAAAACTCTGGGGTCTTTGCTCTGATTTATCCTTCTTTTACACATGCCTAAAAGGTTTTGAACTCTGATAGGGGTTCAGGCCCTCTTTGTAGCAGTAAACAATTGCAAATAATACAGCCATGTGTACTTGTGTTGACTTTTTGTTTATTCTTCTGAGCTGTCTTTGATCTTATCGTGGCTTCTGGCAAGAGAAGGGATCAGTGCTGTGTGCCCTGGCATGGCAGGGACCCAGACGCCACAGCTGATACCCACAGATTTCTGGAGAAATCCCAACCCTGGACAGGGAAAGAAGGCCATCCCAGCCATCTCTCTTCCAGCACAGCTCTTTGTTACCACTTGCTGCTGTATTTATTTTATCTGTTTTTCTGCTGGTCTCGTGGTGAAAATGTACAGCTTTGGAGAGGGTGAGCTTCCTCCAAAGTGCATAAGGTTTTCATGTTGTCCCTTTGATGGGAATCKTAGGTGGAATTTTCAGATTTCCTGTAATCCCGTTCTTGGGAAACTCTTCTGATCTCCAACCATAATCTGTCCCTACACACAGCTCCTTTTCTTTCCAGTTCTTTCTGTACCACTATTCAGTCCATCCACCTGCTCCAGCTCTGCCATAGGATCTCCTTATTCCCCCTTCCTTTTTGGGATCCCTGTGCTACACATAAYGTTCCTGGGGAAGTAACCTTACAGGGAAGACAATGTCTCACCTTTAGTCTGTTGTGTGACAAGTGCTGATTAAGACATCAAGCTCTAGTTACTTTCATGTTTGTACATCTGCTTGCTGAAGTGCAGTTCTGTGTGTGTATTCTAATTTTTTTCAGTCTTTCTGGAAATAAATTATAATTGACTTTTCAAGTAAAAACATCTACATTTTTATAATTTTTCCCCTCATCTCTGTGCCAAGTGTATCTTGGCTMTACCCAGAGACCTGATTAAAAATATTAAAACACACTTACCAGTGTGCAGTGGCTACATTTATAGCATCTGACTTGAATGTTTGTTTGATAGTCTGRGTTGTAACAATCTGATTCTCAGACTGCCATTGACGTCACTTTAATAGGAAAATTCAAATAGAACCTGTATTAGATTTTCACTATTAAGTTAACAATAAAAACTTTCTACAGATGCCTTACGTAGACAAGGCTGTTAGGAGAAATATTACATTAATGAAAATCAGGCCTCCAGAAACAGAGAATAACTTACAAAAAACCAGCCAAACAAAAACCAAGTAATTTTGTTTTCCATTTTCTAGCTTACAAAAATACCTGCTTTTTAATTGCACTAGTGGTTTCGATGTTAAGTATGGGCAGAAGACAGCTCTTGGCCATTTGTGGTCATGTTGCAAATCTCTTGGCTTTTTCAGAGCTGGAGAGCCCTTCCAAAAGTGTTCGTTTTACCAATTCCATTGCTCCCAACCTCAGCTTTCCCCCTCATTTTCTGTGGCATACCACCTTTATCAGCTCTTTTTAACCTGCTCAGTCAAGGTGCTCACAAGGGGCTGATGTAACCAGAACAATTCTGGASGCACCAGCTTGGGTCAAGACAACATCTGTCAGGGTTTACAACATCTGTCATGGTCTGCCCCACCTGTAGCTGTCAGTGTCTCTGCTTTGAGCACTGTGCAGTGTATGGCAGCAGATGGTGGAGTGAGGAAATAACACTGTTGTTCTTTTACAGGTGGATAAATTCTGGCATAGACCAGGTAGGTGACTTGCCTGTACTGAAATCAGGGAATCCAGRCATGGGCTTGGCAAGGGAGTCAGAGACTGGACAGACACAGCAGGAGCCAGAGGCTCAACAGGAGGACCCCAGAGTTTGCTTAGACTGTGACGGGATAAAAGCCCGGAGGTTCCTTTGTTCAGGTTCCCTCTTCAGAGGCACCAGCTTGAGCTGTTTCTATGTTACTGTGCCATGRATAAATTGCTTTAAGGATCCAGACGTTTGAGACTCTGCTGCAGGAAACCCGGAACTGAGCTGGGGAGAACCCCGTTCTGACTGTGTGAGTGTGGGGTGGGTGTAGCTGCGAAGGGGCTTCCATCCCAGCTCACGTGGTGCCAGGGTGGCTGCCAGAGCGGCTCCTGGATGGAGGAACAAGTAATTTTCCATAAAAACAGACTAGTGCCATGCTTGCACCAGCTGTTTCCATGGTAGACTTTGAACCTTCTCCATCCTCTAACCAAAACACGGGCCCAGCCTAGCCTGCCTGTGGAGCTGAGGCAGTGCTATGCACCGGTGTATTTCTTTTTTAGTTTCATTTTGTCTCTGCCAGCTGAAATAACAAGGCTTTGAAGACACAGCCTCGTTGTGCTGCCGTGGTTTAAGGGTTTATGTTATGTCAGCRGTGTGAGGCAGGTACTCTGCACAGATGGGCATTAAGGGCTTTGTCGTGAACTTCCAGCGTGCTCCGAGGGCAAACGAAGGCTGCTTTCTGTTTGCCCTCCCTCCACCCCCTGGCATTTSGTGAGGTGTGTTTTGGGTGAATGTAGGCTCGCTTAAACACAGTTATTTTGCTTGTCCGAGGTGACAGCGTTCCAGTGAAATGTTTGACAGGCTGAAGTAACTGAAGATTATTCCACATGTGCGGTGTTTACCTCCGCGGTGACAGCTCCGCGGTGACACCGACGCGCGGCGTGAATCTCTCTGCTCCTCCCGTCGGCTGGCCCTGGGAGCCTGCAACTTTTTAAAAACACTCCGTGGTTTTTGCGTCCCAACAGAGGCTCTCTGTTCCAAGTCACGCCGGGTAGCTTTGTGTTTCCGTACCCTTTTCCATCCCCTGGCAGGACGGCGTGCAGAAGSGCGTCAGGAAGTGGGGACCGGGGGGTTATATATTAGTAAAAATTRAAAATTCTGTTCTAAATTTTGGTCACATCGGTTTGCAGGGGATCTTGTGAAGGCTCAGACATGTTTCTTTGGATAGTTGAAAGGACCAACAGCATCTGTTGATGTGACTTGGGGTAAATACACCATAGGGCTTTGGACGGTCCTGCCAGAGTAGCTGAGTACTCTCTTCTTCTTGTTTGTATTCTGTTTGCAGATTCCCATGAAGAGAATCCCAAGCCATGAAGATCAGTGTCCTAACCTAAAACACCTTGGGGCTTGAAATGGTTTTAAAGCTGTAATAATGTATAATCATCTATGCTTTATCTACTGATGATTTCTTTATGTAGTGACATAGTCAAACTCTACCTTCTGCTCTGTTTGGCTAGGGATGAGTTAGAAAAACTCGCTGTTTTCTCAGGCACTTCAAATATAAACCGGGTACACAATTACTGGGGAGGCACTGAATGCTTACTAGGCAAGTGACAAACAGTGTATTTGCTGTAAAAGACACAAATATCAAAAGGCAGATAGTCAGTTTGGTGGCAGGTGGGAAAAGTTGCTTTTTGTCTCTTATATTATGCTTTGAAAAAAAAATGCCAAAACTCAAAGCCTTTTCTCCTGTTTACTGCTTACAGTGAAATTCAGACTGATCTGTTTCCAAGTCACTTTGGCTCTCTGATTTTCATGGTTCAGCACAGTGCTTTGCATTATAAAGTCAGAGGCAGCTGTGATACGTTCAGTATCTCTGTTTCCTTTTGCAAAGTTAATTCTTRGAATTTTTGGCAAATTGACTGTTCATTTGTCAGTGTCACCTTAATCTACAAAACAGATAGTGAGCAGCTCTGTCTCCTTTTTTCTCGTCTTTGTTTAAAGAAATAGACAAAATAAAATACGAATTGCTGAGATCTTTTCTGAGTTCGTCCATATTGTCCATATTACAAATGCTTTCYGCGTCTATAAAGTGGTATTATGTTTTTGCAGTAAAAGGAATTTGTGAAGGCTGCTGTGGTGAGATTTTCCTTTATACTAATGTTTAGGTAAAGTACAAAATGCAGAGTCTCTTATGAGTGAGCCAGATGCCCATTTAAAATGTGACYATGGATTTAACTTACTGTGCTTGGCATAACAGGCCTCCTCTAGGTCTGAATTATTCCAACCATAAAAAAAAATATTCCTAAGAAATCCTGCAGCTATTTGGACTGAAAATTCCCTTCTCTCCTATTAGCAGCTGAGATTTATTTTCCTGTTTAACTAGCTGGATCTTTTGTTCATGAGAATTGGCATCCTGCAGGGGCATGGTGTGTGTCCAGCAGGGAATGTGAACCTACATTGTAATGTCAGGGCAGAGACGGCAGCGGGGATTTATTATCAGACTGGGCAACTGTGGAGCTTTGTGAAGCTCAGGCAGCCCACAGAGGTTCAGGGATGGGTGACCYTGGGCTTCCCTCTCCTCCTGCAGAAGTGAAACTTGGGGTAGAGCCAGGTTGGGGGGGGGCTGGGGCTGCTCGGGGAGGTCTGGCATGGTCCAACACGTGTGTGACCTCGTGGCTCTGTCTGGATGTGGCCACGGGTCTACATGGGTGGCTCTGGTCAAACCCACCTTACACCATAGGTGTTTTATCAGCAAACGATTTTAATAGTGGCATTTTCCTTCTGCAGGGTGGGGGATGGCGTGGTTGCACATTTTTAATATTGTTTGCAGTGAGCATATCGACAGCACTGTGCTTCTCTTCCTTTCCCAACCCGCCGGGCTGACTACAGTGCTGCCTCACGTCGGTGCAGAAATCCGGGTTGTGGGCGATGGAATTTGTCAGTTCAGTCTCCTCAGCAGCCGAGGGCTGGCGGTACCTGAGCCACCTCAGGGCCGTGGGTGAAGGCTGCTGCTCACAGGGTGACCTGTGCCTCTGCAGAAGTGGAGCCCCTTTTGCAGCTGCTGTGGAGCCTCTGACAGTGCTGGGACCTGTTTTGCCTGCACAGGGCCCCGGAATAATGCCAAGGCTGTGTTCAAAAACAAGGAGGTGTGAGGTGATGCTACATGAAAGCTTTTGGAGAGCAAAATGCGTAGCACTCAGACTATTTGAGGTAATCAGCAGCTCTGTTGCCCTGGGTAATCACAGTGAAACAACACCTACCATCACAGAGGTCGTTCTGCTTTTTATCCCGTGTTTTTCAGGACGGTAGCATGCCTGCAGTAATTCCTAGGTGGTCTCTGTATGTGTGTGGTGATGTCAGCAGCTTGGGGAATTAGCTTTGCTGAAGTTTACATCTGCTGACTCATCTGTTTAAAGAAGTTGATTCTTAATTTTCAGTGGGTAATAATTTTTCTCCCCTGGTACAACAGTTGGGGAGAAGGAGAGGGTTATGAGGTTTAGCAGGGGTTACCACAGCACAGGGTTTCCTTGCAGTCTCGTAACTTGCTGCATATTTTAATGGCTGCAATATACAGACAGCCTCAGTTTCATGGTTCTTCTTGGACCTCRTCCAGCTTCTGCTGTGAAAGTACAATTCAGCAGAAGCCCTTTTAGAATATTTGCTTATTTTTAGTATCCGAGAGTTCTGCATGTGGTATCCTGGATCTTCAGGAGAAGAGTTGTAGCAGTGGTGCCTTGGCACTAATGAATGCCTTGATATCTCTGTTTGGTTTTTTTCCACTGTGGTTTTTTTTTTTTTGTTGGGTAACAGAAAGTAAAAGCCCCCTCTGCTTTCCTGCTCTTAAAATCCAGTTTTGCTGCTCTTCTCTCCCTTCTCCCAACACCCCTTTGGGAACAAGAAGGAATGGTGTCTCTGGCAAAGAAACAGGTAAGGTTTGGTTGGTAAGTGGAACTGATTTAATTAAATCTCTTTTCAGCCTCATAATGGAGTCATTCAAGAAGGCAGAGGAGTAGGAATGTGGCTTCTGAGTCTTTTTTTCTCTCCTTTCTCTTTCCCATCCCTGCAGTCAATGGGAGTAAACCAGCTTTCTAGACAGAACGCCTCTTTTTCCTGGTGATTTAAAAAACAGGCTACGTTAAAATTCAGAGCTAATTTCTATTACCTCATCTTTGCATTCCTGAAAATATTAGAGCAACTTCGATGCGTGCATAGCATTTGCTCTAGACGTGTGCCAGTGTAACAGTGAGGCTCACAGATCTGTCTGACACCACCTGAAACCTCACAGACATTGAGCAATACAAACTTAATGCCACAGAAGTCTGCTTTCCATTTTAATTAGCTCGTGGTCTTGTATTATTGGTTTTACCCTGTCGGCGCACTTTGGTTTTGTTATCTTGACAATTGATGTCAATACCAGCATTGCTCAGAAAACTTGGACTTGGAATTTTGTCGAAATGTTTTTTTTGGTTTTGGAGCCAAAGTATTTTGCAAGACTCATCAGTTTTTGCTATTCTTTTTTCAGGGCAAAATGAAAGAGAGTTCTGAAGGAATTCAGAGAGAGAGAGAGAGAGGGTGTGCACGTGAGCGTGCAGATGCGTGGTAGGCTGTTCAGGGACTGGCTTCAGATGTGGAAGACTTGGTTCAGCTTCCTGGTCTGCATGGTGTACAGAGCAGTGCAGGATGGAAAACTACTCTCTGACCTTTGAATTGGGTGGAGTGAAAATTCAATCAGTGGTTTCTTACTGCTAGGAGTCTGCTCTGACTAATGGTTTGCTTTCTTGAACTGGAAAGCAGGGATTTTTGATTTTTCAGGATGAAGTTGTCACACCAGGATCAGCTGTAAATGTTGGGCAGAAATCCTGGTCTTATAAAGATTCACTCACATGAATAAATCTGAAGGAACTAACACAGGAGTAAGGTAGTTGTTTATGGTGCTTACATAGTTCCAGAGAATGTATTTATGTYGTGAGACACAGGTATATCTGAGCTGCTTTCCTTACCTTAAGGCTTTTCTCTGACTGAGCAAAACAAACCCTGGCTGACTCTTCAGCTATACTGTTTTAGATATTTGAACTAGCTCTGTACTGCAGTGTGCAGCAAGTTGAGAAGAGCCATTCCTGGGTCTTATAAGATTGTGCCTTTAGCTACCTGTTCCTATATGCCCCATCCTCAGAGGGGGAAAACGACTGTGAATATCCCACGCTGTCATGCTTCCTGGAAAATACGACTTCCCACTTCGTTTGCTGCTGTTGTGGTTATTTATTGTCGCCCTGAGAAAGCTGCCCTGCCTATGGACTGCTCCAAGTTCAATGGAAAATTGTGCTCTCTGACTTCGTGCAGTTTAAACYGAACAACCCTCTGGACGTGCTGTGGCTCTGCTCCACCAGTGCGCTGTACCTCATCCCTTTCCTCCAGACTTGCTTTGCTGGACATCTTTTAATGCCAGCATGATTGTTACTTAGCTTCTCTCCTCCACATCTCCGTGCAGGAATGGGTACAGATTCCACACGCACGGAGTCAGCGCGCGCGCCGGACGGGGATGGGAAGTCCAGAGCAAAGCGGAACAGCTTGTTCCCGATTCCAGAAGTGAGCAGGGGCAATGATTTACTCGGTGTCTGCCGTTGGCAATAGTCTGTTCTCTAACCCACGTCAGTGCTTCAAAGAGGCAGAATTGGTGTGTACAGGTGGATGTCTGACACAGTGAGTTGAATGTTGACATTGTGAGAGTTTTTACTCCAGTGTCATCATCTCTGTGGAAGTCCACTGACAGCCTCAGGTTGGTTGTTGGTTTAGAATTGTTGTGGATTGGTGATTTTTTCAAAAAATCTTTTTTTTCCTCAGAGCTAACAAGTCAATGCATATTCCCTGTGTGTGCATGTTCCCATATTGTGCAATACAGTGCTTTCCTCTCCTTGGGGAGATGGCCCTGACTGTGTAACCAGAGCCTTCCTAAATGCTGTAGAACAGCTGTGCTCAACACTGCAAAGACTTTGTTTACTTCCACATTATTTATTCATGTATTCTTTTTCTTTTTCCAGCCCCCTCGCCCCCAAGTAACGGTGTTTTTTGGGTTTTTTTGCCTCCTTTTTATTTTTTTCCTTCAAACTCCTTTGATAGAGAACTCAGCCTTTTCTACGAAACACCATGTGCAGGGGTTTCATGACTCATTTGCAGTTGGAATACCTACTGGGGCAGCACAASAGGCTTGGATGCAGTAAAATGAATCACCATGACAAGTTCTACGTAAGAGTGTTTGGTAAATGTTCTGATAAAAGAGAATGCCAAATGAAACAATTCCTTGCTTTCTTCCATTGGCCTGAGAAGTTACTGCCCTGAAGATGAAAGCAATTGATTGTTAATTCCTTAGACATGTTAAAAAAGGTAATAAAAAATTGAGGATGCCTCAAGAGCAGGTGCTTCTTGTACTATGCCGTGGCAAATGGAATGGCCTTTTTTTGCAGCAACTCTGTGAACTGAGTGGGTCCTCTTCAGCCAGCCAGGCTGGCTGGAATTTGCAGCATAGCAGTGAGATGGCAGTGCACTCCTCTGCTCTCTTCTCCAATAGTTAACCTCTTTAGCCAGCACAGTGGTCTGAGTGAATTTTGGTAAATGTCTCCGTTACTGTTGTACAGCTGTAGTAGGCTTTACTCAGCGAGAATTATTAGAAGATATTTTTTAATTAACTGCATGTAATTTGTGTTTCAGTAATGGGAGTTTAACTGAAAAATTAATTTGGCTGTGCTTATACATAGCTTAATATAATAATACATACACACACACACAAGTGTGCTCTCTTGCTTGCACTTCATTCTGTCTCTCCCTCATCTTTATCACCAGTGATCCTCTGTTGCTTATTGGGCTTCAGTTCTGTAACCTGAAACTCCTGAGGCTGGAAACTGCTTGGAAAAAAATATTTTCTTTTTCTCCATGAAAACACAAAAACATTAGATCTTGGACAAAATGTATCTCAACTTCTTTCATAATAGGTGGGGAGAAAATGAGTTCTGACAACTACTTTACTCTTCTGGTGGAGGGGATACTCGTGTTGGTATTGCGGATAAGGCCTTCTAGTGAATTCCCACAGAAATGCCCATGCAGAGTCAAGTAGCTTAATTCTGTGCTTGCCGAGGCATTCATTTAGTGTTTGCATTGATCACAGATCAATTGCCATTGGTATATTGTATCTATCCTGTTGGTAGATACAAAACTGTGGACAGAGTGTGACCTGGTTCCTTTCGTATGAGGCTACATAAATGTTTTGTTACCTTTTTTACATTTTATCTAATACATTTTTTATCAGTTTTGTATTTTATCTGAGAAGTCTTGTAGCAGATCTGTCTCTCCCCCCTCATCTCCTGCACTGTGGTCTAAACTAACCCTTGAAATAATTTTAAATCATCTTCTGTTCATGGAAGAAAAATGACTTTGGACTCATCAAATGAATGATCACCCTCAGTAAAGCTACAGGGAGAATGGGCCCTCCAATCTATCACTTTATTGAGGAATAGTTTGATTCTGCAAAAAGAATTGTCACTGGAGAGAAAGTATTGCAGAACAAAAACCTGAAGGAGTTAGCAGTTGGGAAGCCAAAAGAATCATAAGCGTTTTTTAAAATATGGAATGTATTTTTTCCTCCTCTTCTGGTTTCTGAGCCTTTAATAAAACCTGCAAGTCATGTTTTCAAGCTTTTTCTTTTTATTTATTTTTATTTCTCCACAAGCATGAGAACTTGAGATATCTTTTAAAATAAACAAATCAAAAATCCTGCTCCTGAGACCTTTGGATTCTCACAGAGTCTTACAGTTCCAGCAGCTGGAGCTTTAGGAAAAATATGAAGCTTTTAATAATAGTCACCCCACCCAAATGGGTTAACATTTGGACTTCCATGGGATTGAGCATTTCAATTAAATGCAAGATACAGTAATGGGAGTAAGGGCTTGAGCTGAGTTCCCATTACACATGCTTATTCAGATGGACAAAAATTCAGCTAAGGGAGCGTAAAGGAAGTGGGCAGCATTAGGATGTGCGAAGTCTGGAGAAATTCATTCTTTGGTTATCATTTCCTTCCTTTCTTCATAGTGTCTTTGCTTTTACATCTGTGTTGAAGCTCTGATTCATCCCATTGCCCTTCCTTGCTTTTAGGAATAGAGAAGTGCATAGATTCTTTAGCCTCTAAACCTAAAGGATCTTTTCTTTCTAGGTATCTTCTGCAAATTAAACTTGTTCTTGTGACTTTCAGGGAAGGGAGGGAGTGGGGTGGGACGTGATGCCAGGTATGCCAAAGGCTCTGCAGAGCTAACGTGGGTGGCATGCAGAAGGGAACTGGAGAATATTTTCTTGCTGCAGTGGTGCAGGTTCCCTTGTAAGACAGATTTCCCTTCAATCCAAAACTCACAGCTCCTCTCCCTCCCACCTGCATCGCAGGACTGCCACAAGGCCACTTCCACGGGGTGGCTCATCTGTCTCGAACACATTCTGGAATATTTACAAGCACCTCAGGCACAACACACTTTTCAGTAAGAAATAAGTCTTTAGGCCCATGATATCTCGGGCAATTTGGTTAATTGYAGAAAAGCAGAACAAAGCTGTTCCCAAGCACAGTGCAGCGTTTCTGCCTTGTTTGCTGGAGTGAGTGACTGCTGTGCGGTGAAACTCTTCACTTCTCCAGTCCCTAATGAGTGACAGGTAGAGCTACTTTCTGTCACAGAGGCACAGATCAATGTCTAAGAGTGCCTTCATGAAGGCTGACACAAACCCTTGGGTTGATGGAGACTGATCTGTGGCAGTGAACTGGAGTTGTGTGATGGAGTTGGTACATTTAATAAGCCCTGACGCAAGTTGTTGGAACAAATACCAGTAACTTGGTAGTCTTTCATTTTCTTTCACCTGGGAATTCAGTAAAGGACTTCTTTTGTGTACTTGAAGTGAGTTCCTTTTTTTTCCCCCTCTAATCTGTGGGTGTTCTTCCTAAAAATTGAAAGAAGCAGCATGCTTGCAATGAGTGCTCACGACGTTGAAAAATCAAGCCCAGCGGAGAAACGCTTTGTGTTTCCAATGTAGATGCTGTTGCTGTGGAGAAAAAATGGTCACTTGCAAGAGTCCTTCTGTCCAAACCCTCCTGGCAGTTTGGGAGTTTATGTGTGGGTTTGTGTCTTTCATATTTTCTTTGCTATCTACCTTTTTGCTGCCGTGTGTGACAGACACCTCCCAAGTCCTTCCATCCCCCTGAGGAGGACTATCAGCGTAGCTGGTGAAAGATCAGCTTTCTTGTGCATAAAGCTGCTTTTCCTTGTGAGAAGAGAATTTTGGTTTTGATGTTTTGATTGTGGTGTTTTTGGAGTTTTTTTTCAGAAGTGTTGCCTTAGCATGGAAAAAGGAAAAGATTTAGTGTTTTGTAGTTCGGAATTGGTCCGTATTGAACTTTTAAAAAGGGATGTCTTAGCTCGTGGCTTTGGTACTTTTTAATTAAATGAATGAAAAAAGTCTCTATGTTGTTACCATAAATATTACRTGACTAAACTTGCTGTGGATTTCCTACAAATCTCAACATGCATCACACCTGTAGCTTAATCAAAGGGTGGCATGATTAGCACATCTTGTTAACCCTCTTTGGTGCTCTGGGTTTGGGACTTAGAATCTTTGCAAATGCCAGCAGATAGCCCGTTGTGGTGCTCTTGAGGCTGGCCCTGTTGCTCTGCCTCTCTTCCTGGCCTTTTCACTTCCCCCATTTCAAAGACCTGCCAGGAATAGCACAATTTATACGATGCCAAATTTATAAATTCCTCAGACCACTCGGTCTGGGAGGAATGTACTGATGGTGTGGCTGACTGAGTTTTAATCTGGGATGTTTTTAATTTTCAGACCACGTTATTTTATTTCAATCTGAAAATTACAAGATTTGCTTCGGTTCTCCATTTTATTGCTTCTTTTAATACTTCTTATTTGCCTTTTTTTTTTTCTTTTTAAGCAATTAGGTCTTTCCAATGTGCAGTCACACCTTTTTCTATCTTTGATGAAGAAGCTGTGTAATTCAGTATGTGAATACCCTTGAGAAGGCAAGATCAATGTGTGTATTCTGGTTGGTTTGTGTCACACGTGATTTTTGTACCAGCAGCTGTTTACTAAACATCCATCTGGGGCTCATCTCCTGATTGTTAGCACCTATTCAGAAATTCTCTGTTCTGTGGGATCCAGTTTTAGGGTTTTTTACTGTTTTATGGCCCTCCTCACTGGAAAATAAGGTAGAGTCCAAGCTGAGGAAGTGATGGAGCGCCCAGTGGTATTTTTGTTTTTCTTTGACATAAAGTCTGGCTTTGGAAATTTCCTTTTAGTTTGTTCAAAGACTTGTTTTACAGTAATGCCACAGACACCTGTTATCACTGCTGTATCAACTTTTAGTGTTGAGTAACTGACTGAAATGGGTGTCTTCAGTCCCAGCTGCTTGCCCAGTCTCAAACTGAATGGGAGATAACAATTGTCTGGGTGCATCTCCTGAGTGCCCAGTAAAGAATTTCCATTTCTGGATAAGCTTTTGACCCTACTGGAGTTCTGCATCCTCCTCTTACGTAGTCCTTGTCCATGTTAACTCAGTTTATACAAACATGTTTGGTTTTTAATTATGTTTTCTTCCCGGTAGCTGTCTTTTCTTCCTGAGTGCTCTAACAGGAAAGTGTGACTGTGACAAAGCCTCTCTTGTGATGCCATTAGCCACTCAATACCTGGAATTAGGAGATGCTTCTTAAAGTAGCTGCAAGTCAAGGAGCTCTGCAGAAGGGGTGTGAATAAATCCTTSGTTCCTGCATGTCAGTTGGATTTTTGTGCTGCCTTAAGTTTTATCACACGTGTAGTTGTGGGGTCTTTTTTTCCTCCCCTGCTTTTTCAATAGGCCTTTTTCCAGCTCTTGATATAGCCTCAACTCTGTTTAAATTATTTCTTAGAAAGACCTCGTGCTGTTTTTAGCCTTCACAGGCTCCTGACTAGCTGTTGATGTAGAGACTGCCTGCTGGGTGCCAGTTCAGGCTTCACGTTGGCTGGTGGAGAGAGACAAGCTCTGCTTTGTTCGGTCCCTTTTCAAACCTCCCCACCAATATGGTGGGCAGATGGCAGAAACACGAGCCCTGTGTGAATGAAACCACGGGAGGAGCTGGAGGGATGCAGAGCCCACGGCCTGAGGACRAAATTTAGGTTACTTTCCTCTCTAATCACGTATCCTGTTTTTGTAATGATGCTGGTGGCGAGGCCACTATAATAGGTGAGCAAAACAATGTTGCCTGTGCTTTTGTCCTGCAGAAATTGCCTGTTTACAATACATGGAAGATKCAGTACAGCACATTGTGACCTTGCACGTTGGGTAATTATTTCAGTGCCTCCGTGGCGCCTGTTAAATGCATTTCTGTGCTGTTCGAGCTCTGGGGATGGACTGATTCCTCCTAGTCTGCATCAGATGACAATACAGAGGAAGAAACACACCACTGGCAGGAGGGCAGGACAGCCAGTACATTTGGAAAAGCTCTTCAGCTTGTTGCTCATCTCAGTTACAGTTGTCCCTCTGCCAGCTTGTACCCTTTGGGAGGTGGGGGGAGGCTTTTGTGTCATTCTTCTCTCTGGAGAAGTCCAAGATGACTTGTCCATGTATATTGTTTTTGTGTATAAGTACATAAACATCAGAGCAGTGGTGGTAAGAAGGAGCATGCGAGTTCCAGCCCCTTTTTCTTTTTTTTTTTCCCAGAGATTTCAGGCCAGCCCCTTGCTTCTGGAGGCTGGGAGCATATGTGTCTCAAGAATTGGCTCAAGTAAAGGGAAGACTAAATTCCTTGAGTGCTTGCTAGAGCACTCCTGAAAATCAGCATCACTCAACTGATGCAGCATTAAAGCAATACCAGTCTTAGAGTTTGCATGCTAGAAAGAAAAGCCAGTCAGATTTTGTGTGCCTTATGACCCCTGTTGGGACAGGCTGTTGCCCTCCTAAACTGAGAAATGGCAGTAGAGGGATTTCTTTATCCCAGGACCTTAAACTTCTGGTGTCCAAGTCACAGTCTGCTACCCTAGGGCAAATTCCTTGCCATCCAGAAGCAGGATAATTTGGTTGACACTGTACTGATATATGCTGTGCAAACAATTGTTTTGACTGTGTAATTTTTTTTTCTGGCTCTTCCTTCTGTTCAGGCATCTAGACACAAAAGCTGAAACTGGAACAAGGCCACAGGGCTAACAAAGCCCAAGTCAATTACTCTCTCTGTATCTTCTTTATTTTTTTTTTCTCCTTAACTAAGTTAAATCAGAGTGAAATCAAACAGGAAAAGATGCTGCTGTAATTTATTATCTTCTTTAAGGCATGCACGGAATAGTCCTATACCACTCTTCCCATGCTCAGAAAAAAAAGAAGACAGAACAAAAAGGTTTGGGTCAAGTTAGCAGCATTGTTTTTACCTCTTCCATTGTGTGTGCTCCTCTGTATGGAACTTCATGCTGTATCACAGCAATTCACACTGTGGCAGAAAGGGTTCAGAAGCCTTGTTTTGAGTAAATGTTTAACTTTTGATAAATGCTGTATTGTTCCAGCCAAACAGCAGTACAAACATGTCACCACTTGGTGCTTTGCCAGCATGCACACCTTGTTCTTCTGTGATGCTTTTGTTAAACTTGAATGAAACCAAGGTACATTAGGTACTCGTCTGAAAGACAGACCCGGAATTCAGCCAGCACTCTCCAGAGTCAGGATCATCCTTGGTGTAAGATTTTCACTGCCCATGGAGAAATGAACTTKTCCTGTTACTTACCTCTTCTTGCTGGCTGTGTTTGAGAACAAGTCCATTTTTCCARGACCATCTGTCTTGTCCAGAAATCTGTGATGAGCAGAGATACCATCGTATTGTTTTCTCTTCTGTCCAAATAAAACCAGAAGCTGGAGTGTCTGGTGATACTGCTCACTGAAATACTGCTTTGGTAGTCAAAGGCTGGGGTGGGCTGTGTAGAATTGGGAGCATCCCTGAAGGTGTGGGGAAGAGCTCTGATCGAGCAGATCAGCAGAACTGAGTTGCAGTTGAGACGGGGAAAGCCAGGATGCTTCAGAGACTATAAAATAGAGCTACTATTTCAGGAGAGGGAGAATGTTTGGTCTAGCCAGTGGTTGCCTCTAAAAATACTTCAAATATCATCCAAGTCAAAAACAGGACAGGCTATATGCATATTTCCCAAAMGGAGAAAATCAACCACCAGGCATCTTGCCTTTTGGAACACTTCACTGTAGGTGAAAAACATTGTTATTCTCCATGTCTGTCWAAATTTCCCATGACAAAACTTGATTAGAATAAGCAACTGTGAGCCCAAAAGTACATCTAGACCTGGCAGCAAATGTGTGAGGATAGCTCTGACACAGAGGTTTCTGCTGTCGGGCTGTTGCTCCCTATTTTCTGGAAGGAGATTGAGGCACAAAGCATGTCCATGAGCAGAAGTCATAGTAACTGCCTAGAGCAAACAGCTCGATTGTGAGGCACCAAAATGAGTGCTCATAAAAACGGACAGGTCTATGCTTTAAGCCAAAGCTGTTTGGTATGATCAGCAATGCCCTTGAATATGGGAAGAACTCTATTCCTGACTGAGCACCCTGCACTAATGGCAGAATTGAGCTCTTCCAAAAAGAGGGCTGGATGTGCTGAGAATGAGACAGTAAAGATCAGAACCTTCACCATATTCACCCAGTACAAGCAARTAAAGTAGGGAAAATAATTATGGAATTTCCAGCAAAACCCAAATCTTAGTGACTTAGGGATTTTTTTGTTCTTTGATCCAGTGAAACAGTGCTTCAAGGCTTTTTTTTTTAAAAGTAGTAAGTGTGGTTTTTGTAAAACGACAAWTTTTACATCAGCATCAACAACTTTTTTGTAAAAAAAGTCTGCAGAGTTGTCTAGAAGAGTTTTACCTTTTGCTCAAGGAGTTAAAGCAAGCACAACCTTTTACAGCTTGCGTTTTCCTGGGAATTTGATGGTGAATAGTCCACGTTAGTAATCCAAACCTTACACTTCTGCAGCAGTGTAAATACCACTAGAACAGGGCACTCTTTTAAGTTGGGACATTTTTATTTTAGGTGTTTTTTTCCTCATGAAAGCAGGGCTGTGTAAGCATCAGTAACACGCRTATGATTACAGGATAATGAAAAATTTCTCATGCTCCTTGCTGCTCTTGAGTCAGCTGGTGGAGGTTGGGTGGGGGAGTAGTTTTATCCAGCTGTTGCATCACCAGCACATGGCTACTGCAGGTGGAACTTCGGAGTGCACAGCCTGAAAGCATTCTGCATCTGAATTTGTGTAGGGATTTGCTAAGGCTTTGGGGTACTGGAAGCTTTCTTCCTAATGTGATAGATCATTACATTATTTAGGATTCCAGTTGATGATCCTCTCTGTCTTAGTGTGTTTTGTGCTTTCTACACTTCATATTTACACCACCCACCCCGTTACCCCTACTCCTTTTTCTCAAATATTAATGTGTTAGCACATTATCCATTGCAGAATTGCTCTTTTCTTTAGAAGCAAAAGATCATCATCATGTAGATGATGATCCTTCTCGGTATAAAGTTGTCTTCATAATGCTCTACATAGTAAACAAACTACATCTTAAAATACTTTATGGGACCATCTGGTAACTTGGGCAGTGTGCAAACAGATGAACATCCTCATGAAAACCTCAGAAGCAGCCATTCAGAACCAGTGGGACTGTATAGCTGCAAGAAAATTGCAGCTGTTTCATTAGGGAAAAAAGCTGTTTCATTRGGAAAAAGGTATTATATACTGAGGCTTCAGGTGATAAACTTGTGTGTGTRTTTTCTGGTCCGTATCAGTATTGGTCTGGCCATAGTCATTGTTTTCCTGGCTGGGCCTGGATCACAGTGACAGCTTTCACTGTTTGGGAATTCCCAGCAAGTCAAGCTCCTCGGTTCCATGCCCGGGTAGTGAAAGCCAGTCCTTTGTTTTGTTGTGGGAATGCACCCATGGATGTGTAAAGAGGAGTATGTACGTGTGAAAGAGAGTTGTGGCTCAAATGTGGGGAAAGACGTCCCCAGGAGCCTGGGATGTGTTGTCAAACCTGCTGGTGTTCCCCTCACTGCAAATGCCAGATGTGGCTCTTAGATCTAGATTTATCTTAGGTCTCGTATTTATTGCCATAAGTGTGCTACCTGCACCTGATCACCAACCCAGGCACTTGACCCTTCCCACTGCAGTGACCCACCTTAGCAAGCAGAATACATTGCCTGTGCCCACCCATCCCCTCCACGGAGAAGTCTGGAAAACAGGGACAAGCAGTGTTGGATTTGCTGCCTTAACACGCTTGTGGGAAGCACTGAGGTGATCTACCTGGTAGAGGAGTCTGTTTCTGAAACTTGCCTTTATTCTCCTTAAAACTATTGATGCTTTTAATATTTTTTTTTGCGGTGTTTCACTGTCTGCAAGCTGTACGCTGCTCTGGTGTACAACCTGGGAAACGTGTTTTTTGGGCAAGCAGGAGTGGGCCTTTAATAATTTTCCTAGCTGAAAGAGCGAGAGTGAAACTGCAGCTTGGCTTTGCATACGTGGTTTCTGCAATTAAGGGCTGCAGCTGTTCTACTTTTTTTGTCCCTGTGACGCAAATCAAAGCGCAGCGATGGCACTGCCTGAGGGAAGAGAGAGAGCCACTTGCTYGCTTCCCCATGCTGATAACTGAGCGGTGATGACAAGAAACTGGGGCAAAGGAAAGTTCAAAAGCAGAATCTGAATATTATAAATGACTGGAGAAACGCAGGTGCCTCTTCTCCGGCGCAGAAGGGAAACAGAACGGTGCGAATGTCAGGGGAAATCATYGGCTACCCAAAGGAAAAGATGCAGGGCTGTAAAATCCCTGTCACTCACAGGAGTTCTGACATTGTAGGCAAGTTGGGGTCTGTATGCTGTCAAAAATGTTACAGTCAGCCCCATTTTAAACGTGATTAATTTTTACCTGGTGACTTGAACCAAAAGAACCTTGATTCTCTCACTTTCTCGTGTGAATCCTCTCTTCACGTATCAACCTGAGTGGTGAGATCTGCTTCGCTGTCCTTATGGTCTCCTTTCATTTCATAGGAGGAAATTGTAAGGAAACAGAGGTGTTAAGAGCATGAGCAGCATGACTTGTCTGAGGTCATGCAGCAAGCAGAGGAGAGAGTTTGGATGTCTCCTGATAGACTTGAGTGTTTTCTTCTGGTGGTGCTTGCACCAGCAAACCCCACATGCTATAATGGAAAATAAATCCACATTTATTGCAAGGCTGGGATTTAAGATTTTTGTTTTCTTTAACTCCAGCTTTATTGTTTCAGCCAAGGCAAAAATTTATTTCAGGATTGAATAATTACCATCAAGCTAACTTTTTGACTTAAAGTAAGGAAATAGTTTAGAAATACGTTTATATGTTTGCTACTGACAATTTTATTGGTAGTAAAGAGGCTTGTTGACTTCTTTGTTGGAAACTGAATTTATGTCTTGGTTTTCATGACTGGAGGCTACRGAAGTGCAAATGCTTTATAATGGTAATTTTTGAGCAAGATCCACAAAAGTACTTCAGGAGCTTTTCAGTCATCTGAACGTTATTGGGTACCCAGAAATGACCTACCCACACGTGGAGTTATTCTTCTGTCCTAAAGCATGACAAGTTTTTACCTGTGGGATCCTTTCTCTGTAAATGCAATTTCCCCAGGCTGATACAAAAAGGCTCYCTGAATTCTGCAGCTTCTCATTTTGTTGGGTGTTGGCTTAGCTTAATGTGTTGCCATACAAGCATATTTTCACAGTTCTTGTCTTTTAATGTGATTTTTATAYCAACGTGTACTTTAGGGTGATCAGGGAACATTCCCTTCTACTTGATCCAGTTGTAACCATAATGACAAGTGAAGTTAGGATTGGAATTATTTTTAGGACTCCCTCCCGTCTTGCGGAGAAGGTGGAGCTTCAAAATCTGGTGTATACTGAGTATTTATTAATGATATTTTGTATTATTTGTTTCCCATCGTTCTGCTGTCTTGCAATTAGTAAAGTAATGAATAGTCACTAACTTTATTATGGCAAATCAATATTAATAGCAATATCTAATAGTTCCTGCTGTAAAATGCTTTAATATGAGCTTTAAGAGGAATATTAACATTTATTAGTCATGCCTTAAAGCTGATTGATATGCTAGGGGTTTTCACAGAAAAAAATACCTAGATGGGAAGCATGCAGTGCTAGCCTGATTTCAATAAATTTTAATTTTTTTTCCTGCTGTTTATAGTTACGATAATTGGGTGTTAAAGACTTTCTACTGAGTCTGATGCTGRCTCTCCTTCTTTATTACTTCCTGCTTCTAATCACCCTTGAACTGGATTCATCTCTGCGTCAGACACATTATTTAGCACAAAACTTCCCTGCCACTATTTGTAGGATTTTCCAGGGCTTTGGTACGGATTGGTCAGCAGACAAAGTGCTTGTGGTTGTATTTTTGCAGTTGGCATTGTAAAATGTGAGTGAATGTGAAGTTCTGAAAGGACACACATGTGCTTTCCATTTCTCCTTGAGGAAAAGCTTGTCACTGTGTCAGTTCCAGTCCCACTGTGGGATGACCACGAGCAGCTTTAAACTTCATCTCTGAGGTACTCTAGGGCTGTACAAATAATGGGCTGCTATTAGAATCTGTTCCTTGTCTTGAGAAACATCTCTTTTTTTTAAAAAAAAAACTGTTTTGAGTTGGTAATTTACCTATTTTTGGAAGATAAGACCTTGTTTTCTAATTAATTTGAAATGCTACTCCAGAGTGTTTTCTGATGCATGAATAAGGCCTTGAACAAATCAGGATTTCCCCACTGGTTGTGAAAATGTTTGAATTACCTCCAGGCTATAATACTGTAAGCTGTTACTTATTGGACAAGGTGAKGTCAGATTTGTAGAAGAAATATTCCCATGCTTGCAATTCAGACTAGCTTTAAACAAATAGAACAACATTTTCCTTTACAGTTGAAAAGAAAAATGCTGTAGAAGCTGTCACTGCAGCCTCCCAGTTACCTGGGGTAAGTTTTCATCACCGAGGGTGTGGTTGTGCCAGTGCTAATTGCAGYTGGAATGTGGGACAGCCTTCACAACTTGCAGCAAGAGCAATTGCTCTTAGTCCTGGCTGTGATATGCTCGATTTGGATATCCAAGCAGTTGCATTAGCCAGCACAAATGAATACTTGTGTGCTCGTATCTTGCATAGTATTTTTCCTAATTCAGGCATTTCAATACCCAGCAGCTCTTCAGGTTCAGGTTTCAGAGAAGCAGGGAGAATTTGAATGCTAAAATGCCCTGTTTTCTAAATCWGTTTATGTATGTTTTCAAAATAACTTTTCTTTCTCTGTGTTTTTATRTGAACTTCAGCTAAACTTGTTTTTTCCATTACTTTCAATGTTTGGTATTTAACTTTCAGATTTTTTTTGTTTGTTTGTTTGCTTTTCCCTSTTGGATAAACTAATGGGCAAGAACTCAGGGTTCCACTCCATTCTTTTTACCTAATGTAAAATGTTAAAATACAGTCACAGAAGTAACTAGCATTATTTTTTATTCCCATATTTGCTGTTTGACCACTTGAAACAGCGTTCTTGGCCCTTCGGCCTCTCTAAGAAAGTGGCTTGGTGGACTGGTTATGGAATAATTCATGAATTTTTACCTGCCTATGTGAGACTGGGTTTTGGGGTAGCTGGAAAGAAGCAGGCAGGAATCCTAACTATTCTATTTTTTTTAGTTATTAATGCATTACATCTTGCATAAGCACCAAGCATGGGAGGAAAGATGTTTCAACTGAAATCTTTTTTTTTTTTTTTTTTTTGTTCCTAGTGACAACCCTTTATTGGCCTAAGGGGATTTAAAAAATACTGTTATTTTATTCTATATTGGCATTAACCTAGTTCTCTTGTGTCCTTACAAACTAATACTAAAAATACYCAGCTGTATGCAGAAATTAGATCTTGGGAACCCTTCTACAGTTGCTTTGCACAGGTCTGGTGCCTTTGGAAGGCCAAGGCCAATGGATCTGGAAATACAGGCACACCTTTTCTTGGTAAGAGAGACTGTTTTGGTTTAGGGACAATGCTTAATGCATCTTTTAAGTAGTTCTGCAGCTGGACAGGTGTCATTTTCATTACATATATTTGTACATAGCTGAAAGGAAATTGGTCTTGTAAAGTTATAGATGAAGGTAAACAAGAAATACAAGCCATGCTGGGATCTTACAGCAAGACTTTCATGTTTCTTAAGTGCAGCAACTAAAATGTTTATCTCTGACTTGAATATCTTTATTAAAATAAGTGAAGCAGTAGATGCATTAAGCTCACAATAAGTTCAAAGGGACAATGGTGCGGAAAATGTGATGCAATACATTTCCCCCCTCCCTGACCTCCAAATGTGTTGATTTTAAATGCATTCATAGAGCTATATAGCTTGTTTGCAGTTCCTCATAATTACCAAATGAGCTCTGCATAGGAGCAGACAACGGTAATCAGACAGTCAATTATTTACCAGTTCCTCTGCTTGCATTTGCATCTATTTTCATTTACATTATTACAAGGAGTTTGAGAGCATTTGCGAAGCGTGGAAGCAAAATGAGAGGTGAGAATTTCATTTGGCTTTCATCTCTCATTGCCTCCAGTGACTTTTTTTTTTTTTTTTTTTTTAACGTTTGCTCCCAGACGTGCGTTTGAGTTTGGGGACGGAGAGGAGGCAGGCAGCCAGAATTCCTTCTGCTGATTCCCACCTAACTCGGTGCACGACACTCGGCACGGAAAAAGCTTTGGCGTGCCCTGGCAGTTTAATTGAGTGTCCCTGTTGTAGTGAAATGCTGGTTAACAGGAGTGAGCGGACACACACATGGCTTTTGTAAGACAGTGATGAATTGGTGGGCAGTTGCACCACGATGGCTTCAGAAGTTACGTGTCCTCCATCAGTGCCCCGGAGCCCTTTGTGTTCTGTGTCAGTGGGGTGCATCTGAATGCCACATGTCACAAAGACTGATGGCCTCGCTCTTCCTCCTAATGGGCACGGCAGACACCACGCACTTGGAAATTTCCGTGCCTGCCTCCCGAGATAAACAGGAGCAGGGCCAGCTAATTGTGGGTGTCGTTAAACACCAGAGCTGCTCGCTTGAAAGGTGCACCCTGGCAATTAATGACAACCAGTAAGGGAGTGAACAGAAAGAAAAAGGAAAAACAAAACGGCTTTTTTTTCCTTCCCTGACATGGGATTTGGTGGTAACAAATTAGATCTTGTCCAGACCTATTGCTGCTTCATTGTTAGGAGAGAAGTTAGGAGTGTCACAATTTTAAGAGCACTAGRTGATGCTTTAGACACTTGTTTGCAGAGGCCAGGGCAAGAATATACTTGAGGCAATGAAATCTCCCCCTTAACTGGGACTGAGAAACTGAATTCTTGAGAATGTATAATCAGTACATAGATATCAGTATAGGGTGTACAAAATTCACTCCTGGGAATTTGTCAGATTGCAATTATACACTTCAAAGACAAGGGGTCCTGGTGCAATATGTTAATGAATAAGCCAAGTGTTCCGGGGCAAGGCTTTGGGGTGAGCACCATGTCCTCTCGTGCAGGGTGGAGTTGAGTACAGGGGTACACTCCAGATTTAGTGAATTTCGGAATTCAGTAATCTCTGAATTGACAATAAATTTACTACCTGCATTTCCACAGGCGTTCCCTTACTTCCAGTCTTGTTTAGCATAATCGATTTAGTAGAGTTTAAGGTAAACAGAGCTGTTCCATACTTTAGTTCAGATGCTGGGTGTGCTGGGAATGTCTGTGGCCAAGGGTTGAATGACCAGTATTGTAAATCACAAGAAAACGGCAGCACTGCAAAAAATAAAACATATTGATTATGGATGCATTTCATCTCGTTGTGCGAGTCCTGAGAAGACTCTCCTACAGTAACTGCTGAGATCATGTTTAATGATCTTTTTAATGTTTTTAGAAGTGCCAAAATCTTATGCACTGTGGCATAGACAAGACATTTCTCCAGTGATGCTCATCCTTCCAGTCAAATGTATTGGTAAATAAAAGGGAGTGTGTAGATTTCTGGAGCAGGGAATGACTGGTATTCATTCTTTAACCAGGGAAGCTAAAAGCTGGGAAGGCAGGACATTTGCCAGGTAAATGGAAAGAACAGAAACCAGCTGAAAAAAGAGGTGATCATTTCCAAACTGGGGCAAATGGACAAAAGCTCATATTACATTGTCTTAGGTGTTTGTTTGTCTGTGCTAACCCGTTTAGGATTTTTAGGGCATATTTGGCATGCAGGGGAGGAATTCCCATGTTTAGTACTTGCCTTTGATGAATGCTTAAGCAAATAATCACAAAGAATTAGTAGGAATGGCCAGAAAAGCCCATATATGAGAGAGACTAGAATTAAAACCTTAATAAATCTGAAAGATTTGAACACTGTTATACATGTACATTTTTATCAAACTTTGCATTTTTGGAACAATGTTCTTCTTCATATGTCAACCTGCGATTTAGTGAACTTAATCTTCGGAGCATCCCAGCAATACAAGAAGTTGTGGTAAAATCTGAGTTCACTTCTTTTGCTGCCTCTTAGAAATCTGACCTTCAACTCTTGTCTTTGTTTTTTTCTGAAAGAGAAGTATTTTGTTTTGCAGTAGCTGATTCATTACTATGCCTTCGTGCTTTGTGTTGTTTCTGTTGCTTACTTGTTCTTCAAAGCATCTCCTAGCTTTAAAGAACTTCTTCAGACCTCAAGTGGTGTAGTTCTTCATCCTTCCATTACAKCTGATGAAAACAAAGGGAGAGGTTGAGTGACCTGGAGTGAATCAGTGCTACACTTCAGAATGGGAGAGAGGGGCATTTCCCAAAAATTTCTTTTAACCATTAGGCCACTGATGATGAGCTGTGGAATGAGATGCTGCCAATCAAAAGTGTGTCCTTGATAGTTTTGTTTTGGTTTYGTTTTTCYTCTCTGCCTGTATCAATGAGTGCTTTTCCTAGTCTGTGATTTCTTAGTCTCCAGATCAGTTTTAGGGGGCTGAAGACAAGCTGTGCTGCTGGGCTGGACAGCAGAGGAAGGTGATGAAAGGGAAGAAGGTGACGGAAGGCAAACCGGTCCTGTGCGGGCCCAAAGTGCTTCAGAGCATGAGATAAAAACCTTCCTTATTTTAATAGGCCCTAATAATGTTTTCCCTCCTATGTGTGTCCTTTGAGGTAGTAATCTTGTGGGGATAAGGGGTTTGTGCTGGGAAGCTTTGGTGGTGGTTGCAGTCCGGCAAGGCTGGAGTGAGGAATTCATGGTCAAAGGCCAGCATATGGCCCACAACTTCCAGAGCCTGTGGCCACATTTCCAGCCCTTCTCCCTGCTGCCGTTCCATTTGGTGCTGGGTGTGTTCATGAATGTAGGGCCCAGGCAGCTCTGAGCCCGTGACCTTCCCTGGGGGAGGTGAGAGGCAGAAGGGGCTGTGATGAGCCGAAGCCGACGGCAGATGTGCAGAGTAAACCTCTCATCCTCCCTGGTTGCTGAGAAACCAAGTTTTTACATCGTGTCATGAATCTGTGTGTTCGTGACGTGGGAGGCTGATACTGAAGGTGACATAAAGCACACTCCTTGTCTCTCCTAGGGAGTGTGTCAGCTTACTCACAAACCTTCGGGCTTAAACTGGAGGGGAAAAAAAGATGTAAAGATCCCAGAATTCTAGTCTTTCAGTTAATCTCAACATTTCATACCTCATGATGCTTCAGGTTGAAAATACTTTTATCTGAAAGAATACGTTGCCTGATTTTAATTAGGTTTTTTGGAGGGAGAGTTGGTTTTGTTTCCTTTATCCAGTCTAATCCTGCTTCCTGCGATAAATGGCTTTCCATGTAATGGGTGCACTGATTACTCCAAGGCACACATCTGCTAAAGGATGCCTTTGAAAGTCGGGCTAATTTGTTGTGTAAGTGGCAGATTTCTGATTGCAATCTCTTTTCAGTACAGGAGATCACTTAAGCAAGACAATAATCCTCTCTGGTTTTTTTTTTTTTCAAAGCCTTAGGTTTGGGGTTTTTTTCCATCTCTGTCTTAATCATCTTACTCTTAATTTTTCCTGCTCTCTAGGCACAYTTTTGTTTCTCTTTCTTCATAAACAGTTCCCAAACAGGATTACAGTCAGCTTTTGGTGTAGTACAGCTTGCATATGACAGTGACACAACTGTGAACTCAGAAACTACACTACATGAAACTACAGGATTGTGTAGACTACTCTGGCTTCAAAACCATCTCTCCTGAATTCTAAAATCCACATAAAAATGGAACCAAAACACAAACTACCTCTCCTGGATTCTAAAATCCACATAAAAATGGCCATTTTGGAAATAGCTGTCAGAGAAATGCTTAGCTGATTTTTTTCAATTCTTCCTACAAAGGTTGATGTGGAAAGGAGTGTTCTACCTCTCTGGGTGTTCTGCCTGCATCTCTGTGTTGATTGTGTGCGTAAGGGCAGAGAGACTGTCTGACACAGACACAGTCTGACATTATTGTATTCTCTAATAAATGTCAAATGTTAAGCCCTCCCTTTTATTTTTCTCTCTTTTTTTAATAAACAGGACTCCAAGTGTTTTAATAACTTTAAGGCTAAATCTGTGCTACAAATTTTCAGAATTTAGGGATGGAAATTTATTTTTTCCTTTATTAACTCTTCCAATCCTCCATTTATGTACAGTTGGGAAGGTACCACTGCTTGTATTTAACACAGCCTGTTTCACTGCACAAACCAGTCATAAACTGTGTGAACAAAAGCACCTTCTGGTGCCTGGGAGCTGCATTAGAAGGCTTGGCTAATACAGCTGGGGTGTCAGACCCAGAAAAGTGCTTTCTTAGCACTTATTTTCAAAGTGGGATAGGTATGAGGACTTCCACTTTGGGGATACACAAGCTGAGAGGGGAGATAAGTTGCACTTCAGTGTACAGAAATGTTGTTGCTCAAAACTGAAGCTGGGTCTTGGAGCTCTCTACAATGCTGTGGCCACTCCATCACACAGCCTTCATATATAAATTTATCTGCATTTTTCATATGTGCATAAAATAAGTAAAATGCTTCCTCTGAACATTTGTTTAACCAGAAAAAGCTGTTGCTCTTTATGAGTACGGAGAAATGGGATTGACAATAAGGTGACCTGAAGACTGGGAAAAGCTTCCCATCTTTGCTTTGGGAAATCTGCAGTAGCCTTTGAGATATTCTTTTTGCCCTGATATAATGTGTGCTCTGCCAGTGATGCAGACACTACGGCTTCCTGGAGGAGAGGTCTCTGAGGATACCTCTTCCCTCTTCCTGGGGCTTARATAAAATATCTGAGGGAAATGACTGCTTGTAAGAAACATGAATGTACAGTTGGGTTAAACTGATCTTTTTCTGGCTTATTAGAAGAGCTGTGGATGGAGAAGACATTGAGACTTTTTGTAAACTCTGCTTTTTCTTTTTGATGTCTTGTGACCTGTTTTTACAAGAGGAGCTAAATAGTTGATCAGGTACTTGTGTTTTCTCATTCCTGGTCATTTTATGAAGATCAAGTTGAAAGCTCTGCAGTGTTCTTTGTGCTTTCTTACGAGTTTATTTTGAAGGTTTTTTCCATTGTACTTCTATTTTTTTTTTCCCTTTTTTCCATAATAAAGTTTGAGTTTGGGAGTGTGTGCGAATTTGAGGCAGCAGAGCTAGCAGTCGTCTCATCTGGCTTTCTAAAATAGTGCAAGGCACTGAGTCACTTCTTGCCACTAATAAGTTGCGTCATTTTGCCAGGATCAGAATGTTCCAGTCTCAAAGCAAATAGTTTGAAAAGTGAAAAACCAGTTGTTACCATATATGTGTGTGTGTGTGTGTTCATTCACACACACTCTCTCTAAATATGATGATTGATCCTTCTGTGTGTGGGGCAGGGAATTAATAACCAACACTTCTTTCCACTTCGCCGCAGGCTTCAGTTTCAGCAGGGGAGGAGATAGAAATGCATTCGGACCATAGTGTTTCTAAAGGTGAGGTTTATAAGCATGAATGAGGAAAAAATGTGGAAAAAAAAAAAGGAAAAAAAGGTGGAGAGAATGCTTGTCTTGTCAGATTACCTTCCTGTTGTGCACGTTTGAAGTATGATTTGTTATATCCAGTTGTAAAGTGATTTCTGTCCCATATGTGAGTTCTGCTGCAACGCTCTAAGGTAAATTCCCCAAAAAGCCAGGTGTGTTCCTGCTGCTCCTGGTTGTGTGCAGATGTTTGCTGTGCTGAGCAGTTGATATGTTGATTCGCAGACTTTATCAAACAGGAGTGAAAAGCACCATTTTTACGCCAATTATTGGGTGTCTGTTTATCTTCATGCTTTGCCAGCAAACCTGGTCCATTTTGCCATCAGGATTTCATCAGGCCGAGGCAATTTTGATGTTTTAATGGCCTCACTGGTAGAAAAGTCCCCTCAGATGAGAAAAACAGGCTAAAGGGGAAAGCCACTGGTGAGGTGTGTGTGCAGGGACCCGCGGCCAGAGGGGCTCAGGTGCTGGGAGAGGTCAGAAGGGGCTGGGCTAAGGCAGGGGCAAGCCTTGGAGATTGCCCAGAGGTGGCTCTGATGGATTCTAAATTATCCTGCTAAACCCCTAGCAGGGGGCTGTAAGTGGCAGCACACTGAACCCTTTCAGAAAGGAATCAAGTCTTAGGGTTTTGGGAGCCTGGATCTCATTGCACTGAAGCAGCCACATCCCAGGACTTCTGTGGCTTTGTTGTCCACATCTTTGGCACGAGCCTTTCTCTGTTTTTCCTTTTTGCCCCTGACTGAACAGAAAAGATAAATGGTCTGTGTACAGCAGAAAAACCATAAACTGGGATGCTGAGATAATTGCTGAGAACAAATGAAGGACTTTTAATTTACTGTTTCAAATAGTCTTAACTACTGATGGGTTATGATTATTAATGAATTAGCAGGAAAGTCTCCAATAGTTATGATAATGCTGAGAGGGGATGAATAATGGAAAATCAATGGAGGAACAGGTTGCAGAGGATATTGATGGTGGCTTTGGAGGACAGAAGCTGAGCAAGAGGGCAGAGGTTGGCACTTGTGAGGTTACTGAAAGCCCTGTCCTGGAGATCATTTTGGTCTTTGTGCTGACAGGTTTTGTAGCTGCCATTGGCTTGCTTCTGGAGGCTTTTTTAAAAAAACCCGAAACATAAAAAAGCATCTGACTTTTGTAGCAGGACCATTGAAGGGTGTCCAGTGACCTGCTCCTTTAAGAAAATAGTCTAAATGCTGGATTTCAAAGGAAGGTAAAGTGGTAATCAGTACAGACATTTAGTATGAAGAGGAAGAGAATCTTTTTTTTTGTCCCTGGAATAATTCCATAAGATAAAAATGGCAAGCAGTGGGTTTAAAAACCTCTTGATTTAGATAGAGGCTTACTATGTGATGAAGTTCTATGGCCACAGAGCATGTGACAACAGGTAAGGAGTGATGCTTTTATTTCAAAATCCTTGCCCTCTGCACAAAACTCATAAGGAAAAATCCCCCCATTTTTTTCCAGCCCAGCATGGACTACCAGCACCTATGAACTGTGCATGGAAAAGCAATTTAATGGTGCATTTCTTCACTGTGATGTCTTGAGCAGCTGAGCTGCGTGGATCAGCAACAAATTGCCATGCTTTTGTGGATCAGGGTAAGAAGTCCAGAGGGAACGTGCCCTCTGAGGTGCAGGGCTTGCATAGCTATTTTGGGTCATTAGAGGTCATACATGCCTGATATCTTCCAGCAGAGCATCATCCTGCCACCACAGGAGCTGGAAAATGTTTGATTTGTGCCAACATGACTCTTATTTTGCATTGATGCTCTATGTAAGTGTCTTATTAAACCCCGCAATGGTAACAAAGGATTTTGAGGAGAATAAGTCAGTCTGTCATAGCTGTTGAAGCCCCAAAGACTTGACAGATAGATTCAGGTTAGATATACAGTGTATATTCCGCATGGTTGTTTGATCAGGCATGCTTTCCAGCTGCCTTGGCTGGAAAAAATTGGACAGCAAATTTCAAAACAAACACAAAAAGTTTTATAGAAAAGAAATACAGCACAACTCTTTCAGCCAAATTTGTTATGAGTTACTGTGACAGCTGCCTGAGTGAGCCATGTCATCCCCAAGATATAAAAAGAGAGAAAGAAACCTTTATGTTAGAGTGTATCTACCTGTTAATATCTAAATATATGTATATATTGTTTTTACTTGTATTGTGAGTGAATTTTGGTTTTGTTTGTGGTTTGGTTTGGTTTGATTTTTTGTTTGTTTGTTTTCTCTGGTTCATTTCTCAAGCTTTTCCTAGCCTGTTGTATGGAAGCTCTACAATGAAAACAGATATTTCCCCATTGTTACCTTGCAGCAGGCATCAAAACTTCTAGGGAAAAATATGCAATACCGAGAGATTTAGGTCTGTGACAGCTCATCATACTTTAAGTGGTTCCATGCAGGAATAAAGAACCCAAACCATGCTTTGCATTATCTAATAAAATAGAAATGTGTAGTGGTTATCCTTACCTATTCAAATGATCTGAAAATAGATACAAATTATTCATAATTTGGGTGCATCGTGGTGTCCTGTTAGTGAGTTTTGGTCGTGGCTGTCTTTATATGGCAGAGGGCATTATTTTTATGATGAAGGGTCATGAAGTATTTCTTTTTAGCTGAGTTTCTTCCAGTCACACAAATTCCATTTTTTTGTCCCTTGTATAAATACATGTTTTGCTGTGTTCTGTAAGACTTTGAGCCTGTTGGTTGTTTGCAGACAAATTTCTCAGCCGATATAGAGAGGTGAAAGGAACCCATTTCCTAGAAGTTATGCGAAAAGATGGATGGATGAAGAAGGACAGAGGAAGGGACTCAATTCAGTTCCCTCCATTTCACAGCTGAAGAGAAAAACCTGAGATGGCCCCATCCTGAATTTCACAGGAGAACATCCATGTGGGCCAGGGATGTTCCTGTACCGTGGTCACGGAGTCAGGCTCGGGCTTTCCCGCTAGCACAGGACAAGAGGTTGCAGACAGGTTTCCCTGGGGAAGCCCTCTCTCTTAGCATTGAGGGGAGCTCCTTGTGCAGGCTGAGATGTGATGGTGAGAGACAGAAAGCCAGGTCGTGGTTCTGAGGGAGAACAGCGTTGGAAAAGGGTCAAGTGGTGCAGAATCCCATGTGGCTGTTGCTGAGCTTGCAGGAAGTGCTGCTGGTGTTATCATTAGAGTGGATATACACACTTGACCTAAAAATATTTGTTTTCAGAAAGTATCCTTTCAGTGTGTTTGTGGCAAAGTGCAGGAAGTTTAGTTATTGTACAGCTGGTTTAAATTGAGACTTTTGAGGATAATGGGACAGCTCTCCATCTCATCCCATCCCCCTCCAAAGTTGTCATGCGAGAGGACATTTTCCACGACTCCATTATTGTTTGAACATCAGGATGTTGCATAAGCCTCTCTTGGGGGAAACAGAACATACAGAAGCAGGCAATGGCCTATGCCCACCCACAAGAGCTGTTAAATGTGGCTTCATGTATAGTGTCAATAATGAAGAACATCAGAAGGCAAAAAATACGTGGGCGTTTGAATGGTTTAATTAGTGGGGGTGGCAATATTCACATCCAGGGTTCTCACGCTGTTTCTCCAATGACTATCTGCAGGACATGAATGGATCTCCTAACCAATCTGTTCCTTTCTCTCCTGGTTTGAAATAGAGCGATCCTTTTCCCTTATGGTAAASTGCAGTGGGCAGGGGAGGAGGAGATGAGGGAGTGCAGTGCAGCGTTTGGTTTTTTGTTGGTTTTGTTGGAGTTTTTTTATTTCTTTGCCTATRGAATATTAGATGCAGCAGTCATTAAAGAAAAATGTAAACAGGCTAAGCTGTTAGACAGCTTGTGCAAGTTACAGGTTTTACTTTGGAGAAGTAGCTTTGGTGGCAATATCATATGACAGGCTTCATCCTAGACAAGAAAAGCTTAAGGCCTGGTAAATTTACGTAACTGCTCCCGAGGATGAGCATTCCTGGGACACCCCGCGTTCCTGTCAAAATAATCTGGAGTTTTGAGCGTTGCACAAATTGAGGAAACACAGTTCAGTGTTGTGGTTGAAGTCAGTGGCCCAGCTCATTTCGATGTCAAGACAAGTACCTTAGGGTTTTTCAGGATCCAGGATTCAGTTTGTGAGGTATTTTACAGACTGCTTGTGCTTGATTTCCCTTCGCTGCCTGGAAAAACACCAAGTCTGGGGTGGATGAAACAATTCTTGAAGAGCCTGTAGTGGTGATGGAGATGCAGGACAGGAGAGCAGGTTGTGGCCTCTGATCTCTGTATGGCCAGACCAGTGGAGAAGGGTAAAAAAAAATGTTCTTTGCATATAGACAGAYGTGTGCATTGAATCCCTGAGAGTGGAAATAAAAAGTTGATGTCTGCTTGCAACATTATCTTATCACATCCTATTGAAGACTGTCAATTGACAAATTGAGGGAAGATTGTCTCTTCCYCTTTTTGAAAGGTATCTCTCCACAAGAGAAAGTCTGACTGTGAGGCAGAAAGAGGAGTAGGCCTGACAGAATCTGGTACTATAAATCATTTACTTGAGATGAAATTTTGATAAGCATTGTAGAGAAATGACCTCACTGTTTTATTATTTCARTTAATCTGAGCTGTCACTCTGTGTTTATTGCCCCCACAGTTAAAGTTTATGGAAGTTCCTCTAAGGGATGCCCTTGAATCTGGGACTTAATGACTTCTTCYTCTGCTGGAATTACGGCATCTGACTGGAGCAGCTTAGATTAATTTCCCTTTTATGCATGAGTAATCATATACACCTTCACATATGAGAACTCAAATCTGAAAAACTGCAGTGTTCAAAGCCAAGAAACTCTAGGCCAATGTAACATCTTAAGAGCTGGGAGAGGAATTTGAAAATCATGATAAGAAATGTTCTGAAGTTATTAGGAAATGGTTTTTCACCCAGAAAGTGGTCAGGCACTGGAACAGGCTCCTCAGGAAAGTCATCACAGCACCAAGCCTGACAGAGTTCAAGGAGCATTTGGACAACTCTCTCAGGCACAAGGTGTGATTCTTGGGATGTCCTGKGCAGGGCCAGGAGCTGGACTTCAGTGATCCTTGTTTGTCCCTTCCAACTCAGAATATTCCATGATTTCATATAAGTAAATGAACCTATTTTAAAGAAAAAATTCTTSAGCTTTGACTGTTTCAAGCTGTCATCCCACATGTCACTCACAGAGCTATGGACTGGTGGTTTTGGTTTGAATTGCTTTATTTCCTCCTCCATGAGAAAGGGAAGATGTTGGTGTAGTTCTGAGATGGCCACTGGTGGGTATTCCTGAGAGAGAACCTCAGCTATTTTATAACTTGTTATAGACTTGCAAGCACTGAAAGTTGAATGACATAAGAAATTTTCAGCTTGATCTCAGGTTGCATTTTGGGACCAAGAAGATGCAGCCCTGAGTTTCATTGGTGGCTGTTCAAAGAGTGGAGCAGATCCTCGTGAGACTGCTTTGCATTCATTCCATACAAAATGGAAGGTGCCTCATTTCAAATGGCAGCAGGTCGAGAAATTGAGGGCTTTAAAACAAATTGTATCCTGCTTCATTCAAACCGTACAAGGCTCTTAAATGTGAGGGAAGCTTAGAAAAATCTGAAGTAAATTAAARGTCTCCTGTTACAAAACAACCACAGAAGAAGTGTGAACAGTCACATTTCTGTCTCTAGGCAGTGTTTGAATTTTTGAAGGTGTGGAGCCCGTGGCAGTGTATCTGAAGGTCGTACAAAAGTGCACGTGTGCTGTGCTCCTGGAGATCRCAGAGTGTTCAGCTGGCAGAGCTCATTCCCAGTCTGCTCTAATGAGGTTTGCTTGGAATACTGTGGTTCTGGCCTTGCTTGCTTTTATTCTGGATTTTGTTAATATTGCCAGTACAAAAGAATTGTAACAGATTCTCCTGATATTTCTGCTGAGGTCTTTAAGTTTGTTGTTAAGGCAGGGCTCGAAACATTGCTGATTTCACTTCCCGTATTTCCTTTATTTCCATTTTTTTTTTTTTATTTGGCTGCTTTGATGGCAAGCTTTATGGAGCACACCAGGTCTTTATCTCTGGCAAGCATGTGGTGTACACCTTGTACACCAGTGAGAATCATTAACTTGCARGTATTGTAAAAAAGGTTACCTTCAACACAAGTAGGTGAGCAGTCAGAGGGATGGAAACACTGCAGAAGAGTGTTTTAAGAAGGTCATTGATAATCCTTTTTATGGACATGATTGAGTAAAACACTAGATACTTTGGCCTTAAACCGGAGGAGCTCTTAAGAGCTCTTAACTGTGTTGAAGTGTTGAGCCCAGCAGTAAAAAGCGAAGGCCTGCAGTGATTTCCGCGAGGTTTGTTTCCTTGCTGGCTGTTGTCATGACTTTGTTGGAATATGGCCCTTCTTGGGTAGAGCCTGTGGAGGCGTAGGAGGGGAATTTGCAAGCCCTACCTCAGCTTTWGGCTCGATTTACCTTTCTGACATTGGCCTGCCCTCTCTTTTGCATCTCCTAAAAGGACTTCTTGCTTTGTTTCCATGCCCCAACTTGGATGACTCAGTTCTGGAAGTGGTGAAACAGTTGAGTTGTTGCAGACAGGGGACTCTGTTCTGGTTGTGCTCCTGTGGAATTCCACAAAGGGTGAAGTTGAGCCAGATGTTTTCTGACATGTCCTTCTGGTAGGTCAGGGGATCTTCTCATGTGCTCGATTTGTACCAAAATTACTCATTCCCAGATGCTTTCTTAAAAGCATTCCTTTAATTTTTGACCTCATATTTGCCTGTATTTGCTTTCTCGGTTTAAAAACACAAGAGGTTGAACATTTAGATTTTGCCACTTATGCTTCCTTGAAAAATAAATTATTTTACCATAATGTGTATTAGTTGGCTTGCTGAAAAAAAGCCAAACCCCAAAACTTAGATTTTCATGGCGACTTGTCTGTTGGTTTGCTGTAACAGCATATGATTTGCAATACTGTGCATTTAAACTAAGAAAAATCAAGTATGGAGTTTCTTATTCTAGAAATAAAAGGACTGAGAAGTATCCAGAGGATAGGAAATCTAATGGGAGACAAAGAAACAAATACAGTAGCCTACAGTGAAAAACCTCCTTCCTGTTTTCATAWATTTATTATTTGTTCAGTAATGGAAACATGATGTGGGTAAGTTTCCCAGAAAATCTCCAATTTCCTCACAGACTTTCTGTGAGGTAGCTCAGAGACTTGTCAAAATCTGACCTATTTTCATGCTGCTGTTTACATGTAGTCCTAAGCTGCTGCTCAGGAAAAGAAGTTGTTTGGTTTTGAAACCTGATGAAAAAAAAAAAAAAATTGGACTTGCTAACTCCATTGCTTGAATAAAGTAAACCTGTCATGATGTTTGGTTTGGTTTTGTATGTATATATAAACAGATATAAGAAACAACTATAACTTAGTTACCTCTTTTTCAATAAAGGACTTTAGCCAACCAAAGAATTTAATGACGTGAAAAAAAGGAAAAATTAGTTAGTGTGGGGTAGTTCTTCATGGCTTTGCAACAGTAATTAGTARTATGGGGGGGAAAGTACAGTGTGTCCTAACTCTGAAGCTACAGTTTTGTAAGAGGAGACAGAGACACTCCATGAAAAAGGGGAGACAAGACCAGAACACGTCATGAACCACTGGCAATTTCTCTTCGGTTTTCTCCTCAGTAACCATTTGGTATTTTTCCACAGCCATGAGCTGGCACTCTTAGGTCTGACTGTCCCAAAGATTTTCCAACAGGCCGGACMGGACACGTGGCTGGGTGCCGAGCTGGCAGCCTCCAGCCGGGGTTCTGCCGGCACGCGAAGCACGCCATAGCTTCCACTGAAAAACGCAGGCAAATCAAAGGTGAGAAAAATCAATGAAGAACACCTTTTGTAGCTGTTGGAAGCTTATGAAGTTGGGTGTTTGATTCCTTTGGTCAGGCGTGCGTTCATTCGGTTGTAGGGAGTTGACGTTGGTTATGTGAATGAATTTAGGATTAGAGTCAGCTGCTGCAGAGTTGGTCTGGTGTTTATTACAATTAAATATTAGGAAGTTGGACAAGATGTCCTCCCGAGTTCCCTTCCAACCTGAATTGTTCTGTGATTCTGTGAGCTATTAACCGCTTGTATTTGATGCTATAGAACCTTTGCAAGCACTAAGAGAGTCTTTTGAGAGTTGCTGAAAAGCGTAAATAGGGCTGTTTAAKGGCATTTTCATCATAGTGAAACACTTAAAAGTTGTGTCCCTTCTCTGTTAGTGCCTCTGCACTGCAAGTGTCACTCCTTCATGACAGGTTTGTCCTGTTTCAGTAGGACACTGGTGGATCCTTCTCTTCAGAGCTTAGACCTAGCTGCCCAGAGAAAACGTGCTCCTCTTGCTTAGGAGAGTAATACAGGGAGAATGTGTTGCAGGKGTCTGTCCGAAAACATCCTTCTAAAAAACACAGCAGCTTCTCATTTTATTGCAAATCAGAAATCCTCTAGAAAAGGCAGTCTGAGGGAATATCTTCCAGAGCGTGCTGCGAGTCCAGGGTGGGTAAAAAGAAGGAAATGCAGAATGGAAGCAGACAAGGTTCTGGTTGTTTTGATGACAACTGAAATGACCATCAAAGGTTTTGTTTTTTCCATGACTAAAATACTTACAAGGGCTGTCATATAAACATGTGATATGAGGGAGTCTGTAAGCTACATCTGTTAGGTCCAGAGGCTCAAAAAGGCAGAACTGGTAATTGATTTTGCATGTGGGTTTATTTTTTTTTTTTTTTGGAAGGCAGGGCTGAAATAGCTCCCTTAGCTCTTTKCATGTAGGTTAAATGTGTCTGCGTGGATCCCTGAGCTCTCCTGCGCCCACCAGTGATTTTGCAGAATGTTATGAACACGGGAGAGGGCAGTTCACTAGGATTTTTACGTGTGCGAATTAAGGCTTAAATGAATACCAGGGATAAGAGAGAGAGATTCTTACTATCATGGCAATTCTTACAAATGGGCTCCAGTGATGTCATGTGATAAACTGAGGGAGCTTTTCCTCTGCTCAGTGTTGATGCCATTTGATGATTAGACAACATAAGGGGTACATAACAGGAAAAGCACCTAAGAGATTACAGCAGGRTCTGTGAACACTAAAACTGTCCTGCCTCAGGATTTCCTGGGAATGATGGGTTATCCTTTCCTTCTTCCTTGCACTTTATCTAATCTGAATCGAAATAAAATCAGAGGTGTGAAATCTGCATTGTATTCTGCAAGCTCTGGAAGCCATTCCATAAACTGTCCTGGTGGTGGTTTGGTCTGACACTTCTGTCTKACTGGTGTCTCTGGCTCACATGCCCATTTCAGTCACAGGAGAGGAAAGAAAATAGGTGTTTCTTGAAGAAAAGCTGAAAAAAGCACTATATTTCAAAGCATTTGGTGAGATTGCTAGAAACAGCCCAACACAATTTTTAAATGGGTTTGATAGCCTACTTGTAAACCACGGATTTGAAATATTGTTCTTCATGTTGGACAACTGGACATGTGGCAAACTTAATGCACAAGAGAATAAATTGGCYAAGACCGTGAGATTTGATCATTATAAATTTGATCATTATAAATTTTATTCTTTGTACCATGTTTGGGTGTTGGGGTTTTGGGGTTTTTTGGGKTTTTTTAAAATCTGTTCACGTAAACAAAAATTCTTGCAGTAYGTGAAGTATTTCATCTTTTTACTGGATTCATTTTTCCTCTGCCTATAGATAAAAATAGAATAATGACGTCTTACTCTCTGGGCTTGGTGCATCATTCATACAGTACATCTCCTTTCTAGGTCACAAAGCTTTCCCACACACACTTTTTTTATTAAACACYGTGACAATGCTCAAGATCACAGGATTTTTTTGCATCTGAAAGCGGTGCCTCATTGCAGGATGGCAGCAGGGTACAAAAAAATGAAAATATAACTTTGATTCAGAATTGCAGGATATCCTAATTTCAGTAAAAATATGCTTACTCTTAGGAATGACTCACAGATAGACGGTGGTGCGTTTGAAGGGGCTAATTAATTTTATTTGTCCTGTGGTTGTTCTTGGGAAGTTTTATTGAYGGGTGTGGTAGATATTACATAAGACCAATGAGTGTATGGTGGTAGAGTTGTCTTCAAAGTGAATTTTCATGAGGAAATCATGCTATTAGCTTTTATTTTATACACTCAGAACTCAAATATGCTCAYATGACTCCAGTGTAGTTGATGGGATTTTTTGGTATCTGGGAACTGGGAAGGCTGACGGGGATCTACCAGCTGTATCCCAGTGGGTCTCCTCACTGACCAGAGAAAGAGATCTTTGAGTTAGTCCAGGCTGTTCTGCTGCGTCTGCTGAGCGGAGATTGAAGTGGTGCTGAGATTTCAAAGGCATCGGTTTTGCATCCCAAGTGTTGCTTTCAGTAGTGTGGTGCCACTTTAGTACATGACCTAGACACTATTTTCATCACAGAAGATTTGCCTGTGCCACAGTATACTTGAAAAGTGATTTATAACTTGGTAARTACTTGTAGCCTTGTAATTTTTTTTTTAAAAGTTGACTCTCACTTTCCCAACRAAGCCATTTTTAGCTATCAGCATTTTTAGTAGTTGATTATTTTTTATTACCACCACCCCCATGCTWGCTGCAGAGTAAAGTAATTTAATTGTGGTTTCTAAACAGATGTACTTGGAAAAAAAAAACAAACAGCCAGAAATAACACATCAAAAGACAGTTACCATTTTGTTATACGTGTATTAGGTAGCATCCTCTTTCTTTTCTTGCCCCTAGTTTGTCAGCTGAAAACTTCTTCAGGTCTCCTTTTGGAGGTGTGCCATTTTGGGCAACAAGCAGGGAAAAGAAAGAAAAGTTGTGTGTGGCTTGTTTCCTTTTTTAGCAGGAAATCAATGGGAATATACATTAGCCTAAGTAAGCCAGCAGCTGTTCTAAAGCAAGGTCCTGACACACAAACATTGGAATGACGTACAAAGACTAATATATGTACACACTGAGAGATGTCCATGGTTTTTTTTTTACTCCCCCCAGGGTCTAGAGGGAAAAAAAATCCTGTTGGTTACCATGGTCACTGTTTATAATGACAGCATTTGCCAAAAGTCACCATGCTGCACTTCCTTCAGCCTGGTGCTGCAAAGCCCTCTGCCTTTTAGCTTCTGGTAAGGTTTTGCTCCAAAAGGGATCAGATGCAAAGGATTTGGTTTGTATTTTTTTCTAACAACCATGAAAATCAATGACAGAACTTCCCTATTTTAGTGATGTAGCATCCTAATCTGAGCACACACTTTATTCTGGAGAGGAAACCATTGTGGTAATTTGCTGGCAAATACTTTCTCTAAGGCAATCAGCAAAGTCCTCCTATGATTTCTGCTAACCCAGAGGAAACCACAAGCCAGTCTGTCTTGGGTAGTTCCTGTGATTTTTCTCATACCAACAGCTGATGCCTTTTTTTGTCCTTTTCCTGTGATGCTGTARCTGCTTCACTTGGACAGCCTCGTGCCTGCAAACCAAGCATTCCTGTTGGCCTGTGTGAAGAGCCACTTTCTCCAGATACGCTCTGGTGTATTGGAAAGTTATCTGATCCTTGGCTTTCTGTCTTCCTCATGAAATATACGGGTCAAATTTGTTCCTTTTTTAACTGTACTTGCCTCAACCAGAAGACTGGTGGCATTTCCAGAGATTCTGAAGCTGTAGTTTGCATTATTTTTTTTTTTTAATCTTACCTCTCTTGTTTTTAATATTAGTTCTTTTAGCTATACACCTATTTAACACCAAACTTCTTAGGCTTTGTATTACAGTGGTATGATACTGCCTTGCTTAATACACACATCCAAATATATGCCCAGGGTAGATGTCTGGACCTTACTTCCTAATATGAGATGTTTTCCAGATGGCTTCGAAGGACTGGGCAATTTTCACATTAAGGGATGGTTTGAATGCATTTTGGAGGGTTTGCACGTGCAGGCAATCCTGGCGGTGGCAARAGATGAGCTGTGCATTTTGGTGATGGAGCTGCACTGTGCCAGCTGGAGTTGGGACACCTGGGAGGTTCAGCCACTCCTGTGAAACTAAAAAAAGCAGTTCCTGTCGTGTAGAAATGATTGCTGATGTTTTGTTTTTCCTCTTGAGTGCCAACACCATGTTCAATCTGGGGACTTGTTTTAATTCTCAGTCTTTGCAGATACCCCCCTCCATCTAGAAAGACCCTCGTTGTCAGGAATACACAAGYGGCTTGGCCTTCACTCAGTGGCAGTCCTGGGGTTTTAGTGTTTTTCTTGGGGAGTACACTGGAAAGATGGATTATTTAACTGTTTTCATTCGCCCATGCTGAGTTTGAAGGCAAACTAAAGTGCCATCATCTTCCTCCTCTGGAAGTGCTTTGACTGCCCATTTTCTGTTCTCTACCAGAAGGGGGGATTGTTCTGCCTACAAACTGGATTTCACAATCACAGAATCCATTTTCCAGATGTTCAAGTATATTCTCTCTTAATGCYTTGAGTGCATTAACAAAAAGGTGGTGCAGTTTGGAGAGCATGTTAAACAGAGATTCACCTTAACTCATCTATAAATTATTAAGTCCGCATTGTAATACAAGCAAGCCAGTTTTTCTTGTAAACAAGAATTTATTTGTTGCTTAATCAAGTTCTAATTTCTTTTCCAGCCAATGGAGAAGCTGTATGACTTCCTTTTATTTTGGGGGGTGAAAATAAATTTGACGGTTGCAGTGAAKGGAACTGGAATTTACTTGGAAGCTGATACTAGATTTATACAGAAATGTGAAGCTTTTTTTGTAATGAGAGAGAGACAGGGATATTTCTTTCCCAGATGAAGATAACTTGCTAGCTAATTCCATTACTAGCTTGTGGTGGTTGTACAAAATACCTAGAAAAGGAGTTTCTCAAAATATGATTTTCAAGGTGCTTAACTGGCTGTGGTTTCATAGTTACTTTAAGTTAATCCTGTTAAGTTCAGGTGGCTGTTGATGGAGTAATAGTGTTTYCTAACCATTTTTGTCCATTTTATAGCAGCACTGCTACTAAATCAGTTGCATAGTAAGTTGTCMGGAGCTAACCCTGATGAAAATGGTTTTTTGTGGTTGTTATTTGTTTTTTTTTTAATCCCTTGATAGGTTTAATCTTTGTCACGAGCCTGAAATTGAATTTATACGCACACAACAGCWCATGTAGTGGTTGGGGCACGTTTCATCATTACAGTATCTCAGCTGGATTCATCTTTGTTCTTCACTCTCCCCAGTGTGCCTCACTCTGGCTTGCAAGGAGGCTAATGGGCACTATGGGTGCTCAGCATTCACGAGAACTGGCTTGATTAACACTAATGATGCTTAAATTTAATATGCTGCAGGTCAAACTTTGGATGTTGTGAGGTGCACTCAGTTTCTCTAGCCAAGACTGTGGGCATTCAGAAAGCSTCTATAAATAGGAGGTTTAGCACCTGTGGATTTCGTGTTTGGACCTTAGGAGGTCCCATTTTTATTTCATTCCATTATTTTTAATTTTTCTTCCATTGGTTTAAGTTCCTTTTTACCAACAAATGTGAAATCCTATATYCTGCAGGTATAGGATTTTATATATAGGTATATCCTATATATAGGTTTTAKATATTTTATATAGGTATATACTATATAARATATATATAGTATATACCTATCTTTTATATAGGTATATCCTATAACTGCTTTCCTGTTGAAGTAACATAAAGGCTTATGTTTAGATTTCCATGCCTGCTGCTTCTTCACCATTGGACTTGGAGTTCATTCATTTAATTTTTCACGAACYTGGAATTTCAGGCTATTAAGGGTAAAAATGCTGCTTTTTGGAGTGTTTGAAATCAAAGTAGCAGCATGAGGACAGGACTGTGAACAATGTGGAAAAGCCTGGTTAGAATCTCTGGTCTAACCTGTTGCTGAATCAAGCCTGGTACTCTTTTMTTTTCCCCATTTATTATATACACCCATTTGATAGGGGCTTGCAAAGMCTTGATCTCGAGCTTCCAAAGAAATCTGGAAAGTCGGGAGAGATCCTAAGGAAGTGCGAGTTAAACAGTGCGAGATGAGATGGGGTTTTGTCTCCCTAATTGACTGCCCTAAATAGAGCACTTGAGCACTGATGAATTCAAGGCTAATTTGCCGTGTCACGACTCGGTTGCTGCCCTGGAACTTGGCTCGGTGGCTGCCGGAAAACCGCTCTGTTTGTTGCTATTTTCGCAGGGCCCGGCGACTCGTGTCGATGTCACTGCTGGATTTAGAAGTGGGTGGCCAGTGGAAGATGRACTTTTGCTGGTCCAGCTCACTCCTAGTAGGGAGGATTTATAATTGGGTTTCAAAAGTGGGAAGCTGTGCTCCCGCTGCAGCTGGCGTGACCCTTCCCAGGGAGCTGCTGCTGGACGAGCTGTCTCAGTGGAAGAAGATGGTTTTTATTTCTCCATGACAATTTAAAGAGAGGCTTYCTAACTAAACAAGGAGGAGGGCTTGAGTGGCTCTCCCTCAGGTTGTGCTGCATGCTCTTCCGTTTCACCGGGGCAGAAAATGCTGCCTGCCATCCCAGGTAGGACCCACAGATGATGATGATGCTTTTCTCTAAAATATTTCCAGCCTCTGGAATACTGATGTGGTTGAATCCTGAAGAAAAAGGTAGATATAAAACAAGACGTAGACTTGAGTCTYCCCTTGCCAGCTCCTGAGYAGAGCAGCTTTGTTTTCTGCATTCMGAAAAAGCCCCAACAGCCACGTGCCACCTCACTTCGAYTCCCTTTGCTTTCTCTAGCTTAGTGGCAATGAAACGAGATATTTTTGCTGTAGATGACGGAAGAAAAAGACTTTCTTTTACTCTGATCCTTATCTCCCAGATTCTTTTCTATACTTTGCTCCAAGGAATAACACGAATTACCTCAAAGTAGAGAAGAGTTCCATTAATTAGGTGTTCATAGCATTTTAGTATTTTATGCCTTCTCAAGTTTCACGTGTTTAATCTTTGTTTGTTCTTATAACAGAAATTTGATCATGGAATACGGTATTAAGGAAAAAYAATAAAAATGTATCACAAGATATTYACRGAATTAATTGATGTGAATTACTRAATATTTTGCTCAAAACAATGATGCTTGATGGCCTGTCTTTGGCGACTAGGGCCAAATATGGAGGAACTTCCTGATTCTTAATTTCAGTGTTTTTATTCTTTGAAACAARTTTATATGCATTCTGATTCATTACTAAATTTTCTTAGTCATGAGAAGATGTATGTTCTATTCTACTCTGGAAGATACAGTTTAAAGAAATACCCCAAATTCTGTTGTGTTGTGTATGCTAAATCAACTAGAATGTTGTGCTTTGTGATTGTTATAACAAAAAAAGGCCAAGAAATGCAGGTTTCTGCTAGAACCTGTTCTATTTTTCTGGTAGGCTGTGAGTACCAAATTGCAATATTTTATGCTTTCTTTGTGTGTTCTTTTTTCCTGTCCTGAGGAATGGCAAATAATCCAAGTGCATTAAAAAAATATATCAAAAAGTAGCTTATGGTCTTAARCATTATTGTGTGGAAGTAGAACAGGAAAACATTTGGGTAAGGGAGTGCATCTGGTTTTTGTGAGGATCCAAATCTGTRGCCATTAAGTGACATAAGTTCTTAGGTCACAGCCAGTGTTACATGAGCAAACAGAATCACATTACACTCTTACGTTCTTTTGGGCATGTGAGGATATTTTTAACAATCTTATATTAAAACAAATTCAGAAAAAGCTCTTTTTATGGAAGTAGACATCAGCACCTCGTTGGTTTATCTTTTGACTTACTAGTCTGGTTAAAATGCAATTTCCTAACAGTCAGAAGTACTGTTCTTCATTTTATGCCTTTTCTATAAACAACGGGACTTCTTCTAAATCAATGCCTGATAACTAAGCAAGCTCGTGAGTAACAGTTCACCTTAGGGAAAACCTAAGAAATAAGAAATGTACCTAAGAAATTTCTGTTGTATAGCTGGAAGGTACTTTGGAGAGGTCAATTCAACTAGATTTTTTTGAAGTACATTTTAAAGTCGTTCTGCTTTCTTGCATTTTGGCAGTAATTTTTGTCTTAGGGCAGATATTTAAAAGAAATCAATTGTCATGCCAGTAAGCAGAAAATTAGTTAGTTCTGTAAGCTTTGCCACAGTTTTCTTCATTAAAGTGAAAAGAGTGGCTCTTTCAATACTGATTCTTCATTACTCTGTTGATAYGCACATACACTGCAGTACAGGCAGAATATTGACACCACATCTGCAAAATACAGGCATATGTAACTATTACTATGCTTTATGTCTGGTATCTATGTCTGGTATAGATAGAGACAAAGCTAAACATTGAATTGGAAGAAGGTGAAACATTTAGATTGTTTATTTAAAATGTGCTTTCTTATATAGAGACAGTAAGGGTTTGGTGACAGCACTGGGTTCCATGACTCTTATGCTGCTTTTTGACATCCTCGTTGCCCTGTTGCTGACTTTTTAATTAGTTTGCGTAAATGTGCTTTTGTTCGAGGTGGTTGATGTATCATCTTGCTACTTCGARGAGTAGAATTAAGTCCTAAACTTAACTTTTCGTGGCCATCCACCTTAGTAACTATTTTGTGTTCTGCAACAGTGAGATGTGGAAGGGAGAGCAGCTTTTTCTGAGCTCCGCTCCTTTCTGTTCTTCCTGGCAGGGCTTTTTGCTTGCAGCGTTTCTTTGGCTTTCAGAGTTTTTGTTGTGACCTTGGAGCCAGAAGCTGTGCAGGGCTGCAGAGAGGAGCCAAGCCTGTTGACACAGGGCTGGGAAGCTCTGGGAGGGCAGTTCTCAGTGCCTGGCTGTGAAACGTGCTCCTCTCCGACAACCACATCAGGACTTTGCCTTTTTCATCTTAGCTAAATAAAAAGGTTTAGCCTCCTCCTGGCTTCAGGCAGCCTTTGGCACACGACTGTTCTTTATTTGTGGTTTTATGCTGGTTCTGACTGGGGCGCTCTTTATTGCTGTGTGGTTCCAGCAATCAAATTTCAATTTGTTCTGTTGGCAAATGCGTAAGGCATGAGAGAAATTTTCTATATATGTGAACAGAAAGATGTTGTTTTCCTTTATTTGTTAAACCCTTGGAATGATTTTTCCATATCTCCAACTTGAAGGTTTCCCAAATGCACTCTGGGTGTATGTGTTGATTCAGTTCATCTTTTTAGTTGCCATAAATAATATTTCTGTGTGTCTAGCACCACTTAGCAGTGACAAACATTGTTTTATTTTGGTTTAAGCTCCCTTTGTTCTTAAAAGAGAAGTTATAAAACCCACTTACAAACCCTGAGGTAGAGAAGGATGATTATCAAAGAAAACGTGAAATTTTAGAGGTTGATGACACAACATCTATATCTCTTTCAGGAAAGCATTCAGCGTATAATATGTACTCTTCTCCTGTGATGTCCACATTCATACCAGAAAGGTTGGCATCTTCTGTGGTGTCCTTTGATCTTAAGTAAAAAACGTGGATCTTTACTGCCTGTCTTTTGATATAGAAAGGAATTAATTCTGTTGGTCTTAATGACTGGGGATGTCTTTACATCCCAAATTTGCAAAGGCTGTTACACTCACATGCAGAACATTGCTCCATTAATCAGGAGCTGTTTGCAGTAAGGAAGCATTGCAAAAACATGTGTAGGATGTGGATCTTTTATTTGAGGATCAGTAAAGGTTGATGGTTTTATAGCTGTTTGCAGATTTTTGCAAAGCATATTTTGCAGGATTGGAGGAAGATTGTGAAATTGCTTAGAAAGAATATGCTCAAAGTAAACATCACAACACACTTGGGTTATCCACATTAATAGAAATGTTTAACAGATTGAAAAGACCTCAGCGTTGTGTAACAGCAGTGATATGTTACATTCCAAGATCCCAAGGCATGTTACAGTCATTAATTAACTGGGAACAATAACTTCCTTTGATGACAAGTAGTGTTTCCTCCTGATGAGGCACAGAGGATTAGATGCCTATCTCAAAGCAAAAACATACTGCTCTTAAAAGATACTTTTTAAAATGTCTTTTTTTTTTTTCCTTTTTCACTCACTTTCATGGAAGRGTGTATATCACATCACCTCTTTGTGTTTAATTGCATAATTGCATCCTACTCTTCCTCTGCTTTGATGCTAGCGGAGGAGTAAATCACTTTGCTCACAGGGCAGGCAAATGTTCTGCTGGTGTGAGTGAAAATTCAGTACAATGTTGTTTCAATCAAAAAGTGAAAGCAGGCACTGTTGTAAGGAACGAATTTTCATGGAAAATGCAACTTTTCCTGTATAAGAATAGCAACAAAGTTCTTTTTATATATATGTATGTTCTGTAGCAGGTAGTAGTTTTTAGCCTAAAGGAAGGATGTCAGCTAAAGTAGGAGAACATAGTGTAAAACAAAAAAACTGAACAACTGATGAAAGTTTATTTGGGAAGGGAAGAGAAAGGTGRTGTTCCTTTCTCCCAGCATACTGTTATGCTGTCTTTTGTCCCATGTGGCCCCAGGTCTAGTCCTTCTTCCTGTGCAACTGAAAGTTTAACCAGACAAAATGTTGTATATTGGACGTGGTTCTCAGCATAACATGGGCTGGTCTTGCGAGCAGGAAGGGGTCAACRCTGTGCAGCAAGAAGGAAGCCCACTGCAGTTCCCCTTCTCTGCAGAGGACAGATGGTTCTCGTGATTTACTTGTTTTAATGGGCCTTCGTGGGATGCAGAAGGAATGTTCAGCTGAGGAAAGCCAGTGCAGTAACGCCATGGATCAGCGTGCCAGACCGATCCGTTCGCTTCCCAGGAAAAAAAAATAAAATGCAGTCAGCAAGTCATTCTGGCCTAGGCTGGATAAAACAACGGCTGCTCCAGGGGCTGATAAAGTTTGGAGGCCTCTTTAATAAGGCCTGTTTGAAAGTTTTGTTTTCTCAAGTTATGTCCAAATACTCCCTGTGAGCTCCCAGTCCCACCCTTCTGTCCGGTGCTGAGCCCTTGCCTGTTATGCAATGCAGCCTTTGAAAAACTGCACTCTGTTCTCACCAGACACCAACCTGGATGTCAGAGGGCCAGGGTGGGCTTGTTTTTCCGGTCCTTGTAGCTGTTTGTAAACAAATTACTCTGAAAATTGCCTGTTCTATGGGCAAATGATATGAAGGATGAGTTGTTGTTGTTGCTGCCTTGCCTTTTTTCTTTTCTTTTTCTTCCCCCTAATCAGAACCAATCAGTAAGCTCTCATTTTTGATTCAGGATTTCATGAGAACTAGGATTGTAATGTGCTGGCCTTAGTRAGTGATGCCTTTGCTGAATAGGCTGATGCCAACTGATTTGTTCATCAGAGTGAAGTGTTGCATACACCAAGTCCATCTCACATCATAAGACCTGCTGACAGGGGAATGACACTTGGAAAGCACAGTTACAAGTCACTGATGTACATGTTAAGCTTAGTAAAAACAAAGACCAAAACAATCCTACTCCATAAAAACAAATAAACTTCAGTTCTCCCTCCTCCCGGCAATCAGGAATTAATTTAGTGGATTTGAACTTTAGGAGGAAGTTCAAAGTCAGGTGCAAAGCTAAGGCAGTGATATAAAAGGTTGTTACAGAAATTATATTGCATTTTCAGATCTTTTCAAAGGCATTTGCAGTGACCAGGCAGTTTATTTAGGTCCTGTGCACTCTCTTCTGTAGTGAACTGAGGTAAGCGACCCTTTCCTCACAGAAAGGATGCTCTTTCCTCTCCTTTGTGGCACTTCCCATATTTGATGAACCAAATTCCAGAAGAGTCTGGTTTAGAAAAGAAGACACATAGAAACAATCAAAACAAGGTATGTGTTGGAGAYGGTGGGGAAATAAACTTATCTTTGGGACTCTAAAATGAAGTGTTTGGGCTTCTGCTCTGACCCTGGGAGCTCCCTGCTCCTGAATTGGGAGCTTTTGTCTCCTGAAGGTTTCATTTGGCTGGGAGTGGATCCTTCTGTCCCCTGGAGAGACCCTGCTTCCCTCATCTCAGGGCTGAGGTAACGGGAATGTTACGGCAGGATTGCAAGCTTCCAGTGCAGTTTCACATTTGCACTTGTTCTCGTGCAATACATCACCTTCACAAAAACAGCAAAGCCTTTACTTCCTTTTTCATCACATCTGGCTCATAAGAGCATAGTTCTTTCATGTTGATGGAGAAAAATATAATTAAAAATGCTTCCTAGGTACAGAATGGAGAGGGAGAATGAGGAGAGAGAGGCATGAATACCACACCAGAAACTAATGACCCATCCTTTTCTCTCAAAATTTTTAAGGAGCACATGTGTGTGTCTTCACGTTGAATTTCTAGAGAACACAGCTTGAACTGGAGAAAYGGGGTTTGTTTCAGCCCTGCTATAAGGCTTTGGTGTGGCAGTGGGCAAGATGTTGGGGATGACGTTCCCAGGGGTGCTGAAGTGTTTTGTAGGGAGCTCCACAGACGTCACTGGGCCCTCCACAAAGGGCTTGTTCTTAGCATGCCTTGGGTGTCTGTTGTCTGAAGGTGGTGTTATATATTTTTGTCTCAAGGGCCTGTTACCCTTCAAGTGTTTTGTTCTTGCTGTTCTCCAAGTGTCCTCCCAGGAGCTTTCTAACTCTGTATGTTTAGTGATCTCTGTATCTCCAGCCCTGAAATACTGAGTGCTGTCATCATTTTTGTGGCTTTGTCTTTAGTCCCCCCAGTTAAATCTGTTCCCCATCACAAATGCCTGCTTTGCATGTGAGAGACTAGAATCTGCTGAACTCSCTGAAGTTGTCTTACCTTGTCTTTCCCTTACCCAATAAAAGCTCTGCTTCCTTTCTCTTTTTCTACCAAGAGATGTTTCTACCCTTTTCCTAGTGCCTCTTGCTGACTGACTGCAATTTTTCCTGCACTGAGTTATCTCCATGATTACTTCCATGCTTATCTTACCTGGCTGCTGCTTTGTCTCTTTCACTGCAGGGGTCCTGTCAAAGTATATAAACTATTAGGTCCTTTTCCCAAAAGCAGCCTGTCTTGTAATGATGACGACTGTGAGATTAAGGGTTAAAACAGCAGAGAAATAAGACAAGTTATTTAGTCAACAGGCAAAAGCCATTGTAAGAATGATGCATGTAAAGCTTCTGCAGGAGAAGATTTAAAATGYTCATTTTAATCCTTTTAATTTGCCTCACGTCTATTTAATTAAACATTATTTTAAAAATAATGCCAATTTTAGACTTATGAGGAATGGASTGAAACAATCTTTATGGTTTCAAACTTTAAAAGATCCTCACTTGTGTCTCTGGCATGAAAAGAAGTTTTATGTGCAGCTCTGGGGGATTTTCATAATTACATTCATGCTTGCTTTTTCTCTTGAGYTCTTGAGAATGGGAAATATATGAACACATGAGTCTAGGAGGTGGGAAAAAAAGGACAGAGGAACGTAAATGAAGGGCCGGTACAAAATGAGAGTCAGCACTGAAGGGAGTGAATATTTAACAGCTCTTTCGGGTGTTACCATCAGTTTACAGACTTGGAAAAACTGTTCAGCATCAGTGTGTGTTCTCTTTGTGGCTGGGGTCTGCCACCCTCTTCTGAATCTTTATGTAATCCTGAACTTTAATGCAAAGAGTTTGAGTCCTTGTTCTTGACTTCCAGATCTTAAACCTAAACATGAATTATCTCCATGAGTCACCAGTCTCCTTTTTCCAGATAATTCTGTAATTTGTTTGGCTTGTTTTTATCCTCTTCTTTGGATGTACACAGACAACTGGTTCTACTGCATTTTGATGGTTTTTAAGTATTCACAGTGAAATTTGTGTAGAGCTGTGGGTTTTAAATTGGTCTGTAGATAGTGAGCATTTTCCTATACATTTCTGATTGACTCATTGAAGTATTTAAAATCTGTTTTGAAAGAAAGGCCTCAGTTATTTCTACGATTGTTGGTAAGGGTAAAGACAACTGTAAGACATAAATTTGCTAGTTAAAGGTTGTCTGCATTGGTTTCAACTGAAATTATTATGCTGATGTGGGAGAGCAGACATATATCTAAGAAGCAGAGCATTCCAGAACGGTTTTGTGATCTAAGGGAGCAGTTTTGGAAAACTGTCTTTGCTGCTTTGAAGGGCAAAGAACTATGCTGTCCCATARTGGAAGAAAGACTCTATTTATCCTACCCTGGTTTCTTGCTGAAGTCCATTTCTGAAGTATGTTCATAGAATGGAAAATTCCTCCATTCCTCTACATTATGAAGAACAGATCACTTGGAAGGTGAAGTGAAAAAAATATTTCTATACCTAGACTTGTTCTGACATTCCCTTATTCAGTCATTTAAAAGCATTGCTCCTCTTTTGCATGACTGTGATCTTACTGCAACCTCTTTGCACCTTCAGCTCTCTGCTCCTGTGTCAGAATGGCTGTTAATCTGTTTTTCCATAACATGGAGAATTATTTGCTTTAAGATGCGCTCACCCACATTTATCTTCYGTAATGCATTGCTTGTTGACTCAGTTGGACTTGAGACTCCACGTGTTGTGAGGTTGCGACCAAGGATGTGTGTATTCCTCTGGTGTTTTCTGGAGATAAACCTTTTCTCTTAAAGCCAATCAATAGAAGTAATATCTGCTGTAATAAAGCTGTTTCATGGCCCCTACGAGCCTCGCATTTTGCACCCGTTTGTAATTCTGGCACTGGATGCAGAGCAGTGACAGATGCTGAGCAAACAAATCAGTGTGACTCCTCTTCCTACAAAAGCCTGATGATGTGTTTTCAAAGGCACTGTGAGATTTGTGGTTGTGCAGATCTGTGTCAGGGACACCCCTGCAGCTCAGTCTGGGCTCCAGCTTCCTGCACTGAAGGACCAAAGCAGTGCACGCACACATTGATTCCTGTGCTCTTAACCCTTTCTTTTCAGCAGTTGTTGGTAGTTCTGGCTAAATCTTTGAAATGTCTGCTACTGAATGGTCTACTTCCCTAGCAGCAGAATTGTTTTAAAAATCGGTGTTTTTCTAGAATGTTTTTCCCCTGTATTCTAACTTAAAGGGGGGATAAATGACTCAMAGGTTAGCTTGGCCTCAGGAACAAAAGTGCATCTTACACTGCTGAGAGTTASTCATAAATTGCTATATACATGGTCATTTGATGTCTGTCTGCTTGGCTTAATTAAAACACTGGAATGTTTGTTCAGTAGATAAGAACATTTCTGGGAGTTATTTAAATTAGTAAGTACTCTGCTTACTGTCATTAAGTGTCTTTCCCCCAGCCCTCCTCCCCTACTCCTCACAGCATGTAGCAATAAGTGATATATGACTGTAGAATAATAACAGTTAAGTCACAGATGGTCAAAGATAAAGCCTTTAAATGAATTTTGACTCTCTTTGCTGTTCATGTTAAATGGTTGGGGGGGGGGAGGTGTTTCTTCTGTGTTTCTTTTCCTTTTTTAAAAAAACCCACTTCTCTCTGTTTTTTCTGAAACTTCAGGTCTTGACACGAGCAAGACAATTTTTTTTGGTAGAGGAAAGTCACATGAAGTTGTAGATTGTCTAAAAAACATGTTTAAGTGTAGTAGCAGCAATTGAAATCGCCTGAATAATGTTAAAATGTTCTGTCAAGTATTTGGATTGTTGTCGTTACCATTCGCTTTCCAGAGCATATTTTAATTTGATTTCTTTTTTCCCATCTCCTTTGTTTGAAATACTCAGCGAGTGTTTGTATTTTTCAATTTCTCAGATTTTACTGTTGCAACTGTGGAATTTRCTTTGGCCTTTTAGATATGAATGACTTGATATTTTCCCTGTCCTTGTACGGCATCCAGTTGCTCAACCTCTGTGAAGCAAAACATTGTTTAATGTGTCCTGATCACCACCAAGTGTAATGGGAAAAGGCTGCTATATCTCTTTCATTTTGTGAGTGTTCTTTTTAAATTTAATTTGAAATTAAAAACACAGATTGGAAAGGCTTCCTCCATGCCATAAGGGATTCTTTGTCTCAGGAGGTTAACAGGTTTATGGAAATGTCTGCTGCTTACAAAATGTGCAGGGGCCCAGGGACCAAATATTTAAGGTTTCTGCCATACTTTCCATACCTGGTGGCTTGGAGTAAACCAAAGGCTACAATTTAATTCATTGGCGTGAATTTTGTGAATTCAAAGCTGATTTGTAAAAATCCACTGTTCTTACCAAGGTTGGCTGTCTAAAGTACTTTATGATCTAGACATTTTCTGGAAGGCACGTTTTTATTAATCTATTGCTGTCTGGTGACAAGCATATTGACAGCAGGGAAATATGGATTTATTCCAAGTAGGCAGAAGGGGGCGGACATTTTTCAACATTTTCCATTGCTTTTCTCTTTGTCATGTTAAAGATCAGTAGTGTATAGGGTCTGGTGCCTCACCTGGGTTCCCCAGCTCTTTGCTGCATTGCCTGTGTGCCCCTCACTTTTGGAGCTTGTTCCCCACTCCCAGACCACCATGTTTTGGTGCATTTTTTCATGTTCCCCAGGGTTGTTATCTCCCTTAGGAGGGTAGGTTGCTCTCCACTGCCCGTGTGGTCCTCAGTAATTAATCTGCATTTGAGAGGCTGGCCAGGTTTGGTCAGGGAGCAGCAAATAGGGGTGGCAGAGGTGTGTGTAGGGTGACAGTCACATCATTTGGGAATCGGGGCAGGGAGCAAGATGGCGTGTTCAAGCAGCCAGTCACCATCCAAAAAACGCCTGTATTAAGTATACAGAAGAGTTTGCTGATATTTAAATGGTGTGTTTATCTAGTGAAAGTTTSTGAGGGTCTTTTCTGGAAGAGAAAAGGGCGCCAGCAGGATTACAAGCATTGAGCAGTGCAGGTTAGTGCAGCAGCCTCTGTGCCTGGCAGGGACTTTGAGCTGGCTCCTTTCTCAGCTTTTCCTCAAAGCTGCATGCACTCCTTTCATCCTGGAACTTTCCCTGTTCAGTCATTTCTACGTACAGCTGTGTATGCTGGATAAATACCTCATTGTTTCCAAAGGCTTTATCTTCACCGAAGATTTTCTCTTTTTCGTCTTGGTTTGTGTTTCAACCCYGCAAGGCTGGGTAGTGCCATTCATGGAGTGAAGTGGAGAGGGGGAGGACGAGGGAGAAGTGCAGGTGTAGATGCACTGGGAGATTACTCCAGACAGCAAGGGCTGCAGAGGAGTTGGCTGGAGCAGCAGGAGCGCTGAGGTTATGCAGAGAGCCGAGGAGGCAGCCAGCTTGAGAGGAGYGCGAGTTTGCAGYGGGGGAATAGAGAGAGAGCAGATCMGCAAAGTATGTTGGATGAAGTCCACAGGGAGCTTTGCAAACCGAGAAAGATATTACTTATGCTGGGTCAGGTTTCTCTCCACGCAGATGTTGTGTTAGCTCTTGCATTGTCATTATGTTGGACCTCTTCAGTGTGACTAATACTGCACAAATTTCACATCTTTTTGTCTCCGCGAGTACTCAAATGCAAGGAATAAACCTTGAAAAGCTTTCTCTGTTGCTTGTCCTTGCACTGCCCTGAGGTAAAACCTGAATAACTTTTCCTACTGCATTTTAAAGGATTAAATAGGGAGCGAGCATGCTTTCATGTGCAAATCGAAATGAACGAACGTGCTTTGCATTTCCAAGTACAGAACTGTAAAAAAAATCAAGGTGTTTGTTTTTCGTGCCCCATTGTGCAATAAGGAAGGTGGTTTCTGAGCTTCCTCGCTGTTTTCTGTGGTAACTGCTTTAACTCTGCTAGAAGTTAAAGGGCTGGGAAGAGACTGTGGACATGACTATGTAAACTTTATGATAATGCCTCATAAATGCCAGCTCTGTGAAAAAAAAAAAAAACACAACAAACCAACAGTGTTTCTGCTTCCTGTGTTTCTCTGTCATTCCTTTCTCTCCTAGCAACAGCTAATTTGGGAAGTGGCTTTTGATGCTCTATGGTATTTAGACAATGTGTATCCAATGCCATGGTCAGACCCGGCTTAGTGTAACTAGGCAGAGCTGCAAGCATATGGTGGTGTCCGTAAGGAATTAAACCAAGGCCTCCAGGACTGGGCAGAGCCTTTCCAGAAGAGCAAGGATCTGTCAACAGAATTGTAGCCCATATGTAATTCCTACAAATCTGTGAGCAGGAAATGCCAGTGCTTATTAGACCATGCATTAAATATCTTTGAACAGATGTTCAGAGAGCCTTTCATTCATAGTGCTGTTAGCAATGAATGGGGTATTATGCTCCCATTCTACATTTTTAAGTCAAGTGTAAAGATATGTTTGAAAAGGAGAAATAGCGTTAAGTGCACCCTGCTGCCATTCATGTTTGAAGACAGTGGGGATTTTTCCCCTCCAGTATCTAAAATTAATTACACTAGAAATAAATATTGAACAATACAGTCTCAAGTTGTACAGAATATGAAATTGCACAATGAGTATTGTTGGGGTTTTTTTGATAAAATAGATGCAGATGTAAAATAGATGGAGATCTCTCCTCTGGCAGAGAGAATTTTTCAGAAACAGCAGTTCTTGAGCTCCAGCCTTACCCTTTCCCAAGGGCTGTGTTATCCTTGTTCTCAGGGTTCCTTCAGTGTATGTGTGTTTTAATCATGTTGCTTTTAAAGAGCTTAGAAGGCTGCAGGGAAAATTAGGTGAGCTGTTTTCCTAAATCCTATTCAGAAGACTTCCATTACTCTCCTCCACTTCCTTTTCCTCTCMGTTCTCTCCTTGTTTTACACCAATGTGAATTACTTTCAGGAGTTTCCTGTCTCTCCCTCTCTCCTGATTATAGGAGAGTCTCAGCTGTCTRATTTAACCTAATCCTGATGCTTAGTCAGCTCAACTTGCATGAAATGATCCCACTTGAGATTCCTGGTAAAGGTCACACAGGAAGACTGCCATTTTCTCATGGGTGCCCTGACAAAAGCCAAGGTTTGTGCATCTCAGACTTCAGCCTGTTTGTACCTTTGTTGACATTAAGATGTACAGGTAAATTTATAATATTATGTGTGAGCTTCTTGGTGTCTCTCAACAAAGGTGGCCTGAGTTTAACAAGAAAAAATAATGTTTAGAGTTTGAGCTTTCTTAAAAAAAAAACCCAGAGAAAAGCAAAAGCCTTGGGAAGGACTATGATACAGCCTTCTTGACAGCTACATCCAGACTTCTAGAGCTTAGGAAAATACCTTCCCAGAGACTAAAAACTACCGTATCTGCCTGTCTGGGAGCTCTTGGACCATCCTCTTAGAGATCTGATACCAGGTGGGTGAGGGACACTGACCTGAAACAGTCAGGAAAGGGTCAGGGGCTTGCCCATGCCAAAAGCGTGGCCTCCAGCATGGAGGACATGAGCATTTCAAGACACTCCCTTTTTTGGTTTAATTTCTCGGTTGCCAAAGAATGGTGTCAAATGTCTGCATTTTGGACCTCAGTGGAAAGAAAAAAAAAATACATTGAGGAAAGAGAAATTTGGAGGTGCCTTCATTCATCTGCCACCATCTCATATTCCTAATACATCCTTATATCATGCCTCCTCTTGGACTTAAGTATGTTTTGTAAAGGGAGAATGTTAAATCAACTGCAGGTAACCTAGAAGGCACTTAGGAGGGCTTGCATTTAATTCCTTTTTTTGTTCAATTTGGTTGACTTGCACACTCTGTCTTTATGTAAGTCAGAAAGACTTTCGATTTTCCTTTCTAAATCATTGTGGTCGTGCTTATTCTTCTTGTCTCTTTGAAAAAAGTATGAGAAATATGAAGTTACTAAGTTGGCTGTGCTTCGGGTGGAGTTGGACCAGATGAACTCCAAAGGTCCCTTCCAACCTCAGTTACTCTACGCTTATAAAATATTTTAATTAAAGATTCATGTGGGKTTTTTTTTGAGCTTCCCTCTGTGTATTTTCCGTGTGCAGCACTTTTGAGAGAAGGCATTTTGGAACTCAAGAGAAGCTGTCTTTTCACGTTCCCCTGGGTTTTGTATGTTGGCATCAGCAGCTGTGTGGGCATTGTCTGGGAGTGAAGTCTTTAAGGCTTCGGTGGCATCTTAGGAGCATTTGCTGACTTGTGCAAAGTATGGTTGAGGGAGTAGCGTGTCCCTTCTGTCACCCCGTCACAAGTAGTTAAGAAAACGAAGAGGACTAACATGGTTTGAGTAGTTTTGGCSGAGGAATTAAAGATGACTATAGGATGAACTCTAGAAATACCAAATAAGCTAGTTAAAGAATTTGTCAGACCTTACTTCAAAACAGACTTTGTCACTTGTGCTTAGATGTTAAATTATGTTTCACTTTTTAAAGATTAATAAAAATATCTGCTAGCCAAAAATGACATAAAGAACTTCATTTTGAGATGAACCTGCTCTTGGGGTTACTTTGAAATGTTGCTGTTTCTTGGCCTAAGACGACTTCTGCTCCCCCCCCACTTCCCTTCTTTATTTTTACTGAGCCATGAAGCCAGAGAATTTTCATTACTCATTTAGCTCAGCTTTCAAGCTCTCAACGTGCTTATGTTAACCATAAAATTGGGCATTTCAGAATGCTGACCAGATTAATTGATCACTTAAAATATTATCCTRTTTCAACAACAATTTACATCAAACTTAGCACTCTGAAATAATGTACTGTTTCCTGAGACCATGTTTCATTTCAGATTGAAAGAGCATTGGAAGCTGGGAGAAAATACACTTAATTGGGAAGGAAAGAGGGAGTCACAAGGGCAGGATAACAGGCTAACAAATAACCATCTGGATAATCTTGCTTTCAGTATCCAGTCATCTTAAAAATCTTAGGTCTGGAAAGGACATACGGTGAGATCTGTTCCAATTCYTCCCTGTCATGGTCAAGCGTGTTATGCATTCCTCTTCATAAACCAGACAAGTTTCTAATTCCTGACTTACTGAAAAAGCGTGGAACGCTGCTAGCACTGCAATGCTTTCAGTGTTTGCTTGGAACTTCCCTTGCAACTTGATTGCTTTTAGCTTCAATAAGAATTTTTATTTGGCAATGGCAACTCCTAATCTTTTCATCTGTCTATGGTTGATCCTTTGGTGGGAGGTACTCATCAGGCTATGTGTTAAATTCCACTAATTTGTCTTGTGCCAGCAGAAATTGCTATGGCTCTGTCTGCTTCTTATTATTTCAGAGTAATGCCTTTTTTTTTTTTTTTTTTAAGATCTGTTTTATGTTCATTCTGTTGCAAATTCAATGGAAAGAATGTCTCAGGGCAAAGGGAAAAGCATGTCAAAAAGCAGGAATAATGGAGAACACGGTCTCAGATGGGGACACTGRGGGTCTTAAACGGGCCTAACAGCTTTTTGCTTTTGTTTTGGTAAACCCATTAAAAAGCCAGTCCTGCTCTAAAGTGACACCAAAAGATGACAGCTGACTGAGTTGTCCTGGAAATGCATGAATGGGTTGGTGCAGGTTTCAGCGGTTTGCCTCTGTCCAGACAGGGAGAGTGCTCTCCCTGCCCTCTCTCCAGCCAAGCCTCTGGCAGCCTCTTGCAGCAGGAGTGACCCCGTGCCAGACTCCACCGAGTCCCCAGAGTGCCAAAGCCTTGAAGGCTGAATTTAAACAACCACCACAACCCCTGCGAATGTAACAAAGAGAGCTTGAAAATCTTCCCAGGGAGTTTTCAAGCGGCTCGTGGACTGGTCCAAATGTGCTGTTGGTGCAATGTTATTGGAACTGGGAATTTGAAACCATCAGGGTATTGCTGCCACTGCTTGTAAAGCACACGTTGGATAAAATGGGATGATGGTAAAGGTCCACAGCCTTTTTATACTGCTAGGGATGGCTGAGCCCAGTTCTACCTATGTGGAACTGCGATGTAAAAAAATATCTTTTAAATGTGGAATTTTCTTGAGAGAGGATTTTATCCTAGAGCTGATAGACRGAGAAGACAAAAAATTTCGTATGTAGGCCAGTGACAGTAGTGGTTTGTGTCTTTCACTGACTCAGAGAGTAAGATGAAGTTGAATGCATTATGCATTATACATTTTACTGTTTACTTCTTACCTGCCTTGTTCTGCCTGGTTTTAGGCTCTTCTTTTGAAGGATAAAGTTAGGTAACCAGTTGTTGCTGAATATATATCTGGTCCCTCTATCCAGTCTCTGTTCTCAGCATTTCAGCTGTAAGTTGTGGGGTTTGCATTAGGGAAATGGAGTTCATTGAAATAGCAAAGGTAGCAAATGAATTTGGATCTATTTGAAAGAGGTCCTAAAGAGGTGGGAGAAGTAGCCATGGCAATCTAAGGATGCAAAAGGCCTTGTGTGTCCTAGAGACAGCCCAGTTTGTATGGTCGCTTGGGTTTTTTTAATCAACACCTGCACTGCATCAGATCATCCCATTGAAAAAGTGTGTGTCGGCTCCTTTCTTTGTATCTGGAAATGGTTCATGTCTAAAAGTGGATAATTATGTCTGTTGGAAGAGCAGTTTAGAAACCTCTTCTGGTTACCTTGTGGTATGAAGATACTTAAAAAAGTTAACTACTTCTTACATTTGCATGTCTGAATTACTGTCTTAAGTTTTCAAAGAGGAGGAAAAGAAAAGCGAGGAGACCCATTTCTGAGGTCTGTGGTCTAAATGAGGGGAATGCTTGAATGGAGCTCAGTAATGTGAGCCTCAGGTTTGTAGCCAACACCTTCTTCCATCAACTCAGAATAGGAAAATATGGGACCATCATTCTCTGTGCTGTCTGTGCAGTTCAGATACAGCTGTTTTAGTGGAGAACAAGTTGTTCCCTTCACCCTTAGAGTCCAGAAAGGGCCCTGTATAACATTGAATTTGTATGTGTATTCTGGCTAATTTATGAGTGAATCTCTTGAAGCTGGCTGCTGCTGCTCTGCTGTGTAAATGCAGTAGTCCATTTTATAAAGGAATGGTGTGTGCCTACATACTTGAGAACAGAATTGAGCTCACAATTGGCACTGAGCCCTGATTTTGGTCACTTGTGCTCCCYTCCCCTGCTTATCTCCTCCCTTCCAGGACTTTCTTCTGGTGCTTTTGGGTTCCCCTGTCCTGGCACTACTTCATCACCTAGTTTTTGCAGGCTTATACACAATTTATTGTGTGTTTTTGGGGAAGCACTGAGGCAATTTTTGTTCTAGCCTGTTTTCCTGAGAGGTGTTTGGGGGAGGATTGGTTAAAAAAAAGAAGAAAAAGCTTGTTTTTTACTGATATTCACTAGAACCCTTAATAACTTCTAGGCTTTCATTTGGGGCCAAATGTGAGCACATCTTTTGTTTCTCTTTTGGCTAGCAGGGCAAACTGTGTGTTTGGAAAAGGCTTCAGGTTGCACAGAGGCTGCTTGGACCACTGKCTTCAGCAGATGGAACTTCTTAACAGATACCCCTGCTCTGTGATCCTCCTTAAGAGGTTTTTGCACACTGATGGACAGCATTTCCATGGCAGTTTTTTAAGTCTCTTGTGTACAGTTGAGAAATAATGCAGTAGATACGATCATCTGCATTGCCTTCCTCCACCCCACTGCAGTAATGTTGATTGTAAAACCAAAAAGCTCTTCATTGATAAAATCCTTCCCGAGCAGGGGTCAGTTGTCCCTCAGTCCATTTCCTGATGAGCCATGCACAGCTCTGTTGAGGATACTGTTTTTCTCAGGAACGCTCCTTCCTTTTTGTTCTGTTCCATTTTCCATATGCTGCCCCTGGATTGTTTCCAGGGAAGGAAAGAAACCACCAAAAGGAACAAACCAAACCCACCAAATCTCGCCCCAGCTCTGGTACTGCTGCTGCATCTGTTCTCAGGCCCATCTGTAAGTACCTCTGTAGGGGATGGTTGTTGTACAGTTTCCATACACCAGCAGGTCAGAGATCCAGCTTCTTCCTCTTGTGAGCTGTCTTAGCCCTCCAGTGGCTTCAAGGTCATCTTGCTTGATTAARGACAGCAGAATTTGGTCTTGGCTTGTGCTTATGCATCTGTAACTTTTTAATCTGGAAACACATTTTACTCATTTCAGAGTGTAGTCTTGCAAACAAATACTTTTTTACTTCCATCACTTGCAAGGTTTATTTGAACTAAACTCTATTACACCAAACAAATATAAACAGTACTTCCGCATAATACTTTTATCTCGCGTTCCAAAGCACTTCACAAACCTCAAAATGCTCAAGTTTTTTTATTTCTTAGAATCACCAAAAGCCGGGAAACAGCGGAGCATGGTTTGAAATCTYTATATAATTATATGCAAAGCTGGCATCCGTGTTGCTCCCCTGTCAGCAGGATAGCCTGGAGTCTGAGAAAGAGAAGTGCTGGGGAGATAAGTCATRTTTAGGGGAATGGGAGGACTCTGAGAAACAGGATATGACACAGAGGCCATGGGAAAAGGGAAAACCTCCTCCTTTGCCACAAACCCAGATGCCTGCAGTAAAGCAGCATCAGAGGCCTTGGTGGGGTGRGCTCCATGTGGGCACAGCAACAGCTACAAAGAGCAGCTGGCATTTGGGGGGGCCTTAYGGAGCACACTCACGTGTATGGGCAACACTTAGTGTATGATGAATCTGAGGATAAATAATGATTATTAATGTTTGGCAAAAGCAGCTGCTCRTAGAAGCCAGGACAGTCACCAAAAAATGAGTAATTTTATGCTGAGAGAAGATTTGGGCCTGGAACAAAAACACTGGGGATCTAAGGAGGAGCCCTTCGTGTTGCTAATAAATATCCACTTAGGCAGATTTGTCGCTCGTGTTTCTGAAAGTTTTGTGGCTGGATGAAAAGAATGTGCTTTTCTTTCTTGAGCAGCTGCTCTTTTAAATGGGTGCAGCTGTACYGCAGCGTCCATTGACACCAATTGCTTTGTGATTTAGGGTATTGGTTGTAGTCAACCAAGTAGAAAGATTTTTTTTTTTAAAAACGGAGGAAAATCTTGTGAAATAGCTGAAGCTTGTTAAACCGGAGCAGGCACAACTGCAGCGTTTCTGTGACGTTGCCGTGGCAGCTTTTGAGGGACAGGGAAGTCGATTACCATTTGCTGTCAGCTTTGCTGGAGCTGCCTCTGTTCGCTCCGGCGAGGGCACGACCTGCCMCATGCAACGTGGAAGCCATCTGAAAGATTTCCTATGGCAAGAGCAGCACTGCAGTTATGTAATGCAGTTTTATTGTTAGAAGTATGTGAAAACAGGAGCTGTGAACTTGCAGGCAATTCGGAGCTGAAATTTTTCCGTATTCTCGCTCCAAAAGGTTTTTTTGGAAGGTTTAATGGAATGCTGTTTGGCACTTTTTTGACGGGAGTGAATGTGCATGTCCGAAGGAGACTTTTTTTTTTAACCATCCCATTGTAACAGTGAATTTCCTAAACTTCAAAGCATTAGGAGAGGAAAAGTTTTAACTTTGGCTCTGCYGATTTGCTCAGTAGGCTTGGAGAAGGCCTTCTGTCTTTCTGTTGTAGACATAAACTATTAAATGTCTACAAAAGGATTTTATGGTTAGGTATTTCAACGTAACCTTTTATAGGTGATACTGGAGTTTTAAATCATCATCTTAAGGACCTTTTGCAAAAGTAAAAGTCAGGAAGACATTGCTGCTACTCAGCCTACATTAAAACTGAGGTGAAATACCAGGAGGTGGAGTTAACTGTTGAGGGATGTTGCTTTTTTAATGTAAATGACTACAATTTCTTCAAGATAAGCAACTTCTATAATTATGGAGGCCAATTATTTTGTGTACCATTTTTAAACATCTAATTTTTTGAGTAAATAGTAGAGATAATGTCACTCCAAATAAAGCCAAGCCACTGCACTGTTTTCCTTGATTGAAGATGCCCAATTAATTTTCCTTTCCTCATCCAAAAAGCAAACAAAACCCTGTCTTTTAACCTGCTGGACAGTTTTGGTGGCCTTGGACAGAATAGTAAAGGTCTTAAATTTCCATCAGTTTCTTAAATCCAGGTGGCCAGTTAGAGGATGGAAATACACATTGTGTTTGGAGTTTGGAGACAGTGGAGAAGGAGCACTGGGAGTGCAGTGCTTGTCAGACAGCAGAGTTTATTGAGGCCCTGAGAGAGGCTTCTGAGATGTCACTGGGATTTTTTTGTTTTATTCTCTTTTTTTGTGTGTGTTTTTTTCTTTGTTTTTTTGTTTGGTTGGTTGCTTGGAGTTTTTTTTTGGGGGGGCAGTGTTGATTTTTCTTTTTCTGGTGTTTTTTTAAAATTTTTATATATAGGTATATTTGAAGTTGCCTTTTTTACTCCCTTAGACTGTGCTTTTGGCAAGTTGTGTGGGATTTCTGCTTGGCATTGTCTGGTTTTGTTTAAGCTTTTTCACTTTAATGTCTATTTGAAATAGTATGTATGAAATGTCTTGTACTGTATTAGGCCTTGACAAGCTGCTTACTGAAACATTTATTTTTTTATATATATGTGTGTATATATATATAGATAGATTAAAAATTCAGTGTAAACCACTGAAGCCAGCTGAAGTTACTTTTATGTGTTACAGGGCAGTGTCTGCACTACTGTGGTTCAATGGGTAGAAAACACAGCAATCCTTTTTGGCTAAGTCTGTTTTTCCCTCAGCAGTTAGTGCTTAACTTATGTGAAATTCCCAGGAATTACTTGTGAGCTAATTTGAATTTTACTAAGGGTTATATAAAACCCAGGAATTTTGAGGTGTGCTTGTTTTTTGATTGCATTTATAATATGGTGGGAACTTTCCCTTTTCCCTTTTGGGAAATATCCCTTTTCCCTGATGGAAACTACACCAACAACAGGTGAATGTCTTTGGAAATTCAAAATGGCAACAATGTTTTAATTATTTCAAAAAATATTTGATATTTTGTGACCAACAAGCAGCGCTGTTTTGGGGTACCTCACACTTTGAAGAGTACACCACCTGGAAGACAGAGGTTTTAAGATAATTTGGTATGCCTAATTGATTATTCTAGGTTAAATCTAATYATGTGATACTTATCAGGCATCTAGATAATCTCATTTTTACTCTGACCATGACTAATGGGGTCTTGGGTCCCTATACAAGAGCTTCTGGCTCCCAAACCAGCATTTAGATAGTTTTTCTTTTTGCTGTCCTACGAAATGATTGAAAAAGGTGTCTTCCTTCGACTGCCTTACCTATTCCCTTASGCCTTTTTATTCTTTCCCTTATTGTAAATCAGCTATAACATTTAGTACTTTTCTGCTCAGTCCTGTATTCTTCTGRCTATTTCTCCTTCTGTTGCAGTCTCACCCAAAACTTTGTGTGATTGTTCCAAATGCCTACAGATGCTCTTCAGCAGTGACTCTTTCTGAAGTCCATGTTCTGTGTGAGCCATCAGGCATTTTTTAATTATTTTTTTCCCCCTTGCTTTGTGTTGAACAGTTGAGCCTGGCACCTTGTCTGTCCTTTACAGTAAATTTTTGGGATCCACTGGCATTAAAGTGGGTTATAGCAGCCCCTATTCAGCTGGACAGCAGCTTTTGYTTAATAACATCACATGTTATTAAGCAAAATTGGTTAAACAGGTAAGCCTGTGTCAATGCAGAAAAAAAAATTGACTTCACTGTACATCAGTGTCTGGCATTCAGATCCTGGATGAGTTTCTGTCATTCCTTTTGGGAATGGGTGCCACTTGGTTGCCTGTGTTCCTGGCCCTGTTTCCGTGCAGTGTATACAGGAGCGCATGTCTTTCGYTGTTGCACCAGGAAAGCTCCAAGGTTTTGGGGTAGGATGCCTTAGAATGTGTTTGTTTTCTAATCTTCGGCCAGGAAAAAGCAGTAAATGTCAAGTACACTAGCTAGTAAAGAAATAAAATTGCTAAGAAAAGAAAACTACTTGTAATTAAAGCCCATAAACCAGTAATAATTCTAAGCATCACAAATGTTTTAATTCGTTGCTCTGACTATAAATAATTTCAGCCACAGCTTGAAGTCTTGGAAACTACCTGAATTAGGGCCTAGGGAATACTAGTGACTCAGGGAGAGTGTTTTCAGCCTCTTTCTCTTGGGAATATACAATATTCCCTACTTTTTAGTTGTTGGATCACTGCGTGGACCTGTATCGTAAACAACATATGCTGCTATCATTAATGGTATTTCAGGCAGAAAGCTGTATTGGAAACTTTTCACTTCTGAGAGGGGACAAGAATGGGAGCCTGGAGGAAGCACTACTGTGCCAGTTGTATGTGGGTTTGAAAACAAAACAATGCCAGCACCACCACCCCCTGCCGCGGCCTCTTCCATAGGTTATATCACCATGTATCTGTTTATTTCTAATGGCTCTTTTAAATGACAGCTTCATAAACTGAAGTATCCAAAACAAAGGCCATGGAGTTTACTTTGGCCATCTCAAGTAAATTTTCCTAATCTAAACATCAGCATTGCCTTTCATAAATCAGGCCAATGACGTCATCTTTTCAATTAGTGAAGCTGGTATTTGTGTTCTGGCCTCAAAAGCTATTTGACCAGTTAATGTTTTCAGGTTTTGTAGTAGTCCAGACTTCTCACCAGTTCTCAGTAACATGCTTGAAGTGGGAACACATTTATCAATAATTGCCACTTTTTAAGTGCAGAGAGCAGACAGTGATTAACTGCTAACCTTTTCTGTTGTCTACCAAAAATAACAAGCATGGTCTGTGGACTTTAAAATTGTTCATAATACATCTCACAGTTCTTACTGGGGGACGCAGGCATCTGCAATTGAGTAGATGTTAGGAAGAGTAGGGAAGTAAGAAAAATTATTGGGTGAGTTGTGTTTCCAGGAAAGGTAAAATGAGGTAGTGGCAGGCGCTGGGAGTGAATCATCCATCCTCCCGAGTGTGCTCGTTTGTTTTATTTCCCAATAAGTACTTGAACTTAACGCAAAAGGTTATTTCAAAGAGATTCAACTTCAGTCTTCCTTTCCTGCGGGTTAGAGGGATCAAGCCCATGCTGATCCCTCTAACCCTCTGATCAAGGGAGGCTGYGTGTGACGTGGGGTTGGGGAGCAGTTCAGTTGCAGCCTATCTTTTTGTGTGGATGAAAACGCTTCCACTGCATGAGAGAGGTTTGTTCTGATAAGGTTTTTAGCAAAATCCCCCAACTGCCAAGAAACAGTCAAGCAAAGCAACAGTATTCTTCCTCTTAATCACACCTTCCTCTCCCTATGTGGAAATAACAATAAGGGCTGACATGAGCTGAAAAAAGCCAGAAAATGCAGAGCCAAGGCTTAGCTCCTATCCTTAGCTCACCCTAGCAACACATTCAGGCATTGCAACACAGATGCTATGTAAGGTCACCTACTACCATAGCGTCAACTGGGATTGGATTCCCTGAAAGAGAAACCCAGAATTATCTTAGACACACAAACGATTCCATATGTGTGTGCGCGATGTATGGTTTTGTTTATGTTAATGACGAGACTCGCACCAGCGAGCGGTTACGTGCTTGGCCTCAAATCTGCAAATGCTTGTAAGCTGGCTCTGTGCATCTCTCTGTGTCCTTTGAACAACCTGAGCTTGGGTTCCCGTGATGCTATTTCTGTTCTTCAGCTTCCTCCACACAGCAGCCTTGCACCAGACCTCCTGCTGCTTGTCACGACTATGGCTGAGCTTGCTGATAGCAGGAATGGGAGCTCGGTGAGCTAGGCAGTCAAATGCTTCCATTCCTTTGTCCCCATCTTACTTCTGAGGCAAGTTAGGAGCCCTGATATTAACAGTTGCTGTTGGGCTGCAGCAGAGGCTGAAGGCGCAGCACCAGTAGACACTGAAGCCTGTGTGTAATTTTGAGGGAGGTAATATTCTAAGTTAGCTGGAAGAAGTTCAGGAAAGGCGGGAAAATACCATCACCTTTGCTGGTGAGATACTTGCAGGTCTCAGCCTGTTTCAGTGGTATGCTTTTTGCTTCCTGCTTGGCCATGAGTGTGTGGCCCTGTGAATTGGCCACAGACTTGCTTGAGAATATGGAGACTTTCCCTTAATGTTCTGTAGGAAATGTTCTAAGTCCTAGGGCTCATGCTTAACAAATTGCAGAGCTGATAATCATCCCCTTTAGTTTGCCTTCAGGCAAGTGAGCAGAGTGTGGGAGTGAGCATCACATCCATTACTGAAACTCATCAGTAGAGTGTGGGGGCTTTTTCTTCAGTGTAAATTTCCTGTAATCTTGGGAAGGAAGGAGGAATGCATTAGAGCTGGAGATGTCTGTTAGTCTTGTTGAGCAGCATCCCTCTGCACTAAGCTTGTTGCCTTGACTCGTTGATAGGGTGGTGCTTTGTGACAATTTAGCCCTGACCAAATGGGCTATAGTTACTTTTTTATGGGTTGAGGATTTTTTCTTCATGATTTTTGCAGTTGACTGGGTGAGTTGCTTCTTGGGAGGTGTGAGAAGGTATTTTTCTAATATCTAGTCTAAACCTTCCCTGCTGCAACTTAAAGCCATTTCCTTTTCTCTAATCCTTTGTTACCTGGGAGAAGAGGCCAACCTCCCACTTCRCTACAACTTTCTTTCAGGTAGTTGTAGAAGAGAGTGACAAGGTCCCCACTGAGCCTCCTTTTCTCAAGGCTAAACAACCYCAGCTCCCTCAGTTGTTTCCTCAAAAGACTTGCTCTTCAGACCCTTCACAAGCTCTGTTGCCCCTCTCTGGACACTCTCCAACACCTTGATGTCCTTCTTGTAGAAGGAGCCAAAACTGAACATGCTCCTTGAGGTGTGGCAGTGATGATCTCAGTCGAGGGACACTGTTGTGGAAWTATTAATTTGATGGTTTTGGTCCTTGAGGATAATCCTCATTCCTCATATAACTCGTTCAAGATTGCTGGGCTGCAGAGATG